>CM054140.1:25194645-25207145 GCA_028751875.1 Rapana venosa
GTTGTTTTGTTGTTTTTTCTAAAAAGCATTCTGAGCTTTAAAGTGTTAGACTGTGATTTGTGAATGTGTATTCTGATTTCATGTTGTAGTATAGAATTTTTTTTCATTCTTTTTCCCTAATGTAGTTATTTTTCAGTGACGAAGTTAAACCCTCAAACTCCTTCTCAAACACCTATTTACAAACACACACCCACACGCACACGCACGCACGCGCGCTCGCGCACGCACGCACACACGCGTTTCTTGGTATTAATGAAAACCAAATTCTCAGACATCACTTTATGGATTCGTTGAAACAGTGAATATCGACCCTCATTCTCTCCATAATTATGCAGACCACCATTCAGTAATCATTAGATATTGATCAAGAGTGTTATATACCCATATAAAACAAATTATGTGGTTAATATCATCATCATCATCATCATCATCATCAGTCCCGTGACCTTGGCGGTCGTGGAGGAGACACGAAAGACGATGCCATGGTAAGCCTCCTCCATCCATCTCGGTCCTCGGCTCTGCGCAGTAGTGCCGAGTCCTTCATCCTGGTCCATTCTCTGATGTCACATCCATGACTTGTTCTGTCTTTCCCTCTTTCTGCCACCTTTAATTATGTGTGATGACAAATACTACTGGGTTACATTCAGTAATCATTAGATATTGATTATTGATCAAGAGTATGATGTATCCATATAAAAGATGCATGTTATTAATGTGATGGTCATACTAATGGGTTGATCGTACATGAATACAACAGCTTTTCGAGACAACTTTACTTCAAAACACGATATTGTGCGCAAGAATACACACACACGCGCGCGTGCACTATACATTCATACATACATACATACAGAGGGAGGGGGAGAGCGAGAGAGAGAGCGAGAGAGAGAGAGAGAGAGAGAGAGAGAGAGAGAGAGAGAGAGAGAGAGAGAGAGGGGAGAGAGAGCGCATAAAAACATTGGCATTATAAATAATTTTAAAGAAATGATATTGCAAAAACACTGACACTGATGATAATCTATACATATATGCTTTTGCAAACTTTAAAGAAGCACCCAATCACAATGTAACCATTTGAGCTTGAGCCGAGTGGAAAAATTCAAATGTACTTCATTAGAGGGGGAAAAAACACCCTCCAAACTCTCTTTCCACGCACACAAAACAAGCGACTTTGTCTGCTCAGAAAACGAAGCAGCACCAAGGCTTATCCCTTGACACACACACACACACACACACACACATACACACACACACACATATCCCAGTTCCCTGTGTCTATTCCTGTCCTTGGTAAATACACTGATGACAGCGCGACCTTACCTGAATAACCTCCCGATAGGAGTTGAAGAATGTGTCGGTACCGGTGTTTGTTGCATTCTGCTTTGCTTTCCTTTGAATGACCCAGTCACTGAGGGTTTTATAATTACAGAGATGTAATATTTTTTTATACATATCATTTCAGGTTGTAATTTTGAACGGTGGTCAATAACCCACTACTACATGTAAAAACACGTTTACGGATCATTTCATGGTGGGGTTTTTTAATGTTGGTTCTTTATAGGTGGTGTGTTGGGTCAAGGTCTGTGAACGAATGTCTGTTCTTATTGCCGTCTTTTTTTCTATTTAAAAAAGTGTGATATTTTGAATGAAATGGCTGAACTTGAGTCCTCGTGTGTGTTTTATAGACTTTTGCGCACTCTGAAAACTTCGGTGTGACATCTGTCTTTTGGAATTTTTAAAAGATTAAATTCTATTGTAAAAAAAAGTGGAACACAGCCAGGTTTCGGGATCTCCAGCAGAAGAAAAACAGTTTGGTTGTCGTGTGTTAAATTTTGTCTGGAGGGTTTTCACATGCCTGACCCACAGGAGACAGAGGATTGCCTGTTGTGCGCCCATTGGGTCCAAGGCACGGATCTGCGCAGTGATACAAACTACAGGCATCCTCAGAAGACTCGTGGCAGTGAGTTTGCTGAAGATGACATGCCTTTTTCTAAACACACGACTACAGAAATGTTCAATCCTCTCAAATGACAGTTCAGCTCTACGGCAAGAATAACTAGCAAGTATTCTTTTCTTGTTAAGTTTCACGAGCACATGTTGAGCATGTCAGCATGGACAGTAAGTATTCTTTGGGCACTGCAGATTCTTCATCACATGAAACAATCTTTGGAAGAACAGTCTGCAATATCTACTGTGCAGACTTAGCCAAATTCTTCTGTGGTACTATCTGTGCAGTCTTCATCGACTGTAGCTTCGCTAAATTCTTGTAGGACCGGTCTGTGTCATCTTCACATAGCTCTTGAGGCTAGCTCCTTTGACATTGTAGGATCATCATGATATCTTGAGAGCTTCTCCAGTGATGGGATTTCTTATTAGGTAGTGAAGCGCCCAAGAAATAGTTTTACCTCAGAGGGGACTGAGATTTCTTGGTTGAAGTATAAGATCCTTGGGTAATCAACTATCTGCACTTTTGTTGATTGCCGATGGACCGTAAGATCGGGACACAATGACCACAAATCTTTCTTTTTTTATTTGCCAGTTTCTGCAAAATGTAATTACTTATAGATTGATCTAGAGGGATAGTTTTTTCATTATCGGTTTGGAACGATCAAAGGGACAGTATATTCTTTTTAAAGGTATAAAACTCATGTTCAACTTTTTATTCTTGAGATTGTCCTGAAGCACGATAGCAGATGACAAATCAATTAGAAATTACACCCAGAAACTTAAGTATCAACAAAGTTGATGATATTCAAGTACATGGCTATGGAATAAAACAAATAGTTTTACAGTAGTCACAGGTAGAAAACAGTTGTTTCCACCTTAAAATACAGTTTTTCTACATTGTTAAAGATCATTTTTGCGGAAGCGTATTGGCAGGTGTATGTTTCATTTGTTTGTGGTCAATCTTTGGCGACATCTTACCATCTGACCATACGTGCTATTTTCCCTTACATTTCTTGAGAGTTTTCCAAATGGCCAGTTCAAACAGGCAAGAACACACCATCAGAAAACGTTCGCTAAGTCTCTGCGAAATCTTCATTTTTCACAAAAGGCACAGAAAAATATAACTTGTTTGTCAACATTGAATGCATCTTTAGTGTGCATGTGTGTGTGGGGGTGGGGTGGGGGGAGTACCTTAGTCCCTTCTTTAAAATGTTATGACAACAGTGTTTAGTCTGATTCTCAGAGCATTTTTTTTTCATGCCTAAGCTATTTTCTAACTCTTTGTTCAACTAATAGTTTTGAGAAGGAAAAGGAATATTGTGGTGACCAGTGTATTCACAGAAAAACAAAGACAGTATCATTTTTGTCTGTGTTCTTTCTAGAAGTTTCAAGAAATCAAAATACCATTGCCTATGTTCAAATACCCAAGTGCGTTGACAACACCTAACACATCAAAACTTTCAAAGAACACACCAGTCGCAAAACACAACTCAAGAAAACAGGCAGTGACAGCCAGCTTCAGAAGTCTTCTTCCAGTTGACTCGCTCCTGATCCAAACACCCCCCCCCCCGCCCCCCCCCCCCCGATTCCAGTATGGAACATACCCTGGCAGTTGACCGTTATGGGAAGACAAGGGCCTCGTCAAAAGTCTTGCCAGAAGTCAAGGGCCGCGTCAAAACACTTGCCAGAAGTTAAAAGTCCACAGCAGAACACTTGCCAGAACTGAGAGGACAAGGGCCGCGTCAAAACACTTGCCAGAAGTTAAAGGCCGCGCCAAAACACTTGCCAGAAGTTAAAGGCCGCGTCAAAACACTTCCCAGAAGTTAAAAGTCCACGACAGAAGCACTTGCCAGAAACTGAGAGGACAAGGGCCGCGTCAAAACACTTGCCAGAAGTTAAAGGCCGCGTCAAAACGCTTGCCAGAAGTTAAAGGCCGCGTCAAACACTTGCCAGAAGTTAAAGGCCGCGTCAAAACTGTTGCCAGAATTCATGGGCCGCGTCAAAACTTGCCAGAATTCATGGGCCGCGTCAAAACACTTGCCAGAAGTTAAAGGCCACGTCAAAACACTTGCCAGAAGTTAAAGGCCACGTCAAAACACTTCCCAGAAGTTAGAGGCCATGTCAAAATTCTTGCCAAAAGGAAACTTACTTCTCTGAAGACTTTCAAAGACTTGTGTCTGTCCTTCTGTACGCTGTTCTGTTTCCCCTGCTGCCGCTGCTGCTGCTGCTGCTGCTGCTGCTGCCGCTGCTGCCACCCACCCAGAGCTCACGTAGTCCTGACTCTGCTGTCCATGAGGTCGATCAGAGCCATGTTGCGGAGCTCCAGGAAGGTGCAGACCCCGGCAGCCGTGGCGATGACGGAGGAGACGATGGCGAAGACGAAGGACCAGTCCAGGGCGAGAGGCTCCAAGTGCCGCATGAAGTACACGCGCTCCACGCGCCGGTACAGCTGCTCCATCTTCACCCCGTACACCATCATCGTCATCATCTGCAGACACACTGCCTCACGCAGACAGACAGACACACAGACACGCACGTAGACACGTACGCATGCACGAACGCACACGCACGCATAGGAACATACACAGGCGTAATGAGTACAATGAGTGTGTGTCATAATAATACGCACTACTTAAGATCGCATGAATTCTGTTCTGATATAGTGTGTCCCCCTTTTAATTAAGCTGAAAAGGAAGAAACCAGTCCTCCACATGAAAATTGCTGCTGCTGCTGCTTAAACTTCTTCCTGTGATTTTTTGTTTGTGTGTGTGTGTGTTTTTGTTTCAGCATTTTTTTGTTTGGTTCCCCACCTCCCTTCCCACTCCCGCCATCACAGGAAAAAACGATACACACACACATCCTCTCTCTCTCTCTCTCTCTCTCTCTCTCTCTCTCTCTCTCTCTCTCCCTCCCTTCTCTCTCTCTCTCTCTCCTGAGATTGTGCTCAGCCTTGCTTCATGTTTGTGTAAAGCCTTTAGAATAAGAGATATCTTGGTTTCTTAAGTCATATTTTTTGTAACTGATTTTTATTGTGGTGGTTGTGGTTATACAATAACATTTTGGTTTTTTGTGCTTCTTTATTTTTCTCACTAAAATACTAAACAGCTCGGCAACCCCCCTTCATGTATGGGCCAATGGCCTTTTTGTGAATACATCTTTCGAGTTCTAGTTCTCTCTCTGTCTCTCTTTCTCTGTCTCTCTGTCTCTCTCTCTCTCTCCTCTCTCTCTCTCTCTCTCCTCTTCTCTCTCTTCTCTCTCTCGTCTCCTCTCTTCCCTCCCTCTCTCTCTCTCTCTCCCTCTCTCTCTTCTCTCCTCCCTCTCTCTCTCTCTCCCTCTTCTCTCTCTCTCTCCCCTCTCTCTCTCCTTCTCTCCCTCTCTCTTCTCTCTCTCAGGTTGAAAACATATTTACACAGGGTTTTTTGGGGTGTTGTATTGGTTTTTTCTTTCTTTCAATGTGTCTAGTATAACTTTCTTTTGTTTTGTATTGGTTCCAGGTTTTTTTTTGGTTTTTTTCATACACCGAGCTTTTGTTTGTTTCTTTATTTGTGTTTGTGTTGTTGTTGTTGTTGCTGCTTTGTTTTGTTTTATTTTTGTGCGTGTGTCACTTAAGCTAGTAGATAGCGGAGCAATAACAGCGAGGGGGGAGGGAGAGGAGGGGGGTTAGTTTTGCAAACAGGGAGGAAAACAGGAAAGACGTTACCTAACGGTGGAGTGACAGGTTTAGGCTTCAGCATTTCAACTCTCTCTCTCTCTCTCTCTCTCTCTCTCTCTCTCTCTCTCTCTCTCTCTCTCTCTCTCTCTCTCTCTCTCTCTCTCTCTCTCACGCATACAGACAGGGAGGACAAACAAGTTCAATAACGAGACCCTCCTCTCTCTTGTTACCTACCCCCTTCTTTACTTTCGGCAGGTCAGTTGGTACTGCAACCTATCTGCCTCCCCCAAAACCCCAACCCTGCGCCTGTTTTATCGAAAATCGTGTGTGTTTGTAGGGGGAAAAACATGAATAAAAAGAATCCATGTTTTGTGTATGAAAGCGAGCCATTTAAAAAAACACACCAAAAGGCAACACTACCATTGTTTTGACATGCTCGCACTGCAAAGTGACGCGTCAGAAAAACAAACAAACAAAACAAAGAGAATAAAATCAATCCTACTACAGTGTCTGCCTACTTTTTTTCCTTTTCTTTCACCCTGTGCTCCCCTTTTAAAGGCCCCACACGTCGGAATCATTCAGACCTCTGGCCCCTATACCTGCTCTGTACTCTCCTATCTCATCGGGAAAGATAATTACTATCTCTGTAGACAGACAGGTTTTTAAAAAAATAAAAAAGCAGAGGGGAGAATGAAAACAACCACACACACACAAAAAACAACCCCGCGCACACCCTTATCTAAAAATTGTTTTATGTCCTTCTCAAAACTTGCCACTCGTGTCTCTCCTCGTGTAAAAGAGCCTGGGTTGAAAACGGGGGGGGGGGGGGGGGGATAGCTCAAAGCAACAGTTGAAACAGGAGCTAATACAGGCCTTAAGCAAACAAACCAACCCCTAGTAGTCATCAGTCACGCTTTGACAACGCTATTGCCTGTCATGCGTGGCCCATATGCCATTAGGACGTTCCATCTCGGATTGGAAAACGCCGCAACACCATAAAACGTTTCCCCCGCTCTCTCTCGCTCTCTCTGGCTCTCTCTCTCTCTGCTGAACAGATAACTAACTCCACAAAAGAAAAACATCAACACGCCCTGACAGCGGCAAGAGATGGGTGGAGGGGAGAGGGGGGGGGGGGGGTGTGAAGAATGCTTTTAGCATCTTTCCATCACGCTGAGAGCCGACACTAGTCGTAGGGATGAGGAAACAAAAAAGAAAAGAAACTGCAGAGCTTGGAGGGGAGAAAAGGCAGAAAATGAAGAAACGCAACGAGGAGGCTTTGCTCCTAAACGAGAAACGCATCGTATGCCGTCACTTCCCTTGACTGAGAATTAACTCCCTTCAAATCCCAGGTGGCGCTTCCTCTCAGTGGGAACGCGGAGCAGGTCGAGCAGACGTAAGAGTTCGTTTTCTTATTAGGTGTTGGGCGAACCCGGTACAGAGGAGGCGCATCTCGCATCAAGCGCTCCTGAGTGTAAAATAATGGCAATCTTCGCCAATTATCGAAGCATCGGGGATTGAAAACAAGCTCTTGTTGATTCTCTGGAGGTTTGCTTCTGTCATCAAAGTAGACGTGGTGGAGATGCTTCTCAAACAGCAGGGCTGTGGTGATTTATTGTCTGGACTGCCCCCCCCCCCCCCCCCCCTCTCTCTCTCTCTCTCTCTCTCTCTCTCTCTCTCTCTCTCCCCTTCCCGCGAAATCCCAATTCTTTTCTGCAGATACAACAGTCAAAAGTGAACATAGAAAGGAATTTACACGTAGGAAATGGTCTCTAAACTCTCCATGTCAAAACAGCCAAAGTTGAAGCTACAAACAAAGCAGTCTTGTTGTATGTAACCAAGAGCCTTCTGACGCAAAGACACCCGTTTGCTCCTTCCAAAATACTGCAGAAGTAACGGTCGACGGTAAACGAAAATCAAGTGTATGAGCATAAATCTTGATGTTTTGGATTGGACATAACTGTAGGCCTGGGTTTTTTGTTGGTTTTTTTTTTTTTTTTTTTTTTTTTTTTGGGGGGGGGGGGGGAGGGGATGCGGGTCTTTGTGGTGTTAATAGCCAGAAACCTGACATCAAAATACTCTTTATTTTCTCGGTTTATTTGTTACACACACACGCGCGCGCGCGCACAGGTACACACACACACACACATACACACACACACATACACACACACACACACATACACACACACATATACACACACACACTGTGTATTTGTCGGGGATGGTGGTTTCCCATCTTTGTCTCCAAGTCTTGGCTTAGCATAGTGAAGATAGGGTTCTGTATTGCACCCCCCCCCCCCCTTCCCCCCACCCTCCCTTCCACTCCATCCCAACCCAACCCTCTCTCTCTCTCTCTCTCTCTCTCTCTCTCTCTCTCTCTCCATCCCTTCTCCCTTCCCCCTTCTCTCTCTCTCTTTGTCTTCTGTGGATGAAGCAAACAAGTTATCACCTCGCTGATATCACCAGACAGTAGGTCGAGCATCTCTCCCCTGTCGCTCTTCCACTCCAGTCAGCCCACACCCGCTGAGTCCCTCCTGTGTTTTCCTCCTGGGCTGTATACGAGTTGCAGGCCTCCCTGACACCATTCACTTAGTAACGCTTTCATCATCCCTGCTATCTTGACAGATGATCCCTCACATTATTCAGCGGAGGTGCATTTTGCTGTTATGAGGCTTTTTTTTCTTCCTTCAGACCTGACTTGATGCCAGACTGTTCCCTTGTCTTTCTAATGCCGTCTGCGTGCTGGAGTTGTTCCAGTTACGATTTTTTTTTGGTGAAACCACACAACGGAAATGATGTAATTGAAAAACGAATATTGATGATGAAATACACCAACGTGTTGTTTTTTTTAACTTTTCTGACAGGAAAGCTTAAGAGATATGTATGGGAGAATTATGCTGTCAACGAAAGCTGAGAAGATATATGTATATGGGCGACTCATTGTATCAAAACCCGTCAACAGAAGTTAAGGAGATTGTATAGGAGAGTGATCGTACTGGAAGCCATCACTGGTAATTTTCGCCTTGGAAACAAAGCTCTGATCGTGTCAAAGGGGCAAAAAGGGGGTGATAAAATTGTCCAGGCTTCATTTCATAACGGATTCGTGGTTTACCTTGAATCAGAATCTGTACTTTGGAGCTATGGGCAAAGGAAGAAAAACACAAAATTAACCGAGACCAGGACTTGGCCAAGTCTGGAAGATGATGCCAGCAGAGAGAGGATGGCGATGATGGATCCAGTGGTGATGACCAGGACAATGACCAGGTCTCCAACACACACAAGTCCACCACAGAAAAGACTTAGTGCGAGGCTGGGACCATCTAAGCTGGAGAAGACCGTGATTTGGAATAGTGAGGATTGGTGAAGAGGAGTGAGGATGGAAATGATGATGATGATGAATGATGATGATGATGATAGTCATGATGATGATAGTCATGATGATGATAGTCATGATGATGAGACATCAACGATAATGATGACAGGATTGATGAGGATGATGCAAGTCTCAGCTACACAAGATTCTAGCAGATGATAAGGCATCATAGGAGGCAGAAACTTGCAAAGGTAGAAGATCAGGACGCCTGTGTGGATGTTGATGATGATCATGGTGATGATCATGGTGATAACCATGATGATGGTCATGGTGATGACAACGAGAACTACAATAACAAGCAACTCACAGAGACTGACAATTCTGGCAGACAAAGGACAATGGCGAAAGGACAGGTCTTGGTGGGTGACAAAAAAACTATGTTCACTAGGTGATGTTGACAACGATATTGGTAATGACGATAATGCCAACAGTAAGCACTAACAGGTAGATCATGACAATTGACAGGTAGAAAATGGTGGTGATGGTTGTGGTTGTGATGACGACAATAATGGTAATGACGATATCGTCACCAATACCCACCATTTTTTTATATATAATAGTAATGAACAGGTAGAAAGTGATAAAGATGATGATTAAGTAGCTGATTGTTTTCATAATAATAATGATCCAGACAACGATATTGACAATAAATACAACGTTACCACCATGACGGTAGCAGGTTAGATAGTGATAAGGTACAGGTAAAGAGTGGTAATAGCGATTATTATGATGGTTGTGTTGATAATATTGGTGTGGACAGCGATGATGATAACGACCATTAAAAAGTGTTCCTATAACCTATACGGTCGTTGGGGAGCGGGCGTTTCAGAGACCTCGACTTCTCCAGGGGAGAGCATAAAGTATTGAGGGCGGCGCCCATCTCCTCTCCCTCGCTGCTTTACCTTCCCTGACCCTTAAGAGGGCAAATACCCATTTATACAGCTGGGCGAACTGGGGGACTGTACTGAAGCCTTTATTAATGGCGATGACATTAACAAGAAACACTAACAGGTAGATAATGATAATGAACGGGTAGGCATTGATAGTGATGATTATAACGACGATTGTGTTGATGATGATGACGACGACGACAGTGGTGAAGAAGAGGAAGGTTTATATACTTATGCTTTCTTTCTTTTATTTTTTCTTTTATTTCGAGGATAAATGGAATAAGCACTCGTGTTGGTTGTTTTTTTTTTTACATCCAGCCCCAGGTGTACGCAATAACGTAAATTTTGTCACCCGTCCCCACCGGCACACAATGGCCTACTCTTTCCGAAAAAGCAGAACAGGTTTTAACGTGAACGCAGGATGTTCTGCGTCCATTCACACACGGGGCCTCGGTTTATAGTCTCATCCGAAAGACTTTTTGGGGGAGAGTGGAGTCTGCATTGATGTTAACTCCAGAGGGGGGAAAAATGCTCTTGAATGAGATTGGAACCCGGGTCAGCAGATCACGAGCGCATCACTCTGACCACCAGGCTATCCCGTTCCCCAATTACTTGAAGAGAAGAGTGACTGAGTGAGAGAGTGAGTGCACTGCTACTGCACTTCTACTGCCTTGCTACTGCATTGCTACTGCGCTGCACTGCTACTGCTACTGCACCTCTACTGCTACTGCACTGTTACTTCACTGCTACTGCTACTGCACTGCTACCACTACTGCACTGCTACTGCTACTGCACTGCTACCACTACTGCACTGCTACTGCTACTGCACTGCTACTGCACTGCTACTGCACTGCTACTGCTACTGCACTGCTACTGCCTTGCTACCGCACTACTACTGTTACTTCACTGCTACTGCTACTGCACTGCTACCACTACTGCGCTGCACTGCTACTGCTACTGCACTTCTACTGCTACTGCACTGTTACTTCACTGCTACTGCTACTGCACTGCTACCACTACTGCGCTCCACTGCTACTGCTACTGCACTTCTACTGCTACTGCACTGTTACTTCACTGCTACTGCTACTGCACTGCTACCACTACTGCACTGCTACTGCTACTGCACTGCTACTGCACTGCTACTGCCTTGCTACTGCTACTGCACTGCTACTGCCTTGCTACCGCACTGCTACTGTTACTTCACTCCTACTGCTACTGCACTGCTACCACTACTGCACTGCTACTGCTACTGCACTGCTACCACTACTGCACTGCTACTGCTACTGCACTGCTACCACTACTGCACTGCTACCACTACTGCACTGCTACTGCTACTGCACTGCTACCACTACTGCACTGCTACTGCTACTGCACTGCTACTACGCACTGATGCTGCACTGCTACTGCACTGCTACCTACTACTGCACTGCTACTGTACTACTGCACTGCTACTGCACTGCTACACTATGCACTACTGCTACTACTGCTACTGCACTGCTACTGCCTTGCTACCACTGCACTGCTACTTCACTGCACTGCTATACTGCACTGCTACCACTACTGCACTGCTACTGCTACTGCACTGCTACCACTACTGCACTGCTACTGCACTGCTACTGCTACTGCACTGCTACCACTACTGCACTGCTACCACTACTGCACTGCTACTGCTACTGCACTGCTACCACTACTGCACTGCTACTGCTACTGCACTGCTACCACTACTGCACTGCTACTGCTACTGCACTGCTACCACTACTGCACTGCTACTGCTACTGCACTGCTACCACTACTGCACTGCTACTGCTACTGCACTGCTACCACTACTGCACTGCTACTGCTACTGCACTGCTACCACTACTCTGCACTCTGCTACTGCTACTGCACTGCTACCACTACTGCACTGCTTACTGCTACTGCACTGCACTGCTACCACTACTGCACTGCTACGCTACTGCACTGCTACCACTACTGCACTGCTACTGCTACTGCACTTCACTGTACCATACTGCACTGCTACGCACTGCTACTGCTACTGCACTGCTACTAGCCTTGCTACCGCACTGCTACTGCTACTTGCACTCACTACTGCACTGCACTGCTACCCACTGACTGCTACTCTACTGCACTGCTACTGCTACCACACTACTGCACTGCTACTACTACTGCACTGCTACCACTACTGCACTGCTACCACTACTGCACTGCTACCACTACTGCACTGCTACCACTACTGCACTGCTACTGCTACTGCACTGCTACCACTACTGCACTGCTACTACTACTGCACTGCTACCACTACTGCACTGCTACTACTACTGCACTGCTACTACTACTGCACTGCTACTGCTACTAGCACTGCTACTACTACTGCACTGCTACTGCTACTGCACTGCTACCACTACTGCACTGCTACTGCTACTGCACTGCTACTTCACTGCTACCACTACTGCACTGCTACCACTACTGCACTGCTACTACTACTGCACTGCACTGCTACTACTACTGCACTGCCTACTTACTACTGCTCACTGCACTGCTACTACTACTCACTGCTACTACTACTACTGCACTCTACTGCACTGCTACTACTACTGCACTGCTACTTGCACTGCTACATACTAACTGCACTGCTACT
>CM054140.1:25212145-25224645 GCA_028751875.1 Rapana venosa
TGACCCCGACGGAAGGGGTCATGGAATCCGCCTGCACTCGCAAAGAATGACGGGAGAGGATTTTATCCTCTGTACCAACTCTGTACTGTTAAGTGTCTATGTGTGATTTGTCATTATTTGTATGTGTATTTGAAGTGTATATATAACTGGTTTATCATTTTGTATGAGTATCAATAAGTTTTTTATATATACTCTGTGCTGTTAAGTGTCTATGTGTGATTTATGATTTTGTATGTGTATCAATCAGTGATTTTTAATACAGTGTGCTTCGCGCTCTTAAGTGCCCATGGTTTGTGTATGTCGGTTTGACAACAGACATAAAGACAAGACACGGAGTATGAAACCAAAGCACACACAAAAATAGGTGTCTACAGCTGAGATCCTGTAGGAAATCGATGTTGCCTTTATAATGTTCAGATCAGGCAAGAACTGGTTGACGAGAGCAAAACCGATACTATTACTCCGCTTCTTCAGCACTCTTCCCCCTGTACAAGACTCTGTCAACCATCGTGAGGATGCTGGGGGCCTGTCAGTATCAATAACATCACCCCACTCTGGAAATTCTGAGCTAGGAATTCCCTCTTTTCTATCCCTCTCTTTGTTCCTGCCTCGCTCCTTTTCTTTCTGTCACCTCCTCCTTGTCTGTTTTCTGCATTCTTGGTCCATTCCCTGCTGCTTTTTTTTCCCCAGAGAGACTTTTTAAAAGACAACTCTCTCCCACGCTGAAGTCGAATGCACTGGGCCTGACTTGTCAGGCGCTTAACGGCAGCGCGATGCATTTTTACTCATCATTATGACAGACAACAATAGTTGTCTGTATTCGACGAAGAAGAGTCCACATTTATAGAAGTAGGCCTACAGTTGTAAAATAAGGTGCTGAGCACAACCTCCTCCATTACTGCACCACTTGTGTGAGCTAAGCCTGCAGCTGGGAAATCATAACTATTTAACAGCTGGCTACAACCTCTCCGACATGTATCTAAAACTTTAGGGGTCTTTTTCTTCTTCTTCTTCTTCTTCTTCTTCTTCTTCTTCTTCTTCTTCTTCTTCTTCTTCTTCTTCTTCTTCTCATCATCTTCTTCTTCTTCATCATCATCTTCTTCTTCTTCTTCATCATCATCATCATCTTCTTCTTCTTCTTCTTCATCATCATCTTCTTCTTCTTCATCATCTTCATCTTCTTTTTCTCATCTTCTTCTTCTTCTTCTCTTCTTCTTCTTCTTCTTTCTTCTTCTTCTTCTTCTTCTTCTACTTCTTCTTCTACTTCTTCTTCGTCATCATCATCATCATCTTCTTCCTCTTCTTCTTCTTCTTTTTCTTCTTCATCTTCTTCTTCTTCTTCATCTTCTTCTTTTTTGGGGGGTAAAAATTTCGTTAAGGCCATTTCCAATCAGTTTCGGTGTGGCGGAGGGTACAGCTTAATGGCAAAGAGCGTCTGCCTTCATCCCATGGATCCATGAATTCGAGGGTTCAAATCTCGGCAGCAGCATCCAGGGAATTAAAAGTGGGGATTTCCACTATCTCCCGGGTCAACTGAAAAAAACAGACCTGCTGATACCTTAACTCCTTTTGTGTGTGTATATATATATATATATATATATATATATATATATATATATATATATATATATATATATATATATATATATATATATTATATACAAACCCATATGATCAAAATTGCACGTTAAAGATCCCGTAATTCATGTCAGCGCTCGGTGGATTACGGGAACATGAACATACCCAGCATGCACCCTGTACCTGAAGAGGTATGGGCTCCGCCACGTTTCACTTCCTCAGAGGACACGGTCCTAACATTTTTAAAAAGTGTTAACGAAGTGTCTCAATGACTGCTCAGGGCGTTCATCCAGAAGAGAAGAGTTTCAGTTTGCCTGTAAATTATTATACTTGCTGATGAATAATGAAAGTGTTACTACTGACTTCACTTGAAAGAGCAAAAGTTACTATCATAGTAATTGGATATTTGGTTGGTTTTTGCTTTTTTGGGGTTGGGTTTGGGTTTTTTTCGTTACTAGGTTAGAGCTTTTAGGTTCACCAAAGGTAAGATTTTTGCGTGTGGGACCGTTTTGGCCCACCATCAAGGTAGCCGTATTCTGATTTCGGGGGAAGCAATTGTTTGAAATGGTGTAGCATGTTTTCTTTCTGTTTTGTCTTCAGTCGTTTCTAAAATGTAGTGTACGCGAGTATTTAAAGTGAATCACGGCATTTTCAAAATTATACGCGCAAACTTTTTAAGATGCATTTCATAGAGAAACATCAAACTGAGCTTACATAACTCTTTAAAACTTAGGTACCAAGTTGATCTCAGATTTTGTTTGATTCTTCACAGAGGAATCCTCCGATCCCGCTCCCTCCCCGTAAAGAATGGGAAGCTGTTAAATGTACAGTGAACCCATAATTATGTGTTGGCATCCCGAGCCCCTTAGTCATTAGGGTAATGGCTCTCCCAATTACCTTCACTGCTCTCCTCCCTCTTTTGAAGGCTGGGCCGCTTGGAAGTGGTTCTGGTTTTTGAGCTGCGGGCTTCAAGTTGGCGTGAAAGAAGACATCCATAGACACGTTGACTGAACAAGGCGTTCCTTTGTCCTCGTGTTTGGTACAGATTCGGTTGGGGTTTTTTGGTTGTTTGTTTGTTTTGGTATTTTTTCAAATCAAGAAAAACGCATTGAGCGCATGAATAGAATGTTTGATGTTTGGATATATATGTAATCTTAAACAACAGCAATAACAACAACAATAGTAGTTGATAAGTTTGGGGTTTTTTTTTTTTAATTTGCATTCCGACAAAAATGTATCTGAATAAGATTTTTTTTTTTTTTTAATCTGATAAACTTATTGAAGCGTGTGTGTGTGTGTGTGTGTGTGTGTGTGTTATACAGTTCTCTTTCATTTAAACATACTGAACCCCTTTCTATGCTGTCAGATCCTTTATTTAAAAAAAAACAAAAAACTTCAAAACCTTACACCAAAATTTTATCAGCAGCACTCTTTTTTCCTTCTCTTTTTTTTCTTGTTTACTTCATTTCTCTGGAATTTTTACAAAAAACACCTTCTCCATTTTTTTTTAATCCAACACCTTAACAAATTCACATACCTACGTCAGCTGAAATCTGATAAATTTGAAAAGTACACTTTAGTCACTTAGCTTAGCTTTACCACATATATTTAGTTATCATTTTTCAGCATTGGCCTCTCCGTCACACCGCAGGAGGTATGAGTAACGTATGTCAAATATTTTTTTATCAGAAAACAGCGCTTGATCTTAAAATCTAAGCGCTTTTCTACAAATCGTTTATTCAAAGGACTCTAAACAGACAATAATGGTAAACGCTTCCACGTAAAAAGTAGCATGCAGCTAACAATCTAGGTAGCGGTTCTAATGCAAAACTAGAAAGAAGGAAAGAATGCTTACGTACCAATGCAAAAACAAGGAGAGAGACGAAGTGTGTAGTAACTTGTTTTCAGAACTGCCTTCTGGTTTTCTAGTGGCTGAATCTACCTTTTTATTAAATTAAGAAAGAGGTCTAAAGTGTGAAGGCACTCTTAGCAGATGACTTGTGTTGCGTATTCGACAAGACCCTGAGAAGCAATCTTACCTTAGACCTGGTCCCATTTTGATTGTTTTTATGTTCTTGTAACAGTAGTTTTGAGTCTGTGCAGAGCAACATTTTACGATTGTATGTAAACTTACACTGTCATTTAAAGCCACAAGAGTGGTCAGAAGGTATTCAACCCCCCCCCCCCCCCCCCCCCCCTCCGAACTATCCACCTAAGTGAAACTGTTTAACAAAGTACATAGCTTTAAATTACAAAAGCAGCTACTTTTCTGTCTTCATACATAAAGGATCGTTTAAAAAAAATCTTAAAACCGATCTGTGTAAATTCTTAGATTTTTTTTTTTCAACTTCCCATGTGACAGCACCTTAAGCGTTTTAATAATTATCCTGGATCAATGCCTTGTTGACTGTATTTCATATCAATGGAGCTCTGATTCGGTTAGTTTTCCAGCAGAAAGTGATGTAAACGATGTTTTACAGCTGTGCCTTTTTCAGTTTCTGAAGCTCCAAAGATATATGTCGTAAACGTTTACATGGTTATCAATGCTCGATTTGGTTTCCAAAGATCTTTATCTGAATTAAGATACACCTGTTATGCTTTTTTTTTTATTTGGGGGGTGGGGGAGGTGGGGTGGTATCATATCCAGACCTTTTTTAAAAGACAATAATCTTTATTATCCTTCAAAAAACTATACGCCGGCACATCTGAAGGTTCTTCAAGTAGATGAATGTATTTAACCTCAAAGACAAGCTTTACAATTATACTACACACGTTTCATAATGCGTGCGGCAGCTTTTTCATGGCTGCATGAAGTTTGTGATACATGTAAATGGTGAGCAAGGAGGCAAGGGGGCAAATGGTGATGAAGATTTGTACTTTTGTTTTAGATAATCATGGAGTATATCACTAATAATAATAATATTATTAATAATATTATTATTATTATTATTATTAAGAAGAAGAAGAAGAAGAGGAGGAGGATGATGATGATGATGATATTATTATTATTATTATTAAACTACTCGTGATTAATGTCAGTACAAATTTACGTTAATCTGATAATAATTAATAATGATGATGATGATGATGTGGTGGGGGTGGGGGTGATAATAATGATGGTGGTGGTGATGATTGTGATGATGATGATCATGATGATAATGATCATGATGATGATTGCGATGATTGTAATGATGATGAACATTATGATGATGATGACGACAATGACATTGACGACTGTGATGAATGACTTTCCTATAAGAAAAAAAATGTAGACAAAATCAGCAACCACCCACACACTCACAGACACACAAAAACCCCAAACAGGCACACACACACACACACACACACACAACACACACACACACACACACACACACACACACACCACTCTCTCTCTCTCTCTCTCTCTCTCTCTCTCTCTCTCTCTCTCTCTCTCTCTCTCCTCTCTCTGGGGGGACGGGATAGCCTAGTGGTCAGAACATTGCGCTCGCAATCTGACGACCCGGGTTCGATTCCCGTTCAAGGGGGATATTTTCCCCTGGAGTTAAACATCAGTGCAGACTCCACTCTCCCCAAAAAGTCCTTCGGATGACACTATAAAACGAAACACCCGTGAGCGAACGCACGCAGAACATCTTGCGCACACGTTAAAATCCTGTTCCGCTTTTCGTAAGAGTAGGCCATTGTGTGCCGGTGGGAACAGATGACAAAATTGACAAAAACCCGCATACACACGGGGACTGGATGTAAAACAGCACACGAGTGCTTATTCCGTTATCCTCGATATAAAAGAATAAATAATAAATAAATAAAAATAATAAATTAAATAAATACATAAAATAATAAAGAAAATAATAAATAAATAGAATAATAAAATAGTAAATAAATAATACATAAATAAAATAATAAATGAATAAAATAAATTAATAAAATAATTAAAAAATAAAATAAAATAATAAATAAATAAAATAATTAATAAATAAATTAAATAAATAAAATAACCAAACAACCCTCGCATCGTTCTCACCTGTTTTGTTGGGCAGGCAGCGCCACTCCTGGTCACCTTGCAAGTCCATGCAGAACTTCCACAGGCCCAAGGTCAGGGCCTGGCCACTGCGTGACCACGCGTTGGTGCCGATGGCCACCAGGTACAGCACCGCGGCCACCAGCAGCATGGCCAGCGAGGCCGCGAAACGGCCAGACATCATCATCGTGCTGGATGGTTTTGGGGGACGGTGAGCAGAGTTGAGAAGAGTAGTGCTGTTATGATGAAGATGATGTTGCTGTCTCGTTGCGTTACGGCATTGCCGTCGTTGTGAAGTGTGGCTGTGGCGTTTTGATGATGAACACGACGTGGTGATGTTACGATGATGTTCCGGTAACGTTGGGGCTACGATGAGGACGTTCCAGTGACGTTGTTGTTACGATGAGGACGCTTCAGTGACGTTGTTGATTCAATGAGGACGCTTCAGTGACGTCGTTGTTACGATGAGGACGTTTCAGTGACGTTGTTGATTCAATGAGGACGTTTCTGTGAGGTTGTTGTTACGATGAGGACGCTTCAGTGACGTCGTTGTTGATTCAATGAGGACGTTTCAGTGACGTTCTTGTTACGATGAGGACGTTTCAGTGATGCTGTTGTTACGATGAGGACGCTTCAGTGAGGTTGTTGCTTCAATGAGGACGTCCCAGCGATGAAGTTGCGATGAGGATGTTCCCGTGACGTCACTGTCCCGACGAGGTCTTTCTAGTGGTGTCCTTGTGATGAGGGTTTTCCAGTGGTGTCGTAACGATGAGGATGTTTCAGTGACGTTGTTGTTATGATGAGGATGTTCCAGTGACGTCGTTGTTATGATGAGGATGTTCCAGTGACGTTGTTATGATGAGGATGTTCCAGTAATGTCGTCTTTCTGATGATGATTTTCCAGTGACGTCGTTGTTGTGATGAGGATGTTCCAGTAATGTCGTTGTTATGATGAGGATGTTCCAGTAATGTCGTCTTTCTGATGATGATTTTCCAGTGACGTCGTTGTTATGATGAGGATGTTTCAGTGACGTCGTTGTTATGATGAGGATGTTCCAGTGACGTCGTTGTTATGATGAGGATGTTCCAGTGATGTCGTCTTTCTGATGATGATTTTCCAGTGGTGTAGTAATGACACAGACTTCCCGGTGACGTTGCCTAAACGGTGACGACCTCTCAGTGATGTCTCCCTTACGATGAAGCGGCTGCAGTGTTGTCAGTGCGGCGAGGAATGCCGTGTTGGGGTTTAAGGCTTCCTCTCTGGGTGAAAGGAATGATTGCGCCTGTTCTGATACTGAGGAGGAGGAGGCAGAGGAGGATGAGGAGGCAGAGGAGGAGGAGGATTTTCGATGGCGTTTGCAGCAGGGCGCCGTGTCTTCCTGAGAGATGATGAGGTAAGCTACCTGTCAATACCGTTGTCACTCATCTGAACTTTCTGTCTGCCTGTCTGTCTCTGTCTAGCTCTGTTATTGTCTGTCTATCTTTGTCAGTCTGTCTGTCTGTCTGTCTCATTCCCTCTCTGTCTCTGTCTGTCTCTGCCTGTCTTGTCTGTCTCTGTCTGTCTGTCTGTCTGTCTGTCTGTCTGTCTGTCTCTCTCTCTCTCTCTCTCTCTCTCTCTCTCTCTCTCTCTCTCTCTCTCTCTCTCTCTCTCTCTCTCTCTCTGTGGACTAAGCCCACTTGTTATGTGGGCGTTTATTCACACTCGTAACGTCATGTGGTGACAGATTCTTAGGGACTGTGGAGTATGTTTCACAAGCATGGCATGCCCTTGCTGTGCCCGTGTTCTGATGTTTGTGGTGGAGGTCAGCTCTCATTAAAGAAGTGTGTGATCACTATCATGCGGCAGTGTGTCCCTTCCCACCTGTTTCAACAATCACCGTTTGAAAAACAGTCTCAGGAAACAGTGTCCCACTGAAATATATCGCAAATCATCTTTTATTATTATGCATTCTCAAAACATTGCTCACAAGAACCTAGTTCTTCACAAATTCTCCGAATCCTTCGACACTGTATCCACTTATCTCTGGACACGCGTTCTTGTTTGTCTCGTATTCTCACAACAAAAATAATGCTCCATTCACGAACTTTTCTTGAGTCCATTCATTGATAGTCTTCTTTTTTAACCAAAATCGTTCTCTTCGTCAGTCACAAAGAAACACTATCACACAAGATTGGTTACAGTTCACATCTTAGGTCGAAAACAGTCGTGTGTAAAGATCCCCTTCTTGGGAGCGACGACCTCGCGATCCCTGGGCAAGAGAGGTCGTGCAGAGCTGCCCTTCTGTGTGGCGTGTGTGTGTGTGTACTTTACACCAGTGTCGTCCACCTGTAGAACAGAACAGAAGTGCGTATGACTATCGTCAGTGTTTCAATACTTGATTTATACCCAGACAATGAACTTAATGAAAACTCTGAGCTGCTTGTTTCGCTGTTGGTGGTATGAGATGCAAGTTATTGTGATATGAGAAGAGAGAGAGAGAGAGAGAGAGAGAGAGAGAGAGAGAGAGAGAGAGAGAGAGAGAGAGAGAGAGAGAGAGAAGGAATGTGTGTGTGTTGAGGTTTGTTTTGGTTTGTTGTTGTTTTTAGGGGGTATTTTGGTTTGTCTGTTGTTTTTGCGGTGTTTGGGTTGTTGGGTTTTGTTTTGTTTTGTTGTTGTTGTTGTTGTTGTTGGGTTTTTTTTGGGGGGTGTTGTTTTTTTACAGTGGGAATGGGCTAGTTGTTTCATAATGTTAGTAAGAATGTATGCATGCATTCCACTCTGAAAGTGTGAACATTTTATCTGAGTTACGTTAATTAGTTCAGAGTGGGGCAAAGAGTCAGTGGCTTGGTACTGTCAGCGTACTGTAAGTATGTGTTTACTCCGTAGATATAAAGAGTTTATCTAATTAGTTTAATAAGAGGCAGACATTATGGACGCTATCGGCAAACGGGAAGTGTAAAGTTTGTACTGACTCTGTCTGTCTACCTTCCGCCTCTCTTCTGATTCACTGCGTAAGAGATCTTGGAATCTTTGTCGGTCTGTCTGACTGTCTGACTGTCTGTCTGCTTGTCTGTCCTTCTGTCGGGCTGTCCATTTGTCTGTCCATTTGTCTGTCTACCTACCGTTGTTTCTCTCCATATGTCTCTCTGTATCTGTGTCGTTGTCTGTCTGTCTGTCTGTCTGTCAGTAGTTCAGTTTCTCCTTCTCCTTCTCTGTCTGTCTGTCTGTATGTATGTCTGTCTGTCTCTCCTCTCTCTCTCTCTCCTCTCTCTCTCTCTCTCTCTCTTCTCTCTCTGTCTTGTCTGTCTATCTTCTGTCTGTTGTCTGTCTGCCTTCTCTCTCCTCTCTCTTCTGTCCTCGTCTCTCTCTCTCTCTCTCTCTCTCTCTCTCTCTCTCTCTGTTAACACTTTGGTTTTGTGTGTGTTCCCTTCTCACTTACTGCAGTTTGGCTACCCCTTCTCACTAATAATCTCAGCATTCTCTTGTAGCACCCTCGTCTCTTCTCCTCTCTCTCTCTCTCCTCCCTGCCTCTCTATGTATGGGCCATGGCCTTTTTGTGATAAATCTTTTCGATTCGGTTCTCTCTCTCAGTCTCTCTTCCCTGTCTCTCTCTCTCCTGTCTCTCTCTCTCCCTGTCCTCTCTCTCTCTGCTCCTCTCTCTTCTCTCTCTCTCTCTCTTTCTTTCTCTCTCTCTCTTCTTCTCTCTCTCTTCTGTCTTCTCCTCTCTCTCTCTTTCTCTCTCTCTGTCTGTCTCTCTCGTCTGTCTGCCCTCTCTCTCTTCTCTCTCTCTCTCTCTCTTCTTTCTCTCTCTCTCTGTCTTCTCTCTCTGTCTGTCTCTCTCTGTCTGTCTGTCTGTCTCTCTCTCTCTCTCTTTCTCTCTCTGTCTGTCTCTCTCTCTCTTTTCTCTGTCTCTCTCTCTCTCTCTCTCTCTCTCTCTCTCTCGTCTCTCTCTGTCTCTCTCTCTCTGCAGCCAGACCCAGCTCTGGCACGGAAATAAACAAAGGCCATGGTGGCTGCTGCTGATATCAGCGCCTTGTGGATGGAGTGTTATCAGGCATACCCACCACACAATATTCTGGATTTTATTCCTTGTTTATCTTTGGTTTATTGTCAACACTTTTTTTCTCTCTCTTTTTCGAGGGTGGGGTGGAATGGGTAAGGGGGTATTAAACGGATGAGCATTGAGGGGCATGGGGAGGTTAGTGGAGGGGGGGGGGGAGAGGCAGGCTGTTCTCTGCGGCTTAAGTTATCAAATCGTAGTCCACATCAAGTTACACTAAAATTCCGTTTCAGATGTTCTGTCTAAAAGCACGAGTTGATGTTTTCTTACGAGTTTGAACAACTTTTTTTTTTAAAGCTGAAACAAAATTAGAATAAGAAAATGTAAGAAGAAGCGATAAGGGAACAAAACGAAGCAATGAAAACAAGACCCTTTTTTTTTTTTTTTTTTTTTGGGGGGGGGGGGATTACAAAAAGTTCTCTCTTCCTCCCCTAATAAACACACATACATACACACACGCGCGCGCGCACACATACACGCATGCTCGCAAGCACACGCACACATGCACGCACACGCGCGCGCGCGCACGCACACACACACACACACACAGAACATCTTGCGCTCACGTTAAAACCTATTCCGCCTTTCGGAATATTAAGAGTAGGCCATTTGTGCCAGTGGGAACGGATGACAAAATTTACGAAACTGCATACCCACAGGGACTGGATTTTAAAAAAAGTATTTTTAAAAACCGAGCACATGAGTGGTTATTCCATTATCCTCGAAATAAAACACATACATGTTGCACACTATAAAATTTTAGCTTCTTGTTGCTCTATTGCAAACGTGTGTGTGTGTGTGTGTGTATAAAAATTATTTATATATATATATAATTTTTAAACATAAAAAGTTTGTTTAAACCAAACAAAATAAATGAATTAATAGATAAATAGATAAAGGCCATCTCAACTAACAAACAAACAAACAAACAAACAAAAACAGAAACGAACATAGACAACAAAAGTGCCAGGCTGACAGCATGCCAGTGAAGAAGAAACAGCAGCAGAAACAGCAAACAGCAGCAGCAGCAGCGGTGGTGTATGTTTAATCATCATCAAGCTGTCAGAGACAGGCCCTGTGTTCGCCGGCTGGCATGGGCATGACACGTTTGACACTGACATTGGTGGCCCGTGCCAGGCACAGGCGCTTACAGTGACATGTCATATGCCAGTCAGGACAGAATTCGCGCTCTGTCTGTCGCTATAGTCAACATAGCTGTTCCACTGAAATCACTCTGCTGCTATATTTTGGCTTCAGTTATTTTCTTGTAAGTCGTATGGCCATGAAAAAAAAATCGTTTCCTCTTTTCGGTTTGGCTGTCTTATAAATATATTCCAGTGGTTTTTTTTTTGTTTTTTCGTTCCTCGGCTAGAAGTCCAAGATGACAAAATTGACAAAACTGCATGCACACGGGGACTGGATGTAAAAAAACACATGAGTGCTTATTCCATTATCCTCGATATAAAAGAATAAATAAATTAAATAAGGTTCCCCAATGGGGATATTAAAGCGTATACAGGGTTGTTGTTGTTTTTACCCACCATTAAGGTAGCCATGTTCTGACTGAGGGAATGTTCTTCGTAACTGAATGGTATCATGTGCTTGATAGAAAGTTCAGTTTGACGTTTATAGGCTTACATGGATTGTGTTTGGGTTTTGTTTGTTGGCTTGGGGGGAGGGGGGGTTGGTGGTTTTGGTTTTAGTGGATTTTTGCCTGTTTTAAAGTCTGATCTAAAAAGATAGTAGCAAAATATATTAACAAAATTTTAAAAATCAAGTGTGTGTGTGTGAAAGAGAGAGAGAGAGAGAGAGAGAGAGAGAGAGTGTGTGTGTGTGTGTGTGTGTGTGTGTGTGTGTGTGTGTGTGTGTGTGTCGTGCGCGTGTGCATGCGCGCGTGTGGTGTGTGTGTGTGTGTGCGTGTGTGCGTATGTGTGTAGATAGTTTTTTTGAATAGCCGCTAGCTGAATTTCATCGTGCAGAAAAGTAACTAACAAACGAAGGTGGAAACCTTGTAGGTTATGTAGATAAAGAAAGAACGTGTTGGTACATGTTGAAAGATTAGCAAATGCTTGAATTTGCAACGTTTACAAGCCCATTAAAGGTCTACCTGCCTAGAAACCACCTTCTACAAGGTGGTGTCGATGTGGTGGCTGCCCGGTAAAGACATGTCATCTCTCTTGATAGCAGTCTATTCCAGTCAAATTGAATACCACTTCCAGTCATTGCAGACTTCTCTGAGTAAATTTTAGGCTGCTCTCTCTCTCCGAGGAGAGCACGTTGCCACAAGAGCAGTGCCACCCATTCTTTTGTATTTCTGTTTGTATGTGCTTTTGCTTCTCGATAAGACTTTTTTTTCTGCATATTTTTTTTGCCACGGACAACTATTAAATTCTTGTTCGTTTACGTGCTCTAAACTTGTGTTACACATGGGACCTCGGTATAACGTCTCATCCGAAAGACTTGTTCCCAGGCCATCACGCGAGGTCTACTACATGGGGGAAGGTTTGGGTTCAAAGAGGGATCGAACCCACGACTTATTGGTTTCCAGATGGGTACGTTACTTGTAGACCATCGGCCCACGGATCAGTAACAAGTTCCTCGATTCAGAAACTTTTGAGAAAGGTAGGGAAGAGTTTGGGGGAGTGGAAAGACTGTTGTGTGTTTTCTTCTGTCTTCCGTAAGGTTTCGTAGCTAAAAGGAAGTTTGAATGAATACGATAATTATAGCGAAATAGGGATTCCCATTCCTTCACATGCCACTGTCTATGCATTTTCAAAACTTATTCCTTCTAACACGTCAACACACGCAACACACACACACACACACACACACACCACACACACACACACACACACACA
>CM054140.1:25229645-25239645 GCA_028751875.1 Rapana venosa
AGTAGAGGGGAGAGAGATGAGAGAAGAACGAAGAGAGAGAGAGAGGAGAGAGAGAGAGAGAGAGAGAGAGAGAGAGAGAGAAACAGGCAGCAGTAGAAAACAGAATGGTTGAGAGACGATGAGAAAGGAATACAGAAGCGCTGTTAGCCTATGAGTTGTGTCTGATGCTGAGTTTCTTTCTTTCTTCTTTTCTTTTTTCGATTCTTTCTTTTAGTTGTTGTTTTTTTCTCTGCCTGTACAGTCTGCCTTTTTACTTTCTCTTGGTCTGTCTGCCTCTCTTTCTTTTATTCTTTCTTTTATCTTTTAATAACGATAATAATAATGTATGGAATTTATATAGCGCTGAATCTTGTAAAGCAACAAATCAAAGCCCTTCTTCCCATTCGTGTCTTTTCCTTGTTCGTCACTTGTATACACTGCAGTTGTTCTGTCTGCCTTTCCCACATCTTTCTCATCATGCTAATAACAATAATCACAAAGCAAATAGTGCTTTTGCTTCCTCATATCACATACGTACACACACAAACACACACACTCTCTCAATCACTCACAGATTCATGCGCGCACGAAAGAGAGAGAGAGAGCTAGAGAGGAGAGAGAGGAGAGAGGAGAGGAGAGAGAGAGAGAGAAAGACAGACACAGACAACAGACAGACAGACAGACACAGACAAGCAGACAGACAAGGGAGGGGGGAGGTAGGGAGACACACTCACTCACACACACACACACCCTGTGTGTGTGTGTGTTGTCTCTCTCTCTCTCTCTCTCTCTCTCTCTCTCTCTTCACTACACACAACACACACACACCACACACACTACACAGCGCACAACCAACACTTCTATTCAGGCACCACAATGTCAATTTGTCTACACCCTCCTCAGGCACGTGACCTCTCTCGCAGTCTGACAACCCTGCCCCTGCCCCTGCCCCTGCCCTCCTCCCCCAGCACTGCAGAGCCCCCGTGTCAGGAGGCAGGCTAAACACGCGCCTGTTTGCACGTGCCACAGCCCCCCGCCTATTACCTTCACCCCTTGACACTAACCATGCCAGGTTGGAGAAAAACTGGGGAACTAAAGAAACGCGGCGGAGTCACGAAGAAAAAAGAACTGGCATGGGAAGGGACTTCTGGAAATGAGGCTAGGCCCATATCTGTCTGATGAGCACACGGAGAAAAATGTTTTATTATGTCTCTTATTATGACTTACCCAGGTTGTTGTTTTTTAAGTAAGAAGATTCACATCAGTTTTGAGAGGGAAAGACACTTTAGAAGTAATAAGCTTACATGAAGGGCAAAGTGAAACAACATCAGGGAAAGTGTTAGAGGAAACAAACCCGTCTTTTTTCACTCACTGTTGCAGAAACCTATGTCTGTGGTTTCCTTTCACCACCCTTGACTTTTCGTGCACAGACTGGTCAGTTGACAGTTACATGGCTGATAGGTTTGTTGGTTTAGTTGGCTAGTACCTGACTGACAGACACAGATGATAGGATGGATAGGTTGGTTGGCTTTCTAGTAAGCATCTTGTTTGTTCACCATATATGTCTCTCACACACCTCTCAAGTGATTGCAATATCGGACCAGTATTATCCTCACCTCCTTTCCAACTCCCTCTTTCGTCAGTATTTGACGTGTGTCTGTGACTATGAAGGATCTTTAGCATGATCTGCATCAAAGTCTGTAAAGCTGGTTCAAGTGATCTATCTCAATTTCAGCCAGAAAGAGAAATCTGTAAAGACGTATGGCTTGTGTTATAAGGACTTATTGGTGGAGAAAAAGAGTTTGAGAGAAAGAAGGAAATAAAAAGAAAGCTCTCTCTCTTCTTCTCCTCTCGCCTCTTCTCCTCTCTCTCTCTCTCTCCTCCTCTACTTCTCTCTTTTCTTTCTCTTTCCTCTCTCTTAATGTTTTCTTGAACTGTATTATTCATTTTGTCTGCTTGGACATATTCATGCATTTTGAAAAACGAAAAAGGCAAAGCGCAAGAACAAGACGGATGATTACTGAATCAGTTCCTACTACAGACCGTTTCACCCGCAATCTTACTCCAGCCAGACGTAAACATGTGAGCCTGGAACTTTTATCTTTCCAATGTCACAGTTTTGAACTGTTTGTTTGCAAATACTTCTTACAGGCCCTTACGTGTAAACTAAATAAGCCCACAAAACAAACGCAAACAAACAGACAGCCGTTGCTTATGAAAAACGGAAAATCCGAAACGCTATCAACTCATTTGTTTGAGGAGACCACAGGCGTTGTTGACGTCACGATCACAATCTCCGACATGCCAACCTGCCCGTGCCTAGAAAACAAAGCAGGATGCACCAGTACAGGCAGAGTCAGCTGAGAAAGGGAAGGAAAGGGGGGGGGGGGGGGGGGAGGGAAGGTGGGAGGAAGAGGGGTCTCTATCTGCACGTGCCATGCACAGGGCATGACTGCAGGTGCAAGTTTATTTGACAGTTCCACAGCCTCTTTATTCTGGCAGAAGAGGAAGAGTTGGGAGGTAGTTTGAAACATAGAGGGAGGAAGCAATCAGAGGGAAGACTAACAAGTCCGGGGCTACGTATTCGTGATCATTCCCACTCAAGTATTGGGCATTTTCTGTCTGTCTGCCTGTCTCTGTATGTCTCTCTGTCTCTGTCTGTCTCTTTGTCTCTGTCTGTCCCTGACTCTCTCTCTCTCCTCTGTCTGTCTGTCTCTCTGTCTCTGTCTCTGTCTCTCTCTCTCTCTCTCTCTCTCTCTTCTCTCTCTCTCACCACACACACAACATACACACACACACACTAATAAGACCGATGATTTTCTTTTTGGGCACAAACTAAATTTTGCTTGGTTGGAATGACTCATTTCGAGACAAACGTTGCAATCCTCTAGCTAAACTCGACACACGCAACAGAACTCATAATTGCTGATTCCGCACGCAATCATTTGGCATTTCCGTACACAGTCAGCAAAACGGGACCGAGGCAGACATGCGCGATGTGAACTTCCGCGTTGGCATTTTTTTTTTTTTTTTTTAGCGGAAACCGGTTTAAACATTGGCCGGAAACGGTTTGCTTCGGACGACATAGAAGTAAAATGGCTGTCCCTCTTGATGGGATTTTGACGAGTTGTGCTGTGGAAAACCAGCACGATGAAAGCTGGAGTGAGTGCAGGGACTGAGTGTTTGTTCTACTGGTCCCACACAGAGTGGGGGAAATTGTGGGTCTGGTCCATCATCGTAAAATGCCAAACGCATGGGTCGAGGCTCCGTCTTTCTCTGTGACTGGCGTTGTGTGTAGTAGACCTCGATCAGTCTCTGTCACTGTCTGTCTGCCTGCCTGTCTGCCTGTCTGTCTGTCTGCCTGTTTGTCTGTCTGTCTGCTTCTGTTTCTCTGTCTTGTCTGTTCACTCTCTTCCTCCCTTATTTTCTCTCTTTTCTCTCCCTTCCTTCTCCCTCCCCTTTCCCCCCACTTTGTGAAGGTGTGTGTGTGTGTGTGTGTGTGTGTGTGTGAAATCATGAGTTCTGAACTATGTATCCATCAGTGACAATTCTGATAAGCTGTCGACGGAGCGTGATCTGCACTTCAGTTGTATGACTCAGTCACGCTGCTGACAATGCAATGCAATGTTGGTTTTCAGACATCCCAATACCCTCGTGTTTTTCCAAGCCTGTTTAACTCTTTTTTGCTTTGCTTTCTTTTTTGTTTGTTGTTGACATCTTAAATCATTTTTTCTCTTCTGGGACTTAGTAGAAGAAAACTACCTTTTTTTTCTAACAAGAAGTTAGTAGAAGAAAACTACCTTTTTTTTCTAACAAGAAGTTAGTAGAAGAAAACTACCTTTTTTTCTAACAAGAAGTTAGTAGAAGAAAACTACCTTTTTTTCTAACAAGAAGTAATTTTTATATGTTTGAACTCTTTTTTTTTAAAAAGATGCGTGCATATTATTGATTTTTGCATGTGCCATTCTATCGTTTTGTACTGTGCTGCAATGTAATGCAATGCATTATTACTTTGCGTTGCAGTGTGTTGTAATGTATCTATATATAAAAAAAAAAAAGGTGTTCCCCTAACCTATGCAGTCGTTGGGAAGCGAGGTATCAGAAACCTCACCTTCTCCAGGGGCCAGCATATTGAGGGCGGCTAGCGCCCATCTCCTCTCCCTCGCTGCTTTAACTTCCCTGACCCTAAAGAGGACAGGTACCCGTTTACAGATGGGTGAACTGGGGGGAACTGAGCCGAAGCCAAGGTGCGCAAACGGTCACCCATCCAAGTGGTAACCACGCTGAACGCTGCTTAACCGTAGTAGCTTGGGGTAAAGCGAGTGCTCTGACCACTGAACTACCCCGTTGTGTTGTATTGTATTGTATTGTGTTGTTTTGTATTGTATTGTATGGTTCTTCCCATCGCGGCAGCTTTCTCTGCGTGAAATTTGGGTTGCTGCCGCAAGAGCAAGTCATCTCTTTTCCTTCTTTCTTTTTTTTTTCTTCTTTAATCCTTTGTGCATGTGCATTTATTTCCCTAAAAGAGTGACTTTTTTTGTTTTGGAAAGACATAATTTTTACAAGAGACAGCTGTCTTCTTGCCGTAAGTTCTTTTACGTACGCTAAATATTATATAATGCACACAGGAGCTCAGTTTACCGTCTCATCTGGAAGACTCGCACCCAGCCCACTACTCAAGCTCTAGTAAACGGAGGAGGGAAAAGCTCGGGTTCACACGGGTATCAAACCTACACAAACTGCTCGCTTTCTAAGGAGTAAGACGGGTACGGGTGCGTTAATTCCAGACCATCAACCAAGAATCGTTTGACCCACCCGACTAAATGTATCATTGTCGACCTGAAACAGAAAGTCTTCGTGTTCTTACGAACAGTTCTTGTGGAGCCTTTGTGGGATTTTGTGCACGCGGTGACTCCTTCTTTCGGGAAAAAGGAAACGTAACAGTGAGGAGGCGAAAAGCACACTTTGCATCCATCAAACCTGGCAAGTCTATTGCAACTTTGACGTAAAACCACAAACAACAGCTAAACAACCAAGAAAGCAGACGTACTGGGATTCTCACTCCCAGCCTTTCTCAGTCTGGCTGGGTCTGTATGTGTGCTGTGTGTGTGTGTGTGTGTGTGGTGTGTGTTGTTGTTTTTGTCTGTCTGTCTGTCTGTCTGTCAGTTTGTGTGTGAGTGAGCTGGTGAGTGAGTGTGTTTGAGTTCTGTCTCTGTCGCCTGACCCCCCCCCCCCCACTTCTCTGACTCTCTCTCTCTGTCTCTCTCTCTCACTCTCTCTCCTCTCTCCTCTCTCTCTCTCTCTCTCTCTCTCTCTCTGCCTGTCTGTCTGTCTGTCTGTCTCTCTTCCTCTCTCTCTCTCTCTCTCTCTCTCTCTCTTCTTCTCTCTCTCTCTCTCTCTCTCTCTCTCTCTCTCTCTCTCTCTCTCTCTCATCCTGTTTCTTTCATTGTCTACCAGATACACACACACACATACATGTATGTATGAGCGCAAAAAAGCCCGTATTTATGCACAAGAAACCACGTGCATACATGCACACAGACACATAGATACACACAACGATATGGTAGATTCATTAGCTACAAAATGTGCTTTAGAACGTGACAGCGAGCATTTGAGTTTCAGTGTAAAAATGATCATTATACGAAACAAACTCATTGCTTAACTAAATCAGTGCCAGCAAAAAATGCTTTGCCACTCACTGTGAAAGGTTTTATCGTTCTCGTAAATGCGGAAAACACGTTTTAAAAAATTGCGCCAAAATGCACGAAAAACGCAGTTGTCCCTAGGTGTCAATGGCACCCGCTCTATTCCCCTTTCAGTCCACCATGAATGTTATCGTCTGACTGCCCTGTGATTGCAGAGTTACATCAGAGTAACGGGATATCCATTAAAAAAATACCCAGTTGATGCCAAATATAGTAATATGCACGGTGTGATATATGATTCTAAACCTTTTCTAATTAATATCTGTTGTAAATGTTATCTACGGCCGGAAAGTTATTGTCATTGCTATTACGTGCATCCGTAAATTCCTATTGTTCTTATTATCGTCCTTTTATTTCGAGGATAATGGAATAAGCACGCCTGTGCTTTTTACATCCAGTCCCCGTGTGCATGCACTCAGTAAATTATGGCATCTGTTCCCACCAGCACGCAATGGCCTACTCTTCCGAAAGGCGGAAAAGGTTTGTTGTTAAGAAAATGACACAGGAAACTGCCGCTCCCCCATGTCTACTTTCCACCCTTTCGTCGTCATCATCCATCATCATCTTTCATCATATCATCAATCACATCGTCTCATCATTCATCATCACACATCAGACACTCCCATCATCCATGTCTCATCATCCATCATCTCATTATCTCATCATCATCATCACCATCATCATCATCATTGTCATCATCACCATCATCATCATATCATCACATCATCATCATTATCATTATCAACATCATCATCATCATCATCATCATCCTTCTTTCTTTTTTTCTAAATCTATGTTAGTTTGAAAATAAGTGTGTAAATTACCTCAAAGTGAACAGACATTCACCAGATGAGAAAAACACACACACCACACACACACACACGCACCACGCACGCACGCACGCACGCACGCACGCACGCACACACACACACACACACACACACACACACACACACACACACACACAACACACAAAGACAGAGAGCAAGCAGCGCACAGAAGAACGAGCACAGAAAACATGCATGCTTTAAAAGGGGGAAAAAAATCAGATTTTGTTCTGAAGCCGGCCATATGGCAGGAGAACTGAAGTAAACAGCTGGTTACGACTCGTTACGTTTTATGGCTCATGAGCAATGATATTTATGTTCCTCTCTCTCTCGTCTCGCTCCCCCCCCCCCCCCTCGCCCCCCCCCCCCCTCCCCCCCCCCCTCTCTCTCTCTCTTTCTCTCTCTATCTCTCTCTCTTCTCTCTGTCTCTCTTTCTCTCTCTCCACCAAGTTCTTGATCATTTGCAAAATGACTTTATCTCATGTCAAATTTGAGAGTGAACAGTAAATAGGTTTATTCCTGTTTATCCTTCTTACAGTGTAGGGAAAATAAAGATATAAGACTGCCATTAACATCTTGACGTAATGCACTAGTGACAACAAACCTAAAAACATCAGTCCTCAATTATTTTACAGGGTTAAAGGTCTTTGCATGGGCCCGTAGTTAGCGGAACTAAATGTCGGTTGTTATCAGAGAATAGTTATCGTAAAACAAACATTCCTCTGCATCGAAAAGACACTGCAGGGGAAAAAACTTCATGCTGTAGATGGCCATAGTTATGACGGGCATTCAAGAAACAAATTGTATATCACCAGCTACAGTCATGCAGCAAAGACTGTCATTTTTGCCTGCTTGTTTTAATTTTAACTTACGATTACAACAACATTATCTTTTTTAAAGAGAAATCGTGCACACATCTGGTAAAACGAGAATGTCTTTTCCTGTGTCCAAAAAAATTCGTCACTGTTGAACAGAGGTTTATTGCTGGGGTTTTGTTTTTAAAATTTATCAGACTATTTAACTGCACATTGGCCTCGCTAATCTTCAGCAAAAATAAACAAGTTTATCAAAAGACAGATAAGTAAATGCAAGTCTACAGTTTAAACATTTACTGTTTCTTTGTATAAAAGTAAACGAAAGTTCTTTCTTTAAAAAAAAAAAAAAGCTGTACAAATGAAGTATTAAGCAAACTGTATACTGAACTTATTCTATAAAAATAAAATAAAAAAAGCAGGTGCATACCTACTGTAATATGTTAACAAGAATCTAGTTGAAATTTATGTTTGGCGTACCTTGTAATCTTAACCCTTTCCATGCGAACCGTGGACCCTGTTTGAATAAATCTTGCACTGTTTTCTCTCTCTGGCTGTCTCCCTCCTCCCCCTTGGCTCCCTGTTATCCGCTAGCGTGTTGCTGTTAGTGGATCTGTGGTCTAGAGGTAACCACCTAGCTGTGTAGGGTGGCAGAGGCAAGTCATGGGCTGAGCTTCGTCTGAGCTCGAACTTTTCCCCCATCCTTCAGGCCATGAATGATGGTCTGGGTGCTTGCCTTTCAGATGAGAGTCAACCTCTCATCGAGGTCCGATGTGCAGTATGCATTTAGCGCCCATGAAATAAACCCACAGCAAGGAGATAGTGGTTCATGGCAAAATTGTGTTGAAGAAAGCTACTCTGATATGGAAACAAATGCATACGTAGACAGGATACATTTTTTTCTTTTTCTTTTCTTTTTCTTTTTACAAAATAGGTGGCCCTGCCCTTGTGGCGACGCACTCTCCATGGGAAGAGCACCCCGACTTTCACGCAGAGAAATCCACTGTGATTGATAATGTATACATAACTACCTTTTAAACTACATATACTACACTACACAAAACTATATACACTCACTACACTAATTCACACCCTACACACACTTTTCCTTTTCTAGTTTTAAAGAAGCCAAATCCACCGTTATTTTTCTTCGGAATATCATTAAAAAAAAAAATTATATTGAAAAAATAAAAACCAAATGTATTATTGATTGGGTTTAGATGTTTTTCACTTAAATGGCAAAAGAAATGATTAATGAATATGTATGGGCCCGTAAATTTATATACCGATACACACCCCAAAAAAAAACTTTTTAATGCATGTTAACCTTTAGCGATAACACCATCAAAACAATCTACTGATATCAACAAAATTATGATGATAATGTTAAATGCTTCTGATGGGTAAAAAAATTCCCCGGAAAAAAACTCCAAAGTACGCACACACACACACCCGCGCGGCGCGCGCGCGCGCCTCGTCCCTTCGCGAAAAACCACACACACACATACACACACACACACAAACCCCACACACACACACACACACAACACAACACACACACACAACACTCATATGATGGTATATTTTTAAGATTTTTGAATTATTTTGAATTTATGGTTTAATTTTTTTTCAGGGTTTTTGTTTTGTTTTTAAATTCCCTATATGCATATGTTATTGTCTTTTCCCTTGTGTGATTTGTAAAGTTTACCGATTAGGTTTTTTATTTATTCTGCATATATTTTATCTTTTTTTTTCCTTTTTTTTTCCTTTAGATAGATAGCTTGATGAAAAAAAAGCAAATGCACTGCTTTTCAAAGTACATCTGAAAATAAAAGTTTACTTTGACTTTGAACAAAACACACACACACACCCACACACGGCACGCACGCACGCACACACACACCACACACACAACACCACAACACACACACCAACCACACACCTCGCCCTTTGCGAATGAACACACACACCACACCACAAAAACACACAAAACACGCTCTCTCTCACACTGATGTCTGGTGTTCGCCCAGCGTATGTATGTTGTAGTATGTATGTAGTATAACTTTTCCCAACTCTATTCTACGTACTCCATAACAGTCTGCTGTTAGCCTCTCCCCCCCCCGCTTGACGGCAAAGGAAAAAAAAACAAATTTTGATAAAGGTAAACACACACCCCCCTCTCAAACAATACACCTGACGCCTGCATCTACGTGCTCGTGCGTGCGTGGTACGGCGTGCGCATACACACGGCGCGCGGGCGCGTACACACACACACACACACACACACGCTGTTCCGCTTTTCGTAAGAGTAGGCCATTGTGTGCCGATGGGAACAGATGATAGAAATTACAAAACCGCATACACCCGGGGATTAGATGTAAAAAAGCACATAAGCGCTTATTCCATTATCCTCGATATAAAAGAATAAAATAAAATAAAAAATAACATAAAATAAAAAATTTTAAAAACACACGCATGCACGCTTGCACGCGTGCATGCACGCAAGCACGATTATACACCTACACACACGCACGTGCACACACACACACACAAAACACACACACGCACGCACGCACCAACACACACACACGCGCGCGCTCACGCACGCACGCACGCACCACACACACACACACACACACACACACACTCACTCACTCACACACACACACGCGCA
>CM054140.1:25247145-25252145 GCA_028751875.1 Rapana venosa
TCTCTCTCTCTCTCTCTCTCTCTCTCTCTCTCTCTCTCTCTCTCTCTCTGTTAAATATATATATATTATAATATATATATATATAGAGAGAGAGAGAGAGATAGATAGATAGATCGATAGATAGATAGATAGATAGATAGATAGATAGATAGATAGATAGATGGATGGATGGATGGATGCATAGATAGATAGATAGATAGATAGATAGATAGATAGATAGATAGATAGATAGATAGATAGATAGAACATACATATATATATATATATATATATATATATATATATATATATATATATATTTATAACCCAGACTTAATGGTGGAAGGGGCAAGGTTACCCTGTAATCTGCATGACTGATAACCTGTGTGTGGCGTGGAGAAGTGGAGAGGACTGCTGCACAGGGTCATTACCCTGATTGTACGCTTCATCCCTGCCGCGCCCACGTGAGAGCAAAGAAGCTGAAGTTGTTGTTGTTGTTGTTGTTGTTACTGTTGCTGGTGCTGTTGCAGTTGCTGTCGCTGTGGTGGTGATGGTGGTGGTTGTTTGTTTGTTTGTTGGGTTTGGGTTGGTTTTTGTTGTTGTTGTCTTTTGTTGCTGTGTTGTTGTGGGTTTTTTGTTGTTGGTTGGGTTGGGGGTTTTGTTGTTGTTTTTGTTGTTGTTGTTGTTGTTTTTTGGGGGGTGGGGGGAGGGAGGTAGGGGGTGCAAACAAAGTTGTAGGCCAATGGCATCGTGTGTCTGCATCGAAGTAGAGTATCTCTGCAGCCTCCCTCCCCCCACCCCACCCCACCCTCCCCCACCCTTCCAGCCCCTGCGAAACAAAAATTGGGATTTTCCGACTTGACTTTGGGTAGCCCCTTCACGTGTGTGTGTGTGAGGGGGGAGGGGGGGGGGGGGAGAGGGGGGGGGGGGTAAGTGAGTGTGTGTGTGTGTGTGTGTGTGGTGTGTGTGTGTGTGTGTGTGTGTGGTCGTTCTTGTATTTAACGTCTGTTCACTATAAGTGATATTAGATGGGAGAAAAGGAATTGATAGCAGAAGAAATATGAATTAATAAGGAAAGAGAGTCGTGAAACAGTTTGGTAAAAAAAAAAAAAACACCACACAAATAAGGCATAAACTTGCAGCTAGAGAAAAAACAATTTTAATGAACTGTAAAGAAACGCAAGAAAGTTACAAATATCTAAAAGAATAAATATATTGTGAGTGTGTGTGTGTGTTTGTATGTGTGTGTGTGTGTGCTTGTATGTGTGTGCTTGTGTGTGAGTGAATGTGTTTGTGTGTGTGAGAGAGAAAGAATGTGTTTGTGTGCGTGAGTGTGTGTGTGGAGTGAATGTGTGTGTGTGTGTATATATATATATATATATATAGATATAACTCACTGTCTCACGAAACGTGTACGCTGTGACAGCCAACATGCCAATCAGTCAGTCCATCAGATCCACGCTGACGGGAGTGAAGTGAAGAGTAAGCTTCATTGATGCACTGACTGTTAGGCCTACGCTTCCATCCCACTATTTCACAAGCTGCACAGGGGGGGGGGGGGGGGGGGGGTCTGGGTACAAAACCCCGTACGTTATAATACCACGCTTCTGCGCCTGAGAACAGCTAGCTTCATCCCCGTGGCGACGCCGGGGGGACTGTCGGTATAAATAGGATCCCCCCCACCTTCTAGAAATTCTGTGTCAGGAATTCCCTCTTTTCTATCCCTCTCTTTGTTTTTGCCTTGTGGTTTCTTTTCTTCCTGCCACCTTCTCCTTCTTCTTGTCTGTTTTCTGCCTTCTTGGTCCATTCTCCTGCCTGTGTTTCCCCTCAGAAAGACTTGAAAAGATAACAGTTGTCTCCCGCATACCGAAGTCGGATGCGCTGGGCCAGACTTGTCAGGCGCTTAACGGCAGCGCAAGAAGAAGAAAAGCTAGCGGGGTGTGTGCTGCTACTTCAGCTTTGTCCGTCTGTCTGTCTGTCTGTCTGTCTGTCTGTCTGTCTGTCTGTCTGTCTGTCTGTACGTCAGGATCTGTGTTGACAAGCCGTGTGTGATTCTTTCAGACACTGTGTTTTGTTTGTTTGTTTGTTTGTTTGTGTGCTTGTTTGTCTCTGTGTGTGTGTGTGTCGTGCGTGTGCGTGCGTGCGTGCGTGCGTGCGTGCGTGCGTGTGTGTGTGTGTGTGTGTGTGTGTGTGTGCGTTGTGTGTGTGTGTGAATGATTGTGGTGTGTGTGAAAGAGAGAGAGAGAGAGGTGTGTTGTTGCTGTTGTTGTTGTTTTGCTGCTGCTGCTGCTGCTGCTGCTGCTGCTGCTGCTGCTGCTGGATTTGACGACAATGCTGTCAACATCCTTGCAGACTGGAAAGGAAGGCTACACTCAAGCGATGAGAGTTTGGCCTCAACTCACAGTATTTCTTCACACACTCCAAAGTCTTCCTCACTCACAGCACCTGCCAGCAGCACATCTGCCTACGCAAAAAAACCTCACTGCTGGTGAACTTAGGAGCTCCAGTCGAGGAACGGGGGAAAACAGAAAGATAAAGAAAAAAGACAGAAGGTCAATAATTATGACAGTGCTGATGATGTGTGGGCAGGTAATGTATTGGAGGCGGGTTTTCGGGATAGTATGTTTTGTCTGGAAAAATTAGTAACTGTTGACCAACGCGCTCTCCGTGGCTCCCCAATGACCGTCTTGGTCCAGGATTTGATGACGATGATGATGATGATGATGATGTTGGTGGTGGTGGTGATGACGATGATGATGACGACGACGACGATGATGGTGGTGGTGGTGATGATGGTGACGACGATGATGATGGTGGTGGTGGTGGTGATGATGATGGTGGTGGTGGTGGTGACGACGATGATGATGATGACGACGACAATGACGACGATGATGATAACTTTTGTCTTCGCGATGCTGATTGTAAGGCCAAAAGCCTGCGCTTGTGTAATCCAAAACAAGAGACATGCAACTGCCATACAAGTTTGTTAGGACCTTGATGAGATGTCTCACTGTGATTGATTGATTGATTGATTGATTGATTGATTGGTTGATTGATTGATTGATTGATTGACTTGATTGATAATCTGTAGGCCTACATCAAAGGGTAACAGATAAACTTCACCAAACAAAAAAGTGGAGAGGCAGAAAGCGTGGAGGTCTTTACATAATTGTAGCCTGCCTGACCCGTGTTGGCCCGCAAGATGGCTAGTATAAAGGTCGGGGTTAGGGTGGTGTAACATAACAGCCCAACAATAAGTATACAGCCGTTGACTTCTGCACACTTCTGCTGATTGTAAGGCCAAAAGCCTGCGCTTGTGTTATCCAAAACAAGAGACATGCAACTGCCATACAAGTTTACTAGTACCTCCAGTTGATGTTCCTCTAGTTACAAAAGCTAACTAACTACTGCACGCTGATCTTCTTACTACCCCACCTCCCAACCCCCACCTTTTTCTTTCTGACTTTGTTTTGTTTTTGTTTTTGATTTTTTTTTAAAAACAAGCAAGAGATGTCCAGTTGATTTCCTCAGCGTTACAATAACTGTTTATAATCTGCTTTTCTTTTTTTTCTTTTTTTTTGTTTGTTATGTTTTTGTTTTGTGAAATACTCTCCCCCCCCCCTCTCTCCTCTCTCCTCTCTCTCTCTCTCTCTCTCTCTCTCTCTCTCTCTTGACAGACAAACAGATAGAAGATAGACAGACAGACAGACGGACAGCCATCAACAATAGGGTGAGGAGAGGGAGGGGGGGAGGGAGGGGGGGGGGGGGGGGGGGGGGGGTACGGAATGAAAGCGCCTGACGAGGTGATGCCAAGCCCTGGAGAACAAAGTAGCGGGCGATGAGAGTGGAGTGGCTTCCCCTGTAAAACGGTCGTTTGCGCCTCGTCAGTGCCACGCCGACATCTCCTGTTGGCAAATTGCACCCCCACCCCTCACCCCCCTCATTCCTCTCCTCACCTCGCCTTCATTCTGACAACACCCCCCCCCCCCCCCCCCCCCCAGTCTGTCCATCTGTAACTGCCTGTGTGTCTGTATATCTGTCTGTCTGTTTGTCATATGTAGCATGTCAGCCATGCCAGTAAAGTATGCTGAACATCATCCTGAAGAGATTACAGCCACAAGCAGATACCTTTTTTTTTTCTTTTCTGAAGCACAGAATGCATACCGAAAAGACAGCAGTACAACGAACAGATATGCAGCTTATGTCCTCTCTGTGGAACATATCCCCAACACTAGAAGGAAATGCTTAAAGTCTAAATAATTATAACACCATGTTTTCATAGATATCAAAAAGGCATTTGACAAAGTCTGTCGGATAGAAGGCACTATGGGCCACAATGAAGAAAGTCAACATCTGGTACTCATCCAGCTACTTTCTTCTAAAGAAAACCTTTGCCATACTTGCAAATGGTGTCGGAAAGCGAGCATTTCCTAAAGCTGGAGTTTTGCCGGGCTACTCCCATGTCCTAAACTTATCAATACATTACTTGAGCACATTAGGAATGATGCACTTGAAAATCATTGTCTGCACAGTTAGTTAGTTACTTTCGGAGAAACATCATGAACCTTCGCTTTGCAGACGACAGAGATAGCTTGAAAGGCAGTGAACATCAAGCTTGTCGAGAAAGTCTGGACGAACCATCAAGGAAACATGGCACAGAGGTAAGCGTAAGCGGGGAGAAGACCTAGTTGATACTCAGCCACTACTCCATCATCTCCACCCACAACAAACGTCCATGGCAACAACAAAACCACCGGAAACCTCCCAAACGTTCACTGACCCGCCATCCATCATCAGCAGGGAGGGATCCACACCGAAACTCCCCTCAAGGACGGCAACAGCAACAACAGCTGACTGAAATGTGTATAGAAGAACGGAGGCATGTCCGTGAAACATCAAATAAGATTCCTGTATGCTCTGGTGTATCCCGTCTTCCTGTGTGCATGCAAGTCGTGTGGACATTGACAATGGTCAGGTCTAGGAAGAAAATACCGGGGCGGGATAGTCTAGTGGTTACAGCG
>CM054140.1:25262145-25267145 GCA_028751875.1 Rapana venosa
TGTTTTGCTTTCTCTGGTTTCTAATTCGTATCTACCTTTGCTGTTTTCGTTGTTGTAGTTTTTTCCCTGTGCCTCTGGTGTTTTCGCTCGTCTCTTCAGCAGCCGACAGTGGGGATTGGTGGATCGTTGGGGGCGCCGCGTGTTTGTGTGTGTGGTGTGTGTGCGTGTGTGTTGTGTGTGTGTGTGTGTGCGCGCGTGTGTGGTGTGTGGTGTGTGGCGTGCGTGTGTGTGTGTGTGTGTGGTGTGTGTCGTGGGTGTGTGTTGTGCGTGCGTGCGTGTGTGTGTGTGTGTGTGGCGGTGTGTGTGTGTGTGTGTGTGTGTGTGTGCGCGCGCGCGTGCGCGCGTTGCATACTGTAGGTGACATAGTCGTTTGGAGGAAGGAGAGAGATCAGAGAGATCCTAGTGAGAGTGGGAAGGTGGTTGAGTATAGGAATGTCTTATAGTAAGAGGAACTTAAGAGAGTTTGTCTAACGTTCTAAACACACACCGACACACCACACACACCACGCAACGCGCACGCACGCACGACGAAACACCCACACACACAACCACACCACACAACACACACACACACACACACACACAGAAGTCGGGAAATCGAGGCGTCTATTAGATCATTGGGATAGAAACCAGTCGAGCATCTACCTACTTATGTTGTACACCAGTCCTATTATACTTTTCCCCCTACGATTAATTTTTTATTTTAAATCAATAGTTAGAATTTACAAACGTCTGCTATGCACAGGTCAAACTTCTTTTCTGTTCTTTTTCAATCTTAAGATACCTACATTCATTCTCGTGTAAAGCTTTTTGAAAGATAAGTGTTGGGTTTGTAATACTTCGTAAACAAAAAGCGTTTCTTCTTCTTCGTCGTCGTCGTCGTCGTCGTCGTCGAACGCTCAGACAGCTACTATAATTGCGGTCTGTCAGGGGGCGGGATAGCTCAGTGGTCAGAGCACTCGCTTTTTCCCCAGCTAAGGTTAAGCACCGTCGAGCGTGGTTACCACTTGGATGGGCGACCGTTTGCGCGCCTTGGCTTCAGTACAGTCCCCCAGTTCACCCAGCTGTAAATGGGTACCTGCCCTCTCTAGGGTCAGGAAAGGTAAAGCAGCGAGGGAGCGGAGATGGGCACCGCCCTCAATGTGCTGGCCCCTTGAGAAGGTGAGGTCTCTGATGCCTCACGACTACATAGGTGATGGGACACCTTTACATTATGAGTGAAAATGCGTTGCACTGCCGTAGAGCGCCTGACAAGTCAGGACCAGCACATCCGACTTCGGCGTGGGAGAGAAATGTTATCTTTTAAGTCTTTCTATAATAAAATAATAATAATAATAATAATAATAATAATAATAATAATAATAATAATAAGCATTTTTTTTAAGGCTGGCGAATGGACCCAGACGGCAGAAAATAGACAAGGAGGCGGTGACAGGAAGAAAAGGAACCAGACAAAATCCAAGGAAAGAATAGAAAAGAGGGAATTCCTATGACAGAATTTCCAGAAGGTGAGGATGCTAGGAACCCGGCATCCGTGGAGGCAGTGTGGGAGAGAGATGAGAGAGAGAGAGAGAGAGAGGAGAGGAGAGAGAGAGAGAGAGAGAGAGAGAGAGAGAGAGAGAGAGAGAGAGAGAGAGAGAGAATGTTTGAAATGCCCAGTTTATGACAGCTACAACTTCACTACTAGTTATCAAAGACTGATTCCTTCATTCTCATCTTCTCTCTTCTCCCTTCTTGTCTCATTTTCTTCGACTTTTAACAGACGTGACGTGTGGTATAATAGAATAAGAAACGTTCCGCACTCCATGACTCTTTAAAAAAAAAAAAAAAATTTTAAAACACCACCACCAACAACAAAAAACCCAACTAACTAAAACTGAAACTTGAAACTGAAAGTCATGGGTTTTAAGTGAAAGTGAACACACTCTTTGACGTGTAGGAACCTACAGGCTCCTTGGCAAGCGAAAACACATCAAAGGGGATGGAGTTTGGGCTGAAGAGGTGATCCTCTGTGCCGAGTCAGTGTTGGTTTTCAAAACGCTATTTGGAAAAAAGCTCATTAAAAGCATGAACATAGGCTCCTTCACTGCTAGTTAGGGGGAAGGTAGAAACTAGGAAGGAGTTGTTTGTTTGTTTTTGGTTGGGAGGGGGGGGGGGGGGGGGGGGGGGGTATTTTATTTGGGTTTGTATTTTTTTTTTCTTTCCAACGTTTTCACACATCCACATTCTCTCTGTCTCTGTCTCTCTCTGTCTGTCTGCCTGTCTCTAGCTCTCTCTCTCTTATTCTGTCTGTCTGTCTGTCTGTCTGGTCTCTCTCTCTCTCTCTCTCTCTCTCTCTCTCTCTCTCTCTGTCCTTCTTTGTCTATCTTTCTCTCTGTTTGTCTGTCTGTGTCTCTGTCTTTTTTTCTGTCTCCCTCCCTCCCCCACCTCTCTTTCTCATATACTTTTAACAAGCATTGTTTACGAATCCGTGTTTTGAAAACAGTCGGCAAAACAAATCAGCTCTAAATCAAATATTTGTCTGTCTCTCTGTTTGTCTGTCTGCTCCCCCCCCCCCCCCCCCTCTCTCTCTCTCTCTCTCTCTCTCTCCTCCCTCCCTCTCTCTCTCCCTCTCTCTCTAAAATGCTTGTCTCTATTCTTATCTCTTTGTTTGTATGTATGTATTTAGTGTATTCCTGCGCGCGCGTGTGTGTGTGTGTGTGTATGTAAAATGTGTTAGGGGAAGGGAGACAGATAACAGACAGACAGACAGACAGACAGACAGACAGAGAATTGATGATTTGTTCAATAAAGGCCAAAGTCTCAGCAGCGTTTCATGTGCACCGTTTTGTTGTTGTTCTTGTTCTTGTTGTTGTAGTTTTTGTTTTGGGTGGTGTTTGTTTGTTTTTAATTTTCTTACCATTAATGTAAAATAAAGTTAAAAAGCGTACTCGCACCAAGCCCGTCATCAGGCCAATAATTCCAGTCGGGATCTGCATGTGCAACAAGTTCACTGCGCTCTTCTAGATAAAACACCTTTTAAAAGCATGAAATGCGCTGGGGTCTCTACTCATGGTTCTGAATTCATCATCAGTACCATCAACCGTACCACACACACACACATACACACACACACACACACACACACACACACACACGCACACACACATGAACAGTTATGCTTAGATAATTATCTGTTCTTGCTGTGCTTTTAGTGGTTAAAAAACAACAACAACACCTTCACCGCAACAGCAGGTGTGTTCTGTGAGACAGTTCTGACTACAATGAAGACTTTAAAGCATCTGGTGCTAGATAAGACAGATCTGGGTAGAATACAGATTTCGAGACCGCAGTGTGAATGTAAAGGTAAAGGTGTCCCATAACCTATAAGGTCGTAGGGGAGCGAGTCATCAGAGACCTCGCTTCTCTAAGAGCCAGCATATTGAGGGCGGCGCCCATCTTCTCTCCCTCGCTGCTTTACCTCCCTGACCCTATAGACAGCAAGTACCCATTTACAGCTGGGGGAACTGGGGGAACTGTACTGAAGCCAAGGCGCGCAAAGGGTCACCCATCCAAATGGTAACCACGCTCGACGCTGCTTAACCTAGCCTGGGAGGAAAGTGAGTGCTCCGACCACTGAGCTATCCCGTCCCCATAATGAATTTAGCAAGGTGACAAGGGTTGATTGAGTAAATTTTAACAGATTTTGTTATATGGTAAGTTCATTTGGGTTGGGTTGTTTGGGTGTTGTTGTTTTTTTCAAATTGTGGCGGTAGTTCTTTTGTGTGGATTTTTTCCTTTTTTTCAGATATGGCTTCTTTGCTATTTTTCTCGTCGATATGGGCTTTGTTTTTAAAAAAAAAAATTCCCCTAAGTGTCTGATTAGGTCCAAAAGAAATGTGTATGCAGCCATTAAATTCGGAACGGTCGGGGCTTTATATCAACAATATTATCAGCAATTACAGCTAAAGATGACTTTTCTCAGCAGATCACACAAACACACACACACACACACACAACACACACACACACACACACACACACACACACACACACACACACACACACACACACATACACACACAAAACAAAACAAAACAAAACAAATCAAAGCAAGGTAAACAAACAAACAAACCCCAAGGCAACCAACAAGGCACAAAGAGAGAGAGACAGAGGTAATCAGCAAGTGCCAGCCTACCTGCCATCCATCCATCCAATTTGCTGGCAATTTACAGCGTAGCCTGGTAGCAGCCAAAGCCTAAGACACACGTACACACACACACGTACCACACACACACACACACACACACACACACCACAGCAGACCTTGACGTGTGAGACGTGCAATTAGTACATCTTCAAGGGACTAAGAGTCACACACAAAATGAAGAAGGGGGTAAAAGCAAAGCAAAGCAAACCAAAACCAAAACTTCCTCCCCCCTCCCCCCGCAACCAAAACTAAAAGTGACATGTTTACCTAAACTTCCTGAAGTCGAGACGCGCGCAAGACCGGAAGATGTTATCACGACAATCGGAAACGAAACTGTTAATGTGCTGCTACGCCGTTAAAATGCCGTGTGTCAAAATTGTGGTACAGACATTTGCTGCTGTTTGGACTGCTGGAGGGAATAAAAACAAAACAAAAACACACAAAACCAGCCTCTTATATTTATTTATGTATTCTTTTATTTCGAGTATAATGGAATAAGCACACGTGTGCTTTTTCTTTTAAACATCTAGTCCCCGTATGTATGCAGTTTTGTGTATATATATATGTTGTCATCTGTTCCCACACGCACACAATGGCCTACTCTTTTCGAAAAGCGGGACAGGCTCTTGTGTGAACCCCTGCTCTGATCCATCCACTTCCAGCAAGGGTTTTTATTTTCTTCTTGCTTTTGGTTTGTTTGGTTCGGATTTTTTGTTTGTGTGTTTGTTTGTTTTTGGGGTGAGGTGGGTATTTTATTTTGCAGGGCTATAACCTGGAGCCTGATAATCATGGAGTGTGGTTTCAGTCTATC
>CM054140.1:25274645-25437145 GCA_028751875.1 Rapana venosa
TTGTCCAAAAATTTCAAACCAGTAACTGAAGTGTTGGGTTCAGTTTTAAATGAAAGCTGGAGCGGTTGTTTTTTTTAATCTGTCAGGGGGTGATTCGTGGCCATCAAAAGAAAGCTGTACATATTAATAGTGCATAGTTATTCCTAGCAGTTTAACCTTGGCGGGCTGAGCCAGTGCCATTCAAGCCAGATCGGCTGTGGGCGGCAGGCTTTCCTTGTCACACAATGGGTCTCAGCAGTTGCCAGAAGTAATGGTGGTCCGCCAGTGCTCTACGCTTGTTGTTCACGAAGTTACCAATGGTTGCAGTCAATAAGAAAAGGACGCGTGCACACGCACACAAACACACACACACACACACACACACTATCGGAGGGGGGGAGGAGAGAGAAGAGAGAGAGAGAGGAGCACAAGTCTTGTAATAGAGACAGACAGAATAGCATATGTATAACTGCCAACATTAACGTCATACTCTCTCTCTCTCTCTCTCTCTCTCTCTCTCTCTCTCTCTCTCTCTCTCAATATCTACATATCAGTTGGGAGGAGGGGGGGGGGGGGGGGTTGGTCAGGGAGTTGGCTCTTTTCCCTGCCCTTCGCACAGTGTGAGTTGCCTTATAGGGGGGCCTTTCATCCCATCAGTGAGACCTCTACCCCTTCTACTCCAACACTTTCTCCCTCTCTGCCTCCGACCCGTCACATTCTACTGCCTGTCTCATGTGTACCTGATCCTTATCCCTCCTGCACCTTTTCCCCGCTGATTCTGTAAGAGAAGACTAACTCACAGGCCACAAGACGTCTTATTGTCAGTAATGACGCCACCAATGCCTAGTATTTTCTCACGTTTTTTCCTGTACCTTTTTATTATCTAAAGTATAAACGTGAAATAATGGATGAAACAGTAGGTGAAGTAATTTGTTTGTCCTGACGTTTTATGATTTTACTTTATTTTTAATTCTTAAAACATTGGGGGGTTTTAATGTGTGTGTACGTGAGCGCGCACGCGCGCAGGTGTGTATGAACATGTGTGTGTATATGTATATGTGTGTAATTTGTATTTTTCAATGTATTATCTTATCGATTTTCCTCTTTTTACTGGTTTAATTTAATGGTAAATAATAAATAATAATAATGTATGGAATTTATATAGCGCTGAATCTTGTAAAGCAACAAATCAAAGCGCTCGTAAAGGATGCAATAATGTAGTATTTCAGTATAATCATTAAGAAATTTGTTCTTAGATAGATGGCTTGATGAAAAAAAGCAAATGCATTGCTTATTCAATGTACCATCTGGAAATAAAAATTTGACTTGACTTGACTCTTTAGGACATCCCCCTTCCACAGACCATCCTACTGCTACCTCCTCCTTATAAAAACTTTTTTTTCTGTGGACACTATGACTTCTACTCACAGTCCCTGAATCGGAACTATCCGCTGGGACGCTAATCTAATCACAACAAAATCAGTGAGAAACCCCTTTCTTCTTCTAATGAACAAAAACTGATAAGAAGTGGTTTCTTTTTTCCTCCAGATTTTCCCAATAGTGAGGGGACATTTCACTTCATTGAACTTGGCATGGACGGAAAAACGTATTTCTTAAGTAACTTGGCTGTCCCTTCTGGAATTGTTAGGAGAGCTACTATTTAGAGAAAGGTTTATTTTATACTTGCTAGGCTTTTAAGACTGGAGTTTTGCGAAAGGAGGATTCTCTCTCTCTCTCTCTCTCTCTCTCTCTCTCTCTCTCTCTCTCTCTCTCTCTCTCTCTCTCTCTCTCTCTCTCTCTCTCTCTCTCTCTGTAGATTAAAGCTTGTGAAACTTTACGCAAGAAACACAAGTTTGTTAAGTTTACAAAACAGCAGAAACTTCAGATCTTATTTCTAATTCTATCGTCTGAAAATGAACATGTAATTAATCTGTAGCTAAGTTTATGGCAGAAGCCCAGAAAATAAGACAAAACCAAGCCATCACCAATTGTTTCAATAGGCCCTATGTAATGATACAGTCATTTTAAAGGACACTGTATTCTCGAGTAAGCAACTGCAAAAAATTTCTCTCTCTCTCTCTCTCTCTCTCTCTCTCTCTCTCTCTCTCTCTCTCTCTCTCTCTCTCTCTCTCTCTCAATTTAGAAGGCAAAAATACTTGAGTAACAAGTGTGCATAAACGTCTTATCTCCAGCTGTCGCTTTTTTGTTTTGGGGGGGGGGGGGGGGGGGGGGGGGGAAATCAGTGTGTTGGTTGTGTGTGAAGTCTTTCCTGGCCTGTTTTTTTTTTATTAAACAAGGTCTAGTAGATTGCATGCGACACGACTGGGAGTACCGTAGGCAAAACAAGCGACAGATTTCCATTATACACATGGCATAATATATTTTTAAAAAAGGAACCATTTCGTGGTGCCCCAGTTCTCATGAATAGTTTTGTTAGAAATGCTCTGGCTGGGCGTGTCAGAGATTGCTATTCACACTCCATAGATCAGAAGGCAGTGCTACCGTGAATGCACTGACCCCCCCCCCCCCCCCCCCCCCCCCCCCCCCCCCCCCCCCCCCCCCCACACACACACACACACACCCTTCCTCTGTGGAGAGTGTACAGCAGCAGAGAAGGAAGTAGAGTTATTCTGTGCTGTCTTCGTTTGTCCGGGGCAAGACGATGTGAGCAGTGCAGTCAGTTTGCCCCACCGTCAAAGTATTACAGCAGACCTTCCATTCAGTGTTACTTTCGATTCACAGAGTGTAATCGCAGCAGCAGCAGCAGCAGCAGCAGCAGTAGTAGTAGTAGTAGTTGTTGTTGTTGTTGTTGTATTGTAGTAGTAGTTGTTGTTGTATTGTAGTAGTTACAGCAGCAGCAGCAGCAGTAGTAGTAGTAGTAGCAGCAGCAGCAGCAGCAGTAGTAGTAGTTGTTGTTGTCGTTGTATTGTATTAGTTGTAGTAGTAGCACTAGTAGTAGTAGTAGCAGCAGCTGTAGCAGCAGCTGTAGCAGCAGCAGCAGCAGCAGCAGCAGCAGCAGCAGCAGCAGCAGCAGTAGTAGTAGTAGTAGTAGTAGTAGTAGTAGTAGTAGTAGTAGTAGTAGTTGTTGTTGTTGTTGTATTGTAGTAGCAGTAGCACAAGTAGTAGCAGCAGCAGCAGTTGTAATAGTAGTAGTAGTAGTAATAGTAGTAGTAGTAGTATTAGTAGTAGTAGTAGTAGTAGTAGTGTCAACATTATGACAGTATAATTAGAAACTTTGCAATCTACTTATGTGAACTATTTAAAGAAATTAGAGCGTTGAAGGAGTCCACACACACACACACACACACACAACACACACACACACACACACACACACACACACACACACACACACACAACACACACACACGCACACACACACACACACACACACACACACACTAAAGACCCAACAACTTCATCCACCACACGCCACGGAGATTGGAACCTGTAACTTCAGTTAGTTTAAAGAGCCTTTGAAAAGACTGTGTTCTGATAGGTGTCTGAGGGATGACCTCCCTTCTCTGGGGAGAAGCTGGGGGCCTGTCAGTATATAATAGCATCCCCACTTCTGAAATCTTGTGCTAGGAATTCCCTCTTTTCTATCCCTCTCTTTGTTTCTGCATAGTTCCTTTTCTTCCTGTCACCGCCTTTCTGTCTATTTTCTGCCTTCCTGGCCCATTCTCCTGCCTTTTTTTTTTAATACCAAAAAGGACTTAAAAGACAATTCTCTCCCATGCCGAAGTCGGATAGGCTGGGCGGCCAGCCTGGCGTGTCAGGCGTTTAACCTCAGCGCAACGCATTTTCGCTCATATGGCAGACAACAATAGTTGCTGTCTGAGCGTTCGAGAAGTACGTGGGTGGACAGGTGACTGCCAGCATGCCGCGAGAAGTACTCAACAGCTGACCTCAGTGCAATGTGTATGCTTTATAAGATGCTGGCTACACTATCGAAGTGTGAAGTGTTGTTGTTGTTGTTTTTCGTCTTCTTCTTCTCTTCTGTGAAGACCTGTGACTGATTTGGAACCGAGTTAAACGTCCTCTTGTCAGCATGTGGTACGTACATTGAGTCTAAAGACATCGGGGGTTTGGCTGTCTGTCCCATTTCGGCTGTAGCGTCTGCTGCAGACTATAAAGTTTCATTCCGCGTGAATGTTGTTGAGCCAGCCTTCGAGTAAAGTAAACACGGAACTATAGTTATGCACAGGGCATACAGTCACACATGTGTACCCATGTTTAAGTCATGGTCATGTAGTATGTCAGTCCCTAAATCGGAAATATCTGCTGGGACGTTAATATACTACTACTACTACTACTACTACTACTACTTCTGCTGCTGCTACTGCTGCTGCTGCCGCCGCCGGTGCTGCTGATGCTGATGCTGATGCTACTTCTAGTAATAATAGTTTGCTCCTTTTTTCTTCTTTTTTTTTGCTCCAAAGTTCGCCAAAGGCGAGACTTTGCATATGCGACCGTTTTTGCCCATCATGAAGGTCGCCGCATTCCACCTTCGGGAATTACAATAATAATGATAACGATACTACTACTACTACTACTACTACTACTACTACTACTACTAGAGGGGAGGGGCGGGAGGGAGGGTGGTATGTTGGTCACCACTCTGAGTGGGTGTAACGCATAGTCTGGCTCCACAACTAAAGCTCTCATTGTCGTCAGTACAAAGCTAGGTAGGTGGTGTCCTGCATAAGTAAGCTCAGAACAGGTACCACTAAACACCCCCATAGTGACCCAGCAGCGGTGCAGGGCCCCTCAACCTAGTTGCCTCACGGCAGCGTAACATAATGGGCTCCCTGTGGATATCCCACCCTGGGGATGCCGAGTGGCGACTCTGAGTATAGCTGGGATGGAAAGATAGAAATGAGCGGCGTGGGAACAGTAGGACTGAAACGTTATAGAAGATGAAATCACACCCCAAAAATAGCCATAAAGAGCCAACAAAAATCTCACCACTAAAGGAACGATTTTTTTTTTAAAAAACCAGGTCCATTCACTACACTAGGAACTGGTTCTCTCTCTCTCTCTCTCTCTCTCTCTCTCTCTCTCTCTCTCTCTCTCTCTCTCTCTCTCTCTCTCTCTCTCTCTCTCTCTCTCTCTCACACACACACACACACCACCACACACTCTCTCTCTCTCTCTCTCTCTCTCTCTCTCTCTCTCTCTCTCTCTCTCTCTCTCTCTCTCTCTCTCTCTCTCTACTCCACACACACACACACACACACACACACACACACTGCCCCCATTCAAGGGACTTCTGTGGACAGGGCATACAGTAACACTCCACTCCCCTGAAAACCCTTTGAATGAGACTATGAACCGAGGTCCCGTGTGCGAACGCACGTTCAAACCTGTTCCGCCTTTCGAAAGAGTAGGCCATTTGTGACAGTCGAAATGGATAAATATTTCAATGTTTGGAGTAAGCTCTTGTATATCACTTAGATAATGACTGTGTGGTGTAGGTGTAATTGTGCTACATTCGCTGTACCACTTAGTATTGTCAATCGGGTAGTGGATGGGTTTCACTAGATTTTCTTTCTTTTTTTTTAATTTAATGAAAAGGGAAAGGAAAACAGAAGGGGGGGAAAAAAAGCTTTTTTCATGGACACATGTATCTTTTGAAAAGAAGTAAAAACAGTATGCTGCACCAGGATTTTGGTGTTGTTATTTCAGTTTATTGCTCGACATAGATCACATTATGAGTATGATAATGCAAACATTTTCCTATGATCTAATTATCGCATCTTTTCCCCGTCAATAGTGGATGGGTGGCCTAGAGGTAACGCGTCTGTCTAGAAAGCGAAAAGTTCGGGTCGGAAGTGTGCGGTGGTTCGAATCCCGTTTGGACCCGAACATTTTCCCCTATCCATTAGATCATGAGTGGTGGTCTGGGCGCTACTCTTTCGGATAAGACGATAAACCGATGTCCCGTGTGTTTAGCGCACGTAAAAGAACCCACGGCAACAAGAGAGTTGTCCCTGGCAAAATGCTGTAGAAAAAAGCCACTCTGATAGGGAAACAAATACAAGCTGCAGACAGGAAAAAGAAAAAATGGGTGGCGCTGCTCTTGTGGCGACGCGCTCTCCCCGGGGAGAGCAGCCTAAATTTCATGCAGAGAAATCTGCGTGACTTAAAGTGGTCTAAATATATATATTTTTTAATCATTAAAATTTGTGTGTGTGTTTTGGTGGTTTCCGGTAATCAGTAACATCGTGTCATTCCAGGGACTCAGGGGAGACCACTCCAAGGGATCCGTTTAGCAACATGGAGGTTGATATTCGGCTTGCAACACCTCGCGGGGAAGTGGCAGTGGGTGAATTGGACGTTCCCCTCGTAACACCAGGTAAAGTCAGGCTAGTCACTCTTAAGATTACGGAAATATGTAATTTAACCTGATGATCCACCTCACCCCCCTCCCTGCCTAGGATTGTCAGTTGTTTTCTTGCCTGTTGACTGTGTGTGTGTGTACACACGTGTTTCTGTTGACTGAGTATGTTTGTGTAGACCTACGGCTACATGCATGCACTTAAAATACATAAATCTTACTTATTACAGTGGGACACCATAAATATATTATATCTTGATGGTCCCGGAGAAATATCACTTGAAGGAGGGGTAACTTCGCGGTAAGAAGGGAGCTTCCAGAGGAAATTTATACTATTACAAAAGTATTAGTATTAATTACTAATAGTAGCAAGAGAGGAAAAAAATTGCCAATCAGCTAGAGCAGTACTTCTTCAGTTGTTTCATCTGCCTGTTGTCAGGGGGGGAAATCATGTGCTTTATGAATCACGGAATGTCTGTGTGTATTTATAAAAAATTTTAAAAAAATTTCTTCATATTTTAATCAATTCTCCATGACTTCACTTATTTTCTTTGAATACCTTGTAACTTTATGAAGGTATATTGTAACTTTCACAGACTATCTATGAATATGATGTGATGATACTAATACTAATAGCAAGACTTAAAGATTAGGCAATTTATTATTTAGTGGTTTTTCAGTTTTTGGTTGAGCTACTTAACAAGTTTAATTTAATGTAGTGGTCAAAGGTTTTTTTAAGTCAGATGTTTACTACAGCCCCATGGATCCTCTCTCTGAATTTTTTAGGTCTTGAGGTTCTTCTTCTTTTTTTTTAGGAACCCTACTCTTCAGTCTCCCCCTCTCCCTTCCACTCTCAACCACTGATAAGCATTATATGATATATTAAAAATCATTATGTGAACATTTTATTTTTTAGCAGCATTCCTTTCTTTGAATGACAGCTTTATAGAAGTTAGTACTGTAGTTACTGTGGAAAAGTTAGATTATCAGTATCACTTTTTGTTAATTTCTATTAGGAAAAAGGAATGCAACAACAACAACACAAACAGAAGCCATTATTGCTGTTAACCTTTCATGTATTCTTGAAACAGTGCGTCAAATGGATGGGTAGTGGCTTTGGGGGGGGAGGGGGGGTCAGCTTGTTTATCTTGATTTGTTCTAGCCCCCGTCTCCCCCTCTATCCTTTTGTTGCATTGTTTCAAGAATATACTATATAGTAGAGATTAGTTAACTGCTTCTCTGTGTGTTAACTGTTGTTGCAATGGTTTTTTCCTCACAGAGAAATTGCAAAAAGTGATAATCTCTTTCAGTGAGTTTCATACAGCAGCTGTTATTAAAACCATCATCCACCCACCAATTATTGGCATTAAAGAGGGAGAGAGAGAGCTGGAGACAAAATAGAATGAGAAAAGTCTGCATCGGCAGCAATAGCAACATTTTAATATAATTTCATTTTCAGAACTGTTCTTTTTCTTTTTAACTATGCATTTGCACTCCTTAGGGGCATCTCTGACAAAGAAAAAACACAATCGCTGAATCAGTGACCAACACAATGTACTTTGAGAGTCTGGTTAGAAATGTCTGATCATCCCATGAAGGTCAGTTTCAAAGGAAAACTTGTGTAATTTATAACACTAGCACAGCAAAATTATACTCTAGTCTATACTACAGGCACACATTGAAAATAAGCAGTTGCCGAGTTTGTTAGAGTCCACCCACCCCAAACTTTTTTTTTTTTTTTAAATTTTTTTAAAAATTCCTTTTGTTGTTACAAATACATGTATGCATGACAAGCATTATCAATATCAATAAACGTTAACTAGACATAACAAAGAAATAACATATATACAGCATTCCTGCATACATACATACATACACATATACAAACATACATACATACATACATATATTTATATACACAACGGCATTTTATACAGTACACAATTCATATGCCATGCTATCTGAAGAATATTAAACAGTTTTTCAATTGCCATTCCTCCCTCCCCCATTACAGGAGGGCTTGATGGGATGTTTGTTGGGTTTTTTTGTCCAAAGCTGTGTGTCTTCTGATGTTTTATTCATCCTTTATGTGACAAAAAACAATGATTTGTAGTGATTCCGTTCTATTTCGAATTCCATAAGGTTATTTGCAATTCTTGCATTATACTGCTCGGTTTTAAATCATTGTGTATGTGCAAAAACAAATGATTGGGTAGTGTTCGTTCATTTGAATTCTAGAGTGTAATTTGCAGCAACTTACAAATCAAGGTCATATCTCGGTTTTAAATTTTGTGTCTCCAAATGACTAAATACGAGAAATGTTGTTAAGGATTGTGCTTCTTTTAATCAGTGTGTCTAAACTTTGCTAAGCAAATATTCAATCAAAAGGTTCATATTTTGGGTTTTAAAATGTGTTGTGTCCTAAACCCAGAAAAATGTACTAAGATTGCGAGGAAATTATTATTTCAGCCATTTGTTTTCATTCTTTAATTCATGTTTTTACATAGTTCTTCCAATAAAGTTCATATATTTTACATCCACTAAAAGTGTTCCATCTGGAGTTTTTGGTCTCGATTACCAATAGTTCATAAATTTTTTGTCAATATACCATATAAATTGAACCGCAGTATGACCCAATATCTTAAATTGATTTTATTTGGAGGCCCATTTTAGTTGTAACCCTGTTAATTTATGTTGAGTTTTGACAACATTATCTTTTCAATTGAAAATTCATGTGTTTTATTTATTTGTAACAGTTAAAGTTTTATGTCTATACCAATATATATAATACTATTTTTTGTACCTATATTTATAATATTAATGATATATATACACCAATATTTACCTGATTTTTATTTGGGTATACACCCCCCATGCCTCAATTATTTATATAGTTTATCTATAAATGTATATTTGACATTTTTTTAATTATAAATATATATTATATATATATATATATATATATTTTATTATATACTCAAAGCTATCAGCAGGAGCCTCAATACAGTCATTTGAAAGAAAAAATTTCTCATTCATTCAGTGCTTTTCCATACTTAAAAGAATGGACACACAGCCATGCATGGTTGAAAAAACAAGAAGATCTGTGATGGGGTCTAAGGACAGACATACTGATATTCATTATACTTTGACTATAGTATAAGATGTTGTTGAGACAGGTCTGCAAACTGCAAATGTATTAATAGGCACTTTAAGATGTAAGTGACAAGAACAATAATGACAATGATGGGGGGTTTTTTTCTCATTAAAACTGTTTTAACAACTTTTGAGTGGTCAAAAGCATTTTTTTTTAACTTGAGTAGGAAAATGTTAGCAAGGGATGTAATGCTTAGATTTCAGACTTCGCTGTTGTGGGATTTTTTTTCTGTTATCATATTAATAAAGATGACCAAAAATACAGAACTAGTGAAAAAAAGAGTGAACTCATCATAGTTCAGCACAAGCGTGGTTGGCTAGAACATATCTAGAAATATGCATGAAGTACATGCATGAACGTGCACATATGCAAACACATGCATGTGCACACAAGTACGCGCACACACACACACACACACTGTATCAAAATGTTGACTGTCGCCATATTGCAGGGGATCTCATCACCTCAGACCCTGGTTTCATGCGTGGCCATGGAACCATCATGGAGGACGGCCTACAGGCCACAGTGGCCGGGGCAGTGCAGACAGTCAATCGTCTGGTCAGTGTTCGGCCCCTCAAATCACGCTATGTTGGAGAAATTGGTGATGTCATTATAGGTCGTATCATTGAGGTAAGTGGAAACTCAAAGTTCGCACTCTTCTGATTTTGGTATGTGTTCAAGTGGTGTAAGACTGTAACTGAGTGTAAGGGAATTTATGTGAGTGACTTTCCTATCAAAGCCAGTATCTGCTGGGAAGTTTGCCGAGTACAGCCTGTTGTCATACTGAAATGAAATTGCTGTTCATCAGTGTCAACTGTATCATGTATGACTGGTTTCATGTTTCTTACTCTTAGCTTTGATGTTATTGTTAGAAAGATACTTTCCAGCAATCTTTTTTATGGTCATTTTCACAAGTTATTGATATCATGCAGTATTTTTCAGCTCTGTAGAAATTAGAGATATGGTCCTAAAAAAACATTTCATCTGTTATGCAGCTGAATTTTTTATATATAATATGTAGTTGAAACATGCTCCATGATTTGATAATGGTGAGTGGTATACTATTATTAAGTAAGTAATACTCTGTTCATTTTAAGTTCTCTATGAGGGAGGTTAGTGGAAGGAGCAGAGCATTTTAATACAGAATTGTCCTCCCTGAGAACTTGCTTCAGTGTTGACTTTGCAGTGCATGCTCACAAAACAGACAACTTTATAAAAGCCCTGAAGAAAAGGATCTTTACTGAGAATCTCATGTAGAAAAATAATGCTTTCAATTCTGGTACCACAATTTAAAAGCTTCAGCTAATTTATTTACTTTTTATCCCCTTAACAAATGAGATAATTGATACTCAGTGCATGAAAATCATTTTGTACCTCTATCTAAAAGTTGCTGTCTTTTTTCATGTTCATGCTGTCATTGAATAAGAATTTCTCAAGTAACAAATAAAACAAGAATCCGAGAAGGAAAGAGGTGTTTCCTCTCTTCTGTATTGTGTGAATGTAGTGAAGATATTTATAGATATCAGGGAATCTAGAAGACTTTTGGGCATCAGACTGTAGACCACCTTAGGGTCAACAGATCCTGCCTGATAGCTTTGGGGAACATACAAACTATGGACATCTCTGCTGAAAATGCATGTATAAACCTAAAATGCCAAAAGTGTATAGCCCAGAAGAAAAAGAAAAGATAAATGTTAGGGATGATGAAAGGAATTCTGTATTCTCCTTTCTTTCATGATCAGCAGTTCAGTATTCAGTTAGTTGCAATATACAATTTGGCATTGTTAAGGTCATCCACTACATTCTTACATCAGAGATTATTTCGAAATATGGCATCAGTTTTTTATTTTTTTAATTTAGCCATAGAATCCATTCCCATGAGCATGTTGATCTCATGGCTTATGCTTAGTTGAAATAAGGAGTGGAATTTTGTGTGTATATGTGAGCATATTGTTTGGTATTCATGCATAAGACCTGGGCCCAAAGTATCATCCAATGGACTTGTAAGGGATGATTTTGCACAAACATTAGCTCTGAATTTTTGGTGAATACTTTATCATTCAGATACTTGTCTCTGTTAACATGGTGGTATGAAATTTGTATTTGAAAGGAATATTTTACAACAAAAAGTATAATACTAACACTGTAACAGAACCCCATGGTTACTGAGATGTGCTTGCAGAAAAAAGGGCTGTTTGCTTGAAGTACAAAACTGTGGAGATAAATGTTTTGTTTTTGTTTTGTTTTCTTTATTTCCTTGCCTTGTACATTTTCATTTTATTTCCTAGTTGTTTCCCATTTTTCAGTGAAAATAATGTGTGTGTGTGTTTATTTTATTTTATTCTTTTATTTTGAGGATAATGGAATGAGCACTCATGTGCTTTTTTCCATCCAGTCCTCGTGTGTATGCAGTTTTGTCATCCGTTCCTACCAGCACACAATGGCCTACTCTTCCAAAAAGCGGAATGGGGTTTAAGGTGTGTGCAAGATGTTCTGCATGCATTCGCACATAGGACCTCGGTTTATAGTCTCATCTGAAGGTTTTTTGGGGAGAGTAATACATCACTCTAACCACCAGGCTATCCTGTGTGTGTGTATATGTGTGTGTGTGTGCATGCGTGTGTGTGTGTGTGTGTGTGTTACAAGCATGTAGTCATATACTGAGGTCATGTACCATTAGAATTTAACTGAAAATGAAACACTTTGAGATGTTTAATGGATACAGTAGTCAATAGGTTTTAAATCCGATGGTCCAAAAGTTTGGAGTTTTAGAGATTCAATTCTCAGCTTTGCGTGTGTGATGGAATTATGGGGGGATTTTTATGACCTGTCAAGTTGGGGACGGGATAGCTCAGTGGTCGGAGCACTCGCTTTCCCCCAGCCAAGTTAAGCAGCATCGAGCGTGGTTACCAGTTGGATGGGTGACCGTTTGCGCGCCTTGGCTTCAGTACAGTTACCCCAGTTCACCCAGCTGTAAATGGGTGCCTGTCCTCTTTAGGTTCATGGAAGGTAAAGCAGCGAGGGAGAGGAGATGGGCGCCGCCCTCAATATGCTGACCCTAGAGAAGTGAGATCTCTGACGCCTTGCTCCCCTACGACCTTATAGGTTATGGGACACCTTTACCTTTTACAAGTTGGTCTGTATGCAGACCTACCAGTGTCTTACTCACATTATGCTGTATGTTAAATAATATGTACATAGTTTACAGATTATGTACATTTATTTATTTATTTATTTTGAGGATCATGGAATAAGCACTCGTGTGCTTTTTTACATCCAGTACCCATGTGTATGTAGTTTTTGTAAATGTTTTCATCTGTTCAAACTGACACAGAAAAGGCTACTCTTCTGAAAAGTGGGACATGTTTTAAGATGTGCACAGGATGTTTTCCCCTGTGGGGATGCCAGGGACTTTTTCACTATAAATAGCATCCCCACCTTCTGGACATTTTGTGCAAGAAATTTCCACTTTTCTATCATTCTCTCTTTGTTTCCGTCTCTCTCCTTACCTTTCTATCATCTCTCTTGCTTATTTTCTGCCTTCCCGGTCAATTCTCCGAAAAGTGGAACAGGTTTTAATGTGTGCGCAAGATGTTCTGCATGCGTTCGCACACCAGACCTTGATTTATAGTGTCATCGGAAGGACTTTTTGGGGGAGTGGAGTGAACACTGATGTTAACTCCAAAGGAAAATATCCCCTTGAACGGGATTTGAACTTGGGTCAGCAGATCATGAGCACAGTGCGGAACACTCAAGCCAACCAGGCTATCCTGTCCCCCTTAATCATATCTTATGCAAAAGCTCAAGTGTGCAGGTTAAAGATCCTGCAAATCATTTGAGTATGTACTGGGTTGCAGAAAGTGAGAAACACAATTGAGTGTTTGATCATGCACAATATTATGGGCTACCTACCCCCAGTTCAGGCAGTCATGCGCAACGATTCCAGGGATCCATATCGAAGGCCTGCTTGATGATTTTGTGTCCTTCCACCTGTCCACTTTGTTATATGTGTGCTGTCTGTGTGACCATGCTCTGAGTGTGTGTGTGTGTGTGTGTGTGTGTACACTGCAGGTAGGGACCAAGAGGTGGAAGGTGGATGTGCACACCAGGCTGGACGCTGTCCTCATGCTTTCCTCCGTCAACCTGGCTGGAGGGGAGCTGCGTCGAAGGTCCGAAGAAGACGAGAGAATGATGCGTCATTACCTGCAGGAAGGTGACCTCATCAGTGCCGAGGTGCAGAATGTCATGTCGGATGGCACCCTGTCGCTGCACACCCGCAGTCTGCGCTACGGCAAGTTGGGGCAAGGAGTTTTGGTGCAGGTGAGTTCAGGAAGCAGGCTGTATGTATCTCAGGTTTGGTCTAAAGTTACTCTATGTTATTCTCACGGGGAAAAGAATAGACTGGTGGTTACAGCATGGGATCTGTGGCCCCAATTGTAATCTAAGGAAAGTGGTTAGGATTGCCTGGTGGTTACAGCATGGGATCTGTGGCCCCAATTGTAATCTAAGGAAAGTGGTTAGGATTGCCTGGTGGTTACAGCATGGGATCTGTGGCCCCAATTGTAATCTAAGGAAAGTGGTTAGGATTGCTGCCGAGTTCTCTGTTCTAGGGGATTTTTTTCCCTATAGTTAACACGATTCAGACTAGCGTTCCTATGCAGGTTCTTTGGATGAGACTGGATTGAGGTGGTGGTGTTGTATGTATACCACTTTCAGTCACAGAAGATTGCTCTGTGAGAAATTTGAGCTTTTTTTTTTCAAAACTTTTTCCTGTCTGCATATAGCATTTTCCCCATTGAGAGTGGCGTTTTTCCACAGAAATGTTCTAGGGACAACTCCCTTCTTGGTGTGGGTTTCTTTTACAAGCGCTGTGCCTGTTGTTTTTGTGGCCTCAAAAACTGTCATCTCATCCAGAAGACAGGCTAGCATCCAGACCACCACTCCAGGTTTAGTAGATGAGGGAAGAGTGTAGGTTTAATTGGGGATGGGACCTGCAACTTCTTGCGATCTCATTGGGAGCATTACCTTTGGACCACCGATTCCCCATGGGTTCCATGAGGTAAGAGTCTTGAAAACTTCTGCAAAGATTTTTTTGGTTTCCTTTTTTTATTTTTCATTCCTTAGCTAGAGCTCTAAGGTTCATCACTCATGGTGAGATTTTGGGTATGTAACTGTTTTTGTCCACCTTTAAAGGTAGCTGCATTCCGACTTCAATGATGTCTAAACACGACACCTGTGTGCATGCATTTTAAAAAATTGTCATGTGTGTTCCTACTGGCATGCAGTGGCCTTCTCTTCCAAAGGCAGAACAGGCTTTAACTTGTGTGCAAGATGTTGGTGTGTGTTTACACATGGGACCTCATTTTATAGTCTTATTAGAAGGAATTTTGGGGGAGTAGAGACGGTACTGATGTTAACTCTGACGCCTTGCTCCCCTACGACCTTATAGGTTATGGGACACCTTTACCTTTATTGTGCCATACACCACAGCATATTACTTTTGTAGTTTACATGAACTGAAGATGTAAGTGCCCCCACACCAAAACGTGTACCATTGTGCTCCTACATCAGAGTATGTGTAGTTTAGTTTACATGCTGTTAATGGTTTAACTATGGTAGGGTTTTGTGTGTGTTAGTTTTTTTTTTAAATATGTAATTGTGGTGTAATTTTACCTGATTTTCCTCTCAAAGATTATTTCCCCAGATAAGTAAGAGTTGGCTGGGTCTCTTGATTAAAAAAAAAAAAGATTGTTTTGATTGTACATATCAAAGTATTTTTGGTCTTGTCAGAGTTAGGATTACATGTCACCACAGTACAATGCTACTATTTTTTTTCATTTTTTAAAAATCTGATAAAAGTGACTGCTTTGGCTTGCTTGCAAAACCCCAGTTTGTCACAGATTACATCTCATGGTATTGGGGATAAAAGAAATATTCATCCTGGAGACAGGATTTGGAGCTAGGGCCTCTCCCTTTTCAGGACAGACGTGTTACTGCTGTTAGATCACCTATCATTAAAGCATGCCCTCAGCGCCTGGGCTTTATCACAGTTCTTGATTAAACCATTGACGCTGGGGGCAACAGCAAAGTGAGAGGCTGTATGACCAGTGGCTTTCCCACTCATGGAATTCCACTTTGCAGCTTAGTCTTTAGTGATCGACTATGACTCTCTGACTAGGAGGCTTGACTCGCACAGTCCTTATGTGTTGCAGCCGTGGGGGCTGGTTGGCCTTTGGAGAACATCTCCAATGCTGACTGTCCTTATGCCCACTTGGCCGAGAGAGTGGGGATGTACTGTGGGCAAGGCATCTCCACTATAATCAAATTTCTGCCCAGTTTCCAAAACAGCAGCTGCCTCCTGCTGTTTTAGAGTTCATCGTCGGACACGACGGACAAACATACATTAAAGCCAGCCCCCTGCCAAAAGGAAGATGACATTTATCCCAAATAAACATGTTATCTTGCTTTGAGGGAAGAAAAGGTTATGGATTTTGGTTGCGTTTTGAATTCAGGTGCCAGCATCTTTGATAAAGCGACGGAAAACTCACTTTCACACTCTGCCCTGTGGTGTGAAACTCATCCTTGGCAACAATGGCTACATATGGCTGACACCAACTGTCCACGAGTCCAACACAGGGGGCTACACAGTCGACCTCAGCCCAGTGTCTCGCAGTGACCGGGAAGAGATCGCCCGTCTTCGCAACTGTGTGATGATCCTGGCAGACCAGAAGATGCTTCTGTACGATACCAGCATCTTGTATGCTTATGAAGAGTCTCTCCGCTTTGAAAGTAAGATGATGCTGAAAGCAGAAGTGGCAACCGAAATTGCTGGACTCTGTCAGCTACGATTAGAACAACAGGGCTACTAGTGATGTGATTGAAAGAAAGAATGTGCTTTTTGTAAGGAGGACCTTTGTGCAACTTTGGCAGCTGATGTGGAGACTGTGTGTGTGATTATTCGACTGCTCTCTGTATGAGAGTATTAAAAACACGAGTGACTACCCTATAACATGTGTTTATCTGTGTGTGCGCATGGTCTGCATGTCTGGTGTATGTGTGAACACAGACACCTGTATGTATTTAGGCGCATGTGTGAGAGAGGGCTGGAATATATAAGATTTTAACTAAGAAACAGCTTTTTTTTTTTGGGGGGGGGGGGGGGGGGGGGGGGGAGGCAGCTAGAACTCCTAGGTTCACCAATAGAGATTTTGTGAATGCAACTGTTTTTCACTCAATTTGCTGTATAGAAAATTGTGTACATGTTTAAGAGGAAAGGAATGGGGATGAAGAATCCTAAAAGTAGCACAGAGAAAGAGTTTATGGGGGTGAGGATTGTCAAGTGGACTTGTATCTGCTGTTATAATGCAATTGGTACATTTTTGTACAGTTTGGAAAACTATCCTCTTTGATTGATTGAATTTCTCTCCTTGGAAAAATGTGCATTTGTCTTTATGCTTCTAACTTTACACTAGAACATATCAGTTTCGCCTCACTATGTCCAACTTTGTTGAAATATCCCCAAGTATGTCTAAGATGGCCATTACAAATAAAACGGGAAGGACAGCATTCATGTGCAAGACCCCACTTCCCTCATGTGCATGCTCACTTACACACACAAAGCCAAGACCTGACAAAATAGTGGCTGCCTGCATGCCAAAAGCTACCAAAGACTCACTGCTGATAGTTAACCCTAGGGCCTTCCTAGAACCAACATTTGGAAAGCTGCAGTGCAACTGAAAGCTCAACCAAGCCCAATGAAGAGACCAACTCTGGATTCGCACATCCATGCCACCAGTTGTTTACTGAATACATCTGAAGGCAAAGGCCACTCTGCCAGCATAGAGGCTGGGGATAATGTAGATACCCTTCTAAAAGGGCTGGGAAACCAATCCCCACCTTCTGGAAATTCTGTGCTGAGAATTCCCTCTTTTCTATCCCTCTGTTTCTGACTTGTTCCTTTCCTCCCTGTCACCTCCTTCTTGTCTATTTTCTGCCTACTTGGTCCATTCTCCTGCCTTTTTTCCAGAAAGCCTTAAAAGTTAAAAGATTTTCTCCCATGCAGATTTCAGATGCGCTGGGCCTCACTTGTCAGGCACTGAGCAGCGCTGCAACACATTTTTGCTAATATGACAGACAACAGTAGTTGCTGTCTGAGCATTTAAAGAGGAAGAAGAATGTGGTGTAATGGATATACCCAAACATGCCTAGTTACTACACATGGCAAATAACCTCGGCACGTTTTCTTCCTGTTTATTCAATCACATAACTGAAAACAAGGGCTGGAGACAAAAACAGACAAATCGTAAAGAATATAGACATCAAAACTACTTCAAAACACACACACACACACACGGAACTTAATCTTTTGGGTTTTTTTTAACAAACCCTAGTTGATGCCTCAACATGTAACGCCTTATTATGCAAAGAAAACAGCAAGAGGCCCACTGGCCTCTCTACTTCTTTTTGCACCTACAGTCAATCCACGCAAAACAGTCCATTTTTATTCAGTTGAAGAGGTTTCTGAACAGAGGGGAAAAACGGAACACACACAAAATTCTGTTCTTGTCAACAGTGATGGATGGGAGAAAGATGAACCAGTGTCAATATATGACATTACATTCAGAAAACAATGGGCTATGTTGGGAGTTCTTCATGTAAGTACACTGAAAGGAATACAGCAGATGAATCTGGGAAAAGAAAAAAAACCGACATGGCATCAAGGATTGTCTTCTAATACTAACAACAGACACTACACTGCAGTCGAGGTAGACTCAAAATGAGTACGATACTGTTCTGATCTGAGTAACACTATGCTGTTCATAGTGTTCATTTCTACGGCAAGAAACCTGCTCATAGTCGCAAAACATGATTAAATGGCAAGTTGATTCATACTCCCATTTCAATCCATGTACTTTTCCTCATTTGCTCGATAGTAACAGGTAAACTTCAACTTACTGAAAAGAAAATATGTTGGCCTAATCCTTTTTATGCTATGCACACATCAGAGAAGACTTGAGCCCCTTCAATATCAACTGCTGATTGGTTCTGGACATATGTCTACATCTGAGAATTCCTCCATTCCCAGTAATGTCTGAAACTTAAGATATTTGACAAAAGCATCCCATCTGGTTTGTTGAAATCTTTCAAAATAACACTCGTATGAAGTAAATTGGACGTTTCAACTGAACTTGCAAAATTCACCGGCAACCCTAACAAAATGAGCCCGATATAACATTTTTTTTTTAAAAAGGAAAAAAAAAGGGGGGGGGGGAAATAAAACAAGCTAACATGATGCTGCACAGGATGATGCTGTATGCACAGTGGCGAACTAAATGCTAACAAAGGTCACTGCTGGCACCAACCTCAAAACCAGCCTAGTGTAGCACCATGTACAGGATGATGATGATCAGTTATGTCCCAGACCACGACCTACAAACTCATCTCTTGAGACAGTGCATTCATTTTTTATGTACATCCTATATGTTGAGAAAGAGATACACAATACTTGCACATGATCTAACAAATACATCTGAAAAATGTCTATGAAACATTGTTCGTAAGCTCTTTCTACTAAATATCACCAGTCATTTTCTAATGTTTCAGCTCTACCACATGTCCAGTGCTGACTGATACAGTTGTCAAATCACAAATCTTCCAGATCACTGGAGATCCCCAAATAATATCATCAGCTCCATTATGGAAGAAATCACCACAAAAAAATGTCACCCAATCACTTCCGTTAGCTTGTTTCAAACATCACTTGGACAAAACTACACAACAGCATCACCCATTCTTTCCCGTATCAGACAAAACATGTGAACATCAACAAACATTAAATCATAACACCTAGACGACGTGCATAAAACATTCTAACACCAGAGTCCATCAGTGAAATCACACCAACATATTTTGTTGAACAGGAGTTCAGAAATCTTAGATCATGTCAGTGGGGTGATGGATGATGCATACTGAGTCCACAGCCGGCCAACATACAGAGATGAGCAGTTCAATAAATCATCTGCAGATGAAGCCCTAACATCACATCACAGCTCTGGCTTTCCAATACTGAAAAGGAAATGGAGACATTGGTGTGACAGAACAGTGCTGACTGACATGATGAACTGCTGAGGACGGGCACACTTAGGCAGAGGACTTGTCCTGCAGGCAACCGTACCAGCAGGCAGAGGTCTGTGCACTGTGGACAGCTCCTGCTGTTCCATTTGCGGATCTCTATGAACATGACCTTTGTCTTGCAAAAGACACTGCACCAATGATAAAATCAGTCTGGAAAGGCAAACAAAAATTACACCACCACAACTTGTAAAAAAATAAGTTTAAAAAAAGAGAAAAGGAAAAGATTTGTTTTTCTAAAAGCCTTTAAAATACCTTAAACTATTTACAGTGACAATGGCATGGTGATATGACAAATGATTTTATGGAGAGGCTAAAAGCAGAATGAGCCTAAGGCCAGGGAAGGAGAGTGGAAAATGACCCTAGTCTGTTCTCTGGCAGGATGTGTAAACACCAACCCACAACAGTTCAGCAGCACTCTCACATACTGGTCAGGTGTTGGCATCATGTGTTCACAGAAAGGAAACAACGGGGCACAGCAAACGTCACATTTATCACACATTCTAAGAGGACAAAACATCAACAATATGCTGCATAGATCTATATCTTTTACTCCTAGCATGCTGCATTTGCCTGCATACGTAGAACTGTTCTGTACACATTTTCAAAAACAAATGATTGCGAAACAGCTTCAGCGGAATATGATTCTACAATATGCTGTAAGGACAATTCAGAACATGTCACTTACTTCCCTTGCTACCTGAAAGATCCATTTCTGATCGTGTAATGCCCATACACCAGCTATATCCACAGCTCTATTTCTTTGGACACACAAGAAGAGGCATCTTATCTTGTACATAACATCTTCAGTTCCTACAAATGCAGACAGCAAAGTGATGTTTATGTGAGGGAGGAAGGGGGATCATCAGTCATTACTATCCACACCCACCACTTCCACAGATAAAATGAATAGATAACTAGAATATAAAAGAAACTTTTATTAGTGTGCTCACAACAGAATTATGATCAAGTTGTCTGACTAGTAACAGATTTTCTAGATTAAAAAAAAAAACCATCTTGCCAGCAATCACTCAGAAGTCATAGTTTTCAAATAATATATTCAACCTCTACTGATGCTCTTCAACAACCAAAAAAAATGTCCTCGGCGACAATGCACATAAAATATCACAATGATCACAACTCTGACCACAGGAGGCTTTTCTCGCCCTCCACGATGTGGCAGATGTTCAACTGAAAGACAATGTCATTTTGCAGCTGTGGGACAACAGATGAGAATTTTTTAAGCACCTTTCTCCCTAAGGATTTCTTTTCACAGCTCTGTGCTGAAAACAGGTTGTTTCCCGTAGGACAGGACTTGGAGAGGGAGGAATGTTCACTAAGAGCATTTCAGCTTTTGAAAATCTTCCCTCAAAAGAGAATAAGAATATTTACACAGATTGCAAGTCAAATATACTGACGTATATCAAACATATATAAGCAGATGGGATAAAGAAAGAGCTGAACATGTGTATATATTGTCAAATATTATTACTAAAAGGTACGTATATATGTATAAAAGAAAAAATGGTAAGGAAAAAAAAAAGAGCCAAAATTTGAATGGGATTCAAATCATGTATTACAGTACAGGATGGGTTGCCGATCATGCTGCCCCAGACAAGTCTCTGATCTGTAAACTGACTGACGGACTGACACAGTTCCAGTTAGGCATTGACCATGGCAGCTTGGAAGTTGAGGATGGAAGGTCGTGAGGCTATTTCAACGCGCTCCATGTCGTAGAGCACCTCCAGGATGCATCCATCACTCCATGCTTGAGCTCGGCAGCTGTCCGCACAGAACTGCACACACAAACAGAGCTTTGTCATTTCACTCACACGTATAATATAGACAGAGGCCAGCCTTTTCCCACAGTACATACAATAGAGGCTATACAAGAGACACACTTTACAAATGAAACTTTGAAGTGCTGTCTAAATATTCTAAAACAAATCTGCATGCATGTAAAAAAAAAAGGGGGGGAGGGGGGGGGTGAGTTTGCTCTGGAAGGATTTTCTATTGGGTTGTGTGTGTGTGTGACTTGTTTTCCACGCTGCTCTTTCCTATTTCAGCCACACAGCCACCCCCCCAGTCTTGTTCAATGGAGGTATCTATCACTGTTCAGCCATCACAAAGCCACCATCCAGAGGAGAACCAGCCTGTACTGCTGCTGGGCCACTTCAGTGGTGCTGAGCGTTGCTTTTTGGTCCAGCAAACGCAAGGAAACAAACTGCTGATAGAAAAGGCCATCAGATTTAAGCTTTTCTTCAACATCTTGGTGACTGGCATAAGGCACCAGCACAGGCGTTTATGTCATACTCAATTTGTACTCTTGGAGGGGGAGGGGGGGGGGGGAAAGGATTCCAAAAATAGTTAATGTTTCTTGAAAACCAAAGTCATGGCAAAAAAACAACAACAAACATGGAAAAATTCCAGGAAAAAATAAATGCTTGGCAGCAATGTGAAAGTCCTAAGGAACATCACAGCATCATTATGATTCTTCTGAACTGTAATATAATTATTTTTGGCTGTGGCCTCATGTCTGCAGTCAGCAGTGAAATGGTGTCTTTCAGGTAACAGGCTCTCCTCTTCAATGACACCAAACCGCCCCTAGCCGCAGTATTGGTCTCTATAATGGCAGCCTCGCACCGACCCTTAAGAAATCCAAGAATGGGACCAGTGTGAATGCATGGTGGTTGGGAAAGAACAGCTTTGTAACTTAAGACTGATGGTTAAAAAAACAAAAACCACACACACACACACACACAAACCAAGACACAAACAAAAGTACAACCAAAACTTAAAAATCAGGTACATCTTTCAGCTTCCAGATACTGGAATCCACAAAAATAAACACCACGCAATCCTTTCACTAGCTACAGCTTCCAGTCGTTGGCCGGTTGCATGCAGAACCTCTGGAGCCCACTGGTGCTAAGTTGCGGTGCACATGTCTCTGTGGCCGTCTAGGCACAGGGCACTCACTCTACAAGTTACATACCTGGATTTGACAAGTTCCACCCCTCCATACTTGTTTGTCTGCTGTCTGACTGTCTTCTCCTGATGATTCGATCTGCTTTTCCCTGCACTGCTGGTGTTAAAGGGGCGAACAAATCAAAAAAATGTTAACACCATTTGCAAGGACACAGCATAACTTATTTGATCAACAACATGTGATAACCTTCTTTTTTTTTTTCAAACACAGAAGAGTTCAAAGTCCCAGCTTACAGTATGATGCCATACATCACCTTTACATGCTTTTATAACAATGAAACAACGCAAAATCAACTGAAAAAAGCCCACACTAAAGCCTGAGAGAGGTGGAACACTTATCTTATGATGTCAACTTTATTTGTTATGGAACTGATCATTTCACTCCTTGTTTAAAAATGTGTGACTTTGTTCCTGAAATATTATTTTCCAAAATAAATATATGGTTTAAGAAATGAAAAATAGCATCCACAAAAATGAAAACAAAAGAGCAAAACACAAAACAAACAACACTTGACCCTGCATTTTAAACTGCATGTAAATGAACTGTCTGAAAGATATTTATCTAATAAGTTTTAACCCCTCTGAAATGAGGGCCTTTCTCTGTATCACCTTCTGAGCTAAGAGGAGTTTTTGCTCTCTGTGTGTGTGTGCATGCGTGCGTGCGTGTTTGTCAAGTTGTGTGCTGCTTTGAACAATAAAATCATGTTTCAACTGCAACTGTTTTCAAATAGGCCTACTGTGTTGTTTTTAAAAAAATGATTTTACATTTCTGTCATGCTGACGTTCTCACATTTGTTTCTGATATGTATGTTGTGGTTTTTATTGCTTTTGCAAAATTCTGAACACTTTGTTTTTGGTTGTTTTTTTTTAATTTCTAATTTTGTAACAGGGGAAGAAAGAGCTGCGACAGATAGTTGTACATTCACTGCTTTATACGCCATTCACTGTATCATCAACATTCACTGACAAATGAATGCCATTGAGTAAGCTTCATGCCTCCCCTTCCCCACCCCTCTCCCTCACCTCTCATGCTGGGAAATGTTTCAAGCTCACACAAGGCAAAAAACAAACCCAAAAAACCTGACACAAGACTTATTTCCCATGACTACATTCTAAACTCGAAAGGAAGATGTCACCACAGTCATGCAGAACATTTCCTATACGCTCCACAGCTTCAGAGAAGAACATTAGTTGGTTGATGCTTGAGCAACTGCCTCACCCAGTGCCCTGCAGAGACGCACACCAGCTCAGCTGTTCAATGTTTCAGGTTTATAACCTGAAGAGTGTCGGTTTAAAGTCTCTGCTGAACCATTCGGGTGAGGAACATTTTCTCAGAGCGGAGACCGATTCTGATTTTCAAACGTCTTAGATAAGACGAGGAACTAGAGGTCCCGTGTGAGTGCACAAGCACACTATTTTGTATCCCAGTTACACGACTCCATCCATCCCTCTTTCATGGAAGAGTGGGCGAGTTTGGGTCAGCCATTGGGGATAATACACAAAAATTGCCCAACATGCACCCAATCTTTCACCTGGTTAAACGCATGACGAAACAGCCCAGTAGATTTTTTTTTAGACAAAGCAGTGTGGTGGATAAGAAATATTCTACACGCTGCGACACCTTTCCAGGGGGAAATGACCGATTGACTTACAGAGCCGCTAGCATTGGTGAGCTCGGGCAGAGATTTCCAGGGGGAGTTCATCAGCTCCTGGTAGTGCTGGCAGAGCACGTTGTCCACAAACTCCACCGTCTGCTTCAGGATGCCCTTGCGTTTCTTCTCCAGCTTGGTGGCAAAGTACAGCTTGGCGCGCAGGAAGTAGGCCACTGGCCACACCCACTCCTGCACCAACCAAAAGGATTGTTTCACACGTCATACGACGGAGCATCGGAAAGAGTCCAGAAGAAAAAGGCACCCAGCTAACTGTAAGCTATTACCAATCATAAACCATTCCCTTAGGCTACACACACACACATTTGTTGAAAAGAATAAACCGTTATACATTCACAGTTCACTTTATAGAAATGAATAGAATGCTCCTGCATATTTAGTTCCAATACAAAGTGTACTCATGAAGCAAAAGGAAAATGTGGATACATAATGATTAGGGCTGTCAGGAAAGATATAGAACAGATACTTTTACTTCTTTTTTTGTTATAGGACACCATGTACAGCACAAAATGCTTGATTTGACTTTCAGACTACGCACAACAAATTTTTTTAAGTTTTTATATTTTTATTCTTTTATATTGAGGATAATGAAATAAGCTTTTATGTGCTTTTTTACATCTAGTCCCCATGTGTATGCGGTTTTGTCAATTCTGTCATCTGTTCCCACCGGCACACAATGGCCTACTCATACAAAAAGCGGACCAGGATTTAACGTGTGCGCAAGATGTTCTGCGTGCGTTCGCACACGGGCCTCAGTTTATAGTCTCATCCAAAAGACTTTTGGGGAGAGTGAAGTTTGCACTGATGTCAACTCCAGGGAAATTATCCCCTTGAACGGGAATAGAACCCCCATTGTCAGATTTCGAGCGCAATGTTCCAACCATTAGGCTGTCCCGTCCCCCCAAATAATTCCACAAAGGCAAAAAAACCATTTAAGCTTGAGTGAAGTTTTCTGGGCAAAATGAAACTAACTAAAGCTGACACAACACTCACTTTTACACTAATTCTTCCACTAGGGTATGTTTGTGAAGTGACAAGTTGGTCCAAAAGGTTCACTTTATTTTAAAACACAAGATTACAGACCAACTGATGTCATTCCTTAGCCATCCTGTCTACTGGATCTTTCATACAAAGTTTGCAATACACATATCGCAAAAATCTTTCAAGATTTTGTCTTTTCAAAGAGTTGTACATACAGGTCCATTGTGGTAGTTGAAGCCATGGGCTAATTTGGGGTCTTCAGAATCGTTGGAAACATTGTAGTTCCCATCGTAGGCCCAGTCTCTGGAAACACACACACACACACACAGAATACAGCGGTCATAAAGCACTGCCAAACACATTCTTTCTGAGCTTTATTCCCCAGCTTTATTCTATTGGTAAACAATGTCATACCCATCATCCTAAGGAGGCGGGTGGCGGGATGGTTAAGACATTCACCTGCCAACAAGTAAACCATGTGATTCTGGGTTCGATTCCTGGCCTCACCCTTTCTTCCCTATTCAACAAAAAAAATCAAACTGCAAGTCAAAGCCCTTCAGATAAGTATATAAACCGAGGCCCAGTGTGCAAAGGCACGCAGAACATCTTGTGCACACATTAAAAACCTTTTCCATCTTTCGGAAGAATAGGCCACTATGTACTGGTAGGAATGGATAGCAACAAAAACAAAAAACCCAGCATGTACATAAGATGTCCTGGTAAGACACCATCCCTGAAGTTGGAGTGCAGCTTCCTAAATGGTGGTGGTGGTGGTGGTGGTGAGGGGGGATGATTGCATACACAAACATCTCACCATTGGTGAACCTCAGAACTCAACCTAAGGAACATCAACAACAAAAGCAACAACAAAATCCCCACCATCCACCACAGCTGTACCCTATGATCTATGTACCATGTCATACACACCATTCCACCACAGCTGTATCCTATGATCTATAAACCATGTCATACACATCAATCCACCACAGCTGTACCCTATGATCTATGTACCATGTCATACACATCAATCCACCACAGCTGTACCCTATGATCTAAGTACCATGTCATACACATTAATTCACCACAGCTATACCCTATCTATTGACCATGTCATACACATCAATCCACCACAGCTGTACCCTATGATCTATAAACCATGTCATACACACCATTCCACCACAGCTGTATCCTATGATCTATGTACCATGTCATACACACCATTCCACCACAGCTGTACCCTATGATCTATAAACCATGTCATACACACCATTCCACCACAGCTGTGCCCTATGATCTATAAACCATGTCATACACATTCCACCACAGCTGTATCCTATGATCTATAAACCATGTCATACACACCATTCCACCACAGCTGTATCCTATGATCTATAAACCATGTCATGCACACCATTCCACCACAGCTGTACCCTATGATCTATGTACCATGTCATACATCATACATACCATTCCACCACAGCTGTACCCTATGATCTATAAACCATGTCATACACACCATTCCACCAGAGCTGTATCCTATGATCTATAAACCATGTCATACACACCATTCCACCACAGCTGTATCCTATGATCTATGTACCATGTATACACACCATTCCACCACAGCTGTACCCTATGATCTACGTACCATGTCATACACATTAATTCACCACAGCTATACCCTATCTATTGACCATGTCATACACACCATTCCACCACAGCTGAATCCTATGATCTATAAACCACGTCATACACACCATTCCACCACAGCTGAATCCTATGATCTATGTACCATGTCATACGTCATACACATCAATCCACAACAGCTGTATCCTATGATCTATAAACCATGTTATACACACCATTCCACCACAGCTGTACCCTATGATCTATAAACCATGTTATACACACCATTCCACCACAGCTGTACCCTATGATCTATAAACCATGTTATACACACCATTCCACCACAGCTGTACCCTATGATCTATAAACCATGTTATACACACCATTCCACCACAGCTGTACCCTATGATCTATAAACCATGTTATACACACCATTCCACCACAGCTGTACCCTATGATCTATAAACCACGTCATACACACCATTCCACCACAGCTGTACCCTATGATCTATAAACCACGTCATACACACCATTCCACCACAGCTGTACCCTATGATCTATAAACCATGTTATACACACCATTCCACCACAGCTGTACCCTATGATCTATAAACCATGTCATACACATTCCACCACAGCTGTACCCTATGATTATAAACCACGTCATACACACCATTCCACCACAGCTGTACCCTATGATTATAAACCATGTTATACACACCATTCCACCACAGCTGTACCCTATGATCTATAAACCATGTTATACACACCATTCCACCACAGCTGTACCCTATGATCTACGTACCATGTCATACACATCATTCCACCACAGCTGTACCCTATGATCTACGTACCATGTCATACACATCATTCCACCACAGCTGTACCCTATGATCTACGTACCATGTCATACACATCAATCCACCACAGCTGTATCCTATCTATTGACCATGTCATACACACCATTCCACCACAGCTGTACCCTATGATCTATAAACCATGTCATACACACCATTCCACCACAGCTGTATCCTATGATCTATGTACCATGTCATACACACCATTCCACCACAGCTGTACCCTATGATCTACGTACCATGTCATACACATTAATTCACCACAGCTATACCCTATCTATTGACCATGTCATACACACCATTCCACCACAGCTGAATCCTATGATCTATAAACCATGTCATACACACCATTCCACCACAGCTGAATCCTATGATCTATGTACCATGTCATACGTCATACACACCATTCCACCACAGCTGTACCCTATGATCTATAAACCATGTCATACACACCATTCCACCAGAGCTGTATCCTATGATCTATAAACCATGTCATACACATCAATCCACCACAGCTGTATCCTATGATCTATAAACCATGTCATACACACCATTCCACCACAGCTGTACCCTATGATCTATAAACCATGTCATACACACCATTCCACCACAGCTGTATCCTATGATCTATAAACCATGTCATGCACACCAAATGCAACTCTTTCACCACTCTGACCATAGTTATCCTGACATGTACCAGTTCCCTTTCCTTCCTTCCTTCCTTTTTCAAAGAACCAACAATACATAATTAATTTTAACTCATAAGACAATTGGTTAGATGTCTGTGTATGTTGAATGGGAAAAAAGCAATATCAAGCACAAATTCCCCCACCCCACGACCTTTAAAAATAAAGAAAAAGCCAAACTGTCAAAGGCAATGAAAAACAAAGCTTTCACAAAAATGAGAAGAAGAAAGAAAACGGGTATTAGGAGGGGGCAGAAACATTACTAGGTTTCACAGAATAAATTCACATACCAAAAGGCAAAAGAGGAGAGCAGGGCTGGGGGAGGCATAAGGTAAAAACACACACACAAAAAAACATATCTTAGTACAATAAAAAAAAACCAAAAAAACCAACCATATCATTTTACAGCTAAAATCCCCCCTCTCCCACCCCCCTCCAAAAAAATCTTCACACTTCACCCTACCAATTAAAACCTGACATTCCCTACGTCTGAATGCAGCTACCTTAATGGTGGGCAGAAATGGTCGCATACATCAGATATATCACCATTAATAAACCTCAGATTTTTTGCCGAGAAATGGAAAACAAAAACAAGACCCCAAAAATGACAGGAAAAAAAATTCTGCACATGAACACAGAGACAATCTCTTTTTTTTCTCAAGGAGGGGGGGGGCACACAACAGATTTCTATAATGAGAAAAAAAAATAATTTTCCATTTGAAGCAGAAAGGGTTACTGAAAAAGTGACACACACAGAAAAATCATTCATCACTTACGAAGGGTCCAGCGTCTTCATTCCCAGAGGTCCAAGCAGCACTTTCTCTGCCAATTCCAGAGCTGTCCAGGCGTTTTCTTCTGTGAACAGTTCCGGAGCCTGTCCAGGTACACAGCAAAGAGGAAGCATGATCAGAAACTAGCATTGGACGACTGCAACAAACTGTCTGCCTTCTTTTTTTTTCTTTTAATAACCTGACAAAGGGTCATAGGTACATGGGTTTCAGTCATACAACAACACGCAAAGAATAATCACTTGAAATGGTGACTCTCCCTCCATATCTTTTTCATTTTATTTGATTTTTTTCTTCTAAACAAAGGCACTGATCGTCAAACTGTTGCTAACTTGTATACTTGGGAAACCTAGCCCAACATGATCACTTTTTGAAAAATTTGATTTGAATTTTCAAGTAGTAATATACACTTCCATAAGCTTAATATAAATATATATATATATATATATATATATATATATATATATATATATGTGTGTGTGTGTGTGTGTTTTGTTTTCTTTTAAACCAACATTCTGATTTAGCTCAAATGTGTAATATCAAAGGAGAAAGGAAAAAGCCCATATACATCTACAACAGAAGCACGCTGGTCTGGCCAGGAGCAGGAGGGATTCCCATGTCCAAGCCAATATCCCTGCCATACAACTTGGATGAAAGGGGTTTGCATGCCCGTCTGTCTATGGCCTATGACCTCATGACACTGCTCTCCAGTTCTGGGAGAAATGACCTCTTAAACCCTGAAGGCATGGCTTCAAATCCAGTTGTAAGCAGAAAAAATGGTCCCAGCAAATGGCTATCTACAATCTTGATATGGGCGAGGCCCAGCTCACTTAGAGTGCAAAAAGCACTTGCTCGAAGAGGGCTTTTCCTCACAAGACTTGCTGTCTGCCTCTCCACCAATGCGAGACTTGAAAATAGAAACATCCCTATAGAAATCCTCAAGGTCTGGATTTCCTGTCCGTGGTATGCTTTCCCCAAAAAGCCCACTCAACGCGTTGTTTCTGTGAAATGCTTTTCTGTACCCAAAGACTATCTCCAGTCCTCACAGGCCAGAAAGCTCACACCCCTCCTCCTCCGTCAAAATCTTCAGCAGGTCAAGTAGCCCATCACTGACCACAGCTTGTGAACTCCTCCCAGACATGCAGCCACCTCGTGCTGAAAAAAGTCTTAGCATGATCGACACAACCTAGTCTGCCGCTACAACCATCCACTTTCTGTAGCAACCGGCACACGCCTGTCAGGCAGGTCTACTCACCACCACCATGGTCACGCAGAAGTTGGGGCGAAGCTGGTAGTTGGACCACAACTGCGAGGCGTTGAAACAGTCCTTGTACATGCCCCGTCGGACAATCATCTCAGGGTTGGGTTCCAAGGGTGGGTTGGGCTCCGTGCTGATGTAGAAGTCTTTCTCAAAGTGCCTCTGGATGGCATCGGCCCAGTCTTCAAAGGTCTTCTCCTCAGTGGAGAAGTCTGAAACATCCAGGTCAGGGTTTATCCACAGGTAGTAAATACATATTTTGCTGACCAGGAAAAGCCACTGTTACGGAGAGGGATGGTCTCTGCCAGGTTCAACTTGCCTGACACACACTGCCTGAAAAACTGAGGGCAGTGCTTCTATGGCTCCCTAAGGAGATACAGGAAGAGTAAAGACAAGTGTGTGTTCTGTACAGTCTGCAGTGTGTATCACATCTGCTGGTTTGTCCACGACTTCAATATTACAATGTTTCCAGTAGACATTAGACATTTCCTTTCTTGACAAAGCAGCAAGTTTGCATACTGTTTCATCCTTTACTCACAAAATGTTTACCTCGATGGAGCATGCTTCACAAAAAGTGTATTCCAAGGGGCCTGATACATCTCTGAACAGACAATCTGATTGGACTGCCTTAAAAACACAGCTGTTTCCTTCATTTCTGTTCAAAGTCGAAGTGTTGATGGACATTTCTAGTTTACCACCATGGAAGCCAAACAGACTATGCACTCTGTCCCACTCATCACCCCTTAGGAATCACTGTGAGACTGCAAGCACACGCGGGATGAGAAGTTCACATGTACCAGCTTTTTTTTTTTTAGTACCTCATGATGTAGGCAACCATACTCTGACTCCAGAGGACCATTGCCAAACGACTTCACAAAATCAAGCTAGATCACTTGGGACACTGTGAATGAATTGATACACCTCCCATTCCAAAACAGCAATTACCCAACAATTACATGGTAGAGAACAGTTATCTCCCTTTGTCACCAAGTCTTTTCTTTAATTTTGTTTCTTTGTTTGTTTTGTTTAATTTGAAAATCATCAGCAATTGTATATCAATGCATTTAAAGAATTGATTTTCTAGAAATAAAATGTACTGGTAGGCAGGTTTGTGGAGGGGAGCAGCCATGATTTTCACCTTTTATGACTTGCACCTTGCACCTTGACTACCTTGGCAGCAATTTATAGTCAACAGATTGAACATAGATTCAATAAACAAAAAGACCCTGATTAATCTGTCCTAAAAAATTAGCAAAAGACAAGAGAGCAAACAAACTCACCGAAAGAGTGATAGCAAGAGGTGAGACTATGGGAGATAGTGACTGAAAGGTACAACCTGGATGACTTGCTTGTAAGTTCAAATGGATAAAGACAACAAAATCCCAGCACACGAACGAAAGTTATTTACAGGAGATAAACATATGGCCTTACAATGCGAAAATACGTTTCAACAAAAAATATTCTTTAAATAATCTGCTGGAGAGAGCGACTATTCTGGCCATGACTGCTATGGTCTGACACTTCAGTCAAGGACACTAGCCACCCCTTTAATTCAAAAACCACAGGGACCCACCTGATTTGTTGATGGTGACCCCCTTGTAGGGATAATGCCCAGTCTTGTTCAGTTGTGCCAACCAGCGCACCACAGAGGCACACAGGCCAACCAGCTCCACTGCTGATCCATCTCTGAAAAAGACGGCCATCGATACTTCATTTCTGCCCATGCTGTTGCTTGTTTCCACAGAATATCAAACTCCTTACAGCAGAGGTTGCCTAAAAGTGGTGTCAATATCTAACATAAACGTTTCTTTGATTTCAAACAGCACTGGAGTTCTGGAGAGGAAAAGAAAAGGCCAAAATCCAAACATACAGCATGCCAAGTTCATTGGCAACAGTTTGACACCACATTTCATACAAACACAAGTAAAAGATTTTTAAAAACTCCTGTGCCTTCTGCAAACATGAACATGTGCATGTATCATAGACACACGTGCGTACACACATGCCAGCTAGGTAAAACATACTAGACAGCGTGAGCTACCAGACGGTTTTGTGGAGGACTTCTTTGAGAGATTTCTTGGGCTCTGGCTTTGACTACAGCAGAACTTGGCAGAGACAGAGAAAGATGATGACCACTGGTGGCACATTATGTGGAGCCCCTACTGTCAACAGTGGTGATGGAGACAGTTGAACAGATAAACATATGAAGGGGAGTGTGCTGTGCATACAATCAGTGGGAAGCCTGAAGACAACAGTCTCACACCTTCCACTTTACAGAAAGCAACTTAACAGTGATGTACAACAAAATCTGACTGTCCATTATGGAGTGATATCGTGAAACCCCAACTACCCATTCCAACTCTGTCACATCATCTGAAATCTTGCTGTGCGTCCACATCATAATCTTTGTTATCTTTATCCAGCATTATGCAGTAAAGTTTATCAATGCCATCCTCTGTGCCCTGGTTTCACTGCGATCTGCACACATTTGTTTCTGGTCTGATTCCACGCCTAGGGTAAGCATGTTTCAAGAGCTTTAAGTTTGATGGTGGATTGGTGTTGAAGGAAGGACACGGTGTGATGGTCACTACTGTAGTGGAGGCTCTTGGTGACCTAGCAGCTTCTATCTTCTTGTTGAAAGGGGGTGTAGAGGCAGGCATCTGTCATATGTTGGATTAACAAATTAGCCTGCTGACTCACTGTCATTCCTAGACTCTGCTGAAGGAACTACACCATGCAATGTCCAGACATGTGGTTTACTACAAGCTGATACAGACTGCTACACTGAGGCATAATTAACTATGTTTATGCAGTACAATGACATTACAAAATATCCTAATGTATTAAAATGTTAACACAACACGAAAGGCTACAATGTAAAAGTTACTACAACACACCATATAAGATAATATCACATAGGGTTTGCCATGACAAGACACGACAGATCAGAATGGAAAGAACAGAACAGAATACAATTAATGTTGCACAAAAAGCTATGCTCTTTGCAGACACGCCGGCAGTTCAAAGTTCAGACAGTCCAGCCTACCTGGGTGTGGCTGGCTTGCCCTTGGTGCCAGCTCTGATGGAACTGCCCATTTTGTCCATCCAGGTGCCACAGTTGTGAATGCTGCCCCCGTACACAAAACCCTGGGGCCACTGCACTCCAGCTTCCACATTGAAACCTGCACCAAAACACAGGCATTCCCACCACCTCTACAGGAAGGAAACAGCATCCAAAGGAAGTAAGGAGGAGGTGGAACAAAGGAAAAGAGAGGACGAGGCAGACAACTAAACATCATGATATCACTACTGCTTTACCTGAAATTCTTTAAATACCATGTCACAATTAACTTTATTTGAAGTTGTTTACAAATTTGAATGATGGATGAAAAAAGATAAAAATTACACAGTACTATACTTTTAAAAGAGTATTAACTTTTTTTTAAGAAGTCATTGCCAAAGGACATCTGTGAGGTATCTGTGAAATAGAATTAACAAGAAATGCCACGACTGCTTCACTGCCCAGACAGACCGTCTGATGATCTTGTTCAGGGATAAACAGCAAAGAGGAGGAGGTTTTATTAATGTAGTCATGCTTAGAAAAGGGAAAGGGGAGATAGAAAGAGAGGGAGTGGTACAGGGGAGGGGAAGGGGGAGAAAGAAAGTGGGGAGATGAGAGAGAGAGAAGAGAAATGAGAGAGAGGGACAGACAGAGGAGAAATGAGAGAGAGAGAGAGAGAGAGAGAGAGAGAGAGAGAGAGAGAGAGAGAGAGAGAGAGAGAGAGAGAGAGAGAGAGAGAGAGAGAGAGAGCACTCTACCCTTTCTTTTCATATAAGTTTATCATATGTACTGCACAAGGACACAACTGAACATTCAAAACCACACAAAGCCAGTTTTTCTTTTAGGTCTGGTTCCTGACAAAACTATTTTAGTACTGAAAAACAAGCCCTGCCCTCGCCCCACCACCCCCACCCCCTCAAATCATCAATTGGTTGGTTCTGCCTCAAAGCAAAAGAATAGTGCTGCTGCGATTGATCAGTGTCTGACCTTCAGAACTCATGTGTTCGTCCAAGTTGGGACCCGCTCCCTTCTCACGGAACTTGATGCCGACGACGTGTCGGGTCAGGGCTTCTTGGATCACGTCATACAGAGGCTGGTCCTGCAGTCACACACACACCCCACCACCATGAACATCATCTTCTTCTTGATGGATGCTCCACTAAAGCTTATCTATCCTTCCACTTCACGCTGTCTGCGCAGTGTGCACACTTCTGCCTTTGTAACAGGGCTTCATTCTGCGTGGCTGGGGTTTTGGGGGGAGGGTTCTTGTGTGTGTGTGTGTGTGTGTGTGTGTGTGTGTGTGTGTGTGTGTGTGTGTGTGTGTGTTTTAGATTTCATAGATGACCTATTTATTACTTATGACAATTCAAAATATTACTCAGACAATTTCAGAAGAAAGTAAACATAAGTTACGTTGGATTCTAATAATGATGCTCTGCAAAATTTATCTGATAGTATTTGTTTGATTTCTGAAAAGTACCAACAACAAAAATGTATAACAAACATAATGGTAACTGATCAGCAAATTCAGTTCTTACCATGATACATCTGCAAAATCTATCCGTTACTCTTTGTTTAGACAAAAGAAAAGAAACAAACTTGAGTACACAGAAAAATTATCAGCAAAAATAAGTACTACTACTATTAATAGGAATGAATCATCATACGATGAACAAAATTACCTTGTATCTTAGGTAAAGTTATCATAAAAACTGTCTCATTCAAGCTGGAATTTAAGATGTGATAATGATTTTTTTACAACAAATATTTAGAGTGTCAAATCTTATTGACACAAATACACTAGGATTCAGGAATTGAATGCACAACAGAGAACAAATTCAAATGTCTGTCTGGTCTGTCTTTCTCCCTCCCTCCCTCCCTCCCTCTCCCTCTCTCTCTCTCTCTCTAACACATACACACACACACTGCAGAAGCCATCAACAGACAGACAGACAGACAGACAGACACACACACACTGACAACTAAGTAGCACGAGTATATGGAAATGGTTGAGACTTGGAAAAGGATTTTTTTTTTTAAATAATACGATATAAAAACAGAAGAAGAAAAGAAGACAATAATGAACACAAAAAACAGAACAGATCCAACAAAAAAGATCACTGGACATGTCATGTCATGCCTACAGACCGATTTTCCAAAAAAAAACAAAAAAACTCTCTAACACACGATCTCTGGCACCCACACCAGGCCCATGCCCGTGACAACTTACGCATACTCCAGCTGCTTGACATTCCGAGTCGTCAGTTGGGTACATGCGAGAGACAGGATCGCCCAGAATCTTGATCCCGTTGGGCGCCATCATGGTGTAGGCCTTGATGGCTTGCAGCCACCACCACACAGCGTCACGGCAGTTGTAGCGAGCGTTTTTGCCCTCGAACAGCAGGTTGGGGATGAGGCCATGGCGCAGGGTGCTGCCAAAAGCCAGGATCAGTCCCCTGCAGGCAACACAACACAACACAACCACTCTGCATTCATGAAGGTTGGGAAGGACAGACAGTCACACACTTTGGGCTTCACTCCTCTTTTGCAGGCCTCTCCTACTACTTCTGTACTTCTCCCTTCCAATATAAAACAGTAACGAGAAAAAGAAAACCACCAATCAAAAATACAATACCATTAAACCTTCATCAAATAGAAAAAAATGTGCCAGATACTGGTTGAAAGCAAAAAAACAAAACAAAACCCAAAAAACCCAGCAAAGGTCTAAATTCAAATCTAACATTTTAAAATGCTACAAGATCAATTTTAATATTAACACCACAAGCTTTTCAAAACCTTCCACTCACCATTAAATAATATTAAAAAAATAATAATAATTTAAAAGCCCACTTGACTTGTGTATATGCAAGGATATCTGCCATGCACACATCTTCTATCCAGCGCGCAAAAGTTTCCCCGTTTAGGCACAAATATAATTCTGCAGTAAAGTGTCTGCCTTCAGTAGTTTTAAGGACCTTGCTGTCTCAGCAACAGCAACAACTAAGCTACATTTATGCTGTCTCTGCGCAACCAAAGGAGGACAAAAGGAAAAGAATTGCTCTTGAAGCGACCAATTTTTCTGTTAGGGAGGAGAGACTACATTGCTCGGCGACTGACTCACTTGGCACAGTCGTATCTGCCAGTCACCAGCAGCATGCCCCGCAGGGCAATGAAGGTGTCTCGACCCCAGCAGCGCCACACTCCCGCCGCAAAGTGAGGCAAACCTTCACACAGACAACACACAACACAGCTCACAACCAAGAAAACACATAGATATGCACATGCACTACCTCCTTAACATTTCACGGCATATTCCTTAAGTCAGAGTATGGCTGCCTTTAGGGTAGAAAAAGAACATCGTTGTATACAAAAATGAAAATTTGAAACCACCAACAAATTTGTTCACAGATGAAATACAAAGGTTTGCGGTGAATTTCAGAGCTTAGATGTATGCGCCTGCAGAGTCAAAAATCTGAATACACTAAAAGAGTAACGTTAAGCACAAGCACACACACACACACACGCACGCATGCACGCAACACACACACACGCAACACACGTGTACATTTTCTTTTTCCACCTTCTTTCCCAGTACAATTTTGACTTTCCTTTGTAAGCTATTTATCATTCCACATTTTCATGAATTCAGGAGAGCACTCTCATCCTCGCCAATCCATTTTTATCCTTTACTTTTCTTAATGTTTAAAATCCACAATAATTCATAACCTTCTTGCATAAGTCAAGTATCTAATGTACACAACCCATTCCCTACAAACTCACATCACTGTATCTGCTGAATTTGTTATTCACTGGCAAGGACAAGACAATGTGAATATAGAAGGAAATTTACATTCAGTTCATGACAAACTTAACGGCCAACAGAGTTTGGGGGAGGGGAGAGGTGGACTGGTGTAAACAAAAACAAAAAAGTCAGAAAACATACTGACCTATGACAAAACACATAACAGCCTAACAAGTTTCCGTACATGACATCCCATATGCAATGATGACATTAAGCTCCCCTATGCTGCTAGACACAGCAGCTGACAAGAAATGAACCGCCTACCTGCTGCCATTGACACAGGAGCCTCTTCCTCCTGGCCAGTCTGCATGTTCAGCTCTGTCCTCAGCCTGGGATTCAGCTTTGGTGACATGGGGGGCAGCTTGGCGGAGCGCACATAGCCACAGAACTGTATGGAGCCCAGAGCCAGGGCCTGAACGAAGGTGGACCCGTCCTTCACAAAGCTGTCCACACACACACACACACAAACTTACATCAACCTTGTCTCTCCGAGAAGTGATAATACTGGCTGTGTGTGTAAGCCCTGACTGATTATACTTGGAAGAATATTCTTTAACTAACAAGGTAATAAATAAAAGCGGTAACCATTTGTTGGTTGATGTTAGTATAACACAAAATACTATACTTTTATACTAATATACTTTTATACAAAGATCACGGTTAAAGTTCCACAACCTAAATATGTACAGACCTAGGCATTTCTGAACATACTAAAATTAGAACAACAAGCCTACTGACTTCTAAAAAATACTACAAGAGGAACAGCAATCTACATAAACTGAGAACATGCCAAAATTATGCAGAATGATACACAAGTGCTGCACTTAAAACCAAAAGTATTCCCCAGCTATACTCTACTTCCACACAGCCATACACTTATTCTCAACAAAGTTTGGTGGTTGTTTTTTGTCAACAGGCCACCTTGATGAAACAAACTTCCAGTGTCAAGGTTCACCCAAAACACTGAACATACGCCTGCCTTGACAACTTCCAAATCTTCCATGGAAAACAATGTGAATGACAGACTATAAGATGAGTACAAGAACATATGTGGCTCAGACTTCATCAGCATCACCACCACCACCACCACCACCACCACCACCAGCAACAGTCCCTTGACCAAAATGGTCATCAGGGCTCAAAGTTCATGTGAAGATAAACATTTGACTGGCCACTGAGCATGGTTCAGACTGCCAAGTGATCTTGATCACAATGAGTATAAGGGTATAAGGGAAGACTTGTCAAAGTAGTGCTGTTAGCAAAGAGAGAGAGTGTACAACTGCTGACTTACTCCGAGTACTGCTGCAGAGCCATCTCCCTCAGGACAATGTACGCTCCTGTCAGCACAGCATCAAAGTAGCAGGGCACCAGATAGCGTGGCAACTTCTTCAGCTCATTAAACATCCCATCAAACCAGTTCCCAAGCTGCAACAGCATTGCAGAATTTCAATTTTAAAAAAAAAACGTTACATACAACACACTTGTTACACTACATACCACTAAGTACACACACATACACACAAAGCTTAATGGCACGAAATGAGTTGGGTTGTTTTTTTTTTGGGGGGGGGGGGGACTGGAAAAAAAGGAAATTAACTACAACTGGCAAACTAACGCTAAGAGAGATGAGCCAAAAATGGCCATGTTAACATAAAACCAGTCAGGGGCTGGACAGAACAGTAGGGAAAAAAAAGGGGGGAGGGGATCAAACACAGAAAGCGAAAGGAATAAAGGAGAAACAAGAGAAAGGTGTTCAAACCAAAATAATACCACAGGCTTTACGCCTAACAGTTTGGGGCTACCAAAAAGAGCTGACAGTATGTACAGCAGGGTTTAAAACAAAAACAACCCATGCTTTTCCTCAGCTGCACAAGCAACAAGAGTGAAGTGACCACTACTACATTGTGGGCAGTGACATCACTAGCTTTTTGCTAGTGTTTTTTTTGGGGGGGCCCCGCCTCTACAGCTTTCATAGCATGGTTCACATCAACAGCCAAGTGGAGGTGCACTTGTGCAACAAGGAAATTCGTGTCATTAAAATGTCATTTGAAACTGAATCTGTGTAAAGAGGGTCTCATTTTCAATATCCAAGTCTTTCAAACACTGTCCATAGCTCGCTCTCTCATTTACATTTTACAAAAGCTATAAATGAACTCCAATGAACTCAGCAGGCATAAAAATAACATTTTGAGCAATATTGAGGACAAAAGGGAGGGGGTGGGAGGTTGAGGAAAGGGAAAGGGTGGGGAAGTGAATATAGTTGTTATTTTCATGGAGAAAGATGATACAACACACAACAAAACTCAACACAGCATACTTTTATGACCAGTGATGGAACATGGTGTGTTAACACTGATCGTACACATGACACAACAGCTTCAGTAACCCGAGTCCAATCAACAGCAAAGGAAAGCTGACAAAACACTGCTCACTAGCTGAACATCCTGCCTACACGTTAAAAACCATTCTGCTTTATGGAAGAGTAGGCCATTGTGTGCCAGTGGGAATGAATGACAACATTTACAAAACTGCATACTCACAGGGACTATATGTAAAATAAAAGCACATGAGTGCTTATTCCATTATCCTCGAAATAAAAGAACGATAATAACAAAAAATAATAATAACCAACAAACAATCGGGCAGGACAGCTCAGTGGTCAGAGCACTCGCTTTCCCCAGCCAAGGTTAAGCAGCATCGAGCGTGGTTACCACTTTGGATGGGTGACCGTTTGCACGCCTTGGCTTCAGTACAGTCCCCCCAGTTCACCCAGCTGTGCTGTAAATGGGTACCTGCCTCTTTAGGGTCAGGGAAGGTAAAGCAGCGAGGGAGAGGAGATGGGCGCCGCATTCAATATGCTCGCCCTTTGAGAAGTGAGGTCTTTGATGCCTCGCTCCCCTACGACCGCACAGATTATGGAACACCTTTACCTTTTACAACACAGTGGTCTTCCTCTAAAAAGTCTGACAACCAAAATGTGCCAAAGATGGCACTGACAGCCAAAACAAGGCAAAAGCAAAACAGACGCACATAAGCAGCAGCGTCTCACAAGCCCATTTCCAAGCCATAAATTTGGAATGCCTTCAGTGTTTTCTTCCTTCTTTCTCTACTTGCTTCGCTTGCTTATCCAGCTCTTGTTGTATATTGTCGACAACAACAAAATCAAACAAACAAACAAAAAACCCAACAAAAAACAACCCCACATGGTTGATTCAGCCAGGATCATACCAATGTTATGCCTATTTGCATAGGCAAGAAATGTGTGTGCACACACACATATATTGTGCACACAACACACACACAAGTTTTCTTCCAGAACTTAAAAAATCATTAAAAAGAAAAAAAGAAAGAAAGGTTCCACGAAGACAGCCTTACATCAACAGTGTTGCCCACAACTTTGAGTCGGTTGGAGATGTAGTCCATGAGCCAGTCTCCGTCTCGCAGATTATTGCACAGTGGGTGGCCCAGGTTGTTGCCAGGACGCAGCTCTCCCATCACAGACAGCACCCCTGCCATCACACACACCACAGTACAACAGCACTGTCAGTCCTTCCCACCCTCACTCTCTCTCTCTCTACCTGCCTTACCAACTGGTAAGGGGACAATGACAACAGGCAACTTTTTCTCACCCCTGCCTACCCTTTGAACATCTCTTCAATAGTTTTCCATCCTCAAAATGCCGATTTTCAGTAGTTTGGGGACTTTTCTCAGTAGTATCTGAGTCACTTTTTTATAAACTTGATAAAAAACACACACTCACACACACGCACACACTCTCTCTCTCCCCCTCCCTCACTCACTCCCTCTCCTTCTTTCTTTCTTTCACACACACAGAGCCATGCAATCAGTCACTACAATTCTTAAAACACACACACACCACCAAAACAACCCCACCGGTCTTCATTACATTTTTGGAGAAGTTTTTTTTCTGTTTCATCAGTCTTGTCATACATGTTAGTGACTTGTTTTGAAATCAACACCAAGCTACATTTCAGAATACAACCAAAGTCATCACTGCGAAAGACCGCCATTGGACAAAAAACCAAAAGTTAATCACTGTTCAGTTTTTTTTTAATAATTTTTTTTTTTAAATCAACAGATGTCTAGCCATTTTTACAGGTGTGGTTTATAAATCGCCGACACGCAGACCCACCTCTCAGGCCAGAGTAGCAGAGGTTGCCATGGTTGGGGATGTGGTAGGTGGAGAAACCAAAGTTGTCGTCCCTTTCCTCTTGGTCCACCCGGTACATCACACGGTTCAGGTCCCCCAGGCTCAGCTGACTGACCACGGCCCGGAAGTTGGAGGTGTCCCAGGTGTCATCAAAGGTCACATTGCCGCTGTAGGAGCGCATCATGTAGCCAAACTGGCCCATGCCTCTGCGCAGGCTCAGTGTGGCCGCTTTGGCCTCGTCCGTCAGGGAGGTTCTGTAACAAGCACCACAGACTGCACTCCGTGTCAAGGGGTCTGAAGCATCCAATTAAATCTGACGTCCCTGGCCTTCACCACACCATCAAAACACCACCAGATGTATTATACAGGCAGGAAAATCATATATATATATATATATATATATATATATATCTCTATATATATATATAGCTCAAAGCATAAAATTAGCATTCACACTTTGTTTACTACTACCATTAATCTGGAACATTGTTGACTATTGCCTATCTACAACCTACCTTATACTTTACACAACAGTTATTACGAGAGAATGATTTCTTTTATTCATTGCTTACTGGATTAACTGTTGATACATTACAAACCAAAAAATGTACTGGTCAAAGAAAAAAGTTCACAATAAAAAAGCATCATTAAAGTCCGAAAATACACGACTACACCAGATTCAGCTAATAAATGTTAACAAACACGTCTTAAAACAAAAAAATTGTTATTTTAAAATGTCTTTAAAAAAAAATAAAAAAGGGGGGTGGCCAAATGAATGAACACTAGAGAAGAGCAACTGTCCAGCATGTACCACTTCCAGACTTGTGCAAAAGCCGTTGACACACTGACCTCAAAGCTAATAAAGAAAAAACCACAAACTCCCTCACCTTTTCTTACTAAAACAAAACAAACAATAAAACAGGCCTAAAACAACAAAAACACTCCCCCCCTACTCCTACCAAAAACTTTTGGGAAAATTATAACCACAATATATATATATATATATATATATACATCACACAAAGTGAAAGAAGAACCACCAACATATATATATAGATGTTCCCCAATATTTCAGCTTTAGCTTTCCTCGGTTGGGGGGGGGTATTATAATGACGTGATGGAATGACATCAACCTCAATTATATGTCATTGTGAAACTTTATTATGACATCGCAAATTTAGCTTCATACTGAGACCATGTTAGACAGACAGACAGACAGACAGAGAGAGAGAGAGAGAGAGACAGACAGACAGAGAGAGAGAGAGAGAGACAGACAGACAGACAGACAGACAGAGAGAGGGAGAGAGAGAGTTGATAGTTCTGCAGGCAAAAAAAGATCAGAAGGAGCTGATGCTGATATCCACTGCTGGTACAAATTAACCTTCAACACTGTCAGCACCGTCATTACCCCTGCTGTCACTATGGTGTTAGAACTTTCTAACTACAGCAAGCAATACAAGCACACACACACACTCACACACACACTCACAAGCATGCAAACACACACACACACACAAGTATGCACACACAAGCATGCACACACACACACTCTCTCTCTCTCTCTCTCCCCCTCTCTCACACACACACACATATTCACACACACAAACACACACAAAACACATACAACACAAACACACACACACAAAACACCAACAACAAAACAAACACATACAAACACACACACACATACACACACAAAACACACACACACACAACAACAAAACAACAACACACACACCACAAACACAACACATACAAACACACACAAAACACATACAAACACACACACACACAACACCACTACAAACACACACACAACACACACACACAAACACAAACAAACAAACCACAAACAACACACAAAACCACAACAACACAACAAACAACACAACAAACACAACACACACAACACACACAACAAACACACAACACAACACACACAAACACAAACACACACACACACAACACAAACACACAAACATACAAACACACACACACACACACAACAACACAAACACACACACAAACACACACACACACACATATACCCACACACACAAACTTCTACCCACGCACTTGAAGGCGACAACCGTGCCGGCAGTAAAGTTCTTGAAGCAGATCTCCCGCTGGCCGTTGCTGTCCAGGATGTTTTCACGGCAGAAGTGGCTGGCGCTGACGGGGATCTTTTCTCGCAGGTCCAGGTAGTAGTTTGGCAGACCGTTGATGTAATTGTCGCTTCTCCTGTATTCCCATTCCGGGTGTGGCTTCAACTTGCCTTCAAACAGCACCTCGTCCACCACCCCTGTTGCCAGCAAAAAAAATGGCAATGAAAACTTGGGGCAAGCATGTTTCATCAACATGATCATTATATTATACCTGTCCTCTTGACAACATAAACACCAAAAAAAACCAACAACCAAACAACCCACCCCCTCCCCTCCCCTCCCCTCCCCCCCAGGTCGCACAAAAAACCAAAGACACTTCTGTTCATAGACAAGGACGCCCGTTTTCAAACTGTGAGACTAATCGTTGCTATTACAAGAGGGAATCAGTTTTTATCCCCCAAAATTCAGTAGTTTGGTTATAAATCTGAGGGCACGTGTATTTTGCTCAAAATTGTTTTGCAGCCCGGCTACCTTCATGGTGAGCAAAAATGGTCGCAGACGCAAAAATCTCACCATCGGTGAAGCTCAGAGCTCTAGCTGAGGAACAAAAACAAAAAAATCAGGGAGGAAAATAAACACCCACCCACTTACCCCCCATCACCACCAAACACTTTCAAATCACTGCTAAAGATCAAAACCTTGCTGGCGGCTGTGTCAGATTCTTACCTTGCACTTTGACGGGGCGGAAGGTGTACTCCTGATCGGGGTTGGCAGGGTGCTGGAAGGCGGTGCCGGCCACCAGGATGATAGACTGGTGATTGAGGGGGTTGTGGCGCGTCACGGCCGTCACCTCATGGGCCAGCTGATCCACAAACACCTGCCCAACAACACCTCTATAGGAGCACAGCCTGAGCTGGGTGTCTGATGTCATGACGACTTGGTGGGGGGGGAGGAGAGAGGGAGGAGGACAGGCTTCAAAAACATGACCATCATCACCCGACGAGTCAAAGTTTCAAGCCATGTTGGTTCGAAGATGCCACAAGAAATCATCCAAACCAAGTGAAAATAGCCAAGGGGTCTGGGCACCATGTACCACTGTGAGCTGCTTCGTACATTCACACTATGTGGTGTGTGTGTGCGCGCGCGCACGCGTGCGTGTACGTGCTTGTGAGTGCGTGCGCACACTTGAGTGTGACTGAGAGAATAGTCGGGATGACAGAAAGAAAAAGAGAAAGAGGGATGAAGAAGGAGAAAGACAGACAAGAGAGACTTATCTTCATCTTTTTGACTTAACCAGGACCAGTTTCACACACCACCTAGAACCTTTCTTCTCATAAAAACCATAATAATACGCCTGAAACTGCCAACAACAACACCTCTGGCATCACACACATGTGCAAATCTATCACCTTTCAGCACAGTTTCTCTAATCCCTCTCCGTGTGACAAATGACAAGGCACATACAGGTATGTGTCCCTGTTCTTCATTTTGAAAACTATGTTCTTGAGGCAACCATTTCATTTCATATTTAGAGCCCTACTGACCACAACGGCCACATCCAGGCGATGACCCTGTTCAATTCCCCTACACTGAAAAAACCCCACAGATACTGATCCTCTCAAACATCAAACAACCTCAACCTGAACAAAACAGAACACACATTACATGACATACTACCCTCATGATTCTATCTTTCAAGCAAACTAAAACAGGCTGTGCTGCAGACACCAGCCACTCTGTTTTAATTTACCATCCCCAGATTACAAAACATACAAAACACTTTAAAAAATAAATCAATCAAAAAGACATGAAGTGCCATATTAGAAAACAATGCAGCAGAATTAACATCCTGAGCCCATCCCAGTACTTACAATTTCACTATCTGGTCACCAGAACAAAGTAGTGCAGACAAAGAGTTATATCCTGTGTGCAACTGAGAAAACCATTGTCAGACTCGTTTGGGAAAGAAAAAAAAAGGCACCACAATGGACTGGCAAGGCAGATAATACAAGAACAAGGACAGAAAGATTACAACAACAACAAAAAAGGAGAAAGGTATGAAAGGGAATATTTCTAGTACACAACTTCCAGAAGGGCTCGTCTAATATCACTTGGAGTGAACAGACGTAAAATTGAAGACAGCACCAACAACAAGGTGGGGATGTATCATTCCCACTGAAAGACCTACTACTCCTGCCCATGACTTACCTCAGTGAAGCCTGCAGTGGCCATCTCGTAGTGCAGGTTATTCAGCACTTTCTTGCCATTGGTGATCCCCACTGACAGGTTGACGTATTCTTCTGACGAATCAGCATTCTTCCCCCATGATGGGTACAGTCGCTTCTCATCCACCACGTGGATCTGTTCAGAAATCAGTTCTTATTTCACGCACACAGTAGTCTGCATCATTCCCTTGGATAGGGCAATAGCCAATGAAATATCTAACACATGCATCAATAAAACAGAGCTGTATGTACATGACTGTGTGATTAACACTCTGAACTGACCTGCCCAACTTCCCTTATTCAAAGAAAACTGCCTCTTTCTTTTCTAAACGGGTAAGAGTCCCATTCTGGTTCACCCCCTGATAGGGACCAGGGGTAGGGGGGGTTGAACTTGAATGTCCTGAGTGTATGTCTCGACTTGCATACTGAATATGTCACATGGCTGTTCAAAAACATGCAAGTTTAGAGTATGTGCAAATCCCAAAACACAAGCATACTGTGGTCTAGCAACATATCCTACACTCACTACATGGAAAAATCAAAATCTCAGAAAATATACACCTAATAATGCATCTTCACTGTTTTCTACACTACTAAGCTAATGCTGAGCACTTCATATCACATCAGAAAAATTATCCTAAAAAAAATTTTAAAACCCCAAAACCCAGCACAGAAAGCACAAGCCTGGCAGGACCAGCAGAGAGGACAACAAGAAGCTGCTGAAGCAGCCAACACCTACATGATGTGGCACCAGTTGATCGTAACCTCGATTGCTGCCAACAGCACAGTTGGCCATGGCCACCAAACCAGCTGTTGGCCACAGGTCATACACAGAGCGTTTCTGAAACAATAGGAATCACATCTACAGTTTCATTTCACAAAACATTTGAAAATCTGTTGGTGGCCACTGTCTAACTTGTGATGCCTTCTTAATATAAAAAACAACAACCCCAAAACAAACAAACAACAACAAAACAGCACAACAGCAAAAACCATCTTCTTTCTGGAGACAAACCAGTCTAGCTACCAAAAATATGTCCCTCAAGCATGTCACTCTTTCATCCTTGCTTTGGAGTCACTGCAGTTCAAACAATTCTTTCTGCCAGACCTGCCTTGCAAATTTCAGGTTCTGGTTGAGCAACCTTCAGGCTTCCTAAATGGGATGAGCTTCAACTTTACCGTGACACACTTCTAAAAAAAAACAACCCAAAAACCCAACCAAACAAAAAAAAATCAACCCTAGTTCTGTCTTCATGCATGTAGACATCAATAACAATTCTGTGGCCTATCAAAACTGACATCATGAGGTGATATGATATCAGAAAAAGAGAAAAAAGGCTATTAAAAATAAATAAATAAATAAAACTTTAAAAATGTTATCAAACGCACAAAAAAGTTCGTCTCTGTGTGAACATTCAGAAAGTAAAAGGCATGGGTGATCAATATCATCTGAACAATAACCCAAACAAATTCCCCGCTTTAAAGACTGACAACCAACCATTTGAAATACACAACTTTGTGGCCCAAATACAAGGACACTAGGCCAACCTGTGAACATGCAGACCCAAGCTGCCCCTGAGGGAAGAAAGAACAGTAGTACTCTGTTTGCAGCACAAGCCTACCTCGACAGGAGACGGATTGTCATGGGTCTGGTCGTAGAAGAGGGCGTGGGCAACGGTGCGCACCAAGGGTCGCACTCTGGGCTGGGCAAAGGAGCCCACGGGGAGGCCCCCGTAGCGGTGCACCAGACGGCCTTCTTCATGGGCGTCGTTAGCCGTCATGGCCTCTGCAGCAGCACAACACACTCAACACTCAGCAACTCCTCCACCACAAAAATCATAAATGCAAGCAAAAACAACATTCTCAGCTTCCTCTGTGTGTGTGTGTGTGTGTGTGTGTGTGTGTGTGTGTGTGTGTGTGTGTGTGTGTGTGTGTGTGTGTGTGTGTGTGTTGTGTGCATGAGTGTGAGTGTGTGTGTTTTCTTCAGTTTTACACTTATATCTGGTAGCTAAAAGACAAAACGTCTTTCCTGAAGCTTGTCACCTCCACTTATCCGTAAACTTCAAGTAGTACTTTTCAGCAATTCACAGGTCTACACTGAGGTCTCTCCTGGCTGAACCATTTTTTCTACATCAATGTTAATTGTGCGTAGTGAAACCTGTTCAGACACATTTAACTGACAACCCCCCCCCCCCCACCCCTTCAAGACTGCCTCCTATGCACACACAGCTGGTCTTACCTCTGATCAGAGAATTGATGCCCAGCTTGTTGATGAACAGATTGTCCAGGCCCTCGTTGCCAGTGAAAAGTTCAGCTATCACATACATGTTTGGTCGTACCGTGCGGGCTGCATCGATCATGTACTGAAACATTTATCGTCACATTTTAACACATAAATCACTCTAACCACACTTTAAAAAATATTTTTAAAAAGGTGCAGGGCATGTTTATTTCTATAACTAGCACCTACATAAGGAACCTAGGCATGGCTGGGGCAGAGAGATCAAAATGAGTAGGGTGGGAACAGCAGGACAGAAACATCACAGAAGATGAGGTAGCAACAACAAGAAGAAGAAGAACTGACACCCAAAAAATTGTAAAACAAAACTGGATTAAATTTTCAGAAAAAAAGAGCTCAAACAATGTCCCAGTTTAACAAATTCAACACTATTCATATTCCATTTTCAGTTCTGATAATACACATACGTACTCTGCACTCATCTTGATGCGCTAGTATTTGAGTCAAAATGGAAAGCTTGTCATTTCCATACAAATTTTAAAGATGTTTCGTTTGATTCTGACTGTCTAACCTGAGCCACATGAATGGGGGTGCTGTGACAGTTGTCCAGGCGGATGGCATGGAAGATCTTGGCGGTGTCCTGCGTGTATTTCTTCATGTGAAGCCACAGATCTTCATTGTCCGAAGGCTTCTGGCCATAGCGCAGCTTCACACTGTCGCCCCATGCAATCAGCTCTCTCCGCAAGTACACATTCGACCCAGCTGCAGACAAAGGACTTAGACTAATTACAGGTTCTGACAACAGGGGTCTGTATTTGTTAGACAGATGTCTTTATTTCTTAGATTTTCTGTATGCCATTTTTCTCCTTGGTGAATCCAACTTTCTTTCTGAGTAGCTATGAAGTCACACCTGAGTGTGTGTGTGCGTGCGCGCGTGTATATGTTTGTGTGTGTGAGTGTGTGTGTATGTCTGTGAGTGAGTGTGTGTGTCTGTGAGTGAGTGAGTGAGATGTGCGCGCGTCTGTGTGTGTGTATGTGTCTGTGAGTGAGTGTGTATGTGTGTAGTGTGTGTGAGTGTGTGTCTGTGAGTGAGTGTGTGTGTGTGTGTGCACACGCACGTGCATGCATGTGCATGTGTGTCTGTGAGCGAGTGAGTGAGTGTGTGTTGTGTGTGTGTGTGTGTGTGTGTGTGTGTGTGTGTGTGTGTGTGTGTGTGTGTGTGTGTGTGTGCGTGTGTGTGTGGTGTCTGTGTGTGTGTATGTTGTCTATGCATGAATTTCACACCTGACACATGTCATGTAGCCTACCACGTAGACAGGTTCATAGAAACACAGACAAGTTTTTCCATACATATCGAAGAATGCACACAAGCTGCAGAAGAAAAAAACCCTTTGAAAATGCATAACCATACACACCAAGACAAAATGCAGTTTTAACTTCAAGTACATTATGAAGCTGGAGCAACATGTACTTTTTTCCTTTTAAGCAACGGAAGTGAAAAACACAGAGCATCATATTTTTATCAGTAAGCTAAAAAGTAATGACATGTTTGCTCAAACCATCAATATCTTCTCATTAAAAGCCAATATCATCACACCAATACTTCTTTGACATAATTTGAACCCATCACTGATGATTTTTCAAAGATTCTGGGATTTTGTTTTTAATCACTGAATTAAATACATTTTTAAAAACTATTTTACAAGATCTTAAAAAGAAAAAGAAAATATTTTCAATGCCCCTTCCCCCTACAATACAGGCTCCTCATTCATTTTTTTTTTCAACTTAAAAACTATTCCTAGTTTATTATTCCATGATTCAATCTTAAACTGATTTCAGAGTGCACCATCACCAAACAGATGGCTTTTCCATTAGATGGTTTTTGTCTTTTTTTTCGTTTTTTTTGGTTTGGTTTTTCTCACCTTCAGCAAAGTTCCTCAGGGGATCGTCTCCCATCACCCATCCGTTCACGGCCATCACTTTCTCTCCTTCCCTGTCCATCTCTGCTTCAGCCTTCTCCACGTTTCCCTCATGACTTGGCGGTATCACAAAGTATCTGTAACAAATAGCAATGCACAGCCACCTCATGACCAGCAACTTCTCTGAAAATCTCAAACAGGACACACACCATGACTATACACAGCATCCATCATCTCTGAAATTCTTGAAACCAAACTTTGTCAGAAAAAAAGAAGTTTCTCATACTGTAACCACAGTTTTCATTTCCCTTCTTCAATTCCATGTTAGTGATGAAATTTGCAACCATCTTTTTTTTCAAAGATGGTCCACTCAGGGTAAAATCAGTTCAGGGAGACTCCACTTCACCAGAATAGCTTGCGTAGCCGACACCATATTAGGCTAGCTAAATTGTGCATGCAGTTTTGCCACAGAATGCGCAGTGCTAAAAACAAGCAATTTGAATGCACAGCAAGGTCTCCTGTGTGCATGACCTTTATGGCACCCTTGACAATGACGACACTCGTACAGTGACAAATCAAGTCCGTAACTGGAACTGCATACTACACCTAAGTGCTACGGTCAACGTGGAAATGACTGAATGTAAAGAAAATGGATCATGAAGAAATGTGTTTAGTTTCTAATAATAATAATCACAGAGGCAGATCATGAACTAACCCATGCATCAGAGGCTCATCCTTGGTGACCTGTCCCAAGCAAGGACCATGGTTGGCAACAAAGCGGTAGCGGGCATTGGCGATGAAATTCTCGATGGCTGTGCAGATGTGGTTCCCCACTTCTCCTTCCTTCTGGCGGTTGAGATGATTCAGGTGCAGGTTCAGGGCTTCGCAGCATTTCTCCACCCTCTCAGCACGACTGAACACGTTGGGGCTGAAATTATGCCCAAAAAATCTTTCAGTACTCTTTATGACCTCCGTAATACTTCAGCTAGGAGTTTACACATAAAGGAATAATATGCCTGTATTATTCAGTTTTTTTTTCTAAATCCTTTATATAAAATTTTTGGTTAATGTTAAATCCCTAAAATAAAGGCAACTTCAAAAAACAATCTTTGCAAATTATCCAACAGACCATTTCAGAGCATAAATATACACAATGGCGGAATGCTGTACAGAAAAGAAAACTATACAGAGAGGAATATAAAAGAAAAAAAGAAGGAAAGGAAAACCATACAAAAGGAGAAGGAATGAAAAGATGAACAAGGAATGAAAAACAAGAACTACCCAACCACCCAACCCTCTAAAAATGGCCACTAAAGGTACCTTCCTCAGCTGGATCTACAAATTATTTTCAGTCTTTTGAAGCACATCATCGAATCCAAAATTGTTAAGCTTTTCAACCTCTATAACAACATCAGCACTCAGAAGTTCTTAGATGTAGCTCAAAAAGATTTCATTAGGTCAATGATTTAAAAAGACATAGCTTTTCTTTTGATACCATCACCTCTAAGTTGTTTTATAATTCTCCTTTTCTCTCATCTCCCCCCACCCCCACCCTTTTTTGTGTGTGTATGTGTGTGTGCATGCGCATGCATGTGTGTGCATACATAATTACAGACACAGAGAGAGAGAGACAGAGAGAGAGTGAGGGGAGAGAGAGCTCAAGACCTTGCAAAGATATAATTGGTATAAATAACATATGCAAATATTCACACATATTTACCAGAGATGCAGGGGGAAATATGTTGGGTTTCCCACATGCACATCTTCAGACTTGCACATAACTGGATAAGCATGCAATCTGTACCTTACATTACTTGTTCAAAAGCACTTTGGTTCATATGCTGAGTGCTTTGATTTGTTGCTTTACAAGATTCAGCGCTATATAATTTCCATACATAATAATAATAATAAAATATGCATGCTTGTCCACATAGTATTGTGTACATCAGCATATACTGGAGTAGAATTGAAACATGGTTCCAACACAATGTCAAAAAGCATGGGAGTATGCATATTGAGTGATGTGTATGCTTGAACAGGGGTGTCCCTTTCAGAGGCTTGAGACAGGTACTGAAAAAATGAGAAGCTAATAAACCAATTACCTCCCCTCCCCAACACACACACATGTATACATGCATACACACACATGTATACATGCATGCACACACACACACATGTACACATGCATACACACACATGTATACATGTACGCACACACACACATTCACATTAGGGGGGGGGGGGGGGGGAGAGTTTTCCTGAAATTAAAATCACAAGAAGTAATACCTAAAGTACAGTGACAAAGACTAATCCAAGCATAACAAAAACAAAAATCTTCGAGCTACTTCAAAACCAGTCTAATCAACTAAGTTTAACCCAGGACACAGCCACAACAAAACTCTTTCTTTCCATAAAACAAATAAATTACTAAATTCACTAACGAAAACAAGAAGTAATTGAGAAAGAAAAGAAGGAAGGAGGGATGGAGGAGAGAAGATAAAAATAAATACCACATTCCCACTCAAGTACTATGTGCATCCCCCAATACGTTCCCTTCCAGTACTACAAGTGCATCCCTAAACCATGTGAAGTAAGCAGTCCTCCAGACAATTAACTGGGACTAAACAGGTTGCACCAATGATATGAGAGAGGTTAGGACATATCATGGAATGACATACACACTTATCAGACAAACAGAGGTTAGAAGGGTGTATTGTAGAATGGCATACACTTAAAGAGACAAACCTAAACCCATCTTAAATGTTACTATGAAACAAACAAATTCAGACTGGTCAGTGACTTGACACCTCAGGCTGAAAAGCCCCCAACAATAACACACAGATGCACATCGTGAAAAATGGCAAAATTAATCCATTTCAAAGACCCCCCCCCCTGTCTTTTCTCTCTTTTTTTTGAATGATATGTTTGGTGGGAGAAGGCAGCTGGCAGAAGAACAATACTGTGGTGAAACTATAAAGCAGGGCAACATTTACAACGGAGTTTCAGGCTGCAAAAAGAAACCGGCTAAACAGAATCTACCTGCAAAGCACTTTCCAGACAACAAAGAGTTCTTCCAACCTACTGATCAAGGTATAAACCCTTGTAAATCTCCTCTTAGCCACCAAGCCTGCCACACTTTTTGTTAAAAGATACCAAAAGCAAGCTAGACTACTTCAAACCAGCGTGCCATTTGAGCCCCCTCTCCCTCCCCCCTGACCTTTTTCTTGTACTGTTTGTTCATTTGAATCATTTGGTCACAGTTTTCTTCTCAACTATTTCTGTGCATGCTTTATTCTTCTTCTTTTTTATTTATTTAAAGAAACGTCTTTTGGTGTCAGTTAGTTTCGTATGCATTTATTCTAGGGTGGGTTTTTTTTCTTGTATCTTACTGCTTTTGTTTAAGCCAATAAGTTTGAGTTTTACTACTAAACTGTAACATACAACAAAACAAGTTTCTAAATCAATATTCATTCTCCTGGTGTTTATGTCTCAACAGAATATGTACATCACCAACAAACCATGCCCATTCCAAAAATCTCTCATTAAAAGGCAGCACTCTCCGAAACAACCGTCTTCAACACAACAATACAAAACTCTGAACGGCAGGTCTTCCGCTCTCAAACCATCATGACGCACCACAACAGGATGGCATCCATCCCCACTGCTCACTTTCCATTCACAAAATGTGTTGTCATGCTGGGATGGGGATGGGGATGGGGGGAGGGGGGGGGGGGGGGGGGGAGGGGGGATCAGGATATGCTTCATACAAAATCCTATGGATTCTACAGCAAATTCAGCTGGATTGCCTAGACAGACACACAGACAGTCAAACATACACATACATACAGACAGACAGGCAGGAAGGTAGACAGACAGATAGATTGGGTAGACATGCATCCAACAATAAAAAACCAATACTGCATTCCCAAAGCAAACAAATCAAACAAACAACAACAAAAAGCCCACAAAAAAACATAAGACACAATCCAAAACTACTCATATGCAAGTACATGAGTGACTGACTTGAAGCTAAATTCTATTCTACAGCTGAAAGCAATATTAAACGGATGCAAAAAAAAAAAAAAAAAAAAAGGAGGTAAAAACCGGAGCATGTCCAAAACAGCCACAAAACAAAAACATGGGCTTAATCAACAACAACAACAATCAAAAATTCAGTCAGTACCCGCCAGCGAAGTCACCTTGGCAGCAAGAGTCTCTGCCAGAAGAAAAAAATAAAGTGCCAGCTTCTCAGTATCAACAACCAATGTCATAGAACAGCTTGGGTACCACACAAGGTCATTTCCTTTCCAGTGAAAAATCAAACTACAAAATGGCAGTTTTTGTGTTCAAATCGATATATTGTTCTGCTCCACTCACAAAAAATAACTTCAAAGTACTGCAAAACTTACACAGACAGTTACCCTGTCTCAAAACATTAAGGACTGCTATCTCCATACATAAATCCCCTGTCTCAAGTCAGTATGATTTGCTGTTTTCATATTAATAACCAGCCTGTCTCAACAGTAAACATCGCTTTTATTTATTTATGCTTTTTATATCAAGGATAATGGAATAAGCACTCATGTGCTTTTTTACATCTTTCTTTTTTTTTCTTTCTTTTTTTTTCTTTTATATTGAGGATAATGGAATAAGCACTTATTTGCTTTTTTACATCCAGTCCCCGTGTGTTTGCAGTTTTTGTAAATTCTGTCATCTGTTCCCACCGACACACAATGGCCTACTCTTACGAAAAGCGGAACAGGATTTTAATGTGTGCGCAAGATGTTCTGCGTGCGTTCGCACACGGGGCCTCAGTTTAGTCTCATTCGAAGGACTTTGGGGAAGAGTGGAGTCGGCACTGATGTTAACTCCAGGGGAAAATATCCCCTTGAACGGGAATCGAACCCGAGTCGTCAGATTGCGAGCACAATGTTCTAACCACTAGGCTATCCCGTTCCAGTTCCTGTGTGTATGCGATTTTGTAAATTTTGTCATATGTTCGCACCGGCACACAATGGCCTACTCTTATGAAAAGCGCAACAGGATTTAATGTGTGCACAAGATGTTCTGCGTGCATTCCCACATGGGGCCTCGGTTTATAGTCTAACCTGAAGGACTTTTGGGGAGAGTGGATCTGCACTGATGTTAACTGCAGGGGAAAAATGCTCTTGAACGGGATTCAAACCCGGGTCATCAGGTTGCGAGCGCAATGTTCTAACCACTAGGCTATCCCATCCTCCGTTTTTCACAAGTAGTTACCTTGTTCAAATCAGCGAGTACTGCTATCTTCATAAATACTTACCCCATCTCAAATCAGTAAGTACTGCTATCATCATAAACCTTTACCCTGTCTCAAATCAGCGAGTACTGCCATCTTCATAAACCTTTACCCTGTCTCAAATCAGCAAGTACTGCCACCTTCATAAACCTTTACCCTGTCTCAAATCAGCGAGTACTGCCATCTTCATAATCCTTTACCCTGTCTCAAATCAGTGAGTACTGCCATCTTCATAAACCTTTACCCTGTCTCAAATCAGCGAGTACTGCTATCTTCATAAACATTTACCCCGTCTCAAATCAGCGAGTACTGCCATCTTCATAATCCTTTACCCTGTCTCAAACCAGTGAGTACTGCTATCTTCATAAACATTTACCTGTCTCAAATCAATGAATACTGCCATCTTCATAAACATTTACCCCGTCTCAAATCAGCAAACACGGCTATCTTAATAAAGTTACCCATAACTGCCAACCTATCGGAATAAAAAATATATAAATGGCATTATGGTGGGGAGGGAGTGAAAGGAGTGGGGTTGCAACTGTTTGCCTACTATCAAGGCAGCCACATTGTGACTTCATGAATGATGTCTAAACATGACACCAGTAAGCATGTGTTGCCCTTTCATTAGTAAGTATTAAAAAAAGGTAAAGGAGTCCCATAACCTATTAGGCCGTAGGGGAGCGAGGCTTCAGAGACCTCACTTCTCTAGGGCCAGCATATTGAGGGCGGCGCCCATCTCCTCTCCCTCGCTGCTTTACCTTCCCTGACCCTAAAGAGGGCAGGTACCCATTTACAGCTGGGTGAACTGGGGGAACTGTACTGAAGCCAAGGCTCGCAAACGGTCACCCATCCAACTGGTAACCACGCTCAACGCTGCTTAACTTGGCTGGGAGAAAGTGAGTGCTCCAACCACTGAGCTATCCCGTCCCATAAGTATTACCCTGTACATAAATAGCTACCTGCTCTCAAATCAGTTAAATACTTTATCTTCGCAAACATGTACCCCCGTCTCACATCAGTAAGCATTGCCATTATCATAAATTATAGTTACACTACCTCAAATCATTTCAGAAAATTCAAAAACAGAAATATATCAACATCAAAACAAAAACAAACCAACCAAAACAAAACCAAAAAAAGTCTGTAGATCTGTAGACCTGCACATATCAATTCCAGTAACCATGTATTTATCAAATTCCTAAACATGCACAGGCCATTCATATCACTAGGGGACGAATAACCTGCCAGCAGAAACATCTTCCTCAGATTCACAGTGCAACAAGGCATTTAACCTCGACTATGTTTTTCACTCAGTCACTGACTGCCATTCCCAACAGTCTCTAAACTCTTTCCTTGTTACACAAGATGTCAGAGGTAGGAGAACAACTTTAGAGAGAGAAAAAATATAAGGTGCTCAGTACTCTTTCTTTGTTCAAATGCAGTTCATTTACTCCACTACCAGCAGTCATCTTGACTTCTCTCGTAACTCCTTGAGGAGTTATTGGGACAGTACTGGCACTGCACAGAAATTTTCCAGTGTGTCATGGGCAAGCTGACTCTGGCAGAGTCCATCCCTATTCAGGCAACAGCAACAGTGGCCTAACCAAAAATACCTTCAACCCCGGTTTCATTTTCCAGATAAAACATTCGGTAAAGAAAATCATGGCCATTGTTCTATCAAACTGCTACATAGGAAATGATTTGACTTCTCAACTTGTCTTACTCAAAACACAGCAAGCATTAAATGTCAAAACAGTAACAGTACTAAAAAATAAATAATAAAACAGGGGAAAAAAAGAAAACCAAACAATTAAACTATGCATATTCTGAAAAGCAAATGAATGCCAAAGTGGAAATGCATTACCTGCACATCTTTTCAATCCTTGAGAAAAAGAAGAAAAGAATACAAAAAATGTTTCATGCCAAGGAATGTTTTCTTTTTTTTTTCTAAATCATGAACAAGCTTGCAGAGATCATTCAGATCAAAAAGTGTGTTTTCCAACACTGTGTAGCAGAATGTTCAATATCTTATCACAAAAAAACCAAGGTACATTCTTCTGTGGACATGTTTGCTCTGTGCGTGTGTGTGACAGTGTTTGGGATGCATGTGTGTGTAAATGCATGCATGCATCAGTGCATGTACATGCATGTATCTAAGAGCATACATATGCATTTGGCATTTCTGTTTGACATTTTATGTTTTTGGTACACATAAATCCACTGCAGGTAACAAAACTGAGCAAAACTGTTCTATCTCATTGTACATAAAGAAAAAAATCAAAGTAGCAGGCAAGAATAAAGAAGGAAAACCTTATAATTCAGCTCTGAAAAAATGTAAATCTTCACATGCTTACAGCAACAAAACCTGCCAAATAATCCCTCATCATCTTCTTTTCTAAAAACAATCATAGGGGTGCAAGAGACCACAGGATCAAAATCACGGAAGCGGTATTTCAATTTTGTTTCTCCAATACCAGAAGATGGCTCCACATCTCTTGCACTGAACACAGCAGAGTATTCCCAACATCCCCTGGCCCCCATTCACATGGAAAAAAAAAATTAAAAGGGACAGGGGAGGGGGGGAATGTGAAGCAGCAAGCAGAGCTATAGACCCAAAATATGTCAACAGCAATTCTGATAACTCAAGGATCAATCCTCATGTTTGCTTCCATTTTTCATGATCACCAAAAGTAACACAACCCAAAATAGTCTGCATGCAGAAAGCCATCATAAATCAAACTTTTACTGCTGTACAGCCTAAGCACATTATAGTCCATATCCAAGAAAATTTCAGTTGAATTTCTGACATAAACATTTAATTCTTTTTTTATGAAAAAAAGGCAAAAATTGTATTTCACTCAAGTGAAATCAAGATGGTGGATGAGAAGGTGAAATGCACTCTACACCCTCCATATATATACAATATATATAGAGAGAGAGCTATTTAATAAAAAGCTTCAATAAAATGAAAGTACAATTCAAAATAGCATAACAAGGAAGGAACAGTTGTCTTCAGTCAATGCCATTATCCTCACTTAACACTTCCCTTTATCAGACTTATCTGGACAAACTTGCACCCTTGCCATCAATATACTATAACATACTCTGCACACGCAATAACATGTTTTGCTGCTGAAAAAACCTCAACTTCTTCCTCAAGCCCTTTTTCTTGAATACAAGTGAAAACACAGAACAAATTCTTTCTCTACAGATGTCCACTTAAGACAGTTCCAGGAAAAGCACAAGACAACATCTTTCTCTATACTATCTATATCCATGCCATAATATAAAAAAAAATAAAAAGATGTCGGATATATTCATGCCAAAAAGAAGGGGAAAAAACACTGCCTCTTTCTAAAACTAGCAAAAAGAAACTAGCAAAAGCACTTGATGTTTTAATCTTCTAAAGAAAATGAACCGTCAAAAATGTCTGACTGGGCTTTACTGATACTATTTTTATTTATAATGATCTTTTCTTTCGGTTATAGATAATGCACAACATCAGTTTCCACAACGATGAAGCATGGCACAAACATGACAAAACTTCTTCTCCAGACTGTCACGACAAAACAGGCCACCTATAATTTTTTCTTCTAAAAGATAGACACACCACACAACAAGATTCCACCATACAATATAAAGAAAACCACTAGCTCTATTTCTCTTTACATTTCTTTTTTAAATAAGAAAACAAAACAAAGAACGACCCTGACTTTCTGAACAACTTACCGGTCTGTGTTGAAAAGATAGAGGGCCTTATTGAGATCAACAGAGCTCATGTTTCGGCGGTATGCAGGGTCCTGTTTCAGAGTCAACTCGCCCTCAGCTGAAGCCGGTGAGCGATTTTCTGTACCACGGGAAAAACAAAACAAAAACAAAGAGTGATGATGAGATCCATTTTCATTAACCTTCAACAAAACCAGAACAAAACCAACCTGATCCTGTAGATTTTTATAAAATATAATTTACAGTGCACCACAATGACGAGTATCACACACACACACACACACACTATGTCTAAAAATGTCTTTCATGTACTTCCTGTTTTTGCTTCAATAAGTTGACAACAGAATATTGTGCTCCATTAAGACTTCCCAAAAAATCTTGAATTAAAAAACTAGATACAGATTTTAAAAAAGGAAACAGAATAAACCATATCCCACAATAATAGACCACTCATTTTTAATCAATTAATTTTAATTTAATTAGGGGAGAGAGAGAGAGAGAGAGAGAGAGAGAGAGAGAGAGAGAGAGAGAGAGAGAGAGAGAGAGAGAGAGAAATTTACTTCTTTTTTTTATGTATTCTTTTATATTGAGGATAATGGAATAAGCACTTATGTGCCTTTTCACATCCAGTCCCCATGTGTATGCGGTTTTGTAAATTTTGTCATCCGTTCCCACCGGCACACAATGGCCTACTCTTTCGAAAAGCAGAACAGGATTTAACGTGTGCGCAAGATGTTCTGCGTGCGTTCGCACACAGGGCCTTGGTTTATAGTCTCATCCTAAAGACTTTTGGGAAGAGTGGAGTCTGCACTGATGTTCTTCTTCTTCTTCGTCGAACGCTCAGACAGCAACTATTGTCTAATATATGAGTGAAAATGCGTCACGCTACCGTTAAGCGCCTGACAAGTCAGGCCCAGCGCATCCGACTTTGGCACAAGAGAGAATAGTTATCTTTTAAGTTCTTTCTGGAAAAAAGGCAGGAGAATGGACCATGAAGGCAGAAAATAGACAAGAAGGTGACATAAAGAAAAGGAACAAGGCATAAACAAAGAGAGTGATAGAAAAGAGGAAATTTCTAGCACAGAATTTCCAGAATGTGGGGATGCTATTTATACTGATAGGACCCTGGCATCCCCTCAGGGGATGCACTGATGTTAACTCCAGGGAAAAATATCCCCTTGAACAGGAATCGAACCCGGGTCAAATTGTGAGCGCAATGTTCTAACCACTAGGCTATCCTGTCCCAGAGAGAGAGAGAGAGAGAGAGAGAGAGAGAGAGAGAGAGAGAGAGAGAGAGAGAGAGAGAGAGAGAGAGAGAGAGAGAGAGAGAGATGCTTTGATGCTCTGACAAATTTATTGTCATTGCCCAATGTGGCCTATTGACAAGGGGGGGGGGGGGGGGGGGGTTTACACACGACTTTCTTTTGTAAATACAAATAAATACAAGATAAATAACACGATGCATTTAATGAAATGAAAAAGAAGAAAAAAAAAGCTCTCTATGAACGGATACGACTTTAAGCTCTGGCATAAACTCAGTTTCAAAATGAGCACAAAGTAATGTCAAGGATAAGAATAAACAGCAAGAACCAAAAACAACTAAAATAATAACAAGAACATTCTAGAATGCTATATTAGACCATCCAATGAACTTGTATGTGAAATTTTCAATAAATATTCTTGCTGGAGATTACAGCATAACTATCAATGTTCCCTTAAGTGTGTCACAAAACGTTGCTGGAGATTACAGAAAATAAATGTTACTTTAGTTTAGTCACAAATGTTAAACTAATTGGTACTTAGCTGTGGTTGTTGTAATTTCAGTGCTTCAGCAATAACCTTTGCAACAGATTTGATCACAATATCGTCATCATGATGACGATAAAATAGAAAGTGAGAAAGTGAGAAAGAGAGAGAGAGAGAGAGAGAGAGAGAGAGAGAGAGAAGTAGTAGTAGTACCAACCTTCGATACCACGCTTGAAGTCTCTCAGGACACTTTCTGGCTTGCAGACAAAGAACTCGCTCAGCTTATGTTTAGGGAACACGTCATTGTGAAGGACATGACGCATGGCCTGAAAATGTGGACAAAAAAAAGAAGAAAAAAAGCATGCGTGATTTTGGGGGTCTTTTTCCTTCAATGTTTTTTCTTTGTACTTTTATTTCTTAAAAACAAAGAATCATGTACATAACCATGATAGAACTGGGAAAAAAATATCATGATACATACACATATGCATAAGACACATATGCACACCAGCGCGCACGCACACACACACACAGGCACCCACCCACACACATACATACATACACAGAAATGCAGGCACAGGGACATACAGAGATAGAAACAATCAAAATGACACAAGAGAACGAAAGTACAGGCAGGCAGAATTACAAGGACATAAAATGACAAAATATGCTTTGTGTCTGCGAAATAGATCCTTCTCCCCCTACATTCTGCCAGCCACTAACCCAGAGACGCAAATACAGCATTTCTCATATTTTCAAGCATGATTTTCATCAAGGGAGGGGGGAGGGGGAGGGGGGGGGGGGGGGCAGACATGACTGACAGATATTATTTCAACGGCCAAACATTTTGAATCAAAATTTCATGTCTGATCATTTTCTCAGCACAGACTAAGCTCCAAGCAAAACACGTGTATCCTTTGACCTTGCTCATCGCTTGTCTAATTCATCAGCATCACATGACACCATTGCAGTACAATTAATTTTCTATTTAAGGTTTGCTTTCTAGCACAAATCTACATTATGACCTGAAAACACAAATACAAGAAGAGAGACTAAAAGAACTATTAACATGAAGACAAAACACTGCACTGGAAAATAGTTATGAGGAACAACAATGACGTCAAAAGACACAGGGCCAGATCACACAGTGACAACCACCAACCTGAAGCTGGTGCTCATCCCTGATATCGGCTGGCACGCCCTTGTCCGCCCACAAGCCAGCAGCCACCTCGTTGCTGAAGTTCATCAAGATGCTGTCTACGAGGTAAGCTGGGCGCAGATGAGGGGAGTTCTTCAGGTTGTAGGCAAAGTCTGGCCTCTTCAGCAGCCAGGGACTGTCCTTGGAGGTGTGGTTCAACACCAGGTCGGTCATCGACATGACACGCCATTCATTGTGCATTTTTTTCACCAGCTGATCCAGGTCTGCCAATGTCCGTTGTCTGCAATCACATCCACACACACAGCAGTGTGAAATGCTACATATAAACCTTTTGCAAAAGTTTTCTAAAATTTTTAATGATTTCCATCCCCAAAGTCGAAATGGAGCTACCTTAATGGTAGGTAAAAACGGTCGCATACACAAACTCTCACCATTGGTAAACTCGACACTCTAGCCAAAGAAGAACAAAAACAAAGACAAAAAATAAGAATTTCTAAGTCAATGTTCATTTGTAATACATTCATACACAGATGGTTATTCAGTAGTAAACACAGAAGATGGTGATAATGATTACCAAAAGGTTCAATAATGATTACCCCCAAAAAAGTTCAAAACAATTTTTGTCTTTTTCATGTGTGTTTTGATTTTCACTTTTACTGGATTTTTTGCCATCATGTGCTGACATTTTTTCTACTTTCACTTGGTATACAGACAAACAATTGGCTTTTAAGTGCTTCACAAGACCTTGGAACATTACTGTGTGATCAATATCAACTCATTTTACCCAGTGGATTAGGAGGTGGATACTGCTTGCCTTGTAGAGTAAGCATACCTACATTTTGTTTGTAACATTTTTCTGTATTCACTACTACCACTAAAACATTCTGAAAAAAATATCATTAAAACATTCTATAAAAAAAAAAACACCCAAACAAACAAAAGCATCCATCACAAAGTGTTTATTACTTACAAAAGAAGACATAATAAACTTTTTAATCATAAATAATTTGCATGCTTTTATCATTTTCTGTTGGTGTCTGTTAAATTAGGCAGGCAGGCCAAAATAGCCCGTCACAGTATAATTAACTAGTTAGTTTCATAGTGACTCTAAAGAATTAACAAGGCAGACCATAAAAACTACACGACTGAATGAAAATCAGAAGAAGAAAAAAAGGGGGGGACTAGGCCTTTAATCCAAGTACACATCTTGAAATCACTGAACTTGAATCTAGGTGGAACCTGAAGGATGAAAAGTAATGGAAGCCAAACAGAATGAAACAGCGAAAGTTAAAACCCTCTCCACAATTTGCATTTGGATGGTATACTTATCTACCTCGTCAAATTATTGTAGTAGTCCCAACCTTGTATGCTGCATACATTGTAGGGGCTAAAAATCCAGCTTAGGTGACTACCCAAATAAACCGACCAACCAACCAACAATAGAACAGACCCCATCCACACCCACCTCCAAAACCAAAACAACAACAAAATCCCCGTGAACAGATACAACCAAAAAGCTAGGTTAACTTACTGTGATCCAGGTGGGGAGTAGGCAGGGCTGAGCACATGTTGGTTGCGGATGGAGTAGGCAGAGTTGGATATCCCAAGCTCCTGAATAGGGGTGAAGTGGATCATGTTGTAGCCGGTCTCTCGGGCCACAGCCAGTTTGCTCTCCCACGAGTCGAAAGGTCCCAGCAGTTTGGTGATGACCGTCTGCACCTGCAGGCAATCCATGGTGATCTCCACATTCTCCTTGGGCCCCATGTCCAGGGTGGGGTCCACCAAGAAGTAGCCCTGCCCATTGGCCTTGCTGATGCTCACACTGCAACAACCAACCCAACCCGTCACACTTCTTGAGGGGAACAAGGAAAGAATGAGCGTTTAACTTACAGAACATAATGACTGAATAAACGTGTAGTCTGCAGAAGGCATACAAATCTCCACACCATTATTGGCGTGATAGCAGTGCTCAGCAAAATCACTGCCACAAATCTGTTCTTTCCTCAAAAGAAGGAAAAGAATGACAAAATTCAACAGATATTAAAACAAAATAGCTTTATAAAAAAACCTATATGCTTCAAAAACAAACAGCACGACACAAGAGAATAAACCCTTTAGAAAGGACAACCCCAGATTTCATACCAAAAGGAAAAAGATAAAGTTAAAGGTGTCCCATCACCTATGTGGTCATTGGGGAGCAAGGCGTCAGAGACCTCAGCTTCTCTAGGAGCCAACATATTGAGGGTGGCTCCCATCTGCTCTCCCTCGCTGCTTTACCTTCCCAGACCCTAAAGAGGCAGGTACCCATTTACAACTGGGGGAACTGTACTGAAGCCAAAGCACGCAAATGGTCGCCCATCCCTATTTCTCATCTTTTTTGTTCTTTCTTGGCCAGAGCTCTGAGGTTAAAATTGTGAGATTTTGCAACAGCAACAATTTTTCCCACAATAAAGGTAGCCGCATTGCAACTTCAGGGATGGTGTCTAAACACAGCATCAGTGTGTGCACGTTTTTAAAATCTTGTAATCCATTCATACAGGCATCAAATGGCCTCCTCTTCCAAAAGGCGTAATGCGTTTTTAACCGGTACACAAGATGTTTTGCGTGAATTCACATATATGGGGCCTCGGTTTATAGTCTCATCTGAAGACTTTTGGGGGAGTGGAGTCAGTACTGATGTTGACTCCAGGGTAAAATTCTCTAAGACAGGCTCCTCCATGGTGGCTAGATCCTAGGCACCACACTGACAGAGCTGTACAGTGTGCACAGCACTAACCCTGGTTTTAAAGTACAGATAATTTGTGTATGTGCGTGCATGCGTGTGTGCGCATGCATGAATACGTGCATATGTGTGTGAGTGTGTCTCAGACACATATGCACGTAAGCATGTATACACACGCATGCACGCATATACACAGATTATCTGTAATTTTAAACAAGGATTGTTTTGTGTGTGTGTGTGTGTGTGTGTATGTGTGTGTGTGTGTGTGTGTGTATGTGTGTGTGTGTGTGTGCACGCGTGTGCATGCATGCGTGCGTGTATATGTGAGTGTGTGTGTGTGTGTACAGCCAGCTATGTTAATGACTATAAATGCATCATTATTTTGTACTGCCTTGGCTAGAACTCAGAGGTTCCTTAATGGTGAGATTTTGTGTACGCAATCATTTGTACTCATCATTAAGGTAGCTGCATTCTGACATCAGGGGTGGTGTCTTACCATCTGTGGGCATGCTTTTTTATAAAGATATGTGGTCATCTGGTCCCACTGGATCAAAACGGCCTACTCTTTTGAAAGGTGAACAGGTTTTTTAACATGTGCGCAAGATGTTCTGCATGCATTCACATAGACGGCCTCAGTTTATAATATAGGCTCTCATTCGAAGGACTTTTGGGGGAGTACAGTAAGTACTGATATGAACTCCAGGTGAAAATCCCCTAAAATGGGCGCCCACATGGTGGCTTGACCCCAGGATGTCAAAATCATGAGTGCAAAGCTCTAACCACTTAGCTTTCCTGCCCTCTTACTATATCATATAAATCAAAAGTTTTTCTACCCAAACTGGGGGGTTGGAGTACCAATTTAACTAACTTACTTCAGGCCAGAACACGCTAAACATAAACACCATCAAAACCCTTACCTCTCATCAATGGTGTAAAAGTAGTTGAAGGAGCCGGATCTGACCATTTTGATATCCGCATACACGTCTGTGAGATCGGACCGCATTCCTGTGGGACAATGCCATTCTAGCTCACGGTAGGTGTGACGATCATAGGGCGTGTTCTCATCTGGGGGGTGGTTGCAGAAGAGCCGGACCACAGAGGAATGGAGGGATGGCCCCAGGAGAAACCTCAGCACATATCCTGAATAATGAAAGCACACATGGCAAAACAACCAGTTAGATTACAGCAGTAGATTACAGCAATCTCTAATGAATAATACACGAATGCATGCATGCACACACTCGCACACACACATACACACACTGATGAATATGAAGGTGATCACATTTACATAGCAACCGATGGTATAGGAGTAACATGACATATAATCAATAACCCCTAACTGAAAGCTGGAAGTAAATACTATTTTAACATTTAACAAGAGGACACTTAGTTAAAGACTTGGGCAGAAAGAGAAGACAGTAGAAAGAGGCTAGTCAAACTGAGGTTGTGCTCTAGAATCAGTAAAACTACTTCTGAGAAGGTGGTGGGGGGGGGGGGGGGGGGGGGGGTTGTTCCAAAAGATTGGTAATGGCTTAAAATGGCTTGGGGGGAGAGGAAGGGGGGGGGGGGGGGTAGGAAGAGGTGGCATATGTTCTCTTTTCTTAAAATAAAACGTTAGTAGGACTTTACAAAAAACAAACCCAACATCACCAACTACATACCATGCAGCTGGGGCTTAGAGACTCATGAAAAGTTTCACCGTGAAATGGTCTTTAATTAAAATATAGTTTTGAATTGACAAGAGAGGGAATTCTTTTTCCCTTTTGTGTTTCTCAACTCTTAATTACATCCACAAAAGAGATGAGAGATCTTTTGTTTAACACACCTCAGCTGCAAAATACAAGAATCTATCCCACAAAACAAGTGTTAGACACACAAAAAAAACCCACCAACTTCCAAAGGACAAAAACGAAATACCCATCTCAGTCCCAAGTTCCTTAACAAACTACATGTAATACTTTCAGATTCAGGTACCAGTTTGACCAACTGAAATTAAGTTGTGTCATACAGTTCTTCAAACATCTGCTAAATGCATTCTTTTGGCAAGTGTCTGTTCACATCATGTGGCCATTGGAACATTGCCTATGCTGTGATTTGGCAAAATGGAAAAACTGATCAGAAAGTACCTAGACTACAGATAAATGCTTTTACATGGTCTACTGGCAATGAGGACCGGATAGCTCAGTGGTCGGAGCACTCGCCAAGGTTAAGCAGCATCGAGCATAATTACCAGTTGGATGGGTGACCATTTGCACGCCTTGGTTTCAGTCCAGTCCCTCAGTTCACCCAGATCTAAATGGGTACCTGCCTCTTTAGGGTCAGGGAAGGTAAAGTAGCGAGGGAGAAGAGATGGGCGCCGCCCTCAATATGCTGGCCCCTAGAGGTCTCTAATGCCTCGCTCCCCTACGACCTTATAGGTCATGGGACATATTTACCTTTTACTTTTACAGGCAATGAGCACACATGAAGGACAATATCTCCATTCCCCCCCCCCCCCCCCCCCCCCCCCCCCAAAGCATTAGTTTACAGAATGGTGACATTTTGAAATATAAAACTGTTTACCCACTAGTGACCATTAAGGTAGCCACATTCCAACTTTGAGGATGATGTCTAAACAGGATACCAGTGTCATCTGTTCCTACCAGTACACAATGGCCTATTCTTCCAAAAGGTGGAATGGGTTTTAACATGTGTGCAAGGTTTCTAAAAGCAGACAAGTAAAAAACACAACGACCAAGTGTTTGGCAGAGCAAATTTTTTGGTTTATTGAAAACCTTCTCCATGCGAAAAGATTGGCCAACAGTGCAAGATTTCTGTCATTTCACACACAGGACCTAGATTTGAAAAAGTTTCATCTGAAGGACTTTCCAGGTACTGGAGTCAGTATTCACGTTAACTCCTGGGGGAACAAATCCCCTCAAATGGGTGTGCGGTGGCTCAGATTGCAAGCGCAACAATCTAACCACTAGGCTATCCCACCCCCTAACAGTTCTGTCTACAGTTTTTGTCACAAATCATTTTCAGCAGTGTGTACTCAAATCAGAATGTTAAACCAGTCCTTTTTTTCCCCCAGTGATGTATGTACTAAAACGAAGAGACAAGACCCACCTTTTTCCAATCTGTACACGGTGTCTTCCTTGTTGTCCCCATAGTTCAGGTGATGAACACGGACCTGGTGATGAGGCATCTCGTAGCGATCTCTGCAAGCAAGTACACAGATGATACCAGTCATTTACTGATGTAATGTAATTATAGATTATGCTTTCTCTGAGCGTGTGTGTGTGTGTTAGCCCACAACTTTCATACTGCATGTGTGCATGCATGCATGCATGCATGTGTGTGTGTGTGCGTGCGTGCGTGCGTGCATGTGTTTTTGTGCGTGTTATCCTTCAACTCTCATACTCTGCTTCAAACAGTCTTCCCAAACAGTTGGCTGCTACTACGAAAAACAAACTTCCAACTCACACTCATGAAAAAGAGCATTGGTCAATTTATCTTTCTTGCGAAATTTTACTCTCTCTCTCTCTCCTCATGCTGGAAGATGGCGGTTTTACAGGCATACAACCAGAGCTTATGCCTTTTCAATGCCTTAAAGGTATGACGGATTTTGTTAAAAATTCGGGGAGTTGACAAGAATATGATCGGTTGAAATAAGCCTATATATGTCTTGATTTAGAAGCACCCATGTCCACATTTGTAATGTTTTGGCAGTGACCACATATGTCATTAAGCTTTGCTTTGTTTTTGCTTTGCTATGTTTTGCTATGCTTTGTTTGATGCCATTCGGGGGACTGGAGGCCTGAAGAATATCTTGTTCACTGCTCTCTCTCTCTCATCTTCATGAATTATTGGACTTTATTACCCTGAAATGTGATTCCCTTGAAAACTGCAGCAAAAGAAACAATCTGCTCTTCTTCGGAATCCAGAAGAACCAGGAATAAGAAAGCTGGGAGTATTGTGAGACTTAGACAAGACAGAACAGTGATCAGGGAGGTGATGGGAATCAACAACGACTGGAGACAGACAAGTCAGAACAGTGATCAGGGAGGGGATGGGAATCAACGACGACTGGAGACAGACAAGTCAGAACAGTGATCAGGGAGGGGATGGGAATCAACAACGACTGGAGACTGAGACAAGTCAGAACAGTGATCAGGGAGGGGATGGGAATCAACGACGACTTCATGATAGAGCTCACAGAACACAGACAGGCAATGCTACTGCTGTCAAATCTCTTTCCTATAATCAGAAAGACAAAATTTTGAGAAGTGCCTGGAATCAGGAGTCATCCGACAAGTTGTCAAATGTGTATATCAATTATCAGGGAGCATTTTTTAACCATGGTACAACAGAAATGCCAAGGACTGAGAGACAAAGCACAGGAATTGTACAAGGCTGGTCAGAAACCCAACTCCACTTTGACAAACTGATCATCTGAGGAAGGAGTTTTTACAACATACGACATCAGCCAGAGCAAAGTGACACTTCTGAAGGAAAAAAACAGACCGTGTGGACAACAACAGAGACAGCACAGAAACAAATGAACGACAAACACGAAGAGCAACTGATCAGAGAGCAGCCCTCGATGATGACAGCCATGACTGTTTACCAACTTCCCTCCGCCTGATTTCTGTAGATGTCATGATGAAGATGACGACTCCATGCCCTCTTTACAGCCAAAAACATTTTGCTCCCAGTGTTGAGAGTACCTGCAGCTGTATGAATCAGGATCACTAAGGCCATCTGACTGGTCACCGCAGCACAACGCACGGGACAAACGGCGAAGCAGCACCTCTGTCATGTGTTTGGGTCAAGGAGCCCTGTCAACACACGCCACAGAGCGCGAGCGGTGTCAGCCACAGGGCCTGGGGAACTCCGCGTGCGCGCACACACACAAACGCACTTACTACAACAGAGGGTTAGACCAGTCCGCAGAGGCCAAAACAACAGCACAGTAGGGGCAGTAATATGAGAGGGCAGATAATACTAAATAGGGGTGTGGCCAAACTGTTGAAAGCCCCGGAGAGATAAAAATATGTACCTGGAATTGCAATGGCTGGTTGCAAAAGCTGGACATCAAAGATGTAACCCAGTCTTATCTTTGCATTAGACTTTTTTTTGAATTCAGAGAAATATACTTATTCTGCATTTAATGATTATGACATACATATATCAAATCCAGTGAAACTATCAAACAGTTACACTATAAATTCTGGTGGTGTGCTTGTTTTACATAAGATTTTGTCAACAGTTGTATGCAGAATGAAGACGAGATAAAAACATACGGTAGTTCTAGAAATAGATAAATTGCTATTTAACAATGAGAAAAATGTCTGTCTGGTCTGTCTGTACATCCACCCAAATGACAGTAAATATTGGTACACAGCTGACAACAGTTATAGAATAGAGGTGCTGGTGCAGTGTATTGTGGATCTGCATGAAATGACAAGGGACTTTTCTCTAATTATAATTGGTGACCTGAATGCACAAACAGGTGGTATGAATTGAATGCTTTGCCTACAAGTGTGGATGTGGACGAGGAAATCTGGAACCATGGAGGTATGGGTGAAGGAACAGACACGTCATTTGAAAGAAAACCTGATGACAATGAAGCAAATGCTTTTGAAAAAGAACTGTTGAATGTGTGTTCTATATTTCCTTGTGTGGCGTTAAATGGTTTGTGTCAGTTTGGTTTTGATGAGTCAAAGACATTTAATTCACCCACTGGGGGAAGAACTACGGATTATATCATTCTGTCTAGAGAACTGTGCGTTACTGATTTGGTTCACTCTTTGAATATTGACTATTGTTGCTTTTATTGATTCACCACGTTTTCCTGTTACGCTGACATCAAATATAAATGAAAAGGTTTCCTGTACTATAAGTGCTGGCAAAAAAAAAAGGTCAATAATCTGATCTGGGATAACATTAAGGAGGGTAGGATATTTTATTTATCCACTCTTTATTCATATGTAATCACTAATGCAGCATATGCGTATGTATGCATGCTTTGGAAGATGAGAAGCATTTCATAATGAGTTGTGTTCTTTACAGTGATTTAGGACATAATCTAGACTCTATTAAGCAAACATAATGTGAATTTGCTGAAGTATGGTTCTGTTTCAACTGTTCACCTCCCTCTCTCCCTCCCCCCCCCTCCCCCCCCCCCCCCCCACCCCACACAGTAAAAGCAGCATGGGCACACATCTTGGCAAAGAGAGGGGGAATACATCCTGGTTCAAAAGGATTAGGAGGAGTGTTTGATAAGGCCTACTGCACACAAGCCATAACGGATGTCCGGGGTGACCAAAGATTTAGCACTGTCCGGGGTGACCAAAGATTTAGCACTGCCAGCCGATTACTGTCAAACCTTTCCCACCTACAATGGGACAAATTTTTATTAACTAAGCAGCTCTCTTCCTAGAACGTTATATGCAATTAAAATAAGGGCCAAATCATAGTCAAGACACTAACAAGAACTCTTTTTTTTTAACTCCTGGAACAACGACAAGGCTTTGCAAACAAAACCGACAAATCATTTTTCCCCATTCTTTGGCTACATCTCCAAGGTTTACTAACGGGGAGAATTTTTGTGACCCTTAACCCATCATTAAGGCAGCCGCATTCCAACTTCCAAGATTGTATCTAAGCACGACACTAGTGTCCATGTGGGTTTTCTTTTTTTATCTTGTCATTCTTTCCTACAAGTACGCACTGGCCTACTCTTCAGAAAGGCGGAGCACGTTTTTAACATGTATGCAAGATGTTCTGCAAGTGTTGGCACACGGGACCTTGGTTTGTAGACTAATTCAAAGGGCTGTTGGTGGAGTGAAGTCAGTACTGACGTTAACTCCAGGGGAAAATCCCTTTAAAATGGGTACTTCGAAGGTGGTTCAAACCCAGGTTGTCAGATTACAAGCACAACGCTCTTTAACCACTAGGCTATCCCACACCCCACTGTCCTTGTTAAGGACAATGTTGCCCAACCAGAAAATGAAAAAAAGTTGGGGGGGGGGGGGGGGGGTTCCCACAAATGAAAAGAATTTGTTGAAGTCAAGTCACATCACACTTAAGGACAAGAACACCTGTAGGCAAACAACAAAACACTCACCATCTCTTACAAAGGACAAATTTATGTGACATATCCAAAAATTGTCTACTTCATGAAGCTATCATACTGTGCAGAGCAGATAATAACTGTACAACTCTCAGAAGAAAAAATAGAGAAACAAAGAGAACAAAAATAATATTAATGTCAGTTCTACGGCTCATTTTCAGTGGACTCAAAATGCCGTTGTAAAAGTAAATCAATTACAAAAACTTTTGTCATGTTTTGAATCAGGAGGAATCTGTGAACACTGTAAAACTTAGTTAATTAACTGTGTGGCTAGCCATACTGAGAAACCAACCACTGCTGTAGTCCAAATAATCCAAGATAGTTACAAGAATCATGGAGTCTGTGATTTGATTTTCAAATACTATTCTCCAGTTTTATTGCTGCTTGACGAGAGTCCATTTTCTCCTGATCACACACTTCCTTACAGCTCTTCTTTTGTTATCTTTAGTTTCAGAGGTGATATACTCAACCCCAGGTCTAACTGAAAATTGTCCAAATACATATGCTTACCTATAAGTGTGGAAACATACATGTACAAACCTGTCTAAGGGATGCTTTATAACGCTTTGTAACTTGAAGGAGGGGGGGGGGGGGGGGTCAGAACAGCCTATTGGTTAGAGCATTGTTCTCGTGATCTGACAGCCTGGGTTTGAGACATCACCACAGCACCTCTTCAAGGGGACTTTTTCCCTGGAGTTAACATCAATATGAACTCCACTCCCCCAAAAGTCCTTCAGATCAGACTATAATTAGGCAAGTACCATGTGTATGAACGTATGCAGAACAACTTTTCGCACATGTTAAAACTAGTTCTGCCTTGTGGAAAAGTAGGCCACTGTATGCTGGTAAAAATGAATGACATTATTTCAAAAATGCTCTACCTTACTAGTGGGCAAAAACAGTCACATACTCCAAACTCGCCATTGGCAAACCCTGCAGCTCTAGCCAAGGAACAAAAAGGAAGAATACAAAATATCTCCCCCCAGCCCCAGCCCCCACCCACAAAAAAAACCAGCCTGGTAGCTTATGGTGTCAAATGAATGTCACAAACATGACAGCTCAGCTCCATTGGACTCTTGGTTTATACTTAAAATACACCACAAACTTTTTCCATGGTTTTTTAATGTAACTAAACTTTGAAAATCAATTATTTGGGGCCAACTTGTCAGTTACCTGAATATTCCTGTAAATTCTAGATATTATATCTATAATTGTGTTGCTCAACTAAGGATTTTCAAGCAACTTAATTCTACAAGAACTTTTCATTGGAAAAAAAATTTTAATTAAAAAACCAAAATTTTTTATTGGAACACAGCTATATTATGGCTGTACAATCAGTTAAAAACTAGATCTACAATTTAATAAATAATAATTATAAAAATGTATGGAATTTATATAGCGCTGTATCTTGTAAAGCAACAAGTTAAAAACTAGATCTACAATTTCAAAAATAGAAATCAATTATATTTTTGGCCTTTATCATTTTCATAATATCCAAAAATAAAAGGCAAATTATCCCTCAGCCTTTTCAACCCCCTCTCCCTAAAAATAAATCACAGGTTTTAAGATTGAAATGAACCTGTACTTACTTATAAATCACCATGATTATGCACTTAACCAACTTGGAAAAAAAAAGTCACGGATGATGAATGGCATTCAAAAAAATTGAGACAGCACATACTGCATACTACCCCAATACACACTGACAGTGAGAGCTTCTCTTGAAAAACTATGTGCAGTTTTCAGTTTTAAAATGTTAATGTGACATATGCCTAATCACTGAAACTCAATTGTACCACATGACTCTACTTTTTGCTGAATAATCTTACACATACAGAGAGAGCATAAATCTGGTGGTGGTGGTGGTGGTGGTGTGTGTGTGTGTGTGTGTGAGTCTTTGGGGGGAAGGGATTAACCAAATAATGCCTCAATAAACAAAAAGTGTTTTCTGTCAGCAAGACGAAGATAACCCTCAAAGAAGGACGTTGCATGCCAAATTTGACACTGTAGACCAATACTCTTCTTCCACATCGGATCCGAGTTGTATGATATATACTTCACTTTATTACAAATAACACTACACATGTGGGGTGCTCCTTAACTGACACTGCACACAGGCGCCAGGTGTAAACATTTTCGTGCGGGGAAAGCTGGACTCCTTGAAGGGCAAACCGGGAGGAGAAACTAACTGAACTTCCTTTTCGTTGCTTTGGCGTTTCCACTTGCTAAAACGATATGTCGGCGATCTCTATTCTTTCCTAGCAAAGCGCAAATGGACATCGCATTTTTAAAAAAAAATCCCGACATATAATCGTACATAGCTATCAATGATTATTCCGAGAAGAGTAGAATGGTGTGCCGGTGGGAACGGATGACAAAAGTTGACAAAACCTCATACACACGGGAACTGGTTGTAAAAAAAAGTAACGAGTGTTTATTCCATTATCCTCGAAATAAAAAGAATAAAACTGTTCGTTTTTTTTTAATCCTATATCAGCACAAACCGGAAAAAAGATTCGGCGACGAAAAAACAGATCAGTAGACTAGTGACAAAATGTTTCTCCTTTCTTCGGCCACTGCGAGTCTAAATTTTCCCCAGAAAATTCCTCCAAAGAAAATCAGCACCGAGTCTACAGTAACTATATTTTCCATGATTCAATCGAGATTGGATAATGGCGAGTTGTGTTTTAAATGGTTTAGGCTAGCGAGTCGTGAAAAATAAATTAAGTGTAAAATCAGGTACCTCTGCAGAACGGAGGTGAGAGACAGCCGACAAAACGTTTCGCCTACGGTTTTCCATGGCAAAACACACACACACACACACACACACCCAAAACAAATGAAAAAAACAACATACCCAATATTGCCAAGATTATCATATAGACCGAAAGGAACGTTGTTCCAGTCAAAGACGAACAAGTCCTCTTCTTCTCTTGTCATGTTGCGAACGGTAAAATTCCTCGATCTTTTAATGACGTTAGCCTTCCGTTTCCAGCGTTTTCCACTAGGCCCTATGTCCACTTCTCAAAGACGGATCCCTTACACTCAAGCTTCGCACAACACATGGGAGTCTGACCAAAGTGTGTTGCTTTTATAGGGGCAAGCTTGCTGTCTTCGAGCAATGAAATTGCAGCATCGAATCTGGCTTAGCCTAATCTGATAAACAAACGAACGGCTTCGTTCTCATTGATCGTCCATTAGTTGGATGGAATAAACAGCAAAGGCCAATCAAGCTTGCTGATAATGTACGTTAGGCTAAAGGTCAGTTCCAATTTCTCCAAAAAATTTAATCGGTTTCTGGTGATAAACTTTATGCATTTAAGATAGTTGAGACAGAGTGAGTAATTCTTGCTGCTGGAAATCAAATACCTAAAGTTTGGGGAGGGCTTTTGTTAGTTTTGTTGTTGTTGGGGTATTTTAGGAGTGGGGTGGGGGTGGGGGCATATGCTCAGCTATACAATCATGTGTCAAAGATGGATCAATCGCTAATGATAAGCAAGCAAACAGAAAACAACACACACACACCTCAAGAGCAAAAGTTAATAAACAAAAGGTCTAATGTTTTGAAATTTGTTTTTTGTTTTTAAATTTAAAACACACACACATTTCAACATAACTGTTTAAATTTGCCTAATTTAAGAAAAAAAGTTGCCTGACCAAATGAATAAAAAGCCACATTAGCTTTGTATGAGGAAAAAAAACAACAACAAAGGAACAGACCCCTTTTTAAAAAAATTTTTAAAAGGTTACTTTTTTTATGCATCAGTCATACCATATTCTCCATTGCTGTTAAACTAAAGGACAAAACATTCTCAAAAGAAAATGATAAAGTTCTCAAAGAGAGAGAGAGAGAGGGGGGGGGGGGGTGTAGAGTTTATCACCATACAGCCTGATATATAGTTAATGGAAGGCAATCTCTTATCTTATTTGATATCATGGTCCAAAGTGCGGTTTAATGAGTGTAATCTCTTATCTTTTATGATGGAAGGGTCCATGCTTCCTTAACTACAGTCTCCTATCTGTTGGAAACTTTGTGTGTTGACATTGGCCATTAGTGAAGTTTCTCATTAATGATTCTCTTTCAGTCTTTAGTTGTGGCTTGTCATCTACAGCATGTGTGATAAAATATTGATAAGTTGTAAAAACACCCAGTGAGGATCTGCATAGGTGAAGGGGATTGAGAAAATGATCACTATTGCTTCAAGCACTCATGTCATTGAAGAGCAAAAGTATGGAATAAATACTTTTTTTAAAGTGTTTGATGACAAACAGAAACAAAAAAAAAGCTGAGCTGACAGACTAAATGCATGGCAAAAACCTTCGACTATTCTTAGAAACTTTATTGACAAAATCTGGAGAAAAGCATCACCTACACAGGCCACATATTGCGCAGTGTACACTTATGTATGTTTCAGGACAGAAGGCTTATACTTCAAATTCAACACACATATGGCTTAGTCTGTTTTGTTTTCTTTCTTCTCCATAACCCAATTTACACTCCATTATATTTATTTACACACATTATTTCCATTGGTTATGTCTTGCACATTATCTGATGAAGTTCCTGGAGGTTGGAATGTGGCTACCTTAATGGTAAGCAAAAATGGTTGTATACATAAAATCTCACCATTGGTGAAGCTCACAGATCTATCTCAAGAAACAACCAAAATCTGATGAAATATCATCATTAAAATGAAAACTTCTTTTCACTTTAATATGGAAGCAACCCAATGATTTAATATATGAGTGTAATCATTCTGGAAGAGAAACTGCCAAAATGATTCTTACTTCCGATGTCAAACCCCCTAAAACTACACTGGAAAGTGATGGGGGTTATCAGGATGGCAAGTCTTAGAATAGCAAAATTAATTTAAAGCTTTAAAAAAAGTTACACAGTTTACACACACTGTTTACAAGCAAGTTTGAAAATAAGCAAGTGAACAGACCAAATACCCTTTCTTACCCAAATTCTGCAAGAGAAATGCAACAGTTTTTCCTGTTCAGTTCATAAAAACAGCAACAAGCTCACAATCAATGTCTTTTGTTGTAGCAGCAGCTCATAAATAAATACCAACAGTACCAAGCGGTATAATCGAACCAATCAAGCTGTGTCCCGAGTGAAACCTTTTCGATCCCGTGTTATCCAAACTCGTTGCCTTCAGCTTCACTTGACTCAATTCATTTCTCACAGTGTGCAGAATCGGGTAGGATAGCAACCATACAATGAAGTTCACTTCACTCTTATGGCACGAGTAGCGACAACTCTGATACAATGGGAGGGGGAAAAACAAAACAACAGGAACAAGGTCATTTTCTTTCTTTCTGCTGAGTCGTGAAAAAAGCACAGCTGCACATCAACTGTGACCTTCTAACTCTCAAGCAGCTGCAGAGAAGTTTACAGGGATGTGAATTACAGTATGAATACACGTATCACACAGTGCAGTTTACCAAAGAAAGGACTCCATCCTGTGGAACAATGAAACCTGCTAATCTTTCTGTCACAAGGCCATGGTAAGGAACAATACACAACCACAAGGTTAAACGACACTCTCTTTCTTATGTGTTCAAGCTCTGTTTACACAGAAGATGAAAAAAAGAAAAGCAATGAAACAAAGAGAGAACCCCCCTCCCCTTTGCCCCCTCTCCACTTCCACCTTCTCTGTGCGTGTGCGTGCACATGCGTGTGCGCGCATGCATGCATGTGTTGTGTGAGGGAGTGAGTGAGTGAAAGCAAGAGTGTGTGTGCGTGTGTGTGTGTGTGTGTGTGTGTGTGTGCAAGCGCTCGTGCACATGCGCGCAAAGGTTAATCTTCCAATATTCACTCAGCAATGTAATTTTATAACTTACTTGCCTAAACAATTAGTCTATATATGGCTATGGTTTCAAAATACTATACACATTCTAAAAAGCATAAAATTTGTATGCATGAAGCAGAAGTGGAGACTTCTCTTTTCTCTAAAAAAAAAATTGTTTACCTACTTCTTGGGCAGCTCAGTCTTTACTACAAGACCTTTGCCACTTGAATCACTGACCCGGATCACCGACTGTAGGAATTTACAAGTCAATGATTTTATAGTTTGTACCATGCCTGAAAATGTCCACACTCCTGTATGACTGCCCCTCACTAAAGCCAGTAAAGGGGACAATGGACAAAAAAGCTGATAGCATGGTAAGGAAAAGAATGTTGACATGCATGAACACACTCACACACACACACACACACACACACAGGAAGAAACGGATGACAAAATTTACAAAAGGACACACACATGGGGACTGGATGTAAAAAAGCACATGAGTGCTTATTCCATCCTCTTCGAAGAATTAAAAAAAAAAAGTTTAAGAAAACAACACACACACACACACACACACACAAGCCCCAAACTTTCATGCAAACACATATGCATGCATAAGAAATCTTTGCCAGTCAATTTCTCCATAAAAGATTCAAGCCACTCCTACCCCTCTTTTTTTTCTTTTGTCAATGGAAGCATCCTATGCTCATTTTCTAAGAGTAAGTTTTTCTACATTGTAAATAGAAACAATTCTCTTGTTGCTGTGAATTCTTTTACATTCACTTAACAATGTATATTACCTAGAAAACTTGCTTTTTAGCATTTCGTCCATAAGAAAAGTTCCAAGAGCACTTCTAAACTGTAGACAAATTGGAAAGAAAAATGATGACTATGTTTTCTAAACTGAAACTTGAGATTCTCTTTGATTCTCTTGCCTGCTTTTTCCCCCCAGGAGATATATTACTTTCAATCACACTTTCAGTGTTCACACACATAAAATAATATGCCATTTGAAGGAATAAGATTTCAAAGACATTTTTTAGTCATTTTGTATAATTTACTGATGATTCAGTCTCAGATATATATGCCTTTGGCAGAACACTGCACGCATTAGCTTATAATATATTATTAGTGACAATATCATCATTACATATTTATAACTTAAAATCCACTCCACGCAGTTCTCTCTCTTACTCCTAATAAATACTCCAAGAAAAAAACAACTAAAACTGGCAAGCTGAACCTCAGTACAATTTGCACCTTACGGCATCAACTTTTAAAATAAAACATCATCTTGGCAACAGTACAGATGAATGGAAAGGTTACGGCTAGAAGAAAACCATTCAACTATTTAATCCCTTAAAATCTGACACTTGGATCACCTAGGCACCATTTGTAATATTTTACAATCAATCACTTATTCAATCCCTTAAAACCTGACTTTTGGATTACCTAGGCACCATTGTCAAGTTTTACTATCATTCATTCAATCCTCTATCATTCCTGTTGAGCCACTGCTGCTCTCTTAAAGCCATGAACAGATTTTTGTTAAAAGAAGATAAAGACTGTCAAACACAATGTGCAGAGCTCTACTTGTTTAAATTTACATTCTGACTTTGACAAAAGCAGTGCTCAAAACTGCTACAAGATCCGGTTGGAGTAAATAATCTTGATGATACAAGCAACTTTGGGAGGCAAGGGAGGGGAGGGGGGGGGGGGGGGGGGGGGGGGGGGGGGGGGGCAAAAAACAAACAAAACAAATGAACAGCAAAGAAGGGGGGAAGTATAGAAATCCAGCCAAAGAAATTGTTCTATGAACTTCTAAAACCTTTATTGCATTCATCAAAATGTAAATTTGTGCAGTCTCTTGTGTACCATTTTGACACTATTATGTCTTCAAGAGTGGATGGCGTTTGACATAACCTTTTATCCCACAATCAAGCCTCATCCACTTTGTGGATGTGATTTTGAGTGTTACTCAAATTACATGACCAGCACAAGAGGTGTCTGTATCTCTTGGGCCCAGTTGACACCAGGATATATTTTGGCAAAAAGCGTACAGTACAACCCTGTCATGGGGTCCAAAAGCACATGCACTTCCACAGCAGCATCATTACATCACCCCCACCATCAATGATCATCATGCACACCAAAAAAAAAGCCTGATTCAGTGGCCAGCCCCAGTTGCTCTGGTCTCATGTTGACGTCATCTTCAGTTTCCCCTTACACTTCTGTGACTGTGGTGAGCTTGTTTTAAAGCCTTTGGCCAAGTTAGGGTTGGAGATTCACGGGGAAGGTGGATGAGGGGATGATGTGCAGGTTGCCACCTCAAGGGGGCAACTTTGTCAGTCTGGCTCTGCGACTGAGCTAATACTGGTATTAGCAGGTGGCATAATATGTGGTAAGGCATCTTCTTCATCTTCCTTTTTAGTCATGTTTCTCTCAGCGGAGGTTTGACATTGATGAGCCATCTCCATCTCTCTCTGTTTTGAGCTTCCTCCTTATTTGTGCCCCTTTCTCTAAGATCATCTGCAATACAGGCAGCCCAGGTCTTGCTAGGTCTTCCCTTTAGTCTCTTTCCATCCACTACGAAGTTCATTGCTCTTTTTATGATGTGGTGGTCTGCTTTCCGTTGAACGTGCCCAAACCATCGCAGTCTATTGGTACTAGCTACAGACTTCAGATCATCAACTTTGCATATTCTCCATAGTTCTTCATTTGTGATCCTGTCTTCCCATTTGATCTTTGTCATGTAATAATAATAATATTTTATGGAATTTATATAGCGCTGAATCTTGTAAAGCAACAAATCAAAGCGCTCAGATGACTTTTTTGCGTGTGTATGCGGTTTTTAAAATTTTGTCATCTGTTCCCACCGGCACACAATGGCCTACTCTTTCGAACAGTGGAACAGGATTTAACGTATGCACAAGATGTTCTGCATGCGTTCACACACGGGGCCTCGGTTTATAGTCTCATCCGAAGGACTTTGACATTCAGTTCGATTTTTTTGTCAAACTGGGAAGAAAGGGCGAGGCTGGGAATCGAACCCAGAACCTCACGGTTTACTTGTTGGCAGGCAAAACTCTTAACCATCCTGCCACCTTCCTTCACCTTCTCTTCAACAAACGTTCAACGGTTTTTGTGAAAACCCATGTCTCCGAGCCATACAGGAGAACAGGTCTGATGCAGGCCTTATATATCAGACAGCGTCTCTCCAATGGGATTTTCTGATTTCCAGCAGACTTGCCAATACTTTCCATTTCTTCCAAGCACTCGCAATCCTGGTTCTGACAGCTAACTCAGATTTTGCTTCGCAGCTCGTCATCTCTCCCAGGTAGCAGAATCCGTCTACCACTTCTATCTTCCCTTGTTCAAATTCTAGCTCCTCCTTTCCTGCATCAGTATTGTCTTCACCCTTCTTATTCATACAACTGGGGCAGACAAATACTCTGTCATCCTTCTTCAGACTTCTGAGCCTACTATTAGAACAAAATCGGCAAGTAATTATTACAGCACTTGAAGCAGCTGAAAAAAGGCTTTTTAAAAAAGTCAGGGAAAAAGCATTGTGCATGCGTGCGTCTTACTGTGTGTGAAACTGGAAGTCAAATGTTCATTTTGGGAGGGTGCACTGAGTAAGCAATGCTTTTTATTCTTTTCTTTTTTTTTGGGGGGGGTGTCACCCTTTATTAAAAAATAATGCTTTTAAAATATCACATACACACACACACTCTTACACATACACACAAAATAAATAAAATCATGTGTGTGGTGTGTGTTCAATTTCATTTTACGTCTCTTCACAAACTTTGATATTAGACAAGGGGGTGCTGGATCTGTGTTTGAGGGTGGAGGCACACATATTTTGAATACCAGTGGACAAGTAAATGGAAATCAAAATTTAATGACTGACCTATGATATAATTAAAAAATCCACTACAATGCAACTCCTGAATTATACTTAAGAAGTTAAGTATGATAGGCTAAAAAAGTAAATACACAACCCTAAAATAATCCCATTTGTAACAAGATCTAACAAGTGAACAGTTAAAACCATATGTCTCTAACAAGTAACAATAACCAATGAAAGGAAATATATTCCACCAAAAGAGAATGTCTTCAAAGACCGTAATAATCATAATAAAGAACCAACTGGACTATGCCATAATGATTTGACAAAATTATAATCAACAGAGGGTCACTGAAGACTGCCGATGACGATAGAGGTAAGAATAGTACATTGGTAGTAGTCTTTCAGCATCTGGCATATTAGTATAATTTATATGTTCAGTTAAGCTGTGATCACATATATGCAAAAATATTAAATGTGTGTGTTGGTGTTGGTGTGACTGGGTGGTATAATTTTTAACTCTGTGTGTTTAACTCTAGATATTAATCACTATCAATCAGTGCAATGTATCATGTACATGAAAATTGAAATGCACAATGTGTGGCTATGTGTGCACATCCTGTCAGAGCAAGAGAGAGAGAGACTAGAAAGGGGATTGGGGGGAAGGAAGAAAACTCCGAATAATGAATGTACTGAATTGATTTTATTTTTCAAGGGTTATAGACTTATACTATAGTATAGATATTAATCAGATTTAAGCATTCACATAGTTTTCTCATCCAGCCCTTGCCTTAACTAAGGACGAGAGAGAGAGAGAGAGAGAGAGAGAGAGAGAGAGAGAGAGAGAGAGAGAGAGAGAGAGAGAGAGAGAGAGAGAGAGAGAGAGATCCAGTGTAATCTAGAGAGAGACAGAGAGAGAGAGACAGAGAGAGCTCTAGACTAGAAAGACACTGAGAGACAGAGTGATGAGATTGACAGACAGACACTGAGACAGAGAGGGGGAGAGAGACACAGAGAGAAAGAAAGAGTGTATGAGTGTGTGTTGTGTGTGTGTGTGTGGTGTGGTTCATCATGTGTGGTGCATGTGTGTATGATTGTGTGAGTGTGTGTGCTTGCATGCCTGTGTGCATACATATGCATGTAAGTAGATCTATGTTTAAAAGTCGATTGGAATTACCAGGCAACCTGGATAAAACTTTAAAATGAAATAAATATGTTTCACCTAGGTGGCAGATCCATGTAATGAACATTTCCTGCAAACTTGTCTTCTTCCACATCTTCAACCACTTCTTCAACCTCTGCCGGCGGCTCTTCTTCAACCTCTGCCGGCGGCTCTTCTATAATTTGCGGCGGCTCTTCTATAATTTGCGGCTCTTCTATAATTTGCGGCGGCGGCTCTTCTTCAACCTCCTTTACCAGCTCTTCCGTTTGCGGCTCTGCTGGTGCCTCTTCGATCGTATCCAAAACTTCTTTTTGAGGCTCCTCAACTATTTCAGTTGGCACGGGCTCTGGGGGTAGCTCAAGTGGTTCTACATCTTCTACTTCACGTGTCTCCAATGCAATTCCTGTGTCTGATTCGGTAGGACGACAGCACAACATTTTTCAGTGCACTCAACCATTTACTCACTTGATTCTTGTCTTGGGCCAAAAGGAATAATGAAGCAAAAAACACACGCCTGATTAAAACCGTCAGACTACTGAAGTAGAATGTAACCGACCATCATAGTAGCCCCCTATTCCATGCAGACCGTTATATATAGATGCAAAAAAACTACAAGAAAATAAACCCGTGCAAAAATCAAAATCATAACTTTTGCTTACCCCAAACAAAGAAAGTTCAACTAAACAAATGCAAACAGAAAATGCATTTATCTATTCGTGAACTTTCCGTGCTTATCAACAACATTCACGTCCCGTTCACGGTCGTTCACAGCTCTGGAGTGAAGTTGACTCGCGTGAAAAAAGGTAATTCGTTGAAGGTCAAACGGAAAGTTCAATTGAGGTCAAGGACGATTAAATCAAAACATTAGTTTAGGCAAAATTGATGTTTATGCACATCTAAGTTGCTTTAATTGTTGCCGTATTTTATTTATTTTTCTTTTCTCCGATTGATATATAACGATTTAGACCCGCAATTAAGTAATGTGGTGGCATATGGTCCTTACGAAACTGTCGCTGCTAAGTCTGTTGGTTTCCGCCACAGTGTGTGTAGTCTGACGACAACGACGACGAAAGAGTCAATATGGTATTTATCTCATTCATATTTTCTTTTTTTTTCTTTTTCATTTCCCTTCATCACTTTTCCCGTGCTCGGCCAACTCTAACTAGCTGTCGTGATCTCACTAGTTCAGTGCTTTAGCTTATTTTGTGTTTCGGTAGCCTTCCCTAGTCCAAAAATGAGCGGACGGGAACTTAACCCTGAGAATTGGACCTACTATAAGGACCCGAATAACGGTGCAGGCTGGAATAAGAGTGCAGGGTGGAAGTTGTAGTCAAAATTAATAACAGTGCAGGCTGGAATAAGGGTGCAGGGTGGAATTTTTTAGTAAAAAAGAATAAACGTGCAGGCTGGAATAAGAGTGCAGGGCGGACATTTAATCATTAATAAGAAGAGTGCTTGCTCACCACAGATACTGAAGCAAAAAATGAATATACATGTATTTTTTCTTATATTTATTTAGTGACACAAATTTAATGTTCCTTATGAGGCACTAGAGTATTCAAGCAAGTATGACAAATCACAATTCCAAGGACACCAAAGTGAAAGGTCATCAACCTATTTTGCAATGTACGTAGGGACACAAAAGTCAGAACTGACTAGAGGCATCAATCATTACAAGTCACAAGTATTCAAATTTACAACAGGACATACACAATATTATGTTACATAGAAGATCTGTGTGGAAAGCTTACTATTAAATATGAAATTTATAAAAGACTTTCCTAGAACCAGCAGCTGCAATTTCTGGTTCAGGCAACCTTTCCACTATGTCCTCTTGCACGATGTTGCAAACAGGTCCTGGCTCATAAAAGTCCTCATGTCCACTCACCATTTTAAAATGGCGGACTGCCAAGGGCTCTGTTGTAATAACAACTGCAGGAGAGACATAGTTGTTGGCATTGATTTTAACATAAGTCCCAATGTCAAAAGCAGTGCCAACAATGTCAGGCTGCGCCTCTTCTTCATCTTCAACTATTTGGGCTGGTGTTTCTTGCTCGGCTGCCTCACTACTTTGACTTTGAGACAAGATTCTTTTCTTTAAGCTTCTCCTAGCTTCAGTTAAGGTATGTTTTATCTGGCAAACATAAGGCAGAAGCAGTCTCGAGGTCTCTGATTTTCGTTCATGAAAAACTTTTTCTAGTTCATTGATGAATGATGCGTCTTTCTGTATGTCTTCATTGTTTGTTTTATCTGGAATTGGTTCGAAGGGCAAGCATGAAGCAGTTGGACTTCTTGACTGTGAAGTAGATGATGGACCTGCAATTTGTTCTTCACTTTCTGTTTCTTCTTCCTCTTCTTCCAAATCATCATTTTCATCTTCAGGAATTTCATCTCCTTCACAGTCAAGAAGTTCTCTGCCCTCGTCAAGTAAACAGTCACTTGGTTTTGAGTGAACACCTTTAGGGGGTGTGATTGTCTTAATCAGTTCTTTGAGAGATTTTGGTGGTTTGCTTTTCAAAATGTCTGCCCTAGCTGACTTCACTTCAGCACCAACAAGCTCCATCAATTTGTCAGAGACAAGGTAGTCTTCTTGGCCATCAAGGGAATTGAGAATGAAGTTTTGCTTCATTGCCAAGGTTGGATCTATGTTTGTCTCTTTCCAAGCTGCTGTCAACATCTTCATCATGTCATCTCTGGATGGTGACGGGACTTTGTTTGGCTCTGCTCTCAGCTGTTCATGCATCAGCTCACATCTCTCTGTCTATATTTGGCCTTGAGCTGGTGGTGAAGGTGAGTGTCATTGATCTGCAGATCTCCTGTAGAATACAGACACACAGAAAAACAAGATTCAAAATAATAAGATGGTGCGAGTAATGCTTGTGGCATGACAAAATGTTTTTCATAACATCAAAACAAAACATTGTGTTCACTATTGTCTCTTCAAAATATGTACATGTATGTAGCACTCCTTATAAATGATTGAATCAAGAAAGTTTGTGCTCTTGTTGTATACACATTTAATTAAAGATTCAAGTTGTTTACCCTCCTGGTCTAGTAAGAGAATACATTAAACTCTCCCAATTATGATGGCCTAAAATGCCAGACCAAAAGTGTAACTGGGAGGTGGTCTTAATGAAAATAAAACAATTTTGAAAGGGTCTCCATTCGGAGAATTGTAATTGGTAGAGTTTATTGTATCATTTAAATGTTTGTTTTACCTGTGATTCCTCCACCCATTATTACAAGAATGTACCCTTGGTCCAGGAGCTTTTTCCTGACTTCTTCCTGGCAGTGCACAGAGTAATCGTCCAAGATGTAGATACCAAAGTCCTTGTGGGAGAACATGTTGATCTGTTCTTCAAGTGTTTGATTGTCTCCAGCATGTTTTCAACTCTGAAAATGAAATATGTCATCTGCATAAGTATATGATTCATAATACACATTTACATGTACTGTAAATATGTGCACAATTTGTTATAGGCAGGTAAAGTAGATGCCATAAATGCAAGTGAGTGTAATGCACAATATCACATTGTTAAAAATACTATTTCTTATAAAAACATGTAATAATGCCTGTTTATTGCCTGTTTATTAAAATTTCATATTGGAAATCAATTTTAATGTTTACTTTACTAAACATCAGTTCATTAGTGTTTATAAAAACAAATTAAAAGAAACGCTTACTGACTGTTCATGTGTACCGAACTAAATATATAGATCTATATTTGCAACATGTATTAATTTAGAATTTGGTTAAAATTAAAAAGGAAAAAAAGGGAGGGGTGGGCAACTAGTGCCGGTACACTTACCTGTACGATCCTTTTGGTGCAAACTGTGTATGCACACCTTGGGGTGGATCAAGTTTGATTCGCACACCTTTCCCTTTGAATACGAATTCAGGCAAAGGCATTGACTCCTTGGTGCAAGTAGAGAGCTGTGTGAAGACAGTCACCCTCTCCCGTGACAACATATAGTTTTCTTTGACAAAGACGCTTTGATTCTTTAATGTCATTGTCGGCTGCTTTGCCGATTCGTTTCGGTGAAGTGGCATTTGGTCACCATTGATGACAACAGGCTCTTTCTTAAAGTTTTCAAGAAAGTAGTGGCGAATTCTCATTACGTTCACTATGAATTCTATTATTCTTGTTTTGCGTTGTTCTTGTGGCAAAGCAAACCTCTTGTTTGGTTTTGCCAGACTGACTTTGTATTCTTTCATCCAGTCGCTTACCCAATGTTTGGAGATTTGCAGCTGGTCTTTCTCTGGTACCTCTTCCTCTTGTTGTTGTAGCCAGTTTGCATACAGTTGTCGACATTTTTCTTGAAACACTTTCAAGGGCAAGCGTGCTTTCAGTGCTCCTCTTACATCCAAAAACCACTCAAAAGCAGCCTCTCTTACGGAATGGCCTTTTGTTTGCGTCCTCCACCTTCAGCTCTGAACTTTTTCTTCAAACTTGGCCCTGGCTCATCTTCCAACCCTTCACTTTCACCTTTTTTCTCCATGCATCTTCTTGCTACTTGTAACGCTTTCCGAAACTTATCATCATCGTGTTTGCAGTCCTTCAGTGAGGGATACATTTCTCGAACAGCTCTTGACAGGAACCCTTCTTTCGGCATTGGTTTTACAAACTTCTTTCTTTTTGCATTCCATGTTGGCTTAGCATGCGCAATTTCTTTGTCGTATTCCTCCTTATGCTTCTGAATCAACTGTATTAATTGTTCCTTTTCATGAAAAGAGTATTTTTCCTGTTTCTTTTCCATGTTGTCTCATCTGTATCAATCAACATGCATAAGGCGCTAGATCTAGATCTAGATCTCTAGTAGTAGTACTGTATGCTACCGGCTAGCAGCAGACGAAACCAAAACAAAGACCCCCTTCTCTCAATTCTTGGAAAAATCGATAGCAGAGCTCGCTGCCTCTCGCCGTCTAGTGTCAACGGGCCTAGGCCTAAGATAACAGCGCAGAATCGGCCAGGGTTGCGAGATCCGATTGGACCAAAAAGGCCCCAAAATCCTCTACAAAAAAGGCCAAACGAGATTTTAAAAGACCAAATGTAAAGATTCAACTACAAAGCTGCTCCCACAACAAAAACATCAGTTACTTTCAAAAAAGGCCAATGTGGCCTGAAAAAGGCCAATATTGGCAACCCTGGAATCAGCAAAGAGCCTGTAGGCCTAGGCCTATTATTGGCCTGTCACAGTTCTGCGCAGAGCTTGCTGCCTCTCGCCGTCTTGTGTAGCCGTAGGCCGCTTGGCCTAGTTCCAACCAAGACAACGTGACGGCGCAGATGGGCAAAGAAACTGCGTATTGGCCTGCGCAGATCTAGAGATAGGCCTAGATCTAGAATCTAGATCTTTTTTCTTTTTTTTTTACGGATTTTGTTAGTTTATTCAAGACTTTTGTAGATTTCGACGGACCTCTATTTTTAATAAGCGTGCAGGCCCGAATAAGCTGCGTGCAGGGAGGAAAATCTACTGGAAAAAAATAAGCGTACCGGTACGCTTATTCGGGACCTTATAGTAGTAGAGAGGCTTAGTTATAGTTATAAAGATGTCTACTCAGTTGAGTAAGAATTTTGTAGTTTAAATACAGTTTAGTACTTAGTAGTGTTGGTTGTAGAAGTAATTAACAACTTAATAGTGTTAAGGACTGGATAAGTTTTATTTTATGGCTTATTTAGATGTGACTGATGTCCCATCTTTGTTCTCAACTTGAGTTTTTCCTATCAGATTCTGAGATTGCTTTGCATAATTATATAATATTAATAATAATATAGTATCAATGCACTGAATATAGGCATAAAACATTCCTTTATTGATATTAGATAATCAGTCATTAAAAAGTTTAAATAGGATCAGGATTTGGGGCATTGTTCAAACACAAGTTAAACAATTTCTGATTTGGGGCTTGTTCAAACACAAGTTTAACAATTTCTGCTTTCTTTGGTATTATTCCATGTGCTTCCCCACCATCACACCCCTCTCTCTCTCTCTCTCTCTCTCTCTCTCTCTTTAGTTTACTATTGCTGTTGCCTCCCATAAAAGCACAAAGAACTTTTGACGTTTCTTTCTGTTACAAATAAAACTATTTACGTGGCTTGTTCTCCTTTATTTTATAGAGTTTTTGCTTTGTTTGGTTCTGTTTTGGTTTGGGTTTGGGGTTGTTGCTTTTTTGAGGGGGGACTATTTGGTTGTTCCCTCTCCCCTTGTTGTTGCCGTTTTGTTTTGCTCTTGGTTCTTGCTATTTTTTCGTTTGTTTCTGTGTTTTCTGTTCTGCTTTCTTTCTTACTTGTTGCTACTTTTTTTTTTCAGTAATTTTTGTGGGGATTTTTGTGTAGATATTTTTTCCGTAAGCTGTGTAAGTGTATTGCTATGGGCTTTATTTTATTTTATTATCATATATATCCTTAAGGTGGGGACTGGATGTAAAAAAGCACATGGGTGCTTATTCATTATCCTCAAAATAAAAAAATTTGTCATTGTCTCTCTCTCTCTCTCTCTCTCTCTCTCTCTCTCTCTCTCTCTCTCTCTCTCTCTCTAAGGCAGAGATTGCTTATGAAGAACTGAAATTAATTCAAGGAGAGACTTTTTTAAAGGGTAGAATTGCTTAAAATTAATTTTTTTTAAAACCTTCAGGGGTATTGGCCCCTGACACCCACAAGGGGCTCTGCTCCTTGACCCCGCCAGGGGGCAAATTCCCCCTGGACCCCCAAACCATTTCCAGGAAAACTCTTTTCCTTCAGTACCATGCCTGCCAACACTACAGTCTACAGCCATGTACAGGTGTCTGTATCTCTCGGACCCAGTTGACACTGGGATATTATGATAGGAGGCGTACAACCCTGTCAAGAAGTCGCAAAGCACATGCACTTCCATAGCAGCAGCATTACATCATCCGCATCATCATTGATCATCATACAGTTAAAAAATTGTCTCAAATTTGGTATCCCAGTTGCTCCGGTGTCATGGTGACCTCAGTTTCCCCATACACTTATAAAATGTGCCTGTGGTGAGTTTGTGTCAAAATCTGTGGGGTTGGAGGTTGATGGGGAAGGATTGTTGGAGGAATGTTGTGGTGGTCGCCACCTCATGTGGGTGACTCGTCTGGCTCTGCAGCTGAGCTAATACTGTCGTTAGTAAGGGGATTTGTGGATGGTATCCTGCATATGTTAGCTCAGAACAGGCACCACTGAACACTACCAAAGTGATGCAGCAGCAGTGCAGGCCCCCTCTGGCTGGTGGCCCTACCATGACCTGACATTGATGGACTCCATGTGGACTTCTGGCCCTGACGATGCGACATGACGAATCTAGATATGGCTAGGGTGGAGAAATTGAAATGAGCAGTATGGGTACAGCAGGACAGAAACATCACAAAAGATAAGACAGCTCCACCCCCCCCCCCCCCAAAAAAAAAAAAAATGTCACGTGTATGTGCATTTCTTTTTTTCTTTACACACTGACTCTGGGGATGATGTCCTAAAAACATGACACCAGTATGCATGTGGTTTTATTTTTTTCATCTGTTCTTACCAGCACAAATGGCCTACTCTGCTGGAAGGCAGAATGGGTTTTAACATTTGTGCAAGATGTTCTGTGTGCTTTTGCACATGAGGCCGCAGTTTACAGTCTCATCCAAAGAATTTTTTGGGGCACATGGCGCTTCAGTTTAGTCGTTTTTTGGACTCCTCTGAAGAACTTTCAGGAGAGTCAAGTCAATACTAATGTTAACTCCAGAGGGAAATTCTTCTTGATCAGGGGTCTCTGTGGTGGTTCAAACCCACGCTTGAACCCAGGCCATTAAACCGCAAGTACAATGCGCTAACCACTAAACAATCTCGCCCCCTTGTGGAGATAAAAAATACAAATTGCTATTAAATTCACTACTGCTTGTGTCTGTTTCCAGGGTGAACGCAAGGGAGTGAACAAGTATTATCCGCCAGATTTTGATCCATCCAAAGGGTCACTGAACACATGGCTGGGGACCCATCCACTGCGCGACAGGGCCCGCAAACTGCACAAGGGAATCCTTGTGATCAGGTATTCATTAATACAGGAGTGCAGTCCTCATCACAATGGGCAGACAGTCTGCAGTAGTGAGGAATGCACTTTTTTTTTCTTTCTTTTATCTTGTTACCTACCCTCCACAACCTATTCCCCTCCACTCATTTCCCCCAATCATGCTGTCTGATTGTACTGGAAGAGATAGCTATTGGTTAATTTGATAAAACATTTTGCCTGGCAACATTTATACATGAAATAAGTTGCAAACCGTGTCACAGTGCTTTCTCACAAGTTAAGAATTTATGTTCATGAAAATCTGAACATGGACAAGGAAGGAAGGAAGGAAACTATGGAGCCTTACAAAAGCAACAAACGATGAAAAACCTTCAACAGTTTCTGTAGTCTTAGAAGTTAATGATGAAGTCCTCACTGGCAAGCAGGCTGCTGACCACCTCATCAACACCTTTGAGGAGATCAGCAGCATCAACGTCCCCAAGGACAGAGAGGGGCTGTCTCTCTCTCTGTCTCTCTCTCTCTCTCTCTCTCTCTCTCTCTCTCTCTCTCTCTCTCTCCTGAGTTTCACTGCCGCTTGTAAGGACCTTTCTAGTAGGGCAAAGAATGCGTTGGTATATATAATGCAAAGGTTGTATACACTTAACAACAATTCTTTTGGGCTGTTAATGAAGCTATTTGACTCGCAGATTCAACCAGTTCTTCAGTATGGGTCAGAATTATGGGGGTTGGACAAAGCAGCAGTACACTGTGAATCCGTTCATTTGTTTGCAATAAAGAAATACTTAGGAGTTGATAGACGAACACCCAATGATATCATCTATGGTGAAACTAACAGATATCCTTTGTACATAAATTCTGCAGTTAACTGTATTCGTTATTGGATTAAGTTGCTACAAATGGAAGATCTGAGACTACCACATAAGGCTTATAAAATGTTGTATAATTTAGATGCAAGAGGAAAGACAAATTGGGTATCAAGGGTGCGTGTCTGTTTAAATGAAAATGGTTTTGGAGATGTGTGGTTGAATCAAGGTGTGGGTGATGCTTGTGTGTTCATTAAAGTTTTTCGTCAACGATTAATTGACTGCCGGTGGCAAAACTGGAACCATCACATTGATACTAGCCAAAGGTTTGAAATTTATAGAACATACTGTAATGGTCATGACTTAAAATGCTATTTACAACTTGACATGAATCGACAACTGAAACACATCACAGCAAAATTTAGACTCGGTATATCTGATCTGAATGTACATCGTTTAAGATACAGAACATATAATGATCATGATTTGTTATGTCCTTTATGCAATGTGTCACAAGAAGATGAAGTACACTTTGTTCTATGTTGCCAACAATTGCATGACCTTAGATTGAAATTTATTCAACAAAAATATTATAGGAAACCATGCTTGTTTAAATTGAATTTATTGATGTCTTGTACAAATCCTGAAGTTATACAGAACTTTTCTTTATATTTGTACAAGGCTTTCAAAGTTAGAGAAATACTCACTTCGTGAAGTAACGTACAACTTCGTGATCAAACGACTTTTCATTGTATTTATGTTATGTATAATATTGTTCACATTCCCCTTCATAAGGGGCTGAGGCCTATTTGAATAAATCATCTGCGTCTGCGTCTCTCTCTCTCTCTCTCTCTCTCTCTCTCTCTCTCTCTCTCTCTCTCTCTCTCTCTCTCTCTCTCTCTCTCTCTCTCTCTCTCTCTCTCTCTCCCCTCTCTCTCTCTCTCTCCCCCTCTCTCTCTCTCTCTCTCTCTCTCTCTCTCTTTTTTGAGATCAGATCTTCAGTTTTCCCATTGTGCAATTATGAAAGGACAGAGAGTAAGGAGTACTGAAAGTAGGTAGGACCACGGCTGCCACTAACCGGGTAAGTAATGGGGAAAGTGGCAAAATTGACTAACTTTACGACCCAATTTCTCCATACAAATCTTAAAGAAAACCTTTCAAAAATATACCAATAAAAAGTTCAATGCATCAACTCAACGTCTATAATATTATTTTGCACGAATGGTGACTGTATAAGAGCAAGCGATGTGTTAAATATCGGTCATAAACTGAAAAATCCCCGCTGCCGGAGCCTCGCTCACAAAAAACGCAACTCGGTGAACTTTCGTGCTTCGTCTTCTATCATGATCGGGGAGCTTTCAACAACACAAAACCTATTCATAGCGCATACCATTGGAAAGAAGAAACTTCCCGCTAACCGAATATATGATGGGATTTTTTGTGAATTTTTTCAAAGATATAGTATTATACGTTTAAAAATTACCTGCATTTTGCGGAAGTTGTAGAAATTTCGGTATTAATCGTAGAAAAAATCCTAAAGCACCATTAGAAAGCTCTTTTTTTTCAAGAACAAATACCTCGTTTCAGTTTATCGCTTAGTTCCGCTGATGACGTCCCGTTCTCATTAGCATACAGTACCCCCCCTTTCTCTTAGTGAAAGAACAGGAACAGTACAGGACTGCTGACTCAAGGGAAGAAATCTTGAGAGCCTTTTACAAAGAAAGAATTTGAAGTATGTCATTATTACGCATATAGGGTGTTCGTGTGTTAAATTATATCATGATAAATATTACTGTACATAAAGGGGTGTGTGTATGCCATGTATGTGTGTGTATACGGATAATTAGGGGTGTATTGCTTATTATTTTCAGCCACAGACCTTACTGTTTTTTGTCGTTAATGTTAACAAAATAATCGCTAAACTTAGTCTGTTATATTTTTTTCCCCTCTAAGGGTTTTGGTGACTTTTAATGTTTTAGATTTTAAAATGAACTGGGAAGAGGTCTCATTGAAACTGAAAGTAAAATATTGGATTACTACATTTTACCCAAACAGAAAAGGTGTACTGTGTTTGCTAATAATGTATACAAATCACATCAGTAATTTGAAATGTGTTATGGCAATATCATATTTGTCTTTTGTGGTCATTGTGTGGTAAGTCAGTAAGAAATGGACTGTGTGTGTTTTTGGGTAGGTTTGAAATGCCCTACAACATCTGGTGTGGGGGATGCAATAACCACATCGGCATGGGTGTACGGTACAATGCAGAAAAGAGTAAAGTGGGCAACTATTACACCACCCCTATCTACAAGTTCCGCATGAAATGTCACCTTTGTGACAACTACTTTGAAATCCAGACAGACCCAAAGGTAAGAGTCCTTGCTTTCTCATTATCTGTCACTTCTCTCTGATTGGGGGTGGGGGTAAGGGGGGAGGGGGGGTGTCAGGATCGGGATGTGTTCTTGGGGGATTGGTTTGGATTTTTTGCTGTTGTTTTGTTTTTGCTCGGGTACTTTGTTTGTTGATGGTGTTTTGTGAAATAGATTCAAAGAAAACCCAGCTTTATGTATGTGTAATTGATGTCATTGTTTCAGTAAAAAAAAAAAATCAGTTCATTGAATGTTTGAAGTGTGTTATAATGTTGAAAATTATTTGATGTTTCTGTTTTTAATTGAAAACTGCCTATCAATCATCCAACTTACTTTATTGTCATTCTCTCTCTCTCTCTCTCTCTCTCTCTCTTCTCTCTCTCTCTCTCTCTCTCTCTCTCTCCACAGACTGTTTTTCTCTCCTTCATAGTGTTTCCACTTTTTGAAAAAAATCAACAAAGACTGGAAATCAACACAGGTCTTTATTTTGATTTTGTTTAAAGACTGATAAAACAAGCACGTTTCAGGACAGCCCATGTATGGAAATGTTTGTAACATAATTTTTTTTTAAATATTTTTTTAATGTTTCTGACATGAAGGATGTTCAAAACCTGTCTGTATGCTGCAGAATCATGATTATGTGATACTGTGTGGTGCTCGTCGAAAGGAGCAAAGGTGGGATCCTCGGGAAAATGAGCAGATTGTGCCAGAAGGTGTGTATTATTTTTTTATATGAAATATTTTTAACTGATCGGAACTTAGTAATTGGATTGAAAAAAATACAGCAACGGAAAGAAAAAGTATGTACTTATTTATTTATTTATACCACTTTAAGTCACGGCAGATTTCTCTGTGTGAAACTCAGGCTGCTCTCCCCGGGGAGAGCGTGTCGCCACAAGAGCAGCGCCACCTTTTTTTTTTTATCTTTCCTGTCTGCAACTGTATTTGTTTCCCTATCAGGGTGGCTTTTTTCTACAGAATTGTGCCAGGGACAACTCTCTTGTTGCTGTGGGTTCTTTTATGTGCGCTAACTAATTATGTGTAACACACGGGATCTCAGTTTATTGTCTCATCCGAAAGACTTGTGCCCAGACCACCGCTCATGGTCTAATGGATGGGGGGAAAGTTTCAGGTCCAAACAGGACACTTCCAACCTGGACTTTTCGCTTTCTAGACAGGCGCGTTACCTCTAGACCACCGTATCTTGTCAGTATTTAACTGTATTTCCACCACTATCACCTCCAGCTCCCTCTCCCCCCCCCCCCCTTCCACCCAAATAAAGAGAATCTAGCCTTATAAGTTATAATCACAAGTAAGCATATGGTATTTACAACAACAAAAAAGGTTAAGTTTAATTTAATGGCTGTCTGTGTTGACTTTGTAATGTGTTCAGTCTAGGTACTGAAAACAGTTTCATTGTGCTGATATGTGTATGAGATACAGACTTATGTTGATTGAAGTGCTCCCTTGGCAGACATGTATTGATTGAAATTATCCCTTTGCAGACATGTATTGATTGAAATTATCCCTTTGCAGACATGTATTGATTGAAATGCTCCCTTGGCAGACATGTAGTGATTGAAATGCTCCCTTGGCAGACATGTATTGATTGAAGTGCTCCCTTGGCAGACATGTAGTGATTGAAATGCTCCCTTTGCAGACATGTATTGATTGAAATGCTCCCTTGGCAGACATGTATTGATTGGAATGCTCCCTTGGCAGACATGTAGTGATTGAAATGCTCCCTTGGCAGACATGTAGTGATTGAAATGATCCCTTTGCAGACAAAGCCACACAGAAAAAGCTGGCCACAGACCCCATGTATAAACTGGAGCATGGCTCTGATGACAAGCAGCGAGGACAGGTCACCCAGATGAGTGTCAGCCAGGTCGAGGAGAAGCGGGAAGTTTGGCTGGATGACTACAAGCTCAACCAGATAGCCAGGAAGAAGTTCAGAGTGAGTTCTGTGCAGTTTTCAGCCTTGACCAGATAGCCAGGAAGAAGTTCAGAGTGAGTTCTGTGCAGTTTTCAGCCTTGACCAGATAGCCAGGAAGAAGTTCAGAGTGAGTTCTGTGCAGTTTTCAGCCTCGACCAGATAGACATGAAGAAGTTCGGATTGAGTTCTGTGCAGTTTTCAGTCTTGACCAGATAGCCAGGAAGAAGTTCAGAGTGAGTTCTGTGCAGTTTTCAGCCTCAACCAGATAGACATGAAGAAGTTCGGATTGAGTTCTGTGCAGTTTTCAGTCTCAACCAGGTAGCCTACAAGTGAGTTCTGTGCAGTTTTCAGTCTCAACCAGAGAGATAGGAAGAAGTTCAGAGTGAGTTCTATGCACTTTTCAGCCTTTCATCTCTGCTCTCAATCTGTCTTACGTTTTAAGAACATCTCCAGTATGATTATGCTTGTGACATGGTTTTTTTTAAATGTTTTAAGTGAATTCTTTTGATTAATTATTTTCCCTAATTAAAAAAAAAGTGATTTTGATTTTTGCTGGAATAAGTTGAAAGTCAACATATTTTCAAATGTATTTACTAAGTGCAAAATGTGTGAGTTGTTTGTTTTTTTTTTGGGGGGGGGGGGGGGGATATGTATGTATGGTCTTGTGAATTTGTGTGCCTTTTTACTGCTTACAGTATAGCACTCACTAGTCAGGAGGGTGGGGTTGGGGGGATTGAAGATAAATTATAACAAACAGTGTTCCAACAACAAACTTCAGCACCTGCCTCCACCAAAAAAATTTTTTTTTTAAATATCAATGTCCATCATAAAGCAGAAACTTTAGGCTTACATTTGATGTTTTTTTTAGATTTAAACAGTAACAAAATGATAGTTTATATTATATATATATATATATATATGTATGTATGTATTGCAGGAAGAAAAGAAGCAGATAGCTGCCACCAAAGCCAAAGACCAGGCATTGCTGGACAAGTCTTCCCTGGACATAGACTTGGTACCTGAAAACGAGAACGACCAAAAGATAGCCAGCCTGCTCAAGTACTCTGTCACTTCATGTAAGATCATTCCCCCTTACCTGTGCTTGTGTGTCCATTGTGTGATGTTTGTGGTTTGATTATTACATTCTTACGGAATGAAGTAGTGTGGGTGTTGGTACCAAAATTATCTTAGTCCAAGTTGTGCTTTACTTTGAAAGCAGATAATGTAAATTGATAAAGACTGGGGGGGGGGGGGGGGGGGGGGGGGGGGCTGGTTTCTATTTTGGGGGTGGGCTTTTTTTGTTGTTCGGGGAATTGGAAGGTTGGTTTATTCAAACTGCCAAGACAAAAAAAATTCAAGGACTTTTAAAAAAAAAGACTTTTGAAATGATATTTAAGGGTGTGTTTAACAATATCTAAGCCTTCACTCTTTTACAATAATATTCAAGAATTTTGTTAGTCAACATTTGAAGGGGACTGCTCTTATGTTCAAAATTTTATGTAAAATCACTAAATGTACCATACAGAGAAAAGAACAGAGAAAAAAGCTGTTTGTTAAACATAACATTCTGTATTTGACTTTTATCTTATGATAAACTTTAGACCGGGACAAATCTGGTATGACAGGGGCGGAGAGATTAAAATGAGCGGTGAAGGAACAGGACAGGAATGTCACAGAAGATGAGGCAGCAAAAGAACAAAAAAAAGATTGACCTGGTATCAAACTAGGTCATTTTGTTTGGTTGTTGTTTTTTTGTGTGTGTAAAAATAACAATATCCTAGAAAGGAAAATGGTTTTCAGTAATTGTCTCCCTTGATTAGCCTCTCTGCAGGCAAGTACTTGCTAGACACGCTCTTTGGTTCTTAGAAACATTCCGGTTAATTAAGCTGGATCCAGGATATAAGGGTGGTAGGTCTACATGGGGAAAAGATCTGGAAATTAACCACATAAATCAAGTGATAATCCATGTAGGCCTACATTGGAATGAAGTAACTGATGACCATGTTTTATTCCACAGCGTTTGACGAAAACCAGCAGAAGAAGAGGAGAAAAATCGAGGAAGAACCAATCTTCTCCATATCAAGATTCTCCACTAAACCCGGGTCAAAGAGTTCTTTCAGTACTGATGCACTGCACCGAGTCAGGAACAAGCTGGGTATCGGCTTCTCATCACCAAAAACAAGACCATCTTCAAAAGCCTCTGCCTTGAAAGGAGTAGTGAAGACTTCACGTACACATGCAGTTTCAAGTACGACAAAGTCTTCTTGCACGTCACAGCATGAAGAGTCTGCCTCTCAAGAAGAGGTTCCTGTCTGCACAGACACAAGTAACCATGCTTCAGAAAGTGAACAACTGTCAGAAGTAGCCAACGGTGCAAGAGCTGAGGCTGTGGAAGTGATTACAGAAAGTTCCTCTGTGGTAGAACATGCAGATTCTGCGACTACAGACTTGGTGAGTGAGAGTAAATCTGCTGATACTGAGGATTCATCAAACAGAAAGAAATGTGATGACTACCAGACAGGCATGTCTACTCTTATTGCTTCCTATGCAGACAGCGATTCGTGTGATAGTCATGATTAAACCTGCTGATACTGAGGAATTATCAAGCAGGAACATCTGTGATAACTGCCAGTCAGGCATGCCCACTCTCGCTGCTTTCTATGCAATGATTTGTGTGACAGTAATGCTAAAAATGTGACATTATTATGGCATATAGCAATGTTGAGTACATGCACATCTGCCTTTACTTTTCTTCCATAATGCAGAAAATGTTTTACCTAAATATATTATCCTACTCATCTTTATTTTCAGTTTCCTGCTGAAAACAATGAAGCAGTACATTCATATTTTAGTCTTTTGGGTTTTTTCACAATAAGCAGCGACACCAGAATGTACACACATACATCTGATGTACGAAGTTTTATGACTAAAGTTTACTTGAAATTAAATCCCTATTTTTGGTGTAATTATGTACATAATTCTTTGAAAGAAAAGTGGGGAAACAAATCTTGGAAGTAAAAAAACTATTACTTTGAGTGTTCACAATTGTGTGAGCTGGGGGTTGTTTGTGGTGGGGTTGTTTTGGGGGGTTTATTTTTATTTTATAAGGAGCCAAATTGGACTTCAGCAAAGTTTAGTTTTTCAAGATCTGTAGAAAATGCCAGTGGAATAGTTTTTTATGATCGTCAGAATTCTCTTGTACTATGGAGCTTGGGAATAATAAGGAAGAAGAAAAATAAGTTTGCTTTCATAAACAGCAAAAACCATTGTGTAGAAATGCATAGTCCATCAGAGTACATGCTTGCTGTCAAATATACTCATTCATAGGAATTGCCAACAGTGCCTGGGGAGTTCAGAGGCCAAGCTAGGAGTCCCCCAAGCCCCAGTGGTGGATTCCAGAGCAACACCCCAGGAATTTGTGTGTGGGAGGGAGAGGGGGCATCAAGGAAGGACGGAACTCTTTGGCCAGAATTGATTTTGATCCTTTTTTTTGTTTTTGTTTTGCTTCGTTTACCAAGTTTTTACAGCTTCTCCAGATGTCTGATGTTGATATTTGGTGTCCTGTAACCAGTTCCACTTGCAAACATTTGGGAGGGGGGGCACAGTGCTTCTTTTAGCAAGTCCAAGTGTGGTCACATCCTGCTATAATTGGCACCAGCTGGGATGGGATGGCGTGGATAGTGGCTGACAGTAGCTGAAAGTGGGGGAAACTGACAGCTGTTGGGGGGGGGGGGGGGGGGGGGGGGGTTCAAACTGTGCTGTGAACTATAACCCCCCAGAATGCCGTCTTGAAATAGGAAGAGCAGTGAACATTATTTCATGACTGACGATACGGCAAATAACCAGCAAGAAGTCAGAAAATGACTTTCGAGTAACTATTTGCTTTCACTGACAAGATGGGGTCTGCAAGCTGGGGTGCCATTCTGACTCTGCAGGGGTATAAGAAGGTGCGTTATTCCCATGCCAGACATGAATGTCTCAAAGCTCTCTTCCGCGCAGTGCTCCAATACTCCCAACAGAGCTAAAGGAGAAAAAATTGTTAATAATACCATGGGTTTAAATTTTTATGGAACTGCCAACGTTTACTACAGGAGTGTTGGTCAAGAACCCAACCATTTCTCGCTTGGGAGAAAGGTAGAATATGAGCCAGATGTGTGATAAGAAATACCCAATCATTTAGATTAATATTTATGACTGGTTAATATTTATGACTGTACTGTCGGTTCCAGAATAATGTTCAGCCAGTCAGTATTTATGGTGCTATGGTCATGGTAAAAACGCTAAAATAGCTCTCATTTACAAGGGGAGAAGTCTCACTCACAGCGACAAAAGCTTTGTTTTTCTAAAGCTCAGTTCATGTTTATCCATTGAAGAAAGAAGAGCTTGACTGACTTGATTATTGTAAATCATTTGGGGTGCTGATTGAAAATGCTTGTTTCAGTTCGTTTTAGAAAACTTCATTGTATGCAACACGTGTGTGTTTGCGCGTGCACACATGTTAGTGTGTGTGTGCACATGTGAGTGTGTGATATCAGTAAAAATTACCATTCAGAGCGGAATCTTGCAGTATGTTAGAAATGGAAGTCTGGTGTTTTGAATTTGTCATACTTCTTAGGCAGGTATGCACGTGCACTTTTTAATTTGATGATAAGAGTATGCTCGTCATTTCAAGTATTCTCGTCAATCACCATCTTTTGTCTTTTTCATTCCTCAGCTAGAGCTGTGAGGTTCAAAGGTGAGATTTTTGTGTATGCAACTATTCCCCCCACCCCCCATTTGGGTAGCAGCATTCTGACTTCGGGGACATCTGGTCTTGGAGGGGGGGTGGCTACCTCTTCAGGGACATTCTTGTCCTGCTGTTCCCATGCTGCTCATTCATATCTCTGCCCTAGCCATCTCTAGATTTGTAGAGTCACATCCTCAGGGTAATAAGCCTGCAGGAAGTTTATAATGTTAGGTCACTATGGGGCCCATCAGCCAGAGGAGCCCTGCATGACAGATGGGTCATTTTGGCAGTGTTCATATGCAGAACACCTGTGACCACTGAAGACAATGATAGCTTAGTGACTGAACTAGACCGAGTGAGGCAACACCTGGGTTGGTGACCACATCCCTCAACCTTCTCCTATAAACCTCTTTACCCCAAAGGCTTTGACACTTAACTCACTAGAGGCACAGAAGAGCATGCAAAACCAAACAGGCTACCATGATACCAGAGCAACTGGGGCCACAAAATCAAACAATATTCTTTTATTGTATGAAGGTCAATTATGCTGTAATGTGCAGTTGATGCGATGAAAGTGCTCCTCTCTTGAGACTACTTGACAGGAATGTAGGCCCACTGTGCTTCCTTTCATTATATCCCAGTCAAACCAGACCAAGAAGTACAGATACCTCAAGTGCTGGCCATGAAACTCAAAATTGCATCCGTAATATACTTAAGTGAAGCTTGTCCCAGTCTTTCCAATGAGCACTTGGCAAACTCATAGGAGTTTGAAATAAAACTCCAAGTAGTGTGGATTTGAACCTTTCAGCCAGTAACTTAGTAAGCTCACCACTGCACCACAGTGCCTGCCTAACCGTCTTCCACCTTTATTACACTCTTTCTAACTAACAGAGGAAGTAAAACCTCTAAAATGCGATTACACTGGCCAATGTAAGTGGTGACTTTGTTTCAAATGTAGAAAAATATGTGCTCACTGGCCCTTTTGCTGTGGACAATGTTACTGAAGGACTAAAGATTCAACGAGTTTCCTTACACTGTCAATTAGATTTCAACTTTCATTCATCATTTGGCTGGAAGCTGCTAATCATTTGAAATTTATTTATGTATAAAATATAAATGCATGTATACACAAGTAGGAAAGACAAGTGTAACCATAGAGAAAAATCAAGTGAGCATGTTTTTAAAACTAATTACTATACAGGTTCAGAACAGAAAATGGAGCATCATTCAACAGTGTGTAACTTGATGATACCTCTCTTATGTTTTTTATGTTCTATCCATTAACCTTCTGTACTTCATTATCAACCTTCTTTTACTTCACAAGTCTGTTGGATCCTTTGTCAAAATATCATTAAGAGTTAGTGTGATATTTTCAGCTAAAATACAACAGATCTCCTGGGTTCATTTTCTTGTGTTAATTCAACTGGAAAACAACCATTTTAGTTCAACTGGAAAACAACCCTTTTTAATTCAACTGGAAAACAACCCTTTCAAAAATACAGACCTCTCAGAGTGACAGTCAGCACTGACAATGTGGGTCTGGAAAAGACCCACACAAGGAACAGGGTTGTTTTGTCTATAAAGCAACATTCATTTATAATTTGTATTCATTTTGTTTTAGCAACAAAAATGAATGAACCAACAGAAATGGTTATCAACTAGAGTTGGAGGAATACAGAACAAGTCATTCTTAATCTAACAGAATCTTAAAATGTTTTCATTGGGGGGAGGGGGTTTGTGAAAATAACGGGTGTCAGGCCCTCAAAGTAGAGTGAAGGTTTTTAAATTATACATATTACCTGTTACCGCGTATTAGGCCAGTACTGCTTATCATGACTGGCACATCAAAGGTAGAGAGATTTTTCACATAATCATGATTGTGAGCAAGTTGCAATAAACATGTATTACCAGTTCTCTTTATCTCATCATTCATACACCAAATGCACAGTACCACATGAAGCAAAACCCCCCAAAAATTTTTTTGCGAATGTAATTTTGTTTCACATCATCAATCATTTACATTTTTGACGATAATATGATTGTGTTATAATGAAAAAAATCCCCACATGAGAAAAAAATGTAAAAAAACCCAACAAATACAGCCAAACTAAATGACCTTGTGCCTCTACACCGCTACTCTCAGACATTCATTAAATTCATCATCATGATCATGTTCCACATACAGACGACACAACCGGAACCTTATCACATCAGTAGATGAGACGCACAGTACTTCACTCACTTCATCAACAGACAAGTGTAAAATCCAGTCAAGGAAATTATGATGCCTGAATAGAACATTTATATTATATGCTAAAAAGTAAAAATACAGCCAGTAACTGTACACCTAATCTTATGTTAAAAACAAAGTCTGTAAACACAGCTGCAAGGAGCAATACAAAAAGATCACAATTTAGAGTCAACCATGATGTCTATGTACCTCTGTGGAGATTTTCTTCATGCTAACAAGGTGAGGAGATGGGGACTCCAGAGCTAGAATAGGCAGAACTTTACTGCTTCAGACGCCATTGAATGTAGACAGCCTTGAAGCTGTCGAAGCCAGCCAGCACACCAGCACCAGCCACGCCACGCAGGATGTTGGCACCAGCTCCCTTCATCATGGACATGAAGCCCTCGTTCTTCATGATCTGCCTGGCGCAGTCAATGGAGCCCTTGTATTTGACGGCCTGTCCAGAGGTCATCATCATGCGTCGTCGGATAGTGTCAATGGGGTAGGACATCAGACCGGCGGTCACGGTCACAGCATAGCCCAGACAGAAGGACATGAAAACGTTGGCGTCATCTCCCAACATCAAAGGCTTCAGGGAGTCGTACAGACCGAAGTAGAAGCCACGGTATACAGCAATACCAACGCAAGAGATGACGAAGCCTCTGTAGAGACCAACAAGGCCATCAGACTTGATGGTTTTGGAATAGACATCGATCAGACCATTGAACTGACGCTCGCCTCCGCCCTTTCCGGCAGCCTTGGCATCGTTGGCCAGACGGGTACGTGCATAATCTAGGGAGTAGACAAAGCACAGGGACAGGGAGCCAGCAACAGCGCCAGAGACGATGTTCTTGGAGAACTTTGATGCATAGGATTCATCCCGTGAGGTCTTGAACATGGCCTTGACTTTGTCCTTGAAAGCGAAGTTGAGGGCCTGAGTGGGGAAGTATCGCAGGCAGTTAGCCAAGTTGCCACGCCAGAATGGAAGGACACCTTCTGTGCGAAAGGTACGCACTGTGCAGTCGATCACCCCCTTGTAGGGCTCTGACAGACGACCGGCTTTGATCATTTCATCTTGGTTCTGCACCAGCAGCTTGATACGCTCAATGGGAGCAGCTGCTGTTTTGGAGATGACGGCAGCAACACCGGAGAGACCGAAGTTCTCAGCAAATCCAAGTTTCTTGGAGCCCATCTGAAACAAAGAAAATTGTACACAACTGTTACTATACCTCAAATTTTAACAACTTTGCAGTAGCATACTGTCAGCACTGTATGATGTGCCAGAGCGTTTTGTTGTATTCTTTTTAAAACACTGAACGAGGTACAATCCATAATAATAATGTATAGAATTTATATAGCGCTGAATCTTGTAAAGCAACAAATCAAAGCGCTCAGATGCGTGTGTATGCAGTTTTTTTTAATTTTGTCATCTGTTCCCACTGGCACACAATGGCCTACTCTTTCGAACAGCGGAACAGGATTTAACGTGTTTCCAATTGCCAAATCTTCGAGTAGCGTCATCACTGTTGTCAGCTACCAGTACTAAGTCATCAGCATACAGCAGTTCCCAGATCTCTTCTGGCCTCTCCACTTCCTTGGATATTTCATTCATCATGAGGATAAAGAGGAGAGGGCTCGATCCTTGGTGCACTCCAACTTTTATCTCAAAGCTTTCTGATGTCCCAAATATCTATCTTTGATTGATCAAATTTCATGTTATATCATAAAGCTATAATTTCAGACAAATAAGCTAACTTTCATTCAAAACTGTTTTTCAAAACATTTATCTTTCTTTGATCAAATTTCATACAAAGCTAAGATTTCTTTAAGGTTCATCCAACATGACCAGAACCATAGAAGATGCGTCAAATTTTTATGGCTTGTTATGTCGGATAATGGGAACCTTTAGGCAGGAAGTTTTGTTCAAAAGATATTGCACACATGTAAAACTGAATGTTACATGTCTGTAAAAACAAATACAACTTCATTTTACAAATTACACACGTTACATAATGCAATCAAATTGTACAATTGAAAACCACACGCACAAACACACCAAATGTAAAAAGAAAACACCAGGATACTTTTATCACCAATACAATCAGAATCACAGGCTTGAGAGACTACTCATTTAGTCCTATATCTGTGAGCATACACTTAAGCTCAATCAGTAACTCACTGAAAACATTCTGCACAGATTTTCAAACGTGTTTTTATATAATTTTTTGTTTCTCTCAAATTAATCTGAACCACATGCAAAGCCCCTGTACACTAGTAGTGGTGTACAGCAGAAGACAAACTGTACACTAGTAGTGGTGTACAACAGAAGACAAACTGTACACTAGTAGTGGTGTACAGCAGAAGACGAACTGCACCGCACAAAACCTCTGGACAAAAACAGAGAACAAACCATCTCCCTGTAAATGCAATTTGTGTAAAACCACTGTAACAGCAACAGACAAATTCATCTAAAATGTCTAGGCCACTAACTGTACAACACAACATAAAAAAAGTTGGGATTGATGGTGTCATGCCCATGAAGTGGAAACAGTCTATAGTTGTTTCTGTACATAAGCAGGGAAAGCCAAAAACAGATATAAGTAATTACAGACCTATTGCCTTGACTTCATTTACTGGCAAATTGATGGAGCGAATTATTCTTAAATGATTGATGTATTACTGTCATAGAAATAACATGATCCCAATCAATCAAGCAGGTTTTCATAAAGACTGATGTGCCATAGACAATTTGGTTAAACTTTCAACACACATTAAAAGCTAATTTTGACGACAAAAAAATGTTCTAGCGACTTTTTTTTACATTAAAAAGGCTTATGATCAAGTTTGGCACCCTCGATTGTTGCTAAAACTAAAAAATCTCAGGTTTTCTGGACATATATATCATTACATTAAAAGTTTTCTGTGTAACAGAAGTATACAAGTCCGAGTAAATAATGCATACTCAGGTTTCAGGTCTCTTCATATGGGTTTACCCTAGGTTCTGTAATAGCTCCTGTCTTGTTCAATATTTTATTACACGTTCTTCCAAAAAAGTTATCAAATGATGTCGTTTTAGTGCAATATGCAGATGACATATGTGTATGGATGAATGTTAACATGAACTTCATGAAGTGAAACACATCAAAACGGGCTATAAATTACATCCGAAAAATTTATCAAAAACAACTTGACAACATAAATGATTATATTTTTGAGAATGCACTTTCTTTTTCTAGAGAAAAAACACACCTAGTACTTTTTAACAATGGTAGTAATCCAGAGGAGCTACCAATGTTCAGGATTGGCGGTGAAATAATTCAATATAAAAATATAATAAATTCTTGGGCGTCATTCTTACGTCTAAACTAGCTTGGAATGCACATATCGAATATACCTTAACTAAAGCAAGAAAGTGTTTGAATTTATTTAAAATGGTAAGAACCCCACATGCGAAGGTACCTTCGCATGTGGGGTTCTTACCAAATGAGTGGGCTGACAGAGCTGCAAAGAGAGGTGCAAAGCATGGAGAGGATTCTACATGTTCCATTATCTTTACAAGAGGGCTATCATTTACTAGAAGTAGAAGAGGCATCGTGGAGCAGGGCTTAAAAAGCTTGTTATCAAAAGGAGCACCTTTTCAGACAGATCTTTAATCACTATCCCTGTTTTTAGGAATATTGATCATTCTGAAACCTACACAAGTTTGGTCATGGCAAAAAAGGTTAGCACTTTATTTTAGGGTAAAACTGAATGCTTTTATCACTAAATATAGCAAAAATATAAAATGTTTGTGTGGTGAGAAAATTACTAGCATTCATATAATTTTTTAATGTAAGAGTGTAAAAGCATTCTTACCTTCTTTTTCTGAAAAGTCCTTGAATAAGATAGTAAAAAATATTAATTTGGCATTTCATATAACAAAATCTTTAATGAACAGTCCTATAGGACATTTGTTATAGTTATAAGTCGCATTAGCATTTCTTATGTATTTATTTGTTATCATTGCTTAGCCTTTTTCTGTATACTGCCAAGGAAATTAAGCAACAGATAGCAATTTCACAGCACACAACCATCAACATCAATGTCCCCTCCCCTTCCCATCGTCTAATATCACTGAGTGAACAGACGTAAAATTGAAGCAACAACAACAACATAAAAAGCTTATGATTATGTAAAATCACAGTAGAGCAGACCGCAAAATACTGATTTGCATGTAAATGAGTAAAATGAGCACAGCCGCTGTACAGCAGAAGAAACTGATAAATGCATGCAACTCTGAAAGGCCACTGAAACAGCAGAAGAGTAAGACAGAAACCGACTGCATGTAATTGTAACACCACTGTAGTACTAGTAGCAGAAGGTAAAAACTGACATGTAAAGTCCCTGTAACACTAGCAAAAGATGAAAAACTGAAGGCATTTAAAGCTATTGTGTCACAGCAGAAGATGAAAACTACATGTAACAACACTAGCACTGTAGCAAAGATGAAAAACTGACAGCATGTAATGCCACTGTAACAGCAGAAAGGGACAACGTGTGTATTTTCTGAGGAAACTGAACTCATTTTTTGTAGACATAAAGATTCTTTCCTTGTTTTACAAGTCTTACATAGAGAGTGTTCTAAGTTTTGCTTTCATTTGTTGGTACAATAACCTTAGTGTTAAAAACAAGAATGGCCTGCCGAGAATTGTAAGAATCTGCTAAAAAATACTTGGAGAAGAACAAGATCTCATGTCGTTCTGCAATCAGCAGCTTGTACGCAAAGCAATTGCATTTTGGCCGATCCCTCCAATGCTTTGTTTCCAGAATTTCAGTTGTTGCCTTCGGAACGCCGTTTTCAGTGTCCCATCAGCAAAACAAACAGAAAAATACATTCTTTTGTGCCAGTAAGCAATCGAAATCTGAATTTTCAATGTTGACGACCTAGATTTTACATTTCTCTGAATTACTTACCTGACTGTCATTGTTATGAGTGTCGTCAATACATTACATAATTATGTGTGTGTGTGAAATAAGTCTGTCTTCTAGTCAATGGTCTTTAAAACATTGAATTCATACATTGGTGTATGTGTGTGGGTGTGTACACACATGCACACACGCGCATGTGTACGTGTTACGTATGTGCATGCATAAATAATAAGTTGTTATGTCTTCTAGTCAATGTTTGTTTTGGTGGTTTTTTTAAATAGCATTGTGTTCACAATTGGTGTGTATGTGTGTGCATGCGCGCATGCGTGTGTGTGTGTTTGTGACATTTTTTATTTGAAGTCATTTTGGAATGCTTTAACCATTATGAAATTAAGCTTTTTTGTGTCCTTTTTTGATGCGTATCAATCTGCCTGTCACAGTGTCTGTATTGTAATTGCCCTTCATGGGAGGATTCAAGTTTTTGACTTGACTTGAAGACAAAAAGCTGACTCGGTAACTAAAACTGATAGCCACTAGTGTAACAGCAGAAGACAAAAACTGAAAAAAGCTGACTCAGTAACTAATTGTCATATGGCATAAGACAGCAAAAGAGGTGACCAAAGACCCTTTGTGAAAAAAATGCATTACTTCAATAGTGGTTTTGAAAATGTCAGCATCTGCTGTAACAGTTACTGTACAACAAAGGCAAACAAAAAATGGATGGTGTATGATCCCCCCCCCCCCCCCACTTGATGACCTCTGTCTCAATTTATCTGTATTATGACAAAGTTTTGATGGTACTATACAATCAGTATGGTTTTTTCCTCTCTCCTTTATTTTTGCCATTGAAAAAAAAAACGCAGCATGTTACCAGGAATGTATCAGTTTTCCACTTTCTGTTTCATTTGACAATTGATGTAAAGCACATGGCCTTTGGCATGGGCGATAATCCGAAGGGCATTCATCACCTTCAAACTGAAACTGCAAGACCACCTCAATAACTAAGAGGATCTGGGTACTGATCACCTGATTTTTTATCAGTCTAGGGTACCCCATAACACATCTTCCATGAGCTTCTAATTAAAAGAATTCTCTTAGACTCAAGCTCTTCTATTTTGAAAAGAACCTCGACTGGCGAGAGATCGGTGGTGGTCTCTCTTTGCAATTCTGATTCCTGTGACAGTCTGAGTATGACCTTTGTCTTTCAACAAAAGTACTTTCGGCAAATTTTGAAAGCTGTATATTATTCCTCATTTGTGATCAGCTCTAAAAATAACGACTTGCAAGCTGTACCATCGAAAGATAGTAAAATTAATCAGATCAGTAAGACTAAGGTAAGAGATTTCTGACCTTAAGTAAAGTTGATTGCACACTTATTCCGGACTTGGAGACTTAGACGAGAGCAGACACTTAAAAATTGGAACGCAACATTTTTTTAAATATAAAGCAGGGCAGATATAAATCGATCTGATGGCAAATAACTTTCACTGCTTTCAAAAATTACGCCAGCGATGAACCAAGTGAGTAGCACACATGACCGGAATGCCTTTGAACGATGGCAGACACCATTTCTGCAGGATCAACACTGAAACATGTTCAAGAAAGAAAAGTAGACAGCAATTCAACAAAACGTATTGCCAGCTAACAACTATAGGTATAAAAGAAAACTCTGCATATTTACCTTGTTCTGTGATGATGTACAGGTGCAAGCGATGTGAAAAAATGCTGCCGACAAGCCGTACTGGACCCACGTTGCGCTGGGCAAGCCGAAAGAGGAAGAGATGAGCAGACGATTGGCTTTCTATACCCATGTGACCAATGACGTCAGACGCTGGAAACTCATTGGATACGACCTGAAGGTCAAAAAAAAGAAAAAAAGAAAATAAAATAAGAAAGGCCTAGGCTATCCAACTTCGATCATATAGGCAGTCATGTCAGCAAAAAGAGAAGGTTATTCTTTGTGTACATTAAATTCGTTTTGTGTTGATTTTTAAACAAAAACCGTAATAAACACGCATGTTCGAGAATGTTCCCTATCAGTTGTATTATTAGCAATGTGTTGTCATGTGTATCCATTTTGATGAGTGGGCGTGGATGAAGGTGTGTAAATGCATAATTATGTGTGCCTCTGTGTGTGTGTGGTTTGGGTGTGGTTGGGTGTCTGTGTGTGTGTGTGTGTTTGCATGTCGTGCCGTGTTAGTGTGTTGTGTTTGAGTGTGTTGTGTGGTTTGTCAATTTAACTTCTTTTCACACTAAGTGATATTAGACAAAAGTGGTGTGTGTGTGTGGCTGTGGTGTGTGTGTGTGTGTTTGGTTTAATCTTTTAATTTAACATCTTTTCACTTAGTGATATTAGACCAATAGTGAGTGCGCACGCGTGTGCATGCGCGGTCGTGGCGGTGTGTGTGTGTATTTTGGACTCTTATGTCATGTTCTGTGTGTACATGTTTGGGTCAGTGTGTGTGTGTGTGTGTGTATTTTGGACTCTTATGTCATGTTCTGTGTGTACATGTTTGGGTCAGTGTGTGTGTGTGTGTGTGACAGTGACTGGCAGGGAAATGGGAGGGAGGAGGTGATGGAGACACTGAGTCAAAGCTACACCAGCCATTGGTGGATGACAGGATCCTCAGCTTTCCTGTTCATTATTATTGTGTTTCGGTTGTTAGTCCTATGTTAACAAACCTGAAGACCTTCTCCAACAGACAGGCAGACAGACAGACAGACAGACAGAGAGAGAGAGAGAGAGAGAGAGAGAGAGAGAGAGAGAGAGAGAGAGAGAGAGAACTCGAACTCAACTCGAACTCAAAGATTTATTCACAAAAGGCCATTGGCCCATACATGATGGGGGGTTGCCAAACTGCTTAGTATTTTAGTGAGAAAAATAAGTAACACAAAAAAAACAAAATGTTATTGTATACCCACAACCAACACAATAAAAATCAGTTTTAAAAATATGACTCAGGAAACCAAGATATCTCTTATTCTAAAGGCTTTACACAAATATAAAGCAAGGCTGCGCACAATCCACAATCGCAGGGTGACTAGATGCCATGAGTAGACAGAATCTAAATAAATTAGGCTGTCTACTCTACTTTACCGGAATGTAATTCTGTCTTACATCTTCTAATACTTGACAGCAAAGAACAAAATGAACTTCATCTTCCACTGTTTGCTTCCATAATGGGCATAGCAACCTGAGGTCATCATCTTGTTGTTCTATATATCTACATTTATGAACATTTATGTCTGATACACCAAGTCTAAACTTAGACATAATTCTTTTCAAATGTATGTCCATATCAAGCTTTAAATAAGGTTTGACATGCGTGAACCTATAAATTGTCTGTTCATTTGAAATCTTTCACTGTTTTGTATAGGACCACTCCACTGCTGCCAACGGCAGTCAATCTGTCTTTGCCTGAAAATGTTGATAAACTCTCTACAATTTCCGACTCCTTGATTGAGCCAAACAAACCCAAAGCCAAGTTCACATAAACAGGTACGTATTTGGGAAGCCCAGGTGCTTTTCCCCTTGACATCTAGATCATAAAGCATCTTGTAAGACTTAAAAGGTAGCCTGCACTCATCCATATGCAGAATCTTAATCCAATATCTAATGCATCTTACAGCAGCATTAACAGAGAGAAGATATCTATTGGTTTCACTATAAACAAGATCATTAGGTGTACGTCTATCTAAGCCTAAAAACTGCTTTAAAGCAAAGAGGTGTACTGATTCACAATGTGTTACAGCTGCATCCAGTTCCCAAATTTCCGTGCCATATAACACAGTGGGTTGTATTTGTGCATCAAATATCTTAATGAATAAGTCAAAAGCATTATTATTCAATAATCGTAATTTCAAAACAATTAACAAGCTTCTTTTACCTCGACTTGCCAGATCTTTACATGCAGTTGTGAAACTAAGCTTTGTAGAAAAACAGATTCCTAAATATTTATATACATTAATCACAGGCATGACTTTTCCATTGTACATCCATTTTTCGTGAGCAGCTAAATAACCACCTTTTCTGAATACAACAATATTACTCTTATTCAGATTAACCTTAAGATCAAGTGCTGTTGCAGCACTGCTTAAGTTATTCAGCTGCTGTTGTAAGCCTACAACAGTTTCAGATAGCAGGATGACATCATCAGCAAGCAGAAGAATAAACAATTGTGTGAAATCATCTTGGGGGAAAGTGGCACCATGTTTACCCTTATTAGAGAGAGAGAGAGAGAGAGAGAGAGAGAGAGAGAGAGAGAGAGAGAGAGAGAGAGAGAGAGAGAGAATTACTGCATTGTCCATCTATTTTCCAGTAAATGTATAAATGAACCGATTTTGCCAAAGATAGACACCGCCAGTGTTGTCTCTTTTTAATAATAATAATAATAATAATAATAATAATAATAATGTATGGAATTTATATAGCGCTGAATCTTGTAAAGCAACAAATCAAAGTGCTCAGATGATTTTTTTTTATTTATGCGTGTGTATGCGGTTTTGTAAATGTTGTCATCTGTTCCCACCAGCACACAATGGCCTACTCTTTCGAACAGCGGAACAGGATTTAACGTGTGCGCAAGATGTTCACCATGCGTTCGCACACGGGGCCTCGGTTTATAGTCTCATCCGTAGGACTTTTTCCTCATTAATTGATTTGTTGTTTTCTTTAGGTGGGTTGGTTGGATGGTTGGTTGGGTTGGTTTGATTTTGTGTGTTTTGTCGTTGTTGTGGTGGTGAAGATTGCTGTTGTTGTTAATGATGATGAGGGCCGTGATGTCAGTTAATGATCATTGTGAGCAGGTGACATAGGCCTATACTGCTCAAAAGTTGACGGAGGTCATCGCCTGAATGAAGTAATCATAGCTGAAATCACCACTGTTAAACAGCAAAGCGCAGTAGCCATGTCAAGTCTCAGACAAAAATAGTAAGCCTTCGCATCATGTCAACTAGTGGGGGGGGGGGGGGGGGGGGGGTTGTTTTCTTTAATGTGATATTGATGGCATGTTGGTTTTTTGTGTGATATTGATGGCATGTTTTTTGGGTTTTTTATGTGATATTGATGGTATATTTTATTAATGCAATATTGACGGCGTGCTTCTTTTTTTAAAAAAAATGTGATATTGATGGCATGTTTCTGTCTCTGGTCAACAGCCCGACGTATTCAGATATTGCTGATAGGGTTGTCCTCATTAAGTGTGGTTGATGCTGTTATTGCGCATCTCTCCAGCTTAACACCCTGGAGATCACCCAGAATATGCACTCTGACTCACTCATCCCACCTGGGAAGGAATCACTATGAGATTAAAAGTACACACTGGGTAAGAAGTTTGCGCGTATGAGTCTTTTAAGTACCTCGCCATAATAGACAGCTGTACTCCGACTTCAGGTGATTTTTTTTTTCTCCTGAATAAGTAAATTCAGTGCAGTGCCCCCAACGACTTCACCAGAAGTGAAAGGAGAAGTCAGTCAACCTGATCAGCCAGTGAAATAAAGTTAAATTACAAATTAATGCCTCTGAAAATCAGTCATGGGGCATTGCTCGAAAACATCTCGGGATTCTAGGGGAATGTAAGTCTTGCTCAGTTTTTACAGGCTGGAAAACTCCCGTCTCATGGCCATGATTATCATGTTTACAAGTGTGCCTCTCTGACAAAAGACTGGTTAGCAATCTTTGTAGGCTACATGTAGATAGATAGTCTGGATGAGACTATAAACCGAGGCCCCGTGTGCGAACGCACGCAGAACATCTTGCGCACATGTTAATCTTGTTCCGCTTTTCGTAAGAGTAGGCCATTGTGTGCCGGTGGGAACAGATGACAGAATTGACAAAACTGCATACACACGGGGACTGGATGCAAAAAAGCACATAAGTGCTTATTCCATTATCTTCGATAAAAAAAACCCACATAAAATAAATAAATAAATAAATAGATCTGGTAGATCGTATCTCATACAAAGTGTCCTGGATGTCTGCGACAGTCTTTGGCCCAAATCATTGACCTTTGCTTTAAGGTTGTTTTTTTGTTGGTTGGTTTGTAAGCAGTCATTGTGGCCTGCCAATCCAGAACATGGGTACCTTTTTATAGAGTCTGCCTGCCCCTTTCAATGACAAACAAGCGTGACCGCTACATTTACACCTCGCTTACATAAGCCAGGGGGCTTAGCACTAAACGGACTACGATTGACCTCTGTGACTCGGCATAGAGAGCACAAACACTGGTTCTCTCTGTGGAGAAAAAGCATAGTAAGATTTCAGAACGTAAGGCTTGATGATGATGATGATGACGATGATGATGATGATGGTGATGGAGAAGATGATGATAATAATGATGACGATGGCAGTGACGATACTGACTGCTTCCTCGCATCTTCTTCCCTTTCTCTGGAGTAAAAAATCACGGTAAAATTCAGAACGCTCGGATTTGATGATGATTAGGAGGAGAAGGAGGAGAAGGAGGACCAGGAGGAAAATAACAATAACGATAATGATGAATCACATGTTACACCGTGAAAACTGGAGTTTGTCTTGTCAAAGTTATGTCACCTTCAGAATGAAACGTTTTTGGCTATAATTGATAATTGTTGTCTCTTACAACAGACCAGAAAAAGACCGACATTCTACACAAATGTATATATGAATGTGTGATAGCAATCAAACGAGCGATGAATGGATTTTGTCTTCCAGTGCCTAGTTTTCTGAGCCAAAGGAACACGTTTCACAAAATAATGTTCGTCAGGCCTAACACTTTTAAGTTTCATCAATTTTTGTCTTATTTATCTCCTAGAGCAAAGGCACGGGCACACACACACACACACACACACATACACACACACTAAACAACACACACACAACACACAAACACACACACACACACACACACACACACACACACACACACACTCATACACGCGCGCGTGGCTCTTCAGTTATTATTATTATTATTTAATTTTTTATTGTCTTCAGTTGTCAAAAGCTGTGTATCTGCTATGTTGGTTGGACTTTGGGCACTGTGGGCCTATAAAGTGTTGTTTGTTCTGATAATAAAGTTTACAAATCATTTAAATATGGGTTGGGGTATTTTGAAAGTCGGTTATCATGATAGTGTTACTGGCCCTTCAAACTGTAGGAAATGTCTAAGCATTACACACAAACTGAATAATTATTGAACTGAATTTTGCCGCTGAAGTCGAAGTCAATGTTTTTATTTTCAGATAGTACATGGAGTAACATTGAAGTGTGTGTGTGTGTGTGTGTGTGTGTGTTTGTGTGTGTGTGCAGTGTGAACGCCTGTGTTTGTGTGTGAGAGAGTGTGCGCGCGCGAGTAGAGAGTGCGCGCGCGTGAGTGCATCATGCATGTGTTTTAATCACTGAGCTATGAATATAGGCCTACATAGAGCCTATGGTTTTCATTGCTTCGCGCTGGGGCCAGAACATGTTTGGGTTCGCTCATTTGGCATAGGCCCATACTGATCGACTGATTTACCTTTGACTGATCTTCAGTACCTCTAAGTCGGCTAATGGTAAGAGGAGTGCTTGAAGTTAGCCTACATTGTATTGTGGGAGAGGCGGGCAGATCTAGGCTTGGTTCGTCGCACCTGTCCTGCAAATAACTCAGTGCTCCAGAAATTGCGAGGGTCAGCTGTTTTTTTCTTAGAATACAGTTCACAATAATATCACACAGAGCTGTGCTACAGTATACTTCAAGTATTGTTAGTGCGACATTGTGGTCTTTACTTTAATTTCATTTTGTCGTGTTTTTGTTAGTTTTTGTTTTGATAACACAACCGACCACAAAGGCCATATCAGCGTTCTCATCTTATTCAATTTGAGTGAACTTTGAGTGAACAGACGTAAAATCGAAGCAACAGCAACAATCTTATTCAATTCAGGAACTCCAGTGACATTCATTTCAAGATCAACGCCATCAATCCCTGTAAGTATCTAACAAAGTCAACTGGACAAAAATAAAATGGCAATATACCTAAACTTTTTCATTCCTTAAAGCCAAAAAAACCCCTAAAAACAAAACCAGGACGTGCTGAGGACGCCAGCCTTTCCGCTTATCATCCCCATGTTAAAAAAAACCCCAACATTAAAACAGGATTATGAACACTTCTACCCACAAGAAATACAAGGTAAAGAAAAATGCAAAAAGTGGAAAATAACATTGCAGAATGATCATCTTGTGCCTATCCCAGCGTTCACAATATCACTACCTGGTTGCTAGAACAAAACAATACAGGCAAACATGTCATATAATGAAAAAAAGACAATACTATTTGAAACGTTTGCTTGCACAGATAAAAAGGCAGGAGAACAGAATTGAAAGGCAGAAAATAAAGAGAGATGATAGGAAGGTAAAGAAATGGCGGAAACAAACAATGATAGAAACGGAGATATTTCTAGCACAGAATTTCCAGAAGGTGGGGATTGCTATTTTCTACTGAAAGAACCCCCGACATCCACACGGGGTGGTCTTTACTTCAGATCGTGGGTGCTTGTAGACTTTGCTCTAGACGAGAGAGTACATCCCGTCGGTCCTTGTGTACTTGTGATAAGATAGCGTTAGTCAAATATCTTTGTCAAAAATGCTACAGAATAAACCATGGAAACTGACATAAGGGGAAATGGCCCATATCTTGACTCTGCTATAACTGATTGATATAGGCCTACATGTGATGTCCAGCAGGTGGACAGAAAACACGAACAGTCTTAGGTTCAATTCCACCCCAACACACTCTCTCCTCTCTCTCTCTCTCTCTCTCTCTCTTATATATCCCTAAGGGCGGGGACTGGATGTAAAAAGAGCACATGGGTGCTTATTCATTATCCTCGAAATCAAAGAATTTGCCATTGTCATTGTCATGTAGGCTGTAGTGTCGGAGTACCCAGACAGTCAGCGGCCCTTTTACAAGCAGATTATCAGTCGCAAGACTTGCAGTATCTCTGTATGTTAGTGATGGGCCACATTTGGCAATCAGTTATCTAAGTAGAACTAGGCCTACTCTGTCACATGCCGTAATAAAATTAAAAAAAACCCAACAACTTCAAAGATTGTAGAATGAAACAGGACGCATTTTCGCTCATGTAACTGATTAGCTGCAGTGTGAGCGCTGGAGGAAGAAGAAGAAACAGAAACGACTTAAATCTTTTTTTTTTTTTTTTTTATTGAAAAGGGCTCAAACTAGTCCAGTGGTGAATTTATTTTTGCGGCAGACCATAATCTTCTTCGTCGAACGCTCAGACAGCAACTATTGTTGTCTGTTATATGAGCGAAAATGCGTCACGCTGCCGTTAGCGCCTGACAAGTCAGGCCCAGGGCAGACCATAATTATAATAACATTCATGCAGGCATTTCGTATTTCTCTTGGGCTTCTGTTGAAACTTCCCTATTTTCTCTGGTGCTTTAAACACACACACACACACACACACACACACACACACACACATTAACAGACGGGCAGACTAGGTCTACACACACACATATTGACAGACGGACAGATTAGGCAACACCGCGCCGCGCGCGCGCACACACATTGACAGAGAGACAGACAAACACACACACGCGCGCGCGCACGCGTTGACACACACACACGCGTTGACGCACAGGCACAGCTAGAGTCATAGCCTGGGTGCATGCTGATGGAACAGAGAGAGAGAGAGAGAGACAGAGACAGAGACAGACAGACAGAGACAAAGAGAGAGCGGTGTGTGAGTGTGTGTGTGTGTGTTGTGTTAGCTTGCTTACGCGTGAGTGCGTGTGCGTTCCAACCAAACCAGTACAGCTGGTGTTCCCAACAAGAAAACTCTAGCACACAGTTAAAACTGCTGAGTCAATGTCCCCATACTAAATGGACTGAACTGACACATGTTCAGTTGATGTCATCACGAGGGTTAGGCTAAGTCTAGATAGCTTCAGCAGATCCCATGAAGATAGTGTTAAAATGGTCAGTATCGCTATCACCACGATAAGGCTCCACTCCACACATGATAAGGCTCGACACCTAGTTCCCGTGATGACATGGGGTGATAGAACAAATTTTTCCCTGTAAAAGAAGGCCTCAAAGGTGCTTTAAACCCAAAGAAAACCAATAAAAAACAATAGCCTCCTAAAAAACCCTTTTCTATAATATAATGAAATAAAATCATGATGCTGAGCGAAAAATATAATGAAAATAATAAAATGAACAAAAATAACAATAAGGGAAAATAACATATCATAAAAATAACAAAACGATGATAGATCAAACAAAAACCATTTACAAGACAAAAATGATCATAATAATCACTACGACATTTCTCTACTAAGCTCTATCATCGACTCAACTTTTTTGTTGTTCAGTTACCGGGGAGACTGGTCTTCTCTTACACCAAAGGGGCATTATGCTATATTGTCCCGGGCAATTTTAAGCAGCTGGGGTTGTCCGTCCATCTATCTAATCAAACCACAGGGTGCATGCTGCGTGAAAGCCGTTCATGTCCCCCATACCACCCCTGGCATACACCAAAACTTTTACGAAAACGAATACCTAATTTTTTTAAACATGTGCGCAAGTTTTAAATCTGCGTTGACAAGCATACCAACCAAATCATCTCAAAACAGAGAACAAAGTATGGTACTGGTATAAGACAAACGGGGTATTGGCTTAAAGCATACAATAAAGTATTGTGTGGGGGTCCGGTTTAAATAGTCATATTATGACCCCAAAAATTGTCTAAACCCAAACTGACAACCCCGAGGGGAAAATCCCTAAAGGGGAACACCTGTGCGGGGACTCAAACCCCGTCCTCACAGTACAGTCAAACGATTTAAACCCTTTTTAACCACTAAAAACCGGGAAAAAATAATTTTAACAAAAAAAGTTGAAAAACGTCTTTTTAAAAGAAAAAGGGTTGAATTGTGGGGTATTGAACGTTGGTACTTGGAAAAAAAAAAATCTCATACATGGTGGGGAAAAAATCCTTTTATAGCTCTATGCAAACCAGGCTAAACAGGGCCGCAGGGTTTTGGCATACACTGTATTTTTTCGTGCACCACCACTGGGTTAAATGACATTTAAAGGCGCCCTGCACTCTTATAATTTTTGTACAAAACCCTTTGTTCAAAAATTTTCAATCGCTGCCTAATTTCTATTTTAGGGCAAAAGGTGGTTTCATCAGAGATTAGGGGCATTACTGATGACACACCTACAGGTGTGAATGCGTTTTTTAAAGCCTACATTCCCCTTTTACAATTTGTGCTGCCTCCCCAAACCCAGCTTGGCATGAATCAGCATCTCGAAAACTGATGTCAAGTCCAGGGATGGGGGGGCGGTTCACGCTGTTGGCCAAATGCTGGGTTTTCCCAACACCACTATTATGCCGGGTACTGCCTGTGTTTTTCTTTTTTGCTTTATAAAGGCCCCTCCATAAACAAACACCAACGACACTTGGGGGCTGCATGGGTTTTCGCCAATGGGATGGGAGGTTTGTCAGACAACAACATGTGGGACTGCAGGGTTCTGGCCTAGGGGCTTTGATATAGCTTTCAGTTTTCTGTGGCGTAACTAACTCCCCGTGGCATGTCCTAGTATATAACCACCAAACAAAACAAAATAAAATCGTCTTATTGTCTTGGACTTTTGGAACATGTTTTTCTCTCCACCAGGGCCCAGACTATTTTCAAATGTATGGAGAGTTACCCCCCGTTTTAATGGGGTCGGCTTGGAAGACTCATTTTAAGTGAACTTTAAAAACATATGCAGTTTTGCATTTCATTTTTTAAAAAAACACGTCACTCTTTTAAAATAAATCATTAATAATTTTTTAACAAAAGTCATTTATATCCCCACCCCACTCCCCATAAATCAGCCGGGAACTTTACACCTTATTTTAGTATTTTAAAGCATAATTTTTTGACCTAAGACCTTCATATTTTTTAACCCCCCCCCCCCCCCCCCCCCCCAGAGTAATCTTGGTGGCTCCAAGCAAGCAGAGGCACAGGCTGGAGCAGAGGACACACCCTACTTTACAGTTTAGGACACACCTTACTTTACAGTTTGGCAGCACAGTATGCCAAGTCAGCAGGACTGCTGCGACACCCTGGCTGGCTGGTCCTCACACTTGATGTCACGTTTCAACAGCGTGTGCCGATGTGTCGTCCACTGCATTGTGGTTTGGCAGTGCCCTTGGCTGTGGCCTGTCTGGGCTGACAACGGCATGTGGTGATGGTTCAAGCAGACGTGTTGATGCATGCAATCATCGAAGTGTGCAATTGTTATGTAAGTTGTGGAATCTTTCAGGGTAGGCCTATAGGACCTACTCTGTTACTGATTACTATATAATTATATAAATATATAATTATGCAGTGTAGACCTACTGGGAGAGAGAGATTTATAAGTTTACAAAAAAAACACATAGAACATGTTAACACAATTAGGCTACATGCTGCTCCCATTAACATCCAAATGCCAGAGTGAATGAGTCAAATTTTAATAATCTTCAAGTAATATTAAAACAAAACCTTTGATAGAGAAGTATACAATCAAACCTATACATTGATGTAGCACTAACCAATCCAAAGCAAACAGTAGCAAAACAACTGTATGGTTGAACTCTTATTTCAAGCCAGCAGGAACACACACACACTCAAACTCTCTCTTTTACATTAAAATTTTTTTTTTTTTTAGTAAGCATTCCAAATACTCAGTCAAAATTAATACTTCATTCTATGTGTTCATTTGGTCCAGCAGTAATTCTCATGATCTTATATTTCAATGTATTTTTCAGTGGTCAGTCACTTGTGACATGTTTTAAGCTTTGACATGGTGAATAAAAGACAAAAGATAGACAGAATTTTAAAAGATGATCAATTCTGTGCTCTAAGTCAAAACTTAAGTATCAGTCAAAAATATTGTTTTATTACAAAAATAAAAAAGGTGGGGGAGGACCAAAAGTACCCCCTCTCTCCGTTCGCCAAAAGCCTACTTATGAAGCTTTTAAATCCGGCCTCAAGACATATTTCAAACCTAAGATTCTCCCATCTTGTTCCATTTCATTTTTTGTCCCTGCCCTCAACCACCAAAACTCCATCATCCTGCCGGAGTGTACAACCTTTATGTGTGTGCGTGCGAGTGTGTGTGTATACATTTGATTTTGTAAATAAAACATCTATCAATTGTAACTGGTTGCATGTGAATGAGTAGGATGAATGAAAGCGCTTTGAATTTTTTTTGCAAGATATAGCACTATATAAATTCCATGTATTATTATTATCAAATAATCCAAGCCCCACCAACCCACATCAAACCAAACCAGTGGTCATTCATTTCATAGAAACCCTTGTAGTGACAATGACGGCAAAAAAACTGTTGTCACATCATGTGAGCAGACGTAGAATTGAAGACCACTATACAACTACTGACAGCTATCTAGGCATGTTGTGAGTACCTCGCCTCACTAACTTTATGGAAGGAAACCACCGTTTGACCCTGTACTACTGTGAGGGAAAATGATTTCTTTTTACATACTTCTTTTTTATTGATTCATTTCTTCTTTTTTTTTTGGGGGGGGGGGGGGGGGGATGGGGTTTCTTGCTTTAACTATCCACTCCCCCCCAAAAAGAAACAACAGATAAAGAAACAAAATATATGCCAAACAGACATACTCTAAAAACCAGCCTCCCCCCCCCCAAAAAAAAAAAAAAAGGCCTTTGAAGCAGATTGGGCAGACTTAAAATATCTGTGTATCAGTGTGAGCAAAAATGTGTATCATGATCAGCCCGATTGTTGCCATCTTCTACCCTGATATAAATCAGTTTCAATTTTGAGTATCCTTGATATCAGGACTCTGTATCTGTGAAGTTGGAATGCAGCTACCTTAATGGTGGGCAAAAACAGTTGCATACACAAACATCTCACTATTGGTGAACCTCACAGCTCTAGCCAAAGACCCCCCCCCCCCCAACAACCAAAACCCACCCCCCCCCCCAAAAAAAAACAACACAACAACAAACCCCCCCCCCCCAAACCAACATTTTGTCAATTGTTTTTAAAAAATTTTTTAAATCATAGCTACACATTCTTTTTTATTTTTTAAAATGGAATCAACAGCTAAACTGATTGGTTTGTTTGCTTGTGACTTGAAACAAAGGGCAAATCCTCTGGCTGTTCATGTTCTGCACATTCCAAGTTACATTGTTTATGGTTGTAGCCACAGTAACTGAAACGGGATCAGGGATTTGGAAGAAATCGTTGTTTGAATTAAGTCAGATGTGACAGGCATGCTTGACTGATTTTCCAAGCTGAATTGAACTGAATTGTATTACCACTTTCAGTCATGGCAAATTTTTCTGTGTGAAATTTGAAATGCTTTGCCCAGGGAGAGTGCATCTTCACATTAGCAGTGCCACCATTTAATTTTTTTGACATCTTTAAAATACATTTTCCTGTTTGCAAGTGTACTTCCTTCTGAACCAGAGTGGTTTTTTTCTACAGAATTTTGCAAGGAGCTATTCTTGTTGCCATGGGTTCTTTTATGTGCGTTGAAAGCATGTTGCAAACAGGACCACAACTCAAGGGCTACTGCATGGGGAAACAGTTTTGGTCCATATGGGGATCAAACCAGCATTTCTTGTGTGTGCATGTGTGTACAGATTATGAACACACACACACACACACACGTGCACACACACACACACACACATTAATGCATACCATAATTGCAAACAAAAAGACACCTTTGAAGCCTTTGAACAAGTTAGTGACATCAACAATGAAACTGAATGAGGTCATAACTTTTATTTATTATTTTAGAAAAAATTCACTAAAAAAAAAATCATCAACAACCACACATCGTTTTTTTTGAAAAATTCACACAGGAAAAGAGTTTGAATCATCATCAACATATAAGATCTATCAAAATGTTCTTCTTTGAAAGCTGTTGAGCTCATCATGATTTTCAAAAGGAATATATACAATATGGAACACGACAAAGTTTATATACACCTGATTACACTATACATGCATATATACACTTGCATATAAAATACAATCTTAGATATTTTAATGCCAACATTAAAGAACACATCATTTTCCCCTGCTTTGTTCCTCAGCCCATAATCCCAGGGTTCACAAATGGTGTGCACATTGGCAAATGTAACTGTTTTTGCACCGATAAGGTCACCACACTCTATCTTCTTGGATGGTGTCTAAACATGATACCGATAGTTTTAAAAACAAACAATCTCATTCATTCTCACAGGTATGGTGTACTATTTTTTTTAAAGAAAGAGGGGGGTGAAAATGTGAGCATGATTTGTCCATGTACACAGTGTTCATGCAGGGGAATGTGGTTTAAAGTCTTATCAGACTGACTGTAGTGAAGGGACTAGAGTAAAGCACAAATGTGGCTCTTAAGACAACATCTCAAAACCTGGCAGCTGTGAGTGAGATTTGATCCTGATACTCTTGAATCAAATGCTAAATGGTCTATCCACTGAGCCTCCTATGTGTATTCCAACACTTCATGAATGTTGTCGTACACACACTACTGAATGCGACTTGTACACACACTACTGAATGTGACTCACATCTCACATACACAACACAAGCAGTTAAACAATAAACAAAACAAAACAAAAAAAGGCTGAAATCATACCTATTTGTCATCAACAGCAGCCTTACATGACAAAAAAGAAGGAAAACAGCAACAAAGAATGGACTGAAACTATCATTAGCATGCATCACCAATACAACTAATCAACACACTCTCTGCTGACAAACTCCGAGAGAACAACAATCACGACACTTAAACAGAACAGTCAACACAATCTGGTGATTGAGCAAAAATATGTTTTAAAACCACTAAGCCATTATAAAAGATGCAGATTCTCCTCTATCAAATTTGTGGCCCATACAGAAACTTATTAAAAACAAAACAAGAAAATTTTTTTTTTAAATGGAAACAGATAATCACGCAACCATGGAGGTCAGCACACGGGAGCTCTCAAATACATAATTTATAAACCCACTTCTCTAATATGACCTAAATTGACAGATAGGCAGGAAGTTGACTTTTCAGTTCCCCAAGGTTACTGAAAAAGTTCCAAATTATAGAAAGTGAGGGTGTGAAATAAGTGGTAGGAGTTAAAATACATAAAATGCTATTAATTTAAAATCACACTAAGAAGCAAATCTGATCCCTCTCTTAGATCTACAAAAGCTGTCTGTGGCTAACATTTGTAACTGGAGGTCTTTTTGAGTCAGATTCTTTCGCCAATGAAATATTCATAGATTCAAAGACAATCCAAAAGTGGTAGAAAATTTTATTCATTTCAAGCAATAACAAAAAATTCATTAAAAAAAAAAAAAGTATTCATGTACTGCCAATAGTACCCCAAATACCTCAGTACACAATTTGACTTAGTCCACAAAACCTTACACATCCACATCAGGCCACTGTTTATGGCTCTTGACAGGCTACTTTTGCACATAATAGAAAAAAAAAATCTGCTTAGTTGTGGTAATAGTGTGCAAGTTGGTATATTCTGTCTTATTTCACACAATTTTTTGCACACACAATAGCACATACAGTAAGACACACAGTGACATACACATGCTTGCACAAGTAAGCATGCAAACAAAAACAAAGAAAACTTCTTGCGTATGCTATCTGCTTCTGCTGGGCGATGATCCCATAATTCAAGGTACTGATCTTTATTTTGGTATTAAAGGATAAATAAAATTTAAGATTGGAACTGACGCTTCCTAATGGTAATGGCTATGGCTGTTAGATGATTCGAAAGTACTCTTGTTCTTTGTAACTCCCCCATAACATCCAGAGCTTTCACCTCAATAGTTTCACATCATCAATCACCTATTTTTTGATGATAAAATGTTTGCATATGCTGGGGAAAAAATCTCCACTTGAAATGAAAAACCACCTAAAAACCCCCCACCCCACAATGACCATCTACTAATACCCTGCTGCACCCTGGCAAGTGCATTATCCTGATTATCTCTCATACAGACCAACTGTAATCTTTATCACATGACCAGATTAGACACACAATTATGAACATTTCACTTATCTGCATCAACAATTTAAAAAAAACTATAGTCTATGAAAAAAACAAAACACCGCCTGAAAAAGAAAGCTTTTATTGTTAGAAAGTTTTATTATTATTTGCAATGATGGCAGCAACAGCAACAGAGAGTACATATAAGCTCAGTTCCAAATCACATGGAAAATATATTATATATATCAAAATCACAATTAACAGTCAACCACAATGCTGACATTTTTGGTAAGATTTTCTTCTTTCAAACAAGATGGGCATTCCACATGAAGACAAAATACTACTGTGTCACACGCCACTGAATGTAGATGGCCTTGAAGCTGTCGAAGCCAGCCAGCACACCAGCACCAGCCACGCTACGCAGGATGTTGGCACCAGCTCCCTTCATCATGGACATGAAGCCCTCGTTCTTCAGAATCTGCCTGGCGCAGTCGATGGAGCCCTTGTATTTGACAGACTCTCCGGAGGTCATCATCATGCGTCGTCGGATAGTGTCCATAGGATAGAATATCAGACCAGCGGTAACCGTCACTGCATAGCCCAAGAGGAAGGACACAAAAACGTTGGCATTTTCTCCCAACATCAAAGGCTTCAGGGAGTCGTACAGGCCAAAATAGATGCCACGGTATATGGCCATACCAAAACAGGAGATGACGAAGCCTCTGTACAGACCAACAATACCGTCCGACTTGAGGGTTTTGGAATAGACATCGATCAGACCTTTATACTGACGCTGACTTCCTTCTCCAGCAGCCTTGGCGTCGTTGGCCAGGCGGGTACGTGCGTAATCCAGGGAGTAGACGAAAACCAAGGACAGGGAACCAGCAGCAGCACCAGAGAAAATATTTTTGCTGAACTTTGAGGCGTAGGATTCATTGGGTGAGGACTTGAACAATGCATGGACTTTGTCCTTGAAGGCAAAGTTGAGGGCCTGAGTGGGGATGTATCGCAGGCAGTTAGCCAAGTTGCCACGCCAGAATGGAAGGACACCTTCTGTGCGAAAGGTACGTACTGTGCAGTCGATCACCCCCTTGTAGGGCTCTGACAGACGACCGGCTTTGATCATTTCATCTTGGTTCTGCACCAGCAGCTTGATACGCTCAATAGGCGCAGCTGCGGTTTTGGAGATGACGGCAGCAACACCGGAGAGAGTGAAGTTCTCAGCAAAGCCAAGTTTCTTGGAGGCCATCTGAAAGAAAACAAATTTTGCAAGATTGTTAACTAACTTCAATCATTAAACTTATTTCTGTTGTTCCTTGGCTAGAGCTCTGAGGTTCACCAATGGTGAGTTTTTGCATATACAACTGTCCCATCCCCTCCCAGTTAGGTAGCCACATTCTGACTTCGGGAATGGTGTCTAAAACATCACCTGTGTGCATGCAGTTTTTAAATTTTGTTATCCATTCCTACTGGCTCAAAATGGCCTACTCTTCTGAAAGACAGAACCGGTTTCTAACATGTGCGCAAAATGTTCTGTGTGCATTTGCATATGGGCCTCGATGCATAGTCTCATCTGAAGGTCTTTTACATTCAGTTTGATTTTCGTGTCAAACTGGGAGAAAGGGCGAGGCTGAGAATTGAACCTAGAACCTCACACTTTGTTAGGCAAGTAAACATCTTAACCATCCTGCCACCTTCCTTAATTAGACATGTATATTTATTCAAAAGTAAAAAGTATGTTCTTTCGAGCCAGAAGGCCCATAGAGCCGGAGCTTATCCCGGTTTCTGTAGCGTTAAGCGAACTGATGGTTTTTCACCACCCCTGTGACAGGACGCTAGTCTGTTGCCAGATACTTCCCCAGCAGAGCTGGTACCCACTTGTACACCTGGGTGGAGTGAGGAAAATAGGAGTAAAGTGTCTTTCTCAAGGACACAACACCGAGCCGAGCGGGGATCGAACCCGCGACCTCTGGATCACGAGTTGACCGCCTAAACCACTCGACCACGGTGCCTCCTTATTTATTCAAGAAGACCACTCTATTCCTGGGAGGGGAAGGGGGTGAGGGGAAATACTTTTTTTTTTTTTTTAATGATCATGGGGAAGCATCAAAAGAAGAAAGATTATTATGAGTAAACAGCTATCCATGTGAATGCTGGAGGTGATAACAACTTTGTAATCTACAAAGAATTTGAATTCAGCTGTCAAATAGAAGTCAATAACTGCCCCCCCCCCCCCCCCCCCCCCCCCCCCACCCCAACAAAAAAAACAGCCAAAAAAACCCACCTCATAATACAACAACACAAAAACAGAAGCTGTCTTTTCTCAATATCATTTAAAATTCCTCCCCTTATTCCATGGTGTCTCATTTTGTTTCTAGTATTCTTTTTCTTGAGTTTGATGACAGAGGCATCATTTAAGCTAGATTACTTTTCTCTTTTTCATTTTTGTTTGGCTGTTTGGTAAGTTAGCTGGTTGGCTTTTGTTTGTTTTCTTTTAAATTACCAAAGCAGAACAAACCAAAACAGTCTGAATGGCACCAGAAATCATAGACTTGCCAATAATATCATGAAAAATGTTTTGATTGGTAAACTTTGCTAGGTTCAAGATTAGCACTATCATGTCCAAAAAAAATCCCATCAATATTCATTGTAACTTGATTACTTTAATTCACTCGTTCTTCTGATATGCAGCACTCATGTTTATTTGATATCTTAACACACATGTGCATGCACACAGATACTGTGTACACATATAACAAATATAAAATCTGATACATGTACATAAGCATGATAGTTACTCAACTTACTGAGAACTTGACTGATGCCTTGACTATGCATCACTAATCTCTCTCTGTCATGCTCCTGGAAAATCTTTCAAACCCCATCCTCCCTGCCTTAAATTAATAATCAATAAGACCTGGCAGTAAGAGAAAGGGGGTCATGTCATGTGTTGGCACATGTATGTATTTGAATGATTATTCTCATTTTGCTTTGACTAATCTAGTTGCTCTTGAAACTGCATTCATGATTAAAAAACAAACCCTGTGATGAGCATACATACAATGTACATTGTATGCAAACATAAATCTTGCTTCCTTCAATATTGTGCATGCTAGAAGCAATAATGCATAAAATCACTTCCAAACTTTTAGTGTGTGTGTTTGCAGGTGCCTGGGTGCGCCCACATGTGGTGTGTTGTGTGTGTGTTTAAAGTAAAAATTAAAAAAAGATAATGTAGCTTTTCCATTTTTCCAATTGTACACGATCTGTTTCGGTAATATGTTGTTACCATGTGACAGGTATAACTTTTCAATTAAGATTTTTGCGTTTTGTTTTGGGTTTGTTGTTGTTGTTGGGTTATTTTTTGCTGCTGTTTGTTTTGCTCTACAGTTGATAACATTCCCATCACAATTTGTTAGAACTCTGTACTTTATGCTTGACAAAACTCTCTAGGAATAATTAAACAATAGGCTACACGTACGAGATATGCAATTTACTTAAAAACTTGCGTAAACATTTGACCTATGACCTTATGTTATACTGTTTCTGATTTCGGGAACCTGAGACGAAAGCAGGTGCTTAAACATTCCTCTAAAAATTACGAACCTCTGTTTTTGATGAAAAGCATGGATGTGATATGTGTCAGACAGCGAAAAACTCCAGCTGCTTTCAAAATAAAAGCCGGCAAATTGCACTCAGCACAAGTTGCACATGGATCAATCTTGACCGGAATCGACCTTAGAGAGAGGGCAAACTTCCGCGAACAGGCTACAGTCCACAGATGTGTTTGGGCCTGAAACCGTCACTCTCAATATCGCCCTCAAGTTTGTGCACAGCACTTACCAGTGCATCAGCAATGATACCAAATATTTCCTGCTAAAAACAAACATCCCATTCAAAAAGTCACACGAATCTGAATAACGTCTGGAGGTTACTTAGTGTAATGGAATTGGAAATGGCTAATTAATAGTGAACAAGGTACAAATATTGATGTTGGAAATAATAAGCCAAATTATCAGTACCACATTGGTAACAATGCAATCAAGGTGACAGTACAAAAGCAAAAAGATTTTGTGAGTGCTTGGAGATTTTAACAATCCTCATTTTAAGTCATACTCATTCTTTTGATTAAAAAAAGTCTTTAAAAAAATATATATATTGATTACAATGGCACTTTATTAATATAAAGACAGTGACATCATGGTGCCTTTGAATGACCAATTCCACCAAAAAAAAGGGAAAAAAAGGGAATGTAGCATTTCACTAAAGTACCAAGAAATACTTAATTTTCAAAGTAGACTTTCTAAGAAGATTCAACACAAGAAATTATAGGACAATGTAATCTCAGTTATATAGAAATATATGACAAATCAAAAAGCTGCAAGTCTTGAATATAATAAATTTTGAAGTGATATGACTGATGTATCAAAACATTGTCATAAGTATGCCACTATTGCTGTACCCCCCCCCCCCCCCCCCCCCCCCCCACACACACACACCCCCACCCAAAAAACGGACATGATAAGCACCACTGTTCACCTTTCAAATTTATCAAATTGTTTGCCAAAACTAACAGTTGCACTGTTTCCTTTTTAAAAATTAAACTAAGATGGTTACCAATCTGTGAGATGGTTTACCAAACAATCTCGTCAATGCAGGAGCATTTTAATGTATAATAAATCTTTTGGATGTAAGAATATTGTTTAAAATCAATCTTACAATTGGAAGCAGGCCTGAACATTAATAGTATGCATTACAAACAACAGACTTAGACAAACTTTTACTCAAATCAATTTTGTTCTTAAAAAATTAAGCAAACTGCTAAAACATTTACCTACCAATGATGTCATATGATACAAACACATAACCCCCTCCTTTCTCTGTTGTCTGCTAGCTTCTTCACAAACACATGCATAAAAAAATGTGTGAGAATGAGATCATAGACACAAAACAAAAGAAATCCACAGGTTAAGAAAAATTCTGGGTGGAGTGGGTTTTTTTTTTTACTCTATTACTTGAACCCACAACAAACACACAGCATATTTTTCTCATCTTAACAATTTTCAAATGAAGCACAGGCTGATTTTACAGTATCACTTAGAAAACACCGCTTTTACCTGCATCGTCCAGCATGCATACATAAATACAACGCTAACATTAATACTGAAATGTGCTTCACATTTAGCAATTTGGTGCAATTCTCATCGAAAAACACTTTCTGTTATCCAGGCTCAAATACTTTAATGCTTATTATGATTTTCAGATCAATACTTTCAGCCTCTTTAACTTTTATCAGAGCCATTATAATTTCTAGCAGCAGCAAATTCACATCATATATTTTTTTAAAAAATACCCTAAGTGATTATCAGGAGACATAAATATTATTGGCAGAAATGCACTGTGATTTCCTCTCAATCCTCAGCTACAGCCCTGAGGTTCAACAATGGCGATATTTTTGCAGATGTGACTGGTTTTGCCCACCATTAATTAAAGGTAGCACTAGCAGCATTCCAACTAGGCCTATGGGGATTCACATTGCATAGAAACAACAAATGCAGCTCTAGATAAAATCACAAACACTAAAATAAAAAAATTGTTTTGCTTGCTTCGCTCCCTCCCCCACCTTTTCCAAGTGCTAGTATCTTTAAAAAAAAAAAAAAAAGGTTTTAGTGAGGGTGTTTTGTCAGAATTTTACATCTGGTTTATTTTGATGTTGATGTAACCAGAAAATGCTCTCTCTCTCTTGCTTCTTGCTGTCTCCCCTCTATTTTACTTTATCCATATTACTTTTAATTATTATTAGTGTATCAGTTTCATGTTAATGTTCAATTCATTCCTTAATTATAATTAGTGTTATCAGTTTCATGATAATGTTCAAATGATTTGAGAATTATATGTTTATCAACGTATATCTCTTTTCTAAAAAATATACATATATCATCTATGTATCTCTTGACATTAACCTGGCTTCAGATCAGCTAGGGATTATGTATTGTTAAATATACACTTATCTTTCTAAATCATGGTGTTGTTGTCATAGTAGGGTTTTTCCCCTCCTTGTTTTGTTGATAGTCCTTAATCTGGGCAAGGGCCAGATGATAAAAAGTATGTGTATGCTTATTCTGCTAGCCTTGAAAAATAAAGATTCATAAAGTGCTTACTTTTACTTCTCACAACCCACATGATGCAGTAATCTGCAAGGGAAAGTGCATGCTCAAAAGTGCAGAAAAATAGCAATGACTTAGCCTATGCAATTCTGATACTGGGCATATGTGACAAGAAAATGGGTGTCTATATCACTACCCACCAGACTGAATGAGTTTTGACATACACCTCTGCCAAAACAATGTCTGAAACTTAATAAAGTAAAAGCCAAGAGAAGTAACTCATCATGTTCCAAATGTCATGACTGAGTGTGTTATTTCCCCTAGTTTTCTTCTAATAAATAATATAATAATAATGAAACTATTATATTTTGTGCTGGCTTAGCCTACTTGCTGATCATCATCAGCAGTTTTAAAAGGTAGGCCTATGCATGCACACATACAAAGTTCTTATTCCATTGATGGGCGTGGGGTTCTAATCTGTATACTTCATCAAACTTGAAATTCCTCACAGCTCTTACCAGTGCAGCACCAAAAACAAAATTTAATAACATTTTTGTTGGAAAGGTCAACTTCCCAAACTCACATGAATTTGAAGAAAGCCTTCAGATTCAAAGCTTTATTATATTATTATGATTATTATTTTCATATATTTCTGCATATTTCTTTGTTGCCATAAAGGGCTCATACACATTTTTCTTTTCTGTCCCCCCCCCCCCCCCCCATGTTGATAGGCCTAGTTTGAGCAACACATAATATTGTCTGCTTCTTGTTGGTCCATACACCACAGACACCCTAGGCCTCTCTCTCTCTCTCTCTCTCTCTCCTCTCTCTCTCTCTCTCTCTCTCTCTCTCTCTCAAGCATTCTGGATTTGAAAAAAAAAAGTATTTCACTATGACCCTTAAGGTTTTCTCACAAGCTGCAACTGAAAATGCACGTTTTGGTTGATACTGATATTCATTATTGTTACTTGCAGGAACAATGCTTAACCTAATCTTTAATAGAGTTTCTCTTACAACTGTTGACACAGCCTGGTTGGAAGGTTTTCAGCAGGTGTGCAGCATACTTTGTGTTACCCAAAGACACAGCCGGCTTCCTTGTGCAGAGCATCTAAACAAATGTTTGTCACTGGCTCCGAGAGAATGCAACACCGTTAGTGAGCAATAGCCTTATACAGCTGCTTGAGTGAGTTTACTTTTGGATACGAAGCACAAGACAGTGCCTGCACCATCGATCTTTACTGTTATGGGCTATAGAGTAAAGTACATACAGTCGTTGTCACCATCAGTTTGTTAGAAGTGAAGTAGTCTGGACACAACACACACACAAAACCCCACCCTTGAAATAATCACACACTCCAGAACTAGATGATGATTCACATGGAGACGCTGTGGCTTGACACCTTTACAACTACAGAAATAAAAAAAGAAAACACTAGAAACGCTGATTTTGATGTCAAGAACTCACAAAATAGGCCCAACATTACAAAACAGAAAAGTAACAAACAGGAATTCCTAAAGTCGCCAGTGTATCATAAGCAGGTAGAACCATACCTTGTATCACAATGCAAGTTGACAGATAGACAATTAATCGACACAACAGAACTCAGCTAGCAGTCGTTATTGTCAAGTTATTTCTTCTTGATCAACCCAACACGCCAGGTCTACTGGCCCTACAGAGCACGCGGTGGTTCTCTGCCAAATATGACCTGTTTGCAGCATTTCTCAAAAACCCGTTCTCAAAAATAGATCAGGTCACACTCCACAAGACAAGTCGTAGCAAAGTTGAAGGTCAAGTGAACCCTGTCTTCTTTGTAGCCCTTTGAAGCGAATCCTTTGTCAAATTTGAATTTTCTTTCAGTCAGAAAAGAAAAACAACAACACAAACAAAATATAACAATTAGAGTACTTGTTTAGGGTTCAGGAAACAGAACAAGGGGAGGCAAATAGATAAATTGCGAATTCATCAGACTTACTTACTTGGATTGGGCTTGACCTTCGACTTAACTACACGTGGAGTATGGTCTCAGGTAAGTTTTTCTCTCTTTCAACATTTTCTGAGAAAAACTAGGGCCAACTGTTTCAGGTGACTAAGAAGGAAGGTGGCTGGACAGTTAAGACGTGCTCTGCCCTTTCTTTTCAGTTTGAAAAACAGTCACAAAATCTAACCTTCCATGAACCACTGAGCTGTATTTATTTATTAATTCTGTTATATCGAGGATAATGGAATAAGCACTCATGTGCTTTTTTTTACATCCAGTCCCCGTGTGTATGTGGTTTTGTAAATTTTGTCATCTGTTTCCACCCGCACACAATGGCCTACTCTTTCGAAAAGCGGGACAGGATTTAACGTGTGGGCAAGATGTTCTGCATGGGTTGGAACAGGGAGCCTGGTTTGTAGTTTCATCGAAGGACTTTGACATTCAGTACAATTTTTTTGGGTCAAACTGGGAAGAAAGGGCGAGGCTGGGAAATAAAACCCAGAACCTCACATTAACTTGTTGGCAGGCGAATGTCTTAACCATCCTGCCCCCTTCCTTTGTAGCCCAGGAACGAGAGAGAGAGAGAGAGAGAGAGAGAGAGAGAGAGAGAGAGAGAGAGAGAGAGAGAGAGAGAGAGAGAGAGAGAATGACAATGACAAATGTTTATTGTAATAAGCATTTACAAGGAGGACAGCGGGAGAGGGACAGGACACAAGACAGATTTTAGAAAAACAACAACGTAAACAATAACAGACAGCCCAAATGAACTTCATGCCATGGAATCCATATCATGGCTTTATAAATGATTCAAATTATTACTTTTTATCTCACCATATATTCTCCCACATACAATCCCACATGTGTATTATGTGGAACACAAACGAAATCATGAACTACCACACGCCCCTGTCAAGATTTTCTCTTTGCACAGCTGTGGTTTTATCAGAACTGCACTGTTTCATGTTATCTATCATTGACTGAATATATTCAATAACATCTCTGCAAGTAACTTCAGGCTCTCACTGGAAATACTTGATACATCTTCAGCACACTACCCACACTCTGCCTCAGCCTCAGCATTTTCTGCACACTCCGCACCCACTTCAGAATTGTTGTCGTACATCTCATTCACACTGTCACAGACATAATCCATTGCCTCATTCACAGCATTACAATCATACTGAGAGTCATTTAATCCATTTCCATCTTTACCATATAGGTCATTCACTGCGTTGTCATACAGATGCGACCTCTGTCTGTGTCTCATGGTGTTGCCTCATGTCAATTTGCTGACTGCACTGATAATGGTTTGAAGCACAATGATCATCACAAACTGGAGTGTTCATAACAGTGTCACCTTCAGTTGGGTCAGCAGCATAAAACAAACTGAGGGGTGTTGGTAGAAATAAACCTGAAGGAGACTGCATCACATTGCTTGCCTTTTCCTGTCCGTTACTTCTGTGTGTTTCTGCTCTTTTTCTATCTCTGTTAACCTGAGAGGGACACTTCCTCCTAAACATTGCATTTTGAAGTGGAAGGACAGGGGTACAGCTGGTAGTTTTACTACTCAATCTGAGCAGGACTACAGTTTGTTCTCCTTTGCTATCTACTTTGAATGAGGAAATCGCCGTTTCTTGTAAAACGAGTTTAGCAGACACTCTAACATTGCTGGAAGCCCTGACACTGGCATTTTGAAAGTCAACACATATGAAAACAAAGAAAATTCACCTCATTGCAGGAGAGAGGGTCATGCTGGCAGCCAAGCAAGGGAAGTCACCCTGGAGAGAGAGAGAGAGAGAGAGAGAGAGAGAGAGAGAGAGAGAGAGAGAGAGAGAGAGAGAGAGAGACTGATTTCTGCAAATGCAAACAAATCTGGAAACAGTTTTAATGGAAACTATGCAGACAAGTTGCACCATGCTTTTGGTCATTTCACCCCACTATTTATTTTGAGTTTCAAAGTCCATTTACCCCCCCCCCCCTCCCTCCTTTTCTGTTTCTTGGCTAGGGCTGGGCGGTTCACCAATGGTTTTTACCTACCATTAATTAAGGTAGCCGCATTCTAACTTCAGGGATCAAAGTTCATTGAGGGGGCGGAGTTTTGAGAAAGAAAAAGGGTGACAATGAACCACGCGGAAGATTTGGGAGAGAGAAGATGAACTGAAAGAGTTGTAGGCCTACACCCAAGCCGACACAGAGTCATAGGTATGTAGAAAAAATGACATATGGCACCAGAATTTCAGGTACTTTCAAAACAAAGCAAAAATGAAAGATTATAAAATGAAAGATAACGAAGTTTGAAAAAAAAAATCTGAAACCCATCTGTGCAAAGTGAGAGGCAACAGGAGAGTTTGAACAGTCCTGTGAACAGACTATACTTATTGCCTTTTCCTCACATGTTACAGTAAGGTGACTGCACCCATCAAACACACCCACACACGCGCGCGCGCGCGCACACCTCCTCCCCCCCCCCCCCCATACACGCACACACACACACACAGACGGGTACGGGATAGCCTAGTGGTTAGAACATTGCGCTCGCAATCTGACGACCCGAGTTCGATTCTCGTTCAAGGGGGATATTTTCCCCTGGAGTTAACATTAGTGCAGACTCCACTCTCCCTAAAGTCCTTCGGATGAGACTATAAGCTTAGGCCCCGTGTGCGAACGCACACAGAACATCTTGCGCACACGTTAAAATCCTGTTCCGCTTTTCGTAAGAGTAGGCCATTGTGTGCCGGTGGGAACAGATGACAGAATTTGCAAAACCGCATATACACGGGGACTCGATGTAAAAAAGCACATAAGTGCTTATTCCATTATCCTCGATATAAAGGAATAAAATTAAAAAATAAATAAATAACACACACACGCACACACGCACGCGGGCACACACACACTCACACACACACACACTTTGCATAATTGATTATCAAAAAATACCATTTTATGCACACACTATCATATCATACCTCTCCACCAGCCACGCCCCACAGAATCCCCCCTCCTCATACACATTGCACATAAAAAAAAAAAAGGTAAAGGAGTCCCATAACCTATAAGGTCGTAGGGGAGCGAGGCATCAGAGACCTCACTTCTCTAGGGCCAGCATATTGAGGGCGGCGCCCATCTCCTCTCCCTCGCTGCTTTACCTTCCCTGACCCTAAAGAGGGCAGGTACCCATTTACAGCTGGGTGAACTAGGGGAACTGTACTGAAGCCAAGGCGCGCAAACGGTCACCCATCCAACTGGTAACCACGCTCGACGCTGCTTAACTTGGCTGGGGGAAAGCGAGTGCTCCGACCACTGAGCTATCCCGTCCCCGGCACATACATACCCTTAATAAGCACCCCGCCAGTACAAACATACAGATTCAGAACACACACACACACACACACACTCACACACACACACACCTGCGTCCTTTCCTCTCCCGCAGGTACATCGAGGGTTGACAAAATTCAAACTTTCCTATCTAAGGGAAGCAACTAGCACTTACAGGCCTGTCAATGTAAACTATTTTAATTATTTCCCTTTAATAGTAACGTCTTCAAATTAATATTCTCGATCAATTAATTTTTTTTTTTTTATAACATAGATCTATTCTTGATCAACTTAAAAAAAAAATTTAAAGCCCCAGGGCTTTCCTCGCGGTTCAGAGTAGTATATTCACTCCACAGTACTGTGAAGGAAGAACAGTTGCACCCGAAGCCACATGCATGCACATGTGTATTTGTAGAACATAAAACGCTGCCAATTTGAGATTGAGCACCTCAAGTTAGTAGCCTAACTCCTTGCAGCAAATTTGAGAACTTCAGCGATAGGACCTAGGCCTAACTGCTTGCAGAGTTATTGGGGAGGCTACCGCTCTGAATTTTTCAAGCAGTGTGTGTGTTCAAGGGGCAAGTTGAATTTGGTGGAGCTCCTCCCTCTCCAGATAGAAGGATGCATGCTGGGCTTGTTCTTGTCCATGTCACCGATGCGGGGAAAAGTTCAGGTTTAATTGGGGATCAAACTCAAACTTGTTTACTTTCTAGGCGAGTACGTCATCTAGAGATTGCCCGCCCGTCTCGAAAGCGAGAAGCTCTGGAGTGGTGGTCTGAGTGCTTGTCCATAGGCCGAGGTCTAGTGTGCCACGCACATTAATTTTAGTAAACGTGAAAGAATTCACTGCAATAAGAGAATTGTCCCTCGCAAAATTTTTGTCGAAAAATTATGCCTGGGAGACAAATTTGACGATCTATCACATGGCAGGAGGCTGGAACAGAATGTGTAGGCCCACAGCTTTAGGCCTATAAGAATATAGATTTAAACTGTTGCCCTCTTCGCATCAAGTCTCTGTGGCGCAATCGGTTAGCGCGTTCGGCTGTTAACCGAAAGGTTGGTGGTTCGAGCCCACCCAGGGACGAGTGTTTTTTTAATTTTAAATTTATTATTTAATCCGACTGCACAAAATTGTATTGTATTGTATTTAACACCACCAATTCCGATATTGAAGCATCACTCGCTTGTGCACTTCAGTATTTGCTTTATTTTAAAAAGCAGTTTGCAGCGTACAAATTCATAATCATAATAATCTACTTCTGCTTCATTCACAATGGTATTGATTCAAATAAAATCAAAATTCTTATCAATTTAGGTGTTGAAATAACACCCCAGGGCATTCACTCACCATAGTCAGCAAAGCAAATGTTGAATGTCTGTAATGAAACTATGGTAAAAGCTCTTTTGATATCATGCTTTTCTGTCTCCAGTGTCTGATGAATGTGTACTAACTACAACATGTTGCAGATGATTGATATCCATTTTTTGTGTCCTAAGTGTTTGATTAGTAATTGTTTTGAATGTTTGTCTTATCTTTAGTAGTGTTACACCCACCAGACTTTCTCTACTGCAAGAAAATGATGTCATATTGAATCTTAAATCTTCAATACATTGGCCTAGAAATTATTTACAGTCCTTTCGATTTTGCTCATCATGACAAAATACTTAAAAGGAAAAATAAGGTTAAAAATTTCCCAGAAACTATTTTAGCTAATATCTATGAGCTGAAAGGACGACTGTAAAGAATTGATTTCAACCGATTGTAATCAAAGCTAGTACAACCCCAACTTTCTTTAAGAAAAAGAGTCACGAGACTTTATCTATCGCACTGCAATATGGTCGTAAAATACAAGACAGCTCGTCCGATGCATAATTATTTCTCTTGTGGACATCTCGTGAAAATACTATCGGCTTGCCGATGGCCGTGCCAAGGGAAACAAACACGTCAAACTGCGTTACGTTGATACACGATTATATCCCGTTGACCATAGTTCGTTTCCATCGATCAGCAGCCTGCGCAAGTCCAGAGGTGTGTGTGTGTGTGTGTGTGTGTGTGTGTGTGTGCACGCGCGCGCACGCGTGTATTTGTGTGTGTACGGGCGTGCACCTGGGTGCCTGTGCGCATGTGTGTGTGTGTGTTTGTGTGTGAGAGAGAGAGGACTTCAGGTTTTAAATTTTTATTTATTTATTAAAATTTATTTATTTATTTTTTTTTTTACTGTAGGCTCTGTACATTGGGGACTTGGTGAGGTCTTCTCCCGTCATGATAGATGGCGCGATGCACGTGCAAATTATTTTTTTCACCCAAGGGAGCTTACTTAATAGGCCTGCGCATTTCACTGTTCAGTTGACAGTGACAGATTCAAATCCACGGCGACAACCAGACCGGCGAGCACATCCTTCAGAGGTGCACGCTATTCAGCGACCTGAGGAAGATTGTGTGGCCGACAGAGATGATAACCCTGCAAACCAAGCTGTACGACCCACGAGAGGAGCTGGAAAGGACTTGCCATTATTTTCCCCAGACACACCTGACGGTGTAAAAGTGAACGAGAGAAGAAGACAGCCACACCTGGAAAAGATGGTGGCCGCTCTGTGCAGTTTGGACATGAAGCCACAGGTAAGCGTCGTCATTTTTGACTGCATTTTATTATTCATGATTATTTGAAAATACAATCCATGGAAAAAAAAAGATCGAGAGATTTTTTTTTCTTTATCGGGTACCAAATCGATGTTGCAGATTATTGTGGTGGGGCAAATTTTTCGTGTGCTCCCACTACTGTAAGCTACATTTCCACTTGTTACGCCGTCATTTTGAAATATAATGATAAAGAAACATATTTAATATGGAAAAAGTTCTAAATGTGTTCGAGTACTTGGATGAAATGAGGAATAGCAGACAACAAAAGGATGTAATTACTAATACAAAGCATGGGCAGCAAGTCACTATTTTATTTAATTTTACTTGAAACAAAACTGTCAGAGAAAAGCTATTGTGGCTGTGTCTGAGTCCACCTTTCGTCACAGGCTCACATACAAACCAGTTCCAGTATAAAGTACATACATAGCATCAGTGTGACAACTTGGATGTTATGCTTAAAAGTTGTAAATGAATCTTTCCTCACACACACACAATTTTTTTTTTTTTGGGGGGGGGGGGGGGGGGCAGTCAGTGTTAGAGCTTAGCAGGTGCATGCTATAACTGCAGTACTGCATGAGTCACATCTTTGAACTATCTCAAACAAAAACTCTTTGAAAGTCCTTGAATTTCACACTGAGAGAACTCTGTAGGAACCCAGTCACTGAGGCACCTGTCAAGGGGATTTTCCCCAGGACTTGACATCAGCACCTACTCCATGCCCCTGAAAGTCGGGATAAGACTGTAAACAGAGGCCACTCTACAAACGCAAGCAGAACAGGTTGCACACACATTAAAACCCGTTCCACCGATCAGAAGAATAGGCCACCGTTTGCTGATCAATATGAGTGGATGCTAAATTCACTCTGATGCTTTTGTTTTGACATTGTCTCCGAATCTGAATGTGGCTGAAACAATCTCTGGGTATAGTGTAGAAGAGTATACCAGCAATGACTGGTGGTATGGATAGTACAATCAAGCCCAGCATGCACACTCTGACTAGGAGAGGGATTTGCCATCAGGTTCAACTTGCCCAAGACACGTTGCCTGATTTGTGTAGTGTGCAAGGAACTTCTGGAGGATAAAAAATAACAAAAAAATTCAGTCTCATAGTCTGCCTGAAAGAAATGCACTCTATTCAAAGAATAATATTAGACATATTTTTGTGTAATTTTGTGTTTATGACAGTTTTGTGCCCATGTTTTTTTGTCATCAGATCCTGGCGTGAACCTGCTGAACAGAGGACCAAGATGAAGAGCATTTAGTACTGGGAGACAGAGCCAGGGGACTGTTTGAAGGGATTGGATTAGGCTAAGCCCTTTGGTAGGCTTAAGTAGAAAATGGGGAATGCAGAAAAGGATTCTTTCAACAAAGCTCTTGTCTTAAGCCAGTCCTTTTGACGGCCTCTCACTAATAGTTCTGGGATATAAACCCATTTTCATTAGACTTGGTCTTTGGAGTGAGGATATTCTACAGTTCCAGTGTTAGCTTTCAAGAAGACTGTTCAGAGGCTTCAGGGTTGACAAGATAGTTGACGTGTTTTGAAACGTTTGGGTAGATTAGAGAGCAGAGTCTTGATTTTGCAAATTTGATGGTGAGCAGTGATAATCGTAAAAAAATTGGGAGAAAATAATGGCATGATTTCTCACCTCTGAAACATCTTTGAAGAAACGAGCCGATAAGAGTAGCAGCTGATTGAGGAAAGTTGAAGCTGTACATGAAGTTTGCTGCATTTAGTGGAGCTGCAAATCAGTAGACCAGAACTTATCTTCTTGCCCAGTTCTCAAACATGTCTTTAGAAAGCAGCTGAGAATACATCAAAATAGTTCAAGCAGAAGAAAGGGATTCATGTCACTCTTTATGTCTTCAGGTGTTAGGATCAAATTTAGCTTCTTCAGCAGCATAAGGGAATGCTTCATGACTTAGCGAGATGACCTTTCAGTTGGCTTTAGATGATCACTGGACAACAACATTGCTTCAACACCCCCTGCTAGAAAAACTGAACAATTAGATTAACTCAAAAGAGGCTATAAGAGTAAACTAAACTGAATAGACAAAAATATAAAGAAGGATAAAGTACAAGATCAAAAGTGCGTAATGTTGAAAGAAAAAAAGCTAAAAAGGACTGTAAAATAAAACAAAATAAAATTGGGATTTAAAATTAGACTAAATACCATATATGACTAGCCAGAAAAAAATATAAAAATAGAGTTAGCCCAAAAAACAAAAATGCCTTCCCCTGTAGAAAACACCCTCCCTTCCCCCCTGAAATCTAAAACTAAACTGACCAGAGCTAAACCAAACCGTTAATAAAACTAAACCAACTAAAACTAAACCAAAATCATGAAGGAAATTAAAACCAAACCATGAGTAAAACTAAACCAACTCTAACTAAACCAAACCAAAGCGCAAATAAAACTAAAACCAAACCGTGAATAAAACTAAACCGACTAAACCAAACCAAAGCGCGAATAAAACTAAAACCAAACCGTGAATAAAACTAAAACCAAACCATGAATAAAACTAAAACCAAACCATGAATAAAACTAAAACCAAACCATGAATAAAACTAAACCAACTAAACCAAACCAAAGCGCGAATAAAGCTAAAACCAAACTGTGTATAAAACTAAACCAACTAAAACTGAATGAAAAATCAAACCAAAATAAACCAAACCAAACTGGGAATAAAACTAAACCAGCTAAGCCTAAACTAAACCAAACCAAAATAAACTAAAACTAAACCATGAATAAAACTAAACCAAGTAAAACTAAAATAAACCAAAACAAAGTAAACCAACAAAATGGACACATGTAAATAAACCAAAGCAAACCATAAAATAATAAAACCAAACTGAATGAAAAAGAAAACCCAAACCAAAACAAAACGAACAAAATCCTAAAATAGAATAAAAGTAATAACCAAAAACAGACCCTACCCCCTAACTAAAAACTAACCTAACCCCCTCATTTAAAACCCATCTTAAACACAAACAACCCATCTAAACAGTAATACCACCCCCCTTTCCCAAAAAACAAACACAAAAAACCCCAACCCCCAAAACCCAACTATGTAGCAAGAGATCAAAGGGGAGCAATCTTGGTGGTAGTGATTCTGGTTCCTGGAAAGAACATTTTTGAAGGCACTGATGATGCTTGGTAGAAATCCTCTTTTTACTTCCATAGTGAAGATTTTCGTGTTGAGAACATTCACACAACTGTTGTCATATGAGCAAAAATGTGTTGCTGCCGTTAAAAACCCCCCCACCCCAAAAACCAAAACAAAAAACACACCATGGAATTTATATAGCCTATATCTTGCAACAAAAGAACAAAAGCCCCTGACAAGTCAGGCCTGACATAACATGGGAGAGAATTGTTATATTTTCAGTCTTTCTGGGAAAAAGGCAGGAGAATTGACCTAGAAGGCAGAAAATAGACAAAGGAGGTGACATGAAGAAAAGGAACAATACAGAACAAATGAAAAGAATAGAAAAAAAAGGAATTCCTAATATAGAAATTTCCAGAAGTTGGGATGCTATTTTTAGTTACTGACAGGCCCCCCCAGCATCTCTGCAGGGGAGATAGTGAAGATGACCATGACTTAAAATTTGGTCAGAAGGTGTGTGTAGCTGTTGGTCTGGAGATGGCTCGAAAGTAGGATCGGGGCCCTGAAGGCTGGCTCACATGTTGGACACGTGGGTGGGTACTGTGGTGGGAATGTAGGAGGCTCAGGCCTTGTGCATAGCTAGCTGCTTCTTAGAGTAGGACCAGTGACTGTCATTCCCTCAAACTCCAAGTTGTCTGGCTAATCTTATTAATCACTTAGTCTGCAGACGTCTTAACACTAGGGTTAAAATCATGCTGATCACTTGGCAGTTCTACTAGTCTCTATCTTCGGTACTGGTGCTTTGCTCTCCAAGACCTTGGAACTCCAATTCCATCAAGACCTTGGAACTTTGCTCCATCAAGACCTTGGAACTCCAATTCCATCAAGACCTTGGAACTTCAATTCCATCAAGACTTTGGAACTCCAATTCCATCAAGACCTTGGAACTCCAATTTCATCAAGACTTTGGAACTCCAATTTCATCAATACCTTGGAACTTCTTCCATCAAGACCTTGGAACTCCAGTTCCATCAAGACCTTAGAACTCAATTCCATCAAGACCTTGGAACTCCAATTCCATCAAGATCTTGGAACTTCAATTTCATGAAGACCTTGGAACTGCAATTTCATCAAGACCTTGGAACTTCAATTCCATCAAGACCTGGAAACCTCCCTCCCTTCATCAGACCTAACTTGTAAGTATTCGATTATAGATATATACTACTATATTTCGGCTGACTTTTTAAAACAGGATTGATAATTCAGTGTGTGTGATTTGCACATTAAGCACACAGTGTGTTTGCATCCTTCTCTTATGGTTTGCTTGATGTTTTTTTAAATTGTCAAATTTAAACCTCTGTGATCTCATTGTGAGTGAGGGGTGCTGTATGAGTAACTTATTCTTAACTTCATCAAGCCCTATGGCAATGAACACCAGACTATGAAAGGTCAGTATGACAATGAAATGTCCATATGACTTGAATTTTTATATACAGTCTCTTTGGCTATCACCTACTTGGCAGTAGTATGTGTCAGTGAGGTGTATTATGGTTAAAGAAGTGTCTCGATGATTGAAATTCTCTAAGAACAAATTCATGGCCCATCACTTTTTCGAAAATTCCTATGAAAGGCATATTAATTTGCTGTGGCTTTGTCTTTAAGAAATTGTAAATTGAATCCATTGCAGAGTGAGATTACATGATAGCAAGTTAGGTCATGAAACTTTTTCCTGACTTTGAGTCAGCAGTTCTGTTTACTGCTTTTATGCACTGGAGTCAAGTGCCAAGAACCTTGCTTTCACACCCTGACCCGCCTTGTGTCTAGCAACTCGTTTATGTCTGGTTGCCAGGTGCCATAAGATCCTGGAGAATCAAGAAAGCTGCGCCTCAGGAACCCCACCTGCTTGATGTAAAGAGGAGGAAGGTGACTTGTTTCGGATTGGAACCCAGACAGTAACATCAAAGTCTGTCGGGCACCGCTACGCGTCACAGAACAGGTGAGTACTATATGGCCATGTATTTGAAAATGGTCATACATGCAAACTTCTCTTCCAGTGTGTAGTCTCAGTGATCCTAGACGTGTCGAGGTATAATGCATATTATTGTGGCACCCCCCCCCCCCCCCCCCCCCTCAGATACTTAAGCTAGGGAATTCCCAGCATGTGTCAGTAAATAACTATACAGATAGGAGTAGAATTTATTACACAAAAACGTTTGTTTTTAGCTATGCATTTGGCTAGCAAAAAACTTTCTCTTGAGATGTCTGACATAATTGTAAAACAAAAAAAGCTGGAGGTTTTTAGTTGCTGTAGATATGAGAGAATCTACATCTGGAAGGAGGAAAATCATGTAGAAAGTTCCTCCTTGTTTGTATGTTATTAAAAAACAAGTCTTAGAACTAATCTGTGGTCCATCATATTTTAAATGTTTAAACACTGTAAATTGACTAGATTCAATTTTTAAAAAAAGCAAAATTGTGAAAGGCTAATAACAAAATCAATATTTGATACTTGCATTTTTTTACCATGAAGTGTTATTTTTTTGTCACCTGGTGATGATTTCTTAAAAGCAGAATGGCTGGTGTCTTCGGCACAGCCTGGTTTTATTAGCTGTATGGAATAAAATAGACTTTCTCCTTCAAATTGATGTTAGCTTTGAACTAAATGACTGCTATTGGAGCCACTGGAAGTGAAGGAGGTGACGGTCCTGATACAGCGTTCGTGGTTGGTAGGGCTGTAAACATGAAATGAAAACGAAATGCTTCAATGGGTGGGTGAAAGTTAAAATAATTGCAAAAATATAGAATGCACAGCAACACCCATAAATGTTGTTTTTGAATCTCCAGATCTCATCACCCTGGAATACCAGCGCATCAAGAACAAAGCACCCACTCCAGGAAAAGGATGACCCCAGCCGTAAATCCTGTCAGCGAGGAAGAGGATGGTGCCAGCTTTTGTTGTGTTTTTTAAACGAATAATTAAAAGAAAAAGTAAAGAAAAACAAATTGCTACCCCCCCCCCCCAAAACAAAAACAAACAAAAACAAACCAAACAACCCACCAACACCCAAACACCATGAACAGAAAACAGGAACAAATTGACAAAAAAATGAAAAAAATGGTTTGTTTCATTCCATATCATGCAATTTTCACTTTTTTTTTGGAAATTAGAGGGTGGACATCCGCAATACTACCTGCTATTGGTTGCCCTGAGGAAAAATTAGTGTCATATAACATTGGTATTTGGGGCAATGAGTTTATTCACAATTCTAATTCCAAACATTTCATTATCTCAAAATAGTTACACGTCTAAAGGATACAAGAATGATTCACGTACATGTCATCATAGAGCTGACAGCTTACGGCACCCTACAAAATCGGCACATTATGCACTCAGTGCAAACGACACCATCTGACATACTCCCACACATTTCTGCAACATAGTTGTGCAGGCGCTCCACCCCCTGTACAAGACTGTTATATGGTTGATTATTCATTTTGAATTTGAAGTGAATCTATTTAATGTAAAGTTTTCTTGGTGTGTTGAAAGGGTTTGTGTGATGTTTGGTTAAAACTTGGGCTTGAAAAGGATCTTGTATACAGCGCTCCTTGTGAGAAGGCCCATGTTAAGTGGTTACCCATTGTCATAGACTTTTAAAAAAAAAAACGGGACTGAGAATGATCCATGCATTGATCTTTTGGTGGTATCCAGTAAATGCATGTTTTGGTCTTTCAGTTATCTAGATGATCAGAGCAATTTTGATTTGGTGCCTTGTTCACTTATTTTGATATAGTTTTTTTTCCTCCTGTAAAATGGATCAAATGATTAAGATTTTGTCATAATCTGCCCCTTGATGATAGTATAGCTGGTGATTGCTTTGTGATTTTTTGGGTTTTATTATTATTCTGCTCTTACAAAAAGTTAAGACAATTGGCTTATAGCATAAAAAAAGACAATGTTGATATATGTTAAAAAAGAACTGAAAATGAAGACGAGACAACAAAAATCCAGGCTTCATAATATAAGATAAAAAAACAAAACCAAGACATACCAACATTAGTGTGTGTGTGGTGGGGGGGGGGGGTGGGTTGGGGGGGGGTGAAGGGGGCTAGTTGTGGGGAGGAGTCATCAGGTTGGAAGGGAAGGCAAAGAGGGGAAGGGGGGGGGGGGGGGGGGGTAGGAGGGATACAGATGCAATTTAGAGCAGTGGGGATAGAAAAAAGGGTTGGTGAAGATTTTCTTTCACGGTTTATTTTGGGAATTTTTTTCAATGAATACATTTTTCCAAAAATGTCTTTAGCTTGAAATTGTACAACTGCAAAATTTGTGGACACTGAAGTTATAGCTGTTGATAGGGCAGGTGATTCTGATTTAAAGCTTCATACCATGGTGTCTATAGCTCCATACCAGTTGTTTATGTGCTATTGTGTCCACATGCATTCTAACATTCAGACCGACAAGCTGACGGACAACCCTTACCCGCTGTTAACTAACTCTAACCCTAACACTAGGCTAACCTCAACTAACCCTAACCCTGGCCCCACATGTGGACACAAAGGCACAAAAAATATATGGTATAGGCTGACACGTTGGCCAAGCATTTTTAACTTGGGTTCTTTTCTTTTTTTATTTTGGGGGTAATGGGTTAAGCACCTTTATGATTTTTTACATCCAATCCCTGTGCACATTGCAGTTTTCAAAATGATGTCATTCGTTTCTACCGGTATAAACAGGTAAATCTTCTGATGCAAGGCAGAACATGTTCAAACGTGTGCACAAGATGTTCTGTCTCCATTCGCACATGAGACTTACGGGTAGAGTTTCGTCTCAAGGATGGTAGGAGTAGGAGTGGTAGACATGTGCGGAAAAGGATAGGAGGAAATGAGGGTGTTTGTGTTATGGTAGAGAGGGAGGGGGGAAGAGGTGTCATGAGGGAGACTGGGAATAGGAGGCAGGCAGGCACAGGTTCAGGGGATGAGTGGGGGTGGAAAGGGGGGGGGGGGGGGGGGGGGGGGGGTCATTTTAGAAAAAAAAATTTAAAAGCGAAAGAAGAGGTACTGGTCTTGGAATGTATATTGAATAAATTGAAGTGGGGGTGCAACTTTAGGTTCAAAATATATATTGAAAACTGGGTCAGGGGCAACAGGGTTCAGAATGCATTACAGAATCAATAAAGGGAATGGTACTGGATTTGTGATGCATTACAGAAGGAGTTATTATAAATGGAGGGTAAAGTTGTTCAGGTCATTTGTTGTGTTAGTATAGATTCTTCATTTAACGTTCTTCCACTAATTCAGTGTATCAACAGGAAAGTGTGTGTATTTTGATGCGGCGTTTTAGTGTCGCGATGTTGCGTGTGTTGCCTGAGCCATCGCGACGTGCTTGTTGGTGTGTAGGGGAGGGTATGCATATAACTAATCAATCGTAATAAACAACTATTATGAAAAAGCATAACAAGATTCTGGAAAAACAAAAAAAAAAAGAAAGAAAACCAACAACCAAAAAAAAAAAGCCACCATTAAGCCAACCCAGAAAGAGCAAACAGCAAAATACCAGCTTTCCAGTGAATAACTGAAGCTTCCTTATATCAGGAGTTCTGAATAGGAGTATGGCTTAATGACAATACAATTTCTTTATTATGGAAGTGTCTTTGAAGGAATTTGCTGCAATGCTAGGAATTGGTGAAAGGAAGTAAGAGGTTGTTTGCAGTTCTGCATCGTAATGAAGTGTGATCATTTGTAAGATTTTACAAACTAGATACATTGCTTTTTTTTAAATAAATTTCGTTACTAAAAGCATTAGGCTTAAACCTGTATATAAGAGATACATTACATATTCGTATATTCATGTAAATTACGGATATATATATATAGTAGTGTGTGTGTGGTGTGTGTGTGTGTGTGGAAGGATTTGTGCTGCAGGAAAAATCTGAGGAACATTTTATCATAGGTATTTGTCATCACAAGTGAGTGCTATACTGTGCAACTAGCTCATAAATTGCATACCCCCCTATGTGTGTAGATTGATTCAGATTCAGAATATTTTGCCATGAAAGTCATGTAGACACAACAAAACAAACATCGTTTATAATTATCTATTACCACAAAATAATGTACACTAAAAACGTGTTGCATTTTACTTTTCTCAAAACATTCATACACATACCTAGCATCTGCTTGATAGATACCCAATCGTAATTATGTTGCTTAATTGATTTGTACAGTTTTTATGTTCTTTGTCACTGGTTTTGATATTTAATAAGAGTTCATCATATGATGCATTCATCCAGGAAATAAATATCTTAAAAAAAATTATTTTACAGTTTTTACATTTTCTGTCCTCTCTGGACATAACTGTATTGGACATATTTTGGTGCCTGCTATTCTCTATCATTAAATCTTTATTATTAGGCTTATGCAAAATTTACTGTGGCATTTTGGGGGTGGGGTTGGGGGTGGGTGGGGGTGTCATGTGGAAAATAGCTGTTGATAAAATAGCAACATGAATTTAAAGTTGTTGTTGGTGTGTGTGGTGTGTGTGTGTGGTGTGTGTGTGTGTGTGTGTGTGGGGTGTGTGTGTGTGTTGTGTGGTGTGTGTGTGTGTGTTTAAAGAAATCTCTTAAATGGCTGGATTTACAGCTGTAACTGATGTTGATATTAAAAACAAAACGGCCACTATTTGGAAAGCATGGAGCTGGAGGAAACGGTGGAATAATGTATAAGTTAATTACATTTTTTCCCATGTACATGGTATTTGACAACCCTGCATTAGAAAAAGCATTTTCCCCTTTTGTTATCTTACAATATCTGGAATAAGAAAAATATTGTCTACTATATTCTATGTGTATGGTTGCATGCAGATTATGTTAGTGTGGCCTGTGACCATAATTCCCTCTTGGTGTTTTGCTTTGCCATAGGTCAGGACATGTCATTACCCAGGTCATGATTATCACTTCCAGCCCATTGATACACTACTTCATCTGCATCTCCTCTGTAGTCCTTCGTTTCCATTGTCAGCACAGATATACTCTTAGTCTTTTTATTTATTTGTTTTGTATCTTCCCTTGTAGTAACTAATTTCCACTGTCAGCACAGATATACTCTTAGTCTTGGTGTTTTTTTGGTTTTTGTTTTGTATCTCCCCCTGTAGTCATTAATTTTCATTGTCAGCTCAAATGTAATAATAGTCTTTTCATTTTATCTTTGTTTTGTTTTGGTTTTTGTGTGTGTTGAAAACTGACAAGAAAAAGTGGTAAGAGGCTGGAGGTCTCGCATTGTCAAAAAAAAAACACACCAAAAAACAAGACGAAGAAAAATATGAAAAAATGACAGACTGAAAGAAGTCGGCAGTTAGGTTGGAGCCCCCATCTCCCCCCCCCCGCCCCCCCTAAACAACAACAACAACAAATAAACAACCAACCCCACAACGGTGGTTTTGGCAAGACTAAAGCGAAAGACTTCACATCAGTTGGTGCTCATTGCTGCATGATTTGTCCCTTTTCTTGCATTTACCCAACCTTTGTACTGTATCGTGTCCATTTGTGCTGCTTTTTTGTTGTAAGTATGAAATAGTGTGTGTATTCCCAAATTCCATTGTATTAAATATTGTAAAATAAGGTATTCTAGCAGGTCACTGGGGTAATACAGTATGGTACAGGTGGTGGTTTTTTGTTTTGTGGGGGGGTAGGGGATGGGGGTTGCTCAAAAATTATTTACAAGCTGTTGTATGAAACGCTTGGCTGTCTAAAAGTTTCTTTTTGCTTCAAATCGTGTTGTTCAAGTAAAAGAAAAATGTGCGTATCAGCAAGGAATGCTGATGGACAGCTTAGTCTTGTATTTAAAGCGCTTGACTTAAAACATTGTTTTTTTTGTATTACTGGCATCTTTGACATTTTGTGTTGCAAAATCCCACCGTTGGTGAACCTCTTAGCCCTGGTAGAAGAATGAAAAAAGAATACCCATATCATAATGTGATAACATCTGAAAAAAAGGAGAAAATGTATGTTCCATCAAGCGTTTCTGATACCAGTATTGCTAACGCGTTTCCTGTATTTTGTTATAGCCCTGTACAAAAATGGATGCATTTGAACCCTAAAAAGTTTAGAAATCAAGTGGTGAGCACACACCGCTGGCACTTGACTGCCCAGCTGACTATTTTCCATGAAAAAGACGAGCTTTGCACTGCTCCCTCTTTAATGACTTCAGCTGATGTTTTGCACTTAGTATTCAGAATGCCTGCGCTTTCTGGCTGTAAAGGTGACACGGCTGGAATTGAGCTTTTCGGCACTTTTGTGATTCAAAAGTAAATTGGAATGAATGTCGTTTGTGGTCTGGGCTATTTCAGACGGTGTGAAAATTCAGTAGCGAACAAAAGTCAGTGGGTCTGTCATTGTGTCACTGCTGGTCAGAGCATTGGGAAAAGCCTACCTCCCCCTTCAGCCAAAAAAGAGAGGCTGGAGTTAGGGTTGGGTAGCCGGCTCGCAGCTGAAATAAAACAAAATGAAAAGGAAACTGTTTTTTTAAAACTTGATGAAAAGTGATACAGATATGAGCAAAAACCATAGGACCAGAAATAAAACAAATTATTCTGTATTAATGACAGTGTAAGATGTTTTCTGTATCGGTGACAAAGTGTATATTTTTCTGTATCAATGTCAGTGTAAGAGGTTTTCTGTATTAACAGAGTGTAAGAGGTTTCTGTATTGTCAGATGATTTTTTGTATTGATGACAGAGTGTAAAAAGGTTTTGTGTTTGTATTGTTGGCAGAGTGTAAGAAGTTTTTTTTTGTATTGATGACAGAGTGTAAGAGGTTTTTCTGTATTAAAAAACCCAACCCAAAATAAACCTCGACTAGAGTTCCATTCATGAGCGATGGACAGTGTGTTTGCAGCTGTGAAGTGTGTACACAAGATCTTGGATGCTTCTTTCTCCCCCACTTTTGTCCATCTCTCTCTCTCTCTCTCTCTCTCACCTACCTTACATTAAAATGCAATCATATCTATTTATATATACATACATATGTATCTATACATACATATCTATATATAAATATCTCTCTCTATATATCCACATATCTATATTTACATATATCTACATATCATTTGTACCTGCATTTTCTCTGCTGTTCGTGTGGGTCAGAGGGCCTGCCTTAATACTATTGTAATACACTCCCACCTCCTCCATATTACGCAAGGTAGGTAGGTGAGGCAAAGGCAAATTCTTTTATTTTGAGGATGATGAATCTTTCATGAGGTTAATTTTTTTTTTATTGCCCAGCCCCCTTCCCTTTATCAGGAATTATGTCATGATAGAAAAAATAAATCCTATCAACCAAACAATGCCCATAAAATCGTAAGGTTAGGACAAAACAAAGAATAAGCCTCGACCAGAATTTGTGTTGAACCCCCCCCCCCTCCCCCACTGCCCCTAAAAAAAAAAGCAACGGCAGCAACAGCACAAATCTCATAAATTCCAAAAGATAATGACACTCTATACATATTTATTTAAAGGAAGAGAGAGAGAGAGAGGGGGGGGGGGGGGGGGGGGGCACACGGTAGAGAATCGTGAGGCGAGAAGGAGGAGCAGAGGCTATAAAAGGAAATTAAGACGAAGGGGGGAGGGGTGGGGGGAGGGTACATTACGTGGAAAACACTGAATGACCCCGGAGTTGATCTGATTCAGGTCCTTAATGAAGTGTGTAGCATTACAAGACAAGGTACGTAACTCCCTTCCCTGTTCTCGGGCCACATTTTTCTGTGTTACCTCTCTTGAATAAGGCGATGAGCCAGTTTCTTCAAACGCAGTGTAAAACGTGTTCTTTTTCTGTTTCTTTTTTTTCTTAAAAAAAAAGGGTTTCTTTTATGTTCAGTTTAAGCTGTTGTAAATTAAACAAAAGCATACAAATAATAAAACAAAAAGTGTGAAGCTGCTCTGAACGAACAGTGAGGCGAATTTTCTTTGAGGCCTGGCTTTCTTATTCTGTCAGACTTTTTTGGTTTCATCAGTTTTAGCCAGATCTTGTTGTTCATCATCATCATCATCATCATCATTATTATTATTATTATTATCATTATTATTATTATTATTATTATTATTACTGACCTGTAGGTCTGGAAAGAAAGGGATGGCAAGATGGCTAGGATACTGGTTTCAAGCAATTATACTTCTCCGTTGATACCCCCCAAAATCTTGATGTTTGAGATGAAATGACAAACTGCACAGTGTCGTGGTCTATTTATGAGTTGACAATTTGAAGAGAATAAACAAGAATCTAAAGATCTTGTCATTTGTGAGAACATGAACAGTGATCTGGATGTTTATGGCATTCAGACTACAAAATGATATTAACCAGGTAAATCTCTCTCTCTCTCTCTCTCTCTCTCTCTCCTCCTCTCTCTCCTCTCTCTCTGTCTGTCCGTCTCTCTCTTCTCCTCTCTCTCTCCTGTCCTGTGTCTCTATGTCTGTCTATCTGTCTTTCTCGCTCTCTCCCTCTCAAACACATAGAAGAGGCAAGCCTTTCAATACTTAAATATTTTAAATGGAAGAAACCAGAACTGCCGGGCCATAGAAAACTCACGTCTCGCGCTTCATGCTTCACAATCGGTCGGTTTGATTTTATTGTTTGTTGTTGTTGTTGTTGTTGTTGTTGCTGCTGCCTCATCCTATGAGGCGTCCCTGTCTCAAGTCAAGTCAAGTCAAATTTTTATTTTCAATGCATTTGCTTCTTTTTTTTTTTTCCATCAAGTCATCTATTCAAGAACAAAAATATCTTAATGATAATGTTGAAGTACGACATTACTACAACCTTTACCAATAGAGAATACCAATAAAAAAAGAAGAAAACCAATAAAATAATATACTGCAAAATACAAAATGCATACACACACACACACACGCACGCACGCACGCACGCACGCACGCACGCACGCACGCACCATTCCTATGCCACTCATTTCAATCTCCCCGCTCCAGCCATACCCCGATTCGTCATCTCACACCCTGCAGGGATAGAAGTCCACAGAGAGCCCATCAAGGTAAGGCCGCCGTGAGGCCACCAGCCAGAGGGGCCCTGCACTGCTGCTGGGTCGCTGGTGGTGTTCAGTGGTGCCTGTTGTGAGCTAACCTACGCAGGAGACCACCTCCTAAGGCCATTACTGACAACAGAAATAGCTCAGTGGCGGAGCCAGACTGAGTGAGGCGCCCACCTGAGGTGAAGACCCCCACAACGTCCCCCCCCCCTCCCCGTAAACCTCCAACCCCAAATGCTTTGACACAAGCTCACCACAGGCACAGAAGTGTATGGGGAAACCAAAACTGAGGTCACTATGAGACCAGAGCAACAGGGGCCACCGAATCAGAGACAACGTTTCTTTATTACATGATGATCGATGAGCTTGAGGATGATGCCATGCTGCTGCTGCAGTGGAAGTGCATAGTCATGCTTTGAGATTACTTGACAGGGGGAACCCACGCTCCCTGTCACGAGCTATCTCAGCGTCAACCGGGCGAGAAACACAGACACCTGCAGTGTTGGTCAGGTCATTTGAGCAACACTCTCAAAACTCGCATCCGTTAAGTGGATGAAGCTCGACTGTGTGGTCCCAGTCTTCCCACTGAGCTCACAGCACTCTCACTCCGGGTAGGAGCCGGCCTGAGTCCGAAAAAATCCCGATGACTTATGGGATTCGAACCTGTGACCTTTCATATATATATTACATTTGAGAGAGAGAGAGAGAGAGAGAGAGAGAGAGAGAGAGAGAGAGAGAGAGAGAGAGAGAGAGAGAGAGAAAGAGAGAGAGAGAGAGAGAGAGAGAGAGAGAGAGAGAGAGATTATTGTGGTAAACTTTAACGCCCCTTGACATGGAGAACTGGGAAGGGGATTGAGCAGAAAACATACTCAACCAAGAATAAAATAAACAATTCACAACAGCCAAACATCCATGGTACGGTTTCTACATCATGGTTTAACACCAGCAGCAACAAACACAGATATTGCCAAATATGATAACTGTAGTGTTTACCTTTTTCGTGTTTAGTAGCAAGGGAACAATGAACAATGAACCAAATGTATTGCTGTTCCAGCTTGACCAGCCATTCAGCAGTGCTTCACGTGAGTCAATAATACATTGTTGATAAACATAAAGTACATCGTGTGCAAAGCCAACTAGCCTATGATGCCTACACTGGACATGGAAACTGTGTCAACACGATGTGTCTTGAAGATCACTGGGCCCTGGGCAAGACAGCGGAGAGCAAAAGGCCATCCTCCCCTGTAAGGCTGGGTACCACTGGGTACCACTGGGTAACCATGGAAGACCGCGTAAGGTGTGTAGAAGATGCAAGGCTGTGTCTCCCTCCAGTCTCTGTGTGCTCTGTGTTGAACATGGGTGTCCCTTCCTCGCGCTGTCATGTCAGCGTGACCCTGTTTGTGTCCTTAAGTAGTTATTGCCGTAAATGGACAGGATCACCTGAGACAAGATCTCCCTGGGCCTGGAAATTGCCTGTGACCCCCCCACCCCCACCTCCACCCCCTTATCCTCTCCTTCTTCACCAGGGGGTTGCCAAAGCACAGACTGCACATCGTGAGACAGGCCATTCCAGACCTGACAATTCCTGGGGTCTTCGTAAGTGTGCAAATTGGGTAAAACAACAGATTTTCCTAGAGAAAGTGAGCGAGTACTCGTTTCATCATCGCAGTCTCGACAGAGTTTTTATTTCTGTAATATCTGTTTATTGCCATTATGTTGGGTATTAGTTTCATGAACGTACACACAAGTAGTGGGTTTAAAGACAAAGGTTAACGAGCTATGCTTCATAAGATTACACACTAGAAGTGGATTTCAAGGAAAAGATTAAATAGTAGTAATGTTTCATCATATTCATGTCATTAAAATGCTTTCATCAGATTTACCTAGGACTTTACAGAAAACAAATAGTAGAGTTTCAGAAGGTTCATGTAAAATCCTGAAAAATACAGACTTCATCAGATTCACGAATCATGTGGAGAAAAAAAAAAGTAAATAGAATTTAAAGAAGTTCATCTCGCACTCCTGTTTCATCAGGTTCACGCCCAACAAGGGTACACACACCGCCAGACCAGCTTGGGCTGCATTCCCTGGCTGACAACACAGAGTAGCGGCTGTGCCAAAGACTTTGCACTCCCAATCCCACCACAGACAAGAGACTGGCAGCGTGCAGACAGTTGGTGACGTAAAGCTAGCGCTAAGTGACAAGGCATCATGACAGTGACACGTCACAATGAAGATAGATGGGGCCAGGGACAAAGAGGATGCCCACGAGGGTGACGACAGCGGGAGGTTGCTCATTTCCATACTGGGTGCTCTGCCACAAGGGTTTAATATCTCCCTTCGCCTTACGCGCTACGCCCTACGTTTGTTAAAAAAAAAAAAAGCCAGTTAGTTTAATAGATGCGTGACCAGCGCATAACGCAATGTGGCGGTGACATTAATTTAAGGTTGGACAGAGCTGTACATTCCAATGTCGAATGACTTGAAGTGGGATGGGTGGGCTAGAGGTAACGCACCTGCCTAAGAAGCCAGAAGTTACGGTTTGAACCTTGCATTTTTCTCCATTATCCACTAGACCTTGAGTGGTGGTCTGTGTGCTAGTCTTTCGAATGAGACGATATATTGAAGTCCTCTGCACTAAACACATTTGGTGCACGTAAAAAACACCACCCCAAACTAAACAGACCCCCCCTAACCTCCCCTTGTAGAAATCCAAATCCATTCAGGAAAACTAAAAATAAAAAAGTCAACCATATATACATACATACATATATATAAAGGGATGCACTGCTCTTGTGCTGGCGCACTCTCCCGAAAGAGAGCAGCCTGAATTTCACAGAGACGAATCTGCCATGACTGAAAAAGGTAGATGATTCACATCAACACAAAATTCAATCGGCGACAAAAATATCTCGTCTTCTATATGCGTCTACAAAACATTTCGAGTTAAAGGTATTGGTGGGTGTGGACCTTAGTTGATCCTGGAAATGGCAGAAAAACGCTCCCTTCCTTTATCAAGCAAGCATCTTCACATGGGGGAGTGGAACCCGTGACTCCAGAGGCCTGAGAATGATGAGAAGCGCGACACTGTCAGCGCTACTCTACAGCGCTGGTTGCTGACCACAACAGGGGCAGAGACAGAACACACAGAAACCCTTTACTACTTAGTTATCTATTTATCTAGTCTTTTATATTTATTTATCTAGTCTTTTATATTTATGTCTCTAGTCTTTTATATCGAGGATAATGGAATAAGCACTCATGTGCTTTTTTTTTTTTTACATCAAGTCCCCGTCTGCTTGCGGTTTTGTAAATTTGTCATCTGTTCCCACCGGCACACAAAGACCTACTCTTACGAATAGCGGAACAGGATTTAACATGTGATGTACTACGCAACTACGCAGTGATGTACCAACGTGTTTTAAAGTGCTTTATGTTACTTCATTTCAATACTTTTAAATCAAACAAAGGGTATCAGCCATATTTCATATAAATTCCATTTATAATAATAATAATATTTTATGTCACCACAGTGTGTGTGTTGTCTGTCTGTCTGTCTGTCTGTCTGTCTGTCTGTCTCTCTCTCTCAACACAACACACACACAAACACACACACACACATACACACACACAACCACACACACACACACACACACACGCGCGCGCGCGCACACACGCCGGCATCTGGTTCTCTTTCCGATGATTTTGTGGGTCAGTCACACTCTTCAATTCATGGCTTTCACTTTTAAGACGAGTTCTAACCCCGAAGTCGGAGTATAGCCGCCTATGCTAGTTGTGAGGAGGAGCTTGAACAGTGTCCCACACAGAAACTTCGTCCTGTCTACAAGTCCGTAGTATGTATGTTAGTCCGTCGTGTTCGACGATGACCTCCAAAACAGCAGAGGAGGCAGCTGCTGTTTCGGAAATTGGGCAGAAATTTGATTATAGTGGAGATGCCTTGCCCACAGTACATCCCCACTCTCTCGGCCAAGTGGGCATAAGGACAGTCAGCGTTGGAGATGTTCTCCAAAGGCCAACCAGCCCCCAGGGCTGCAGCACATAAGGACTGTGCGAGTCAAGCCTCCTAGTCAGAGAGTCATAGTCGATCACTAAAGACTAAGCTGTAAAGTGGAATTCCATGAGTGGAAAAGCCACTGGTCATACAGTCTCTCACCTTGCTGTTGCCCCCAGCGTCAATGGTTTAATCAAAAACTGTGATAAACCCCAGGCGCTGACGGCTAACAAGTCAGAGAGAAAGCGCGCCCGCGTCACAGGAATAATTCAGTATTCAGATGAGGCATTTTGAACGTCAGCGGCGTAAAGATGTGCGTAATAATAATTAGTCTGTCTCTGTTATGTATGTATATAATTATGCATGTAGGTATGCAGGTGTGTAATTAGTATATATTTTGACAATGACTATTATTCCGTTTTCTCGCAGCTCGTAAGGAGTTAAGGAGGCCATTGTTATTCTCTTATCTGTCTGTCTGTCTCTGTCTGGCTGTCTCTCTTCATCAGATTTAGATTTGGCATTTCCGATATTTTTCTGCATCATTTTTCGCTATAGAAGAGTATCTGACTATAATCTTATTTCTTCATTATGCCTTGAGTCACAAGAAAATGGAATACACTTTGTTCTTTTATGTCCTAGATTAAGTGATCTCAGAAAACAATTGATTCCATGTAAATGTTACTCGCAACCTTGTCTGTTTAAACTGATATTGCTTCTGACTACAACAAACAAGACAACTATAAGGCATTTAGCATTGTACTTACAGAAAGCATTTAAGATAAGAAACACAGTGTTAACGGGAGTAGCAAATATTGTACTGTTGAATTTAATGTCATGATGTTATTATTATGTTTATCCCCCCTTCTATGGGGCTGTGGCCTTTATGAATAAACGTCTGCGTCTTTTCATCCCTCTGTAAATCTCTGTCTGTCTGTCTGTCTGTCTATCTCTCTCTCTCTCTCTCTCTCTCTCTCTCTCTCTCTCTCTCTCTCTCTCTCTCTCTCTCTTTCCGCCCCCGCCTGTGAGACTGTCTGATACAGACATGCTCAGACCAATGCCTCGGAAACAAGCAGTGACCAAGTCCGAAGGAGATAGGTATCAGTCTAGGATGGACAGGAGTGGAATGCGGAATGCAGCCTGCCTACACAGAACTTCACAACACCCCTGAGCACCCACCTCTGGCAGCGGAGGCAATACAAAGGCATTCCAAAGAGGAAAGAAAGAAAAACCACACCACCCCACCACTTTTGGCCAGGCATCAAGGCGGTGGGTGAAGAGGGCGCTGGGCTGGATCCAGCCTCGGTCATAGCGGGTCTGCAATGTCTATCTGCACTGGGACTCAGCGTAAGGTTGCGGCGCTAATCCTTCCACGGGCTGTGGGCGCTTGGAGAGCATTTGGCTGTCGTGGGCCACGCCTGAAGCAACAGCTATGCGCTCACGTACCGGCCGCCTGGGTCACCGGGGTCACAGCTTAGGCCTGTATTCCATACCTCTGTGTGTGTGTGTCTCTCTGTCTCTCTCTGTCTCTGTCTGTCTGTCTGTCTGTCTGTCTGTCTGTCTGTCTGTCTGTCTGTCTCTCTCTCTCTCTCTCTCTCTCTCTCCCCCAGCCCATTTCGTTCTCTGCACCTTTCACTTGAATAGCCAGCAACACATGAGACATGGCAACAACAACAACAAACAACAACAACAACAAGAAGCACATGCTTCTAATCCAGTCCTCCAATCGTCTTGTTTATATAGCCCAGCCAGCCGACTACAGGGGGCCATAATTATCAAGGAAGTTGACTGCGTTGAAATAGGAATATCAGATTGAAACTGTGCCACTGTCATTAATTCTGCAGATCAAAACAAGATCAAAACCAGATTTTCTCTCTCTCACTCCCTTGTGCATAAGTACGCATGAGCATAAGCTTGGAAGCAGTACTGCAGGAACTCTACATGCACATATCGGCTGCAGCTGCACAACATCCACCTCGTATGGATGGACGGAAAGTAAGGCAGCTTCACCCTCCTCTTCCCCTGCTGTCATGTACACGCTCACTTCCCCGTTCGGAATGCGGCTACCTTCACGGTGGGCTAAACCGGTCGCATACGCAAAATCTCACCATTGGTGAACCTGGGAGCTCTTACCCAGGAACGAAAAAAAAAAGATCCCCATTCCTGTGTTTGTTGGTTGAAACAGATTTTTTTTTTATTCAACAGAACAAAGAAATATTGATTCATTGAAAGCATCAGCAACAAACTTACAGCTTACATCGTACTCAAATACAAAAAAAGACGCCATACATATTTAAGTATGGCGACCGGTGGACATAAAAGTCAGTTTTTATGATCGTGGTCACGGATACAGAAAAGAGGAATAATACAACGAATACATTAAAAAAAACCAAATTGGTAAGAAAAATAAAACGAATCCAGTATGAAGCAATTCTTATTTCATCTTTGGCCAGTGGGATGGGGGTGGGGGTGAGGGCGGGAAAGGCAGTTGCGACAAACCTACAGCAGAAGTCTATGCAGTTGTACGTGTATATTCTTCTCAAACAAACACAGAGTAACAACAACAACAACAAGAACAACAAAAACAACAACAACAACAACAACAACAACAACATAATAATAATAATAATAATAATGTATGGAATTTATATAGCGCTGAATCTTGTAAAGCAACCATAGGGTAACAACAGGCAACAAAACCATAATGCCAAAAAAAGCTCAACACTGCAGTAATGTAGTCAACAGTCTTAGCAATAAATCAGCTCGAAACAATGATTCCTGTCGGTCAACATTACACGGAACGGTAAAACACTTTCAATATGACGGGGATACTACACGGAATCAGGAAACACTTTCAATAGAACGGGGATACTACATGGAATCAGGAAACACTTTCAATATAACGGGGATACTACATGGAATCAGGAAACACTTTCAATATAACGGGGATACTACATGGAATCAGGAAACACTTTCAATAGAACGGGGATACTACATGGAATCAGGAAACACTTTCAATAGAACGGGGATACTACACGGAATCAGGAAACACTTTCAATAGAACGGGGATGCTACATGGAATCAGGAAACACTTTCAATATAATGGGGATACTACATGGAATCAGGAAACACTTTCAATATAATGGGGATACTACATGGAATCAGGAAACACTTTCAATATAGTGGGGATACTACATGGAATCAGGAAACACTTTCAATATAGTGGGGATACTACATGGAATCAGGAAACACTTTCAATAGAACAGGGATACTACACGGAATCAGGAAACACTTTCAATTTAACGGGGATACAACATGGAATCAGGAAACACTTTCAATAGAACAGGGACACATTTTTCATAAGTTCACCAAGCTTTAACCTTCGCTATGTATTCATCCAGAAGTTGAATTTCATAACACTAGGATGACATTGAACATGATTCTGCAAAAAAACACCCCACAACCCCAACAACCTGTTGCGCTTAACAACAGGACGCGGACATCAGAATACCTTACCAAAGTCATCTCCGCTAGGGCGTTTATTCCATATCATTCTTTGGTATGTCCTCTTTTTGTCTTATAAGGAAGTCGTTGGCAGAAATATATAAAAAACAAAAACACCAAACCATTTTAAAGGGAAAGTGCAAGGTGTGGTGGCCCTTTCTTCCCTAAGGCCGAAGACGGGGATCCGCGGTGGCGCACCCAGCACACCCGATATCTGCCAATGTGACCAGGTTCCCGGGTCAGTCTGTGTTTCCCCCCATTCTGCCTTCATCCCCTTGTTTATGCGTTAATCCGCCAGTTTTCTTCAGTCTACATCCTTCTCTCTTCGTCCTCTGCTCTGCTCTTTGTGCTCTTCTTGGGGGTCTCTCGGTGCAAGGGCCGGGTGAAAAACAACCCCGAAAGGTATGTTGATACTTACTTACCTGTTATTCTTGGAAATGAAGATGACCAACCAACCAGCCAACCAAACAACCACCCACCCACCAACCCAACCCAAACCAACCAACCAATCCACTAACCAACTACCCACCCACCCACCAACCAATCAACAAACCCAACTATCCACCCACCCAACCGCTCAATCAATCAATCAATCAACCAAATCAACCAACCAACCAATCAATCAACCAACCCACCCCATCTCTACCCTTATCACACCAACCCCCCTCCCCACCCACTCTTCCTCTCCCTTCTCTCCCCCCCCCCCCCCCCCCCCCCCACCGTCTTCTCCCCATGCACTCCACCATCATCCCCTCCCCCATCGCCACACCTCAGCCATCTTTCTTTCCTCTGTTTCATCTACATCTTCGTCTCATTATTCCTTTTCATCTATGGCTCCTCCTCTCTCCCTTCCCCTCCCCTCTCCCTCTCTTCGGTGGTGTCGTTTAATGTTTGTCTTTCTTCCTTTTTTCGGGGGGTGGGTGGGGTTGGGGTTGGGGGTGTTGTTGAACATTTGGTTATCTTGCTGTTCCGCTTTTCAAAAGAGTAGGGCATTGTGTGCCGGTAGGAACAGATGACAAAATTTACAAAACCGCATACACACGGGGACAGGATGTAAAAAAAACAACAACACATGAGTGCTTATTCCATTATCCTCGATATTAAAAAAAAAAAGTCATCTGAGCGCTTTGATTTGTTGCTTTACAAGATTCAGCGCTATATAAATTCCATACATTATTGTTCTTCTTCTTTTGTTCTCTTCTTCTCTTTTTCTCTTCTTCTCATCTCTTCTTCTTCTTCTCTTCTTCTTCTTCTTCTTCTTATTATGTATGTGTATGTACGTGTATGTGTGTGTGTCGTTCATTGTCCTGTTTGGCATCGTGCTCAAGTTTGGCGTTCAGAGGAAAAAGAAGTAATCCTAGGAACAAACTCTATGCGTGTGCGGGCGCGCGCGCGCGCATGTTTGTGTATGTGTGTATGTATGTATATATGTATGTATGAATGTATGTAAGTATGTCTGTACCTATGCGCACCCGCGCGCGTTTGTGTGTATGTATGTGTGTGACGTTGGAACGCACTCTGTGCATGCATGTGTTTAGATCTGTGCACGCACGCATGCGCATGTATATGTATGTGCACGAATATGTGTGTATCTCTGCGTGCGTGCGCGCGGGCACATGTGTGTGTGTGTGTGTGTGTGTGGTGTGTGTGTGTGTGTGTTCGTGTGCATGCGCGCGCTCGTGAGTGTGTATGTGTATGTGTGTGCGTACGCGTAGGCACGCGCGCTCTTTTCTCCTTATAAGGAAGTCTTTGGCAGGTTCGAGTACAGAAACAAAACGGCAAGGTGTGGTGCCAGTCTTTTTAAAACTGCCCATGACCTAAGAAGAGAGATTCGCGGTGGTGCATAGGTACGTAACAATTACAGCGGCACTCTCCCAACGGGTTTTTCAGTAGTTTTCTCTCTCTCTCTCTCTCTCTCTCTCTCTCTCTCTCTCTCTCTCTCTCTCTCTCTCTCTCTCTCTCCTTTCTTTCTTTCTTTTCTTTTCTTTTCTGTTTCTTTTACAGCGCTTCTGTGGCTGGCACCGATTACGCCGCGCACCAGAGAGAGAGAGAGAAGGGAGGAGGACGATTATCGCGGGGCAAGTATGCTCTAATCCTGTACGGGCAGTTAGCGCTGTGCTATGTGTCGATCTTGGCGATTAAGGTGTTGTTTGTGTGGGCTTTTTTTGGAGGGCTGGCTGAAGGAAGGAGGGTGAAGTGGGGGGCGTGGGAGGGTGGAGGGTGGGTGGGTGGGTGTGGGAGGTAGAGAAAGCGAAAAGAGAGAGAGAGAGAGAGAGAGAG
>CM054140.1:25444645-25449645 GCA_028751875.1 Rapana venosa
CGAAAGAGAAGGCCATTGTGTGCCGGTGAGGACAGATGACAACATGTAAAAAACGGCGTGCACACGGGGACTAAATGTAAAAAAAAAAATTCAAACCCCGAAAACAAACCCCAGTACATCATCGGTGCTTATTGCATCTTCGACATGATTACCAAAAAATCTTCTCCTTGAAGGGGATGAATCAGAAGCAGAAGCAGAGGCACAAGAAGAACATAAAAGGAGGAAAGAAAGAAGACGAAGAAGAAAGACAGAAAGTAAGACGAAAGAAGAAGGAAGACAGAAAGTAGGACAAAAGAAGAAGGAGACAGAAAGAAAGACGAAAGAAGAAGAAAGAAAGTAAAGACGAAAGAAGAAGGAAAGACAGAAAGTAAGACGAAAGAAGAAGAAAGAAAGTAAGACAAGAAAGAGAAGAAAAGACGAAAGAAGAAGGAAAGACAGAAAGTAAGACGAAAGAAGAAGAAGAAAGACAGAAAGTAAGACGAAAGAAGAAGGAAAGACAGAAAGTAAGACGAAAGAAGAAGGAAAGACAGAAAGTAAGACGAAAGAAGAAGAAGAAAGACAGAAAGTAAGACGAAAGAAGAAGGAAAGACGAAAGTAAGACGAAAGAAGAAGGAAAGACAGAAAGTAAGACGAAAAAAGAAGGAAAGACAGAAAGTAAGACGAAAGAAGAAGGAAAGACAGAAAGTAAGACGAAAAGAAGAAGGAAAGACAGAAAGTAAGACGAAAGAAGAAGGAAAGACAGAAAGTAGACGAAAGAAGAAGAAGAAAGACAGAAAGTAAGACGAAATTAGAAGAAAGACAGAAAGTAAGAAGAAGACAGAAAGAAAGACGAAAGAAGAAGGAAAGACAGAAAGTAAGACGAAAGGAGAGGAAAGACAGAAAGTAAGACGAAAGAAGAAGGAAAGACAGAAGTAAGACGAAAGAAGAAGAAGAAAGACAGAAGTAAGACGAAAGAAGAAGAAAGACAGAAAGTAAGACGAAATTAGAAGAAAGACAGAAAGTAAGAAGAAGACAGAAAGTAAGACGAAAGAAGAAGGAAAGACAGAAAGTAAGACGAAAGGAGAGGAAAGACAGAAAGTAAGACGAAAGAAGAAGGAAAGACAGAAAGTAAGACGAAGAAGAAGGAAAGACAGAAAGTAAGACGAAAGAAGAAGAAGAAAGACGAAAGTAAGACGAAAGAAGAGAGAAAGACAGAAAGTAAGACAAGAAAGAAGAAGAAAGACAGAAAGTAAGAAGAAAGACAGAAAGTAAGACAAAAGAAGAAGAAGAAAGACAGAAAGTAAGACAAAAGACGAGGAAAGACAGAAAGAAAGAAGACGAAAAGAAAGACAGAAAGTAAGACGAAAGAAGAAGAAAGACAGAAAGTAAGACAAAAGAAGAAGAAGAAAGACAGAAAGTAAGACAAAAGACGAGGAAAGACAGAAAGAAGAAGACGAAGAAGAAAGACAGAAAGTAAGACGAAAGAAGGAGGAAAGACAGAAAGTAAGACGAAAGAAGAGGAAAGACAGAAAGTAAGACGAAAGAAGAAGAAGAAAGACAGAAAGTTACACGAAAGAAGAAGAAAGACAGAAAGAAAGACGAAAGAAGAAGAAAGACAGAAAGAAAGACGAAAGAAGAAGAAAGACAGAAAGTAAGACGAAAGAAGAAGAAAGACAGAAAGAAAGAAGAAAGGAAGAAGAAAGACAGAAAGTAAGACGAAAGACGAAAAAAGACAGAAAGTAAGACGAAAGAAGAAGAAAGACAGAAAGAAAGACGAAAGAAGAAGAAAGACAGAAAGTAAGACGAAAGAAGAAGAAAGACAGAAAGTAAGACGAAAGAAGAAGAAAGACAGAAGAAAGGACGAAAGAAGAAGAAGACAGAAAGTAAGACGAAAGACGAAAAAAGACAGAAAGTAAGGGACGAAAGAAGACGAAAGACAGAAAGTAAGACACAAAAAAAAGAAGAAAGACAGAAAGTAAGACGAAAGAAGAAGGAAAGTAAGACGAAAGAAGAAGAAAGACAGAAAGTAAGCCGAAAGAAAAAGAAAGACAGAAAGTAAGCCGAAAGAAAAAGAAAGACAGAAAGTAAGACGAAAGAAGAAGAAAGAAAGACGAAAGAAGAAGAAAGACAGAAAGTAAGCCGAAAGAAAAAGAAAGACAGAAAGTAAGCCGAAAGAAAAAGAAAGACAGAAAGTAAGACAAGAAAGACAGAAAGTAAGCCGAAAGAAAAAGAAAGACAGAAAGTAAGACGAAAGAAGAAGAAAGAAAGACGAAAGAAGAAGAAAGACAGAAAGTAAGACGAGCGCACAAAGGCCTACTCTTTCGAAAAGCGGAACAGGATTTAACGTATGCACAAGATGTTCTGCATGCGTTCGCACACGGGGCCTCGGTTTATAGTCTCATCTGAAGGACCGAAGAAGAAAGAAAGAAGACGAAGAAGAAAGACAGAAAGTAAGACGAAAAGAGAAGAAAGACAGAAAGTAAGACAAGGAAAAAACAGAAAGTAAGACAAGAAAAACAGAAAGTAAGACAAGAAAAACAGAAAGTAAGACAAGAAAAACAGAAAGTAAGACAAAAAAACCAGAAAGTAAGACAAGAAAGAAGAAGAAGAAAGAGGAGGAGGAAGAAGAAGGAAGAGGAGGGGAAGGGGAAAGGTGAGACCCGTTTCCTGCTGATCACTTCTAGGTGACAGTGACGTTAGCTGTTGGCGTTGTCCTCTGTCCTCAAGTGGTACAGGCCTACCTGTCTGCCTGCCTGCCTGCCTGCCTGCCTGCCTGCCTGCCTGTCTGTCTGCCTGCCTGCCTGCCTGTTCCTGGCAGTCGCTAGCACCGTGCATCAGTAGTCCTCCTTTTTCTACTGTTGTTGGTTTTCCCTTCATGCCCAACAGCGTGCATGGCGGAACGAGCAGTCCTCGTGGCTAGAGCTGGAAGTAGACTGTACTCTCTCTGTCTCTGTCTCTGTGTCTGTGTCTGTCTCTCTCTGTGTCTCTCCCTGTCTCTCTCTGTGTCTGTCTCTCACTGTGTCCGTCTCTGTCTGTCTCTGTCTCTCTCTGTGTCTGTCTGTCTGTCTCTGTCTCTCTCTGTGTCTGTCTCTGTCTCTCTCTGTGTCTGTCTCTCTCTGTCTCTCTCTCTGTCTCTCTCTGTGACTCTCTGTGTCTCTGTCTCTCCTCACTCTCTCTCTACTAGCAACCTCTTGGCACTCTTGGCTCTTCTACTAGACTGTACTCTCTCTTCTGTGTCTCTCTGTGTATCTCTGTGTCTCTCTGTCTCAGTCTGTCTGTCTGTCTGTCTCTCTACTAGCAACCCTCTTGGCAAGAGCTACTAGACTGTACTATCTATCTATCTATCTATCTATCTATCTATCTATCTATCTATCTATCTATCTATCTATCTATCTATCTATCTATCTACCTGTCTGTCTGTCTGTCTGTCTGTCTGTCTGTCTGTCTGTCTGTGGGACGGGGCAGCCTGGCGGTTAGAACGTTGCACGTTACGCTATTGATCTGATGGCCCCCAGGTTCAAACCTAGGTACGAGCCACCACCGACACACCCGTTCAAGGAGATTTCCCCTCTTGAGGTAACATCAGTGCCGACTCCACTCCCCCGAAAATCCTTCGGACGAGACTATAAACCGAGGCCCTGTGTATGAACGCAACGCAGAACACTTTGCTCACACGTTAAACCCTGCTCCGTCTTTCGGGAAGAGGAAGCCATTTCGTGCCGGTCAGAATGGAAGACAAAATAGAATTAATAATTATACAAAACCGTATGCACACGGGGACTGGATGTAACAAAAAAAAGCACAGGAGCGCCCATCCACTATCCTCAAAGTAAAAGAACAAATAAATAAATATCTCCCGTTCTCTTTGTCGCTCCTCCCTCCCTCCCTCTCTCTCTTCCTCCCACTCTCTCTCTATCTCTATTTGTTTGTTTTACAAGATTCAGCGCTATATAATAATATTCATTATTATTATTATTATTATTTATTATTTATTATATCCCTCCCTCGCTCTTTCTTCCTCGCCTCTCTCTCTCGCTCTCTCCTTCTCTCTCTTCCTCTCCCTCTCTTTCGCTCCCTCCCCCCCTCTCTGTGTCACCTTCTACTCCTCTCCCTGATCAGTGGTCTAATAGGAAATCGGTCACTGGTCAGTTTTGTCAGCCAACAGTCGGTCAGGGTTTTTTCCCCTCATTGAATAAGAGGTGCAGGAAAAGAAATTATGTTTCGAGGGTAATGAATCAGCACTCTTTTGAGTGTGTGTGTGTGTTTCACATTCAGTCCCCATTTCCATTCAGTTTTCTCTGTTGAGGTATTAAAGTAGTCTTGAGTCCCCGAGTGCATGCAGTTTTGTAAATTTGATCATCCGCTCCCTCTAGCAGCAGGCACACCATGGCCTACTCTTTCGGAAGGCGGAACGGGTTTTAACGTGTGCGCAAGATGTTCTGCGTGCGTTCGCACACGGGACCTCGGGTTTACAGACTCATCCGAAGGACTGAGGAAGCAAACGTGATGAGAAGAACATAACTCGTGGCATACAGAAATGCATGTATAACACTGACAATGCTCTAAATCGTCAACCTATCTCGTAAGCAGCCATCCATACCTTGTACGCGGAACCAGGTTTAAAACATAACACGCACTGCATGAAGAACCATACCTGTGACGCTAACGTCGGTCTTTTTTGATTGTCCTTGGATAGAGCTCCAAGGTTCTTCACCAATGGTGAGGTTTTGCCTATGCAACCGCTTTTAGCCACCATGCATTTCGACTTGGGGGATAGGTAAAAGGTAAAGGGCAACAGCAAGGTGAGAGGCTGTATGACCAGTGGTTTTCCCACTCATGGAATTCCACTTTACAGCTTAGTCTTTAGTGATCGACTATTACTCTCTGACTAGGAGGCTTGACTCGCACAGTCCTTATGTGCTGCAGCCCTGGGGTCTAGTTGGCCTTTGGAGAGCATCTCCAACGCTGACTGTCCTTATGCCCACTTGGCCGAGAGAGTGGGGATGTGCTGTGGGCAAGGC
>CM054140.1:25454645-25462145 GCA_028751875.1 Rapana venosa
GCGACTGGTGGACATCACACTTATCATCCTAGTGCTAAGACTCAGTGCTCTGTCATTGTTACTTGCATGAACAACGGATGTAAAGACAATGTATTAAATAATTAACACCCCAAACAACTATCAAGTAAGCACACAACAAAGAACAGCAAAAAAATAAAAAATAAAATAAAAGCACAGAGTCGAACAAACGAACCAAGCAACCAAAAAAAAAAATCACACAAACTTACACCCCCCAAAAACCCCTCACCAACAACCAACAACTAACAACCAACCAAACAAACAAACCCCCCCCCCCCACCCTCCAAACAAATATAAAACCAAACCAAACCAAAACAAACCACCACCAACAAAGAAGCATAAACAAAAAACCCACAAAAAACAAGTCCCCAAGCGAATCCCCCCCTCCCCCACCACCACCACCAACAGCAACCCTCCCCCCCTCCCCCGAGCTATGATTGTCATCTGCGCTGATTGACAGCCAGGTGCTGCTTCCTGACAAGGGAATATGGCTTAATGAAGCCAGGCTGTTTGACCCAGGATTCAACACTACGAAGGCCATGTCGTCTGCAAAAGTTCTGCCAGAAACATCCCTTCAGTCTTCTTTCATCTGGGACAATGCTCGTGGCTATTGATTTTCTTTTTGTGGGATTAAGGGATTTTTGTATTTTGTTTAAATGTAAAATTTTTTTTTATATACAAATTTGGTTTTGTGATCATGATTGCTTCAGATGCTTAGGGACATGGAAAAGATAATGACTGGGATACAATGTACAAACTGTTTTAAACTTGATGGAGAACTGATGTTGTTTAGAAGTCACGAATAGAGGTGAAGTGTAGGATCCAACTTTCCCCTTCCTTCCTTGAATACGTTATGTCACTGGGCTGAATTCGGATTAAGTCAAAAGTTGTGAGGAGACTGAAAGACGTAGGTCAGGTGGCAGGAAAGTAGTGGGGGGGGGGGGGGGGGGGTAGGGGTGAGGAAATAATCTTCACACAAGCCAAGTATAATTCTATAGCCTTGATGCATGCCCCAGTCGACATGTTGGTTTTGTACTCTTCCATTCACTTATACCAGAAGAAGATAGAAGGCGCAAGATAGTGGAGAGAACACATGTGAACAGACTTGGGCCCTAAGTTGTAAGCTTTTGCTCCTCACGGCATATTGTATGAGTACCTGATGAATGTGTGGCATATTCAAACAGAGATGACGGTGTAACGTTATCAACTGATGCAGAATACTCAAAATCTTGTGCTTGATATCGTGTAACGTTATCAAGTGATGTAGCATATTCAAAATCCCATTCTTGATATTGAGTATTGTTATCAACTAATGCAGCATACTCAAAGTCCTGTTCTTGATATCTGTAACGTTACAAACTAATATAACATGCTCGAAATATGCTGTTTCACACCCCACACAAACATCTCCAAACAGAGATCTGTGCTCTGTGTGCATGAGATGATGACAGAGATATCTATCTATCTATCTATCTATCTATCTATCTATCTATCTATCTATCTATCTATCTATCTATCTATCTATCTATCTATCTATCTATCTATCTATCTATCTATCAAGTGCTTCGATTTGTTTGTTTCACAAGATTCAGCGCTATATAAATTCCATATATTATTATTATTGTTATTATTATTATTATTATTATTACTACTACTATTATTATTATCATTATTATTATAATATATAATATATATATTGATAGGACCTCCAATGCTGTCACCAAAATTTTACATTTCGAGCATTTTCTTTTATTAATTCATTTATTAAAAAAAAATTCTGTTGTAAAATTTCCAATCTTGTGGCAGCATTCTTTCACTGATGAAGGCGTTGTGATGGTTACCTGCCCTTGTGTTGCTTCACTTCTCTTTGTCGTTAGTTAATGCCATCTGCCAGGCCTGAAGTTATCCCCATGGAACCGCTGTCCTCAACACTGCAGACAATGAAGATAATATAGTGGGGCTATGAGAATATGTAACAGTGATGTAAAAAAAAGTACACCCAGACAACAGAAATTATCATAGCCGTCTCGAACGTCATTTTCTAAAAACGATTTTCGAAAAAGGAAAACCTAAAGTATACTCAGTGGTTAATGACTCTGTTAAATCTGGTGTCTGTAGTGACATAAGACACCAATATTTATAACACACAACCCATCCACATCCACATCCAATCCACAACACACACACACCACACACACACACACACACCACACACACACACACACACACCACACACACACACACACACACACATTAGGCCATTGTGTGCCGGTGGGAACAGATGACAAAATTTACAAAACCGCATACACACGGGCACTGGATGTAAAAAAGCACATAAGTGCTTATCCCATTATCTTCGATATAAAAGAATTTTTTTAAAAGTTTAGCGAACGCATGCAGAGCATCTTGCGCGCACATTAAAAAAACCATTCCGCTTTTTGGAAGAGTAGGCCATTGTGTGCTGGTGGGAGCAAATGACAAATTTACAAAACTGCATACACACGGGGACTGGATGTAAAAAAGCACACGAGTGCTTATTCCATTATCTTCCAAATAAAAGAATAATTAAAAAAAAGTTTCTACGTCAAGTCAAGTCAACTCAAATTTTTATTTCCAGATGGTACATCTACGTGTGTGTGTGTGTGTGTGTGTGTGTGTGTGTGTGTGTGTGTGTGTGTGTGTGTGTGTGTGTGTGTGTGTGTGCGCGTGCGTGCATGTGTGTGTGCGCGCGCAGAAGGCGGGATAGCCTTACGGTTAGAGCATCAAACTCATGACCAGACAACAACTGAAGGCATCACGGGTTCCAGTCTCCTCTCCCCCGACAACACGTCAGTTCAAGGGCACTTTGTCCCATGGAGTTAACATCAGTGCCGATTCCACTCTCCCGAAAGTCTTTGGGATGAGGCTGTCTGTACTCCTTGCGAAACAGGGAGCACAGAAAGAACAGTGCGAAAGCAGCCTCCCCTTCCTCGAAAAGAAGACAATCATCAAATCGATGGCCCGACCCAGAGTAGAGAAAGACAACTACCACCATCTCCAAAGAGAAGAACAGGTCATCATTCTAAGATTCCGCACTGGGCACAACAGGCTGAATCACCACATTTCCACAAAGCTGAAACTCGGTCCTTCTCCCCTGTGTGTGCCTGTAGTAAAGAAAACCAGACTGGCAAACACATCTTTCCCAGGCGCGCGCTATTCAGTGACCTGAGGAAGACTGTGTGTCCTACGGAGATAATAACCCTGCAAACCAAGCTGTAGGGCCCACGAGAGGAGCTGGAAAGGACTTGCCATGAGGTTTCCCAACAGTGTAAAAAGCGAACGAGAGAAGAGGAAGAAGAGGAAGAAGAAGAGGAAGACCATACCCCGAGGTGTGGCGCGCAAACACACGCAGAACATCTTGCACACAGGCTATCAGCCCATCCGTTTTTCGTGGAAAAGTATAGTAGGGGCAGCTAAGGCTGATGTGACAGTGACACCATCATACCCAGCATGCTTTCTGCTTTCTGGAGTGATCCTCCAGGTTCAACTTGCTTATGACACACTGCCTGAGAGAGAGAGAGGGAGAGAGAGAGAGAGAGAGAGAGAGAGAGAGAGGGGGGGGGGGGGTAGAGAGAGAGAGGGGGGGGGGAGAGGAGAGAGAGAGAGAGAGAGGGGGGGTAGAGAGAGAGAGAGGGAGAGAGAGAGAGGGAGAGAGAGAGAGGGAGAGAGAGGAGGGGGGGGGATAGAGAGAGAGAGTGTGTGTGTGTGATTGTGTGTGTATTGTGTGTGTGAGTGTGTATGTGTGTGTGTGTGCGCGCGTGCGCGTATGTGTGTGTGTGTGTGTGTGTGTGTGTGTGTGTTGTGAACACCTGACCATACACGCATTAGCTAGTTTGGGCGAAACCTAACAGTACATCCATCCATACATACATCTTTCGGATGAGACTACAAACCGAGGTCCCGTGTGCGAACGCGCGCAGAACGTATTGCGCACACGTTAAAACCCGTTCCCACTTTTCGGAAGAGTAGGCCATTGTGTGCCGGTGGGAACGGATGACAAAATTTACAAGAACTGCATACACACGGGGACAGGATGTAAAAAAGCACATGAGTGCTTATTCCATTATCCTCGAAATAAAAGAACAAATGAATAAATAAATGAAATACATACAGGAATCAATATCTGCTGAGCAACGATCAGCGTGCACCTCAGTTGTTTATTATTGGGCACACGCACACAGGCAGTTGTCATGTAACCAACCATAAGTGCTCACCATAACATTATGTCAGAAGCACCTATCCTGTTTGCATAGGCCAGATGGTCCGCAAAAACTGAACAATCCAGTATTGCTATTGTTATTGCTAAAACACACACATACACACACAAGCACGCAAGCACGCACGCACGCATGCTCTCTCTCTCTCTCTCCCTCTCTCTCTCTCACACACACACACGCGCGCGCGCGCACGCACACACATTGAAGGAAAGCATCCTTGCACGTCCATCAGTATTGGTACTCTCTAGGGTGATCAAAGTACTTGATCATGATTAAGACTGGACACACCACACCACACAACACAACATTAGCATACACACACACACACACACATGCACACACACACACACTCACACACACACACACACACACACACACACACACACACACACACACACACACACACACACACACACACACACACACACACAGAGTGCACTCCATAGGGACAACACTAGGCACGTGACTTTGAGCCAAACAGTGAGACCTTGGGAGGCGACAGGGCGTGACAGACAGGTGACTGCACTGTTATGGATAGAGCCAGGACCCCCCCCCTCCCCCCCAGCTCCACCCCTACATCCACCCCTACCTCCACCTGCCCCACCACCCCTTACCCACCTCTTGCTTATCGAGCTGACTGAGCCTAACACGCTCCACTTGTCTTCATCTTCTTAGCGCTACTGAGCTGTCAGCCTAACAACTCTTGTCGCTTTGTCATGCTTGGTAGGCCTACGTGTGGACGCTCGTTTCGTAGATGCCTTCGCTATGATGTGCCTTTTGCAGGCGCACATACGCACAGGCCTGTCCCGTGTGTGTGTGTGTGTGTGTGTGTGTGTGTGTGCGTGCGCGCACACTCACACTCACACACACACGCACAGAGAGAGAGAGAGAGAGAGAGAGAGAGGATGAGAGAGAGAGAGAGAGAGAGAGAGAGAGAGAGAGAGAGAGAATCCAACAGACAAACCATAATTATAAAGATAACTGGCACAAGTATACACTCACCAGACAGACGCACATGGACTAACGGCTAAACTGTTCAATTCCCACGTGGACCACGGCACCCAGGACCTGCCAATTAGCCACCCTGGATATGCCAATTAGCCACCCTGGATATGCCAATTAGCCACCCTGGATATGCCAATTAGCCACCCTGGATCTTCCAATTAGCCACCCAGGATGCTCCAATTAGCCACCCGGGATCTTCCAATTCGGTGGATCGGTGGTCTGGTGGATCGGTGGTCTAGAGGTAACGCGCCTGTCTAGAAAGCGAAAAGTCCGGGTCTGAAGTGTGCGGCGGTTCGTACCCCGTTTGGACCGGAAATTTTTCCCCATCCATTAGACCATGAGTGGTGGTCTGGGCGCTAGTCTTTCGGATGAGACGATAAACCGAGGTCCCGTGTGTTACTCGTAATTATTTAGCGCACGTAAAAAAACCCACGGCAACAAGAGAGTTGTCCCTGGCAAAATTCTTAGAAAAAAGCCACTCTGATAGGGAAACAAATACAGCTGCAGAAAAAAAAAAAAAAAAAAAAAGGGTGAAAGGGTGGCGCAGCGCTAAGTGGCGACGCGTTCTCCCGCTCTCCCCGGGGAGAGCAGCCCGAATTTCACGGAGAGAAATCTGCCGTGACTTAAAGTAAAATCTGAGCGCTTTGATTTGTTGCTTTACAAGATTCAGCGCTATATAAATTCCATACATTATTATTATTATTATTATAATTAGCCACCCAGGATCTGCCAATTAGCCACCTGGGATCTGATCACCACCACCCAAGATAGGACAACCACTACACAGAATATGACAACAGACCCCCACCCCAACCAGCTGGATCTACAGCCACCAAGGATATGATGGCAGCCGTCTTAGATCTGACATCATGACCCCAACACACATCCCCACCCCCCATCTCACACAAGCCACCCAAAGTCTGACATCAACCACCCAGGGTCTGACATCAACCACCCAGGGTCTGACACCGACCACCCAGGGTCTGACACCGACCACCCAAGGTCTGACAACCACCACCCAGGGTCTGATATCAACCACCCAGGGTCTGACACCAACCACCCAGGGTCTGACACCAACCACCCAGGGTCTGACACCAACCACCCAGGGTCTGATATCAACCACTCAGGGGCTGACACCAACTACCCAGGGTCTGACACCAACCACCCAGGGTCTGACACCAACCACCCAGGGTCTGATATCAACCACTCAGGGGCTGACACCAACCACCCAGGGTCTGACACCAACCACCCAGGGTCTGATATCAACCACTCAGGGGCTGACAACAACCACTCAGGGGCTGACACCAACCACCCAGGGTCTGATATCAACCACTCAGGGGCTGACAACAACCACTCAGGGGCTGACAACAACCACTCAGGGTCTGACATCAACCACCCAGGGTCTGACACCAGCCTTTCAGACAGAGGAAGCCAGGAAAGTTGGCTCCCAAATCAATGCCATCCTGATCTGACTGTGTGTGTGTGTGTGTGTGTGTGTGTGTGTGTGTGTGTGTGTGTGTGTGTGTGTTTATGAGAGTGTATGTATGAGTGTGTGTTGTGTGTGTTGTGTGTGTGTATGGTGTATGTGTGTGTGTGTGTTGTGTTGTGTGGGGTGTGTGTGTGTGTGTGTTTATGAGAGTGTATGTATGAGTGTGTGTGTGTGTGTGTGTATGTGTTGTGTGTGTGTGGTGTGTGTGTGTGTTGTGTGGTGTGTGTAAGTGTGTGTATGTGTGTGTGTGTATGTGTGTGTGTGTGTGGTGTGTGTGTGTGTGTGTGTGTGTTTATGAGAGTGTATGTATGTGTGTGTGTGTGTGTGTGTGTGTGTGTGTTTATGAGAGTGTATGTATGAGTGTGTGTGTGTGTGTGTGTGTGTGTGTGTATGTTATGAGAGTGTATGTGTGTGTGTTGTGTGTGTGTGTTGTGTGTGGGTGTGTGTGTTTGTGAGGTGTATGTTGTGTGTTGGTGTGTGTGTGTGTGTGTGTGTTTCATGAGAGTGTATGTGTGTGTGTGTGTGTGTGTGTGTGTGTTTATGAGAGTGTATGTATGAGTGTGTTGTGTGTGTGTGTGTTGTGTGTGTGTTGTTATGAGAGTGTATGTATGATGGTATGTGTGTGTGTGTGTGTTTGGTGTGTGTGTGTGTGTTTGTGTTGTTGGTGTTGTGTGTGGGTTTATGAGAGTGTATGTATGATGTTGTGTGTGTGTGTGTGTTTATGAAGTGTTG
>CM054140.1:25467145-25469645 GCA_028751875.1 Rapana venosa
CACACACACACACACACACAGGTTATACATTTCAGCAGGGTGATGGAATTTTGGCTGTTAAAGGCAGGGACAGGTATGAGATGATGCATGATACACTACGGAACAAAACGACACAATGCAAAGCTATGCACGCTCGCAATGTACTGTACAACATTGTGCTGTATTGTATAAAGGAGTAAAGGTAAAGGAGTCCCATAACCCATAAGGTCGTAGGGAAGCGAGGCGTCAGAGACCTCACTTCTCTAGGGCCAGCATATTGAGGGCGGCACCCATCTCCTCTCCCTCGCTGCTTTACCTTCCCTGACCCTAAAGAGGGCAGGTACCATTTATCGAATATTGTACAAAACAGACCTGTACAAAGTTGTATTGAGAAAAGTAATTCTCGTACTATCATATCTCGTGTGTGTGTGTGTGTGTGTGTGTGTGTGTGTGTGTGTGTGTGTGTGTGTGTGTGTGTGTGTGTGTGTGTGTGTGTGTGTGTGTGTGTGCGTGTGTGTGTGTGTGTTTTATTTTATTCTTTTATATCGAGAATAATGGTATAAGCACTTATGTGCTTTTACATCCAGTCCCCGTGTGAATGCGGTTTTGTAAATTCTGTCATCTGTTCCCACCGGCACACAATGGCCTACTCTTACGAAAAGCGGAGCAGGATTTAACGTGTGCGCAAGATGTTCTGTGTGTGTGTTGTTCTTCAATTTAACGTCTATTCACATTAAGTGATATTAGACACAAAAAGACAAACAATTCAGAAAAAAGGGTTAAGGAACTGTCTAACTACTGTAACTATAATACAATGAAAGAAATGAATTTACCCTATGAATAAATAGCTAATTAAACTACAACAGATCAAAAGATACATTTCAAGTATTCTTCTTCTTCTTCTGTGTGTGTGTGTGTGTGTGTGTGTGTGTGTGTGTGTGTGTGTGCGCGCGTGTTCTTCTTTAATTTAACGTCTTTTCACATTAAATGTTATTAGACACCGTGTGTGTGTGTGTGTGTGTGTGTGTGTGTGTGTGTGTGTGTGTGTGTGTGTGTGTGTGTGTGTGTGTGTGTATGCATGTATGTATGTATGTGTGTGTGAGTGTGTGCGCGCGCGCGCACGCTACAAAAATACAGCCCGGAAGAAGAGTAGGCAATACTGCAGTGAAGCAGAGTACATCATGTACTGAAGTGGGGAAGGCAGTATATATAACACGGCAGTGATACAACATGTACTGAAGAGGGGAAGGCAGTATAATACAGCAGTGATACAACATGTACTGAAGTGGGGAAGGCAGTATAACACGGCAGTGATACAACATGTACTGAAGTGGGGAAGGCAGTATAATACGGCAGTGATACAACGTGTACTGAAGTGGGGAAGGCAGTATATATAATACGGCAGTGATACAACATGTACTGAAGTGGGGAAGACAGTATAATACGGCAGTGATACAACATGTACTGAAGTGGGGAAGGCAGTATATATAATACGGCAGTGATACAACATGTACTGAAGTGGGGAATGCAGTATAATACGGAAGTGATACATACAACATGTACTGAAGTGGGGAAGGCAGTATATATAATACGGCAGTGATACAACATGTACTGAAGTGGGGAATGCAGTATAATACGGCAGTGATACAACGTGTACTGAAGTGGGGAAGGCAGTATAATACGGCAGTGATACATACAACATGTACTGAAGTGGGGAAGGCAGTATAATACGGCAGTGATACAACATGTACTGAAGTGGGGAAGGCAGTATAATACGGCAGTGATACATACAACGTGTACTGAAGTGGGGAAGGCAGTATAATACGGCAGTGATACAACGTGTACTGAAGTGGGGAAGGCAGTATAATACGGCAGTGATACATACAACATGTACTGAAGTGGGGAAGGCAGTATATATAATACGGCAGTGATACAACATGTACTGAAATGGGGAAGGCAGTATATGTAATACGGCAGTGATACAACATGTACTGAAGTGGGGAAGGCAGTATAATACGGCAGTGATACAACATGTACTGAAGTGGGGAAGGCAGTATAACACGGCAGTGATACAACATGTACTGAAGTGGGGAAGGCAGTATAACACGGCAGTGGTACATACAACATGTACTGAAGTGGGGAAGGCAGTATATATAACACGGCAGTGATACAGATTACAGACCAATACAGCAGTAAAGCTGAACACAATATTATACAACATTGAGTTGGAACATAATGGAATATGGCATTGGACTAGAATACAATGTGATACGAAAGTGAATCAGCTACAACGTAATACAGTAGGAAGAAGAACACAACGTAATACAACAGGAAGCAGAATACACACTGAAACAACAACGAAGCGAATACAACGCGTACGTAATACAGTAGGAAGAAGAATACAAGGTCCTGGAACACGATAGGATACAAAACATTCCTGGAGCAGAACACTACACAGCGCTGATACAGAGTGCGTTGTATCACCGAAGACGGAACGCCGCTACCTTTAATGGGGCAAATA
>CM054140.1:25474645-25479645 GCA_028751875.1 Rapana venosa
AACCTATAAGGTCGTAGGGGACCGAGGCGTCAGAGACCTCACTTCTCTAGGGCCAGCATATTGAGGGCGGCGCCCATTTCCTCTCCCTCGCTGCTTTACCTTCCCTGACCCTAAAGAGGGCAGGTACCCATTTACAGCTGGGTGAAAATGGGGACTGACTGAACCAAGGCGCCAAACGGGCACCCCCAAAATGGTAACCACCCGCGCTCTTAAATTGGGTGGGGAAAGCGATTGCCCCGACCCCGAGCATCCCGTCCCTATAATAGCCAATACAGTATAACATAAACCCCAAATTTGTTTCAATATGTACTACATGGTTTTAACCACAAAATAATGTATAACAACAATACTTAGGTTCCTTGTGTAATGCGTTGTATAACAACAACTGTTTTTCTTCTGTTTTTTTAAAATCATACAGAGTTTGTTTTAGTTGTGTCCAATAAGTCTATGTGACTTTGACGACAATACAACACAATCTAGTTGTGATTCTAATGTGGCATAACAACTACCATGTGGTTTGTAATGTGGTCTATATAACAACTACCATGTTGTTTGTGTAATAAACGACCTGGCCTGAGGCAGCCATACAACAAAGCCCCAGATGGATGAGTCCACAGTAACAGTACACTCCCTCACCCTCCCCTCCCCTCACCACTCTTGGTGAACCACTGCCGTAAATAGCCAGCCATGGTCCTCTCTAGCTCTGTCTCTTCTTTTTTGATGGCCCATTGATCTTCGCGAATTACTCAACGTCATAATCTGTTCTAAACACACACACAAACACACACACCCACATAGTGTGTGTGTGTGTGTGTGTGTTGAGAGAGAGATAAAGAGAGGTAGAGGAGAGAGAGAGAGATAGAGAGAGAGAGAGAGAGAGAGAGAGAGAGAGAGAGAGGATGGAAAGAGAGAGAGAGAGAGGGAGGTGAAAGAGAGAGAGAGAAGAGATAGCGAGAGATAGTAGAGAGAGGAGTTGAGGGAAATGAGAGAGAGAGGGAGGGAGGGAGGGAAGAGAGAGAGAGAGAAGGGAGGGAGGAAAAGAGAAAGAGAGCAGAGGCGGAAGGAAAGAGAGCGAGAAGAGGGAGTATGGGAAATGAGAGAGATAGAGAGAGAGAGAGAGAAGGAGAAGAGTGAGGTAAAGAGATATAGAGAGAGGAGGAGGGAAGAGAGAGAGTAGAGAGGGAGGGAGGGAAAGAGAGAGAGAGGAGTGAGGAAAGAGAGGAGAGATAGGGAGGGAGGATAGCATAGAGAGAGAGAGATGGAGGGAGGGAAAGAGAGAGAGAGAGGGGAGGGATGGAAAAGAGAGAGAAGACGGAGGAGGGAAAGAGAGGAGAGAGAGGTAGGGAGGAAAGAGATAGAGAGGGAGAGTGAAAGAGAGAGAGAGAGAGGGAGGGAGGGAAAGAAGAGAGAGAGAGGAGGGAGGAAAGAGAGAGAGAGAGAGAGGGAGGGAGGGAAAGAGAGAGAGAGAGAGAGAGAGGGAGGAGGTTAAAGAGAGAGAGAGAGAGAGGGAGGAGGAAAGAGAGAGAGAGTAAACATATTAGGCCAGCAGCTCTTTCTAAAGGGTATAAGTAGACACGCCCCCCCCCACCCCCCACCCCCCTCCCACAACAAAATCTAACAGCCTTAAAATAAAAAATAAACGAACACCCCCAGCCCAAGCCTTCCCACAGCGAACAAGCAAACAAAACAACAGCCTCACCCCCCACCCACCCGCCCACTCCCCAAATGCCAAACCTCAGATTTACTCCTGTTACAATTGCAGATGGTCTGCAGCGCACGCATATAAGTAATATCTGTTTGAACTATTGGATTTATTTGTCATTGGTTTGTATGACTGTGTAAAGATTAGGTTGAATGCATGCGCTTTGATTTGTCTTTTGCAAGATATAGCGCTATAAAAGTACCATTTTATTAATTAATTATTATTATTATTATTAAACAGTATGGCCACATGCTGACATGACGTATCCTTTTACACACTCACACACACACAACACATAAATAAAAAGAGACATGGATATTAACAGCATCTAATTATGAGAAACAATTTCTCTTTATTCATTAAGGTCGTAACCTAAAAAACACGACATAAACTTCAATTTTTTCCCCTCATAAATGTTGGATTAAACGTAACACTTCATTAATATTTTCTCAATGTATTCAAAATGATGACAAGCGAGATCTGATATGTAAAGTTCGTAGGTAGGTATCTGTCAAAAGCTTTGTCTGTTATTGATACTACTACTACTACTACTACTACTACTACTACTACTACTACTACTACTACTACTACTACTACTACTACTACTACTACTACTAATGTATGGGATTTATAAAGCGCTGAATCTTGTAAATCTTGTTGATAAGCAAAGTGCTAAGGCGTACATGAAAATGTCATTATGTTTTAATATATTACGTTAAGGTTGCCTTCGGCTTTGACAGGCTCTTAGCATAACAATCCATAAAATAATCTCTCTGAAGTCGGAGTATAGCTGCCTTATGGCGAGGTACCTGAAAACAGCCACACACACAGTATTTCCATCCAAGGTATACATACAGTCTCACAACGTTTCCCGGGTGTGATACGTGAGACAGGGTGCTGTTCTGGGTGACCTCCAGGGTGTTAAGCTGGGGAATGCTCAACAACTAAGATCAGCAACAGCAACAGCAACAACAACATATCAATCAAAATATACGGTTGAAGAAAATTGCTCGTCATAAGCAATACAAGTGTTATCTGGGAACCTGTTACTGCTGTGGACATGATAGTGCAGCTCTCGCTATCAGCTATCAACAACACTGTTCTTTTTCAAGCACTTTCGGAATCCTGCAATGTTTTCTAAACCCTTGTTTTTTCCACACATAGGCCAATGAGAGAGAGAGAGAGAGAGAGAAGAGAAGAGAAGAGAGAGGAGAGAGAGAGAGAGAGAGAGAGAGGAGAGAGAGAGAAGAGAGAGAGAGAGAGAGAGAGAGAGAGCACATTTATTCCTATAGACTTAAGAAAAACAATGTTTCCGTTTTCATTTTCATTGGAAACACTCTTTCTCGCCAAGAAACATCAATAAAATCAGACAATGATGAACACAATGATGAACTCAATGATGAACACAATGATGAACACAATGATGAACTCAATGATGAATTCAATGATGAACTCAATGATGAACTCAATGATGAACTCAATGATGAACACAATGATGAACACAATGATGAACACAACGATGAACACAATGACGAACACATTGATGAACACAATGATGAACACAATGATGAGCTAAAAAATGAACACAATGATGAACACAATGATGAACGTCTCCCGAACCTCGGCACAACTAACAATTCGTTTTTCGCCAATTTTCTGCAAGCGTTATTTTTTTTTCCTTTTCAGCGCAGAACTAGATTATGACGAGAATTACAAGGGGGCTTATTGGAAAGAAGAATGTTTGGAAAAATAGACCAAAGAACGCTAACAACTCCCATCAATGTCTTGTAGTGTTGGCACAGGCCCCAGCCTCTCTGCCTGCCACCTTTCATAGTTGGAATAGTTTCTCACCTCACACAACGCGCTGTATGCACATACATGCATACCAGCCAGAGATACCCAAGAAAGAGTCGTAAATAGATTGCACGGGAAGAATTGTGATTGCTTGTGTCTTATCTTTGGAGTGAAGGAGATGATGTTGGAAATTGAGTTGAGGTTCCACGATATACTGCTGCCTGTAAGAAAAGAAATAGATGCACAGAGAGAGAGGGAGAGAGGAGAGAGAGAGAGAAGAGAGAGAGAGAGAGAGAGAGAGAGAGAGAGAGAGAGAGAGAGAGAGAGAGAGAGGAGGAGGGGGGAGAGGGGAAGGAGAAGGAGAGGGGGAGGGGCAAAGGGTTTTACGGATTGTAGCTTATTGCCATTCATACAAGCTTGTTCAAGTCCCGAAGTACACTTCATCATCACAAATTGCAGCGGCTTGGGTTTGTAATTTGATTTGGGCTCTCAACATTGCAAAGAGAGATTATCTTTACTTTGACCACTTTTGCCAAATTTGCCAGACAGCATTTTTTTTATAGACTGGTTGCAATCTCGTTATACACAGAAAAAACCCACATAGCTAAGCCGAATAATAACTGTATAATAGTTGGCATAGAAACTCGATTGTAAATCCATTAATTTTTTTGTTGCTACATATTCATCATTTCTAAAGATATTTTTCGTCATAACTGCATTCAACCCGAGTTCCACAACAGTAACTGGTTTAGAAAGCATGTCACCATATAACCAAGAAATTCTGAAATGTTTCATGTTAACTATGCAGCATGCATTTCACTACTGACACTTTCAAAATTTAAGGTTTTTGTAAGTAGAGTAAAAAGAAGGGGACTAAGCACATTCCTTGTTTCATCCCATGCGTATACTGAATGCGACATGTCACGCTCTCTGAGCCACAGACTATGGTTTCAGCGCAAATATACATACTCATCATGTATTTCATGTTTCTCAGGATCCATTCAAACATAACAAATGACCACAAAATACTTCTATTAAGGATCAAAAGTTTTCTTAAAATCGAAAAACAACCGAAGTTAACAAGGTGGATTGTTTTTAAGCACAAGACATCAATGTGAACAAAGCAGCTGTACAGCTCATTTCAATTACACCCTGCATTCTTCTTCTGCGTGCCCTAAACCCAACATACAATTCTTGTTAAATTTTTCACCCCTACAGTAACTAAAAAGTAAACAAACAGCTCCACGCTGATTTCAGAACGATAAAACAGCAATACAAGACCAGGGTAAAACTCGGAAAAAAACTAGCAACCTTTTAGCGCTTCATCTTCTTTTCTGCTCACGCTTAACAGTACTGTCAACACGTCTCAGATCAAAGCGCGCACCAACAAGGTCTCTTGCCTTTCGTCTGTTTGCAGTGCACATTCTCTTCATTTCAGGCCAGGCGAAAGTGGATCAGGACAAGCACTGCAATGGAGAGCAGTGAAGAATGCCAAAGAATGCCA
>CM054140.1:25487145-25492145 GCA_028751875.1 Rapana venosa
CAACCTGGGGGGGGAGGGGGGGGGGGGGTGGGGTGGGGGGGGGGGGGGGGGGGGGGGGGGGGGGAGGAGGAAAAAGCAACGGAAAACTTTGAAGAGTTCTCTCTCTCTCTCTCTCTCTCTCTCTCTCTCTCTCTCTCTCTCTCTCTATCTCTCTCTCTCTCTCTCTCTCTCTCTCTCTTATTGTTAGAATGGAAAACAAAGCAAACCACGTGCAGTGGCTCTGTGGTCTACATTTCTCCATGGAAGTAAGCCTCAAGCTCAATTCCGATTCTAAAGACATTATGATATTAAAAAAAACACAGAGATATTCATTGATGTTACGAGCAAAAGGACTACTCACACATGTAAGGATTAAAGAATGAATCACGTACTGATTTGCTATATTATGGTTTTGGAACTAGATGAGTTCTCTTTTCTTACCTAACGTTGTTTTGTCCCTCCCCCCCCCCCCCCCCCCCACAGGTCACGTGATAGCGGACATGCCACAAGGTCCTTTGGCCGGCTCCGAAAGGTCCGGTTCCAGTGACCAGACTGCTCTGTTCCCCTGTCACGGGAGACGGGTCATGCTGTGTAGGCCGTTTTCCTCTGACAACCAGCAGATAGCGGTGGCACTGGGAAATTGTCGTCTGCTCTTGACATAACATGTGTCCCCCGTTGGGATGCCGGGATTCCCTCTTTTCTATCTTTCTCTTTGTTTCTGCCGTGTTCCTTTTCTTCGTGTCATCTCCTTCTTGTTTATTTTCTGCCTTCTTGGTCCATTCTCCTGCTTTTTTCTCTAGAAAGACTTAAAAGATAACAATTCTCTCTCATGCTGAAGTCGGATAGGCTGGGTCTGACTTGTCAGGCGCTTAACGGCAGCGCAAAGCATTTTCCCTCATGTGACAGACATTAACAGTCGCTGTCTGAACGTTCGAAGGAGCAGAAGAAGAAGACATAACATGCTAAAAAAAAAGAAGAGGAAGAAATACTTTGATGAATAGCTGGGAAATACATTTTGCTTTGGTTCCCGCACAAAACAGTCAATGGACAAGACATATATTACAAAACTGAGTTGTAACACATGTAGTACGACTTTTGATTATCTGATGTGTTCTTCTAGATGATACTTTTGATGAACAGTTTTAAATGTTGATTGTTTTAGTACAAATCTTTGATTTGCTCTTCTTTCTAACAGCATTATTTTCGGTTTTATCACAAATCGTCTTCGATATGCTCTCCCTTGTAAAAGCAACAACTGTAAATGTCAAGTAAACGATAGATGGGGGAATATATAGAATCGATTGCAGTTGTTTATGTTGTTGTCTAAATGTCAGATGGGAGGTAAACAATAAAATACATTACTGCCGATGTCAACACATTGACAGACTTGCCGATGGGAGGGCGGCCAGTCATTAGTCATGTTTAGCAAAACAAATGATTCTCTGAACGTCAAAGGAATCAAGTGCTGTCATCCAAAGACTTTTATCTTGTCTTTTCTTTCAAATGGCCCTCTCCTCCTCTGTCCAAAATGTTAAATCTTTTCTCTCTTCTCTCTCTCTCTCTCTCTCTCTCTCTCTCTCTCTCTCTCTCTCTCTCACACACACACACACACACAAAGAAAGATACTTGTGAAGTTTGTTTTTCTTTTAAATAAGGAAAGGGTTGTATTTTGTACCAGAACCGGGTTGAAACATTGGGAAAACACCATTTTTGGTATATTTTATTTACCTGTACTCTTCCCCATTTCGCACACACACTACATATAAATAATTCCGCGTTCTCACCCAACAAATACCCGTTAGAACCAAAATCCTCGCTTGATGAAATCTTTTACACTTTGACTAGCTGTTACAGAACGATAGTGATACTAGATATGACGTCAATCCACGATATCTAATCACCTTTGACGTCAGTCTGCTGGAAATAGTCATCATCATCATCATCACCATCTCACACTTGGGGACAAGGACGGAAATTGTCAGGACACGCCTTGCTCTATGAAAACGTTCTGCAGCCCTAAAAAGAGGTTACATGCCGAAGCATTAACACCAGCATCCTGCGAGTGGTCACGATGATCTCCTCCTTCTCCTCCTCCTCTTTTTCCCGACAGGAAGTGGGCCACAGGTCAACTTTAATCGTGATGTCTAATCAGGACATTGAGGATCGGTGGTCTAGAGGTTAACGCTCCTGCCTAGAAAGCAAAAAGTCTGGGTCGGAAGTGTGCGGTGGTTCGATCCCCGTTTGTGCCAGAAACTTTACCCCCCATAAATTAGACCATGGGTGGTGGTCTGGGTGCTAATCTTTCGGATGAGACGATAAACCGAGGTTCCGTGTGTTACACATAATTATTTAGCGCACGTAAAAGAACCCACGGCAACAAGAGAATTGTCCCTGGCAAAATTCTGTAGAAAAAATGTCACTCTGATAGGGAAACAAATACAGTTGCAGGCAGGAAAAGAAAAGAAAAAAATGGTGGCGCTGCCCTTGTGGCGATGCGCTCTCCCCGGGGAGAGCATCCGAAATCTTTCACGCAGAGAAATCTGCCGAGACTTAAAGTGGTATGAAAATGAAATGAAATGCCAGTAGTGTGTAGGTCTAGTGGTTTTTTGTTTTTGTTCTTAAATTTTTTATATCTTTTTTATACTCTGAACGCTGCAATGGCCTATTCTGCTGTGGAAGATGGAAAGATGGCTTTTCACACGCATATGTTCAGGCATGGAACCTCGGTTTAAAATCTCTTGGGTGGCGCTGCTCTTGTGGCGACGTGCTCTCCCCGGGGAGAGCAGCCCGAATTTCACGCAGAGAAATCTCGTGACTTAAAGTGGTATAAATAAATAAATAAATAAATATCCTTCTTCGTCGAACGCAAAGACAGCAACTAAGTTCTGTCTGTCATTTTAGTTAAAATGCGTTGGGGTGCCATTAAGCCCCTAACAAGTCAGACCCAGCACTTCCGACTTCGGCGTGGGAGAGATCTGTCATAATTTAAGTCTTGCTGTAAAAAAAAAAAGGCAGGAGGAATGACCAAGAATGCAGAAATAGACGAGAAAGAGGTGACAGGAAGAAAAGGAACGAGGCAGAAGCAAGAGAAGGGGAGACAAGAGGGAATCCCTAACACACAAGTTTCGGAAGGTGGGAATGCTATTACATTTTATACAGACAGGCCCCAGGCATCCCCCGTGGGCGGGAGGTGTCATTTTAAAGGATTGGGAATCTGTGCACACGCTGGTTTGGGAGACACATGCTGGTTTGGGAGAAACATGCTGGTTTGGGAGAAACACGCTGGTTTGGGAGAAACATGCTGGTTTGGGAGAAACATGCTGGTTTGGGAGACACATGCTGGTTTGGGAGACACATGCTGGTTTGGGAGACACACGCTGGTTTGGGAGACACATGCTGGTTTGGGAGACACACGCTGGTTTGGGAGAAACATGCTGGTTTGGGAGACACATGCTGGTTTGGGAGACACACGCTGGTTTGGGAGACACATGCTGGTTTGGGAGACACACGAGAGACACATGCTGGTTTGGGAGACACACGCTGGTTTGGGAGACAAAGTAAGTAAGCTGTGCATACTGACTGGCCCCCAGCATCGCCACGGGTGAAAGTCTCTTCTTAAAGGATTGAAAAGAGACTGGGAATCGGTTCTGGGGGACACAGTCTTTTTTTTTCTTCTTAAACCCAGGGGCAGACAGGGGACGGGATAGCTCAGTGGTCAGAGCACTCCCTTTTCCCCCAGCTAAGGTTAAGCAGCGTCGAGCGTGGTCACCACTTGGATGGCTGACCGTTTTACGCGCTTTGGCTTCAGTACAGTCCCCCAGTTCACCCATCTGTAAATGGGTACCTGCCTCTTTAGGGTCAGGGAAGGCAAAGCAGCGAGGGAGAGGAGATGGGTGCCGCCCTCAATATGCTGGCCCCTTTGACCACATATTTATTTATTTATTCTTTTATACCGAGGATAATGGAATACGCACTAATGTGCTTTTTTACATCTAGTCCCTGCGTGTATGCGGTTTTGTAAATTCTGTCATCTGTTTCCACCGGCACACAATGGCCTACTCTTCCGAAAAGCGGAACAGGATTTAACGTGTGCGCAAGATGTCCTTCATGCGTTCGAACACGGAGCCTCGGTTTATAGTCTCATCCGAAGGTTATGGGACACCTGTACCTTTTCACCAGAGGGAAGACAGGGAGAAACGAACCCTTGGGCCAAGCCTGAAACGCCTAACCACCGAGCCAATAACGCTGGCGTTGATCCGGATCAAGCACCGGCCACAAGGATGACGCCGTGACGTCAGGGTAGGAGGAGGAGGACTGCAGGGCAGGGGGCGCTAGGTGACCAGAGCTACAGGCGTGTTGGGTGACCAGAGCTACAGGCGTGTTGGGTGACCAGAGCTACAGGCGTGTTGGGTGACCAGAGCTACAGGCGTGTTGGGTGACCAGAGCTACAGGCGTGTTGGGTGACCAGAGCTACAGGCGTGTTGGGTGACCAGAGCTAGCACAGAACACCCAGCTGACCAACCTGAGCACAGCAGGGGCAGGTTTCCGTGAAGAGCCCGGCACACACCACACACAGGGGCCAGGCATGCAGGACCTGGCTGGCTGGGTGGGTGGGTGAGTGGGGGCAGTGGGGGAGTGGCGCTACTGCCTGCCTGTCATGTCACCATCACGCCCAGCAAGACAGGAGGTTAGGAAAAAAAGACGGGAAGAAAAAGAAAGAAAGAACGGAAAGGAGAATGGGAAGGGAGGGGAAGGGAAGGAAGGGAAAGGAAGGAAGGAAAAGGAAGGAAGGGAAAGGAAGGAAAGGAAGGAAGGAAGGAAGGAAGGAAAGAAGTTAGCAAAAAAGGACGGGAAAAAAAAGAAAGAACGGAAAGGAGAATGGGAAGGGAAGGGAAGGGAAGGAAGGAAGGAAGGGAAGGGAAAGAAAGGAAGGAAAGGAAGGAAGGAAGGAAGGAAGGAAGGAAGAAGTTATGGTGTAAGTAAGTCAATAAGCGAGTCAGTCAGTCAGCCAAGCACCCGGC
>CM054140.1:25507145-25527145 GCA_028751875.1 Rapana venosa
TAACCAACCAACAAACCAACCACTCAACCCACCGACCAAAGAACTGATTAAAAATGCCTTTACTAGTGAATTTTACTGCAACTCTTTGCCGCATTTCTCAAGAGACATCCCCCCCACCCCCCTACTCGCCCCTTCCCCACCTTCGATCGATCATGTGCCATGCAACGTTTTATTCCCCTGGCATAAGAGCTGACGTGGAAGTTTGCTGACTTCAGCAAGTGTTCGCAAGGACTTGAACAGAAACAGAAAACCTTTCCTCCGGTTAACGGCAAGACCAACAATTAATCAGTCCACTCCGTTGAACAATACCTTAAAACAAGCAAAGCCAGCAAAAGGGGGTTCCCCCCTCATGCAGTGACTGAGTGCAAAACACTTTGTTCCTGGGTAAATCTTGTAGGAGGGGAGGGAGGGAGGGAAGGAAGGAACCATATTTCGCCATGTCAGTCAGACAGTAGACATGTGGAGACAGCACAATAAACGATAGTCGTGATAACATGCGGATAGCTAGCTAGCTGTACATCCGTCTGCTTGGCTACATACATTATTTCACTCACCAGGCTGTGTCAGTGGCAGTGCGAAACCCCCCTCCCCCCCCAACTCTAAGCCTTTGGTTTAAACATTTTTTATTCAGATACTCATATATTTATTATACACACCTACAGTAGAGCTATAGATGGCTTAGTGGTCAGGGCACTCACTTTCCCCCAGCTAAGGTTAAGCAGCATCGAGCGTGGTTATCACTTGGGTAGGTGACCGTTTGCACCCCTTGGCTTCATTCAGTACAGTTCCCCAGTTCACTCAGCTGTAAATGGGCACCTGCCTCTTTAGGGGCAGGGAAGGTAAAGCAGCGAGGGAGAGGAGATGGGCACCACCCTGGCCCCTTGAGAAGTTGAGGTCTCTAATGCCTCACTCCCCTACGACCACGTAGGTTATGGTACACTTTTACCTTACCTTTACAGTAGAGCAACAACAAGGTGATGATGTGCTCTAGTGAAATGAAAGGTTGAATTCTTACATTTGGCAGCTTGTAGCCATCAGTTGTTCAAACAGTGAACATGAACTTTTAAAATATATATCTTGGACACGAAACGTTAGTTGTAGAAATTATTCCTCCAAAAGTCACTACACTCAGACAATTTTTGATGGAAATGTAAGAATGAATGTGGATAGATGTATAAAAGTACATCAAAGAAAAAAAATAGGCAGTGAAAAGTGACAAAGTGCCCAAGCGAATAAAAAATAAAAATGAAAAAAAAGAGGCCAAGGGAAGAAACACCATCTAAATTTCCATCTGTGTTTCAAAGCAACCTCAGCCATCTTTTTGTTTCTGAGACTGTATGTTTTATATCCTGTAATATGATCCTGTGGTTTTTCTACAAAGCCCTGATACAAATCAATCATTTCGTGACACTGATATGTTATTATGGTTGTAATACAGACCCAGCGGAGATTTCCAGTTTAGGGGGGCAGTAACTCAAACACAAGAAACCGTTCTACCGCACATGGGCGAATGTTTTCCTGACTGATGCTGCTGCATGACTGTAAGATCAGCCTCCCCTACCTCACGAATAAGCCACTGGTTGATAATGGATTACCTGGCATAGGTAAATTTCTGTTTGTACATTTTTCTTGCTACGCGCTTTTTCAGAACAAAAAAAACAACCCTCCTCATCATTTACGGAATGTCAGAAAGTGAAACGTCTAAGTAAAGTCAGTGTTACACGGTGAGAAACTGTACAGGCCCTCAAATCGTTACTTCACTGTTTAAAAACTCGGTTTTTGATCATTTGTGATCTGGAACTGGAATACCATCTACAAAGTGGACAACTGTGTAGGTGCATTAGCCTAAATGACGTACCACACGTCATGTACAAAGGCGTTGTTTTTCTCAGGCAACGTAAACAGTAACAAATGATACGTCAGAAGCATCTGTGTATGACGAATGTGCCGTGGGTACAACATCCCCTGACCGGGTTTTGAGGTCCTACTGAAGGTTTTCCACCTATGGTGTGTCAATCCTTAACGGCTTAGGATGTCATGTCGTAGGCCCATAAACTTATCCCTCCAAACGTCACTCACACAAAACTGTCACCCACCATTTCAATCAACAACGCTTTCTGCGGTTAATGTCTTTAAGAGAAAAAGGGCACGGGGAAGGGAGGGGGGAAGGCAGGATAGCCTGGTGGTCAGAGTGATGCGCTCGTGATCTGCTGACTCGGGTTCGAATCTCGTTCAAGAGGCTTTTCCCTCTGGAGTCAACATCAGTGCCGACTTCACTCTCCCCAAAAGTCCTTCGGATGAGACTATAAACCGAGGTCCCGTGTGCGAACGCACGCGGAACATCTTGCGACCACGTTAAAACCCATTCCGCTTTTCGGAAGAGTAGGCCATTGTGTGCCGGTGGGAACGGATGACAAAATGTACAAAACTGCATGCACACGGGGACCAGATGTAAAAAAAAAGCACACGAGCTGCTTATTCCATTATCCTGGAAATAAAATATAATAATAATAATAATAATAATAATAAAAGAGTGTTTTGGTAATTTAGCATGCATGCCTCAGCGTGTCCGGTTGTTTGTTTCGTTGTGAAGATAAACACCCCCTCTCCCCTTCTCCGATAGAACTTGCTGAGGAGGTCACTGACCAGAGGATAACGGCAGAGTACTGGCTGAAACTGGCAAGGAGACTCAACCATGCTGACTGCAGACGAAGTAATTTAGGTGGAGGATCAGGCGATACCTTCTTTGCCATAAAAGAACGCTGGACCCCCGCTGTCAGCAGAAATGACAACAACAAAACAACAACAAAGCTCAGAAGAGAGAGAGAGAGAGGAGGAGGGGAGAGGAGAGAGAGAGAGAGAGGAGAGAGAGGAGAGGAGAGAAGAAGAAGAGAGAGGGAGAGAGAGAAAGAGAGAGAGGGAGAGAGAAGGAGAGGAGAGAGAGAGAGAGAGAGAGAGAGAGAGAGAGGGAGAGAGGGAGAGAGGGAGAGAGAGAGAGAGAGGGAGAGAGAGGAGAAAGAGAGAGAGAGAGAGAGAGAGAGAGAGAGAGAGGAGGAGAGGAGAGGAGAGAGGAGAGAGAGAGAGAGGAGAGAGAGGAAGAGAGAGAGAGAAGAGAGAGAGAGAGAGAAGAGAGAGAGGAGAGAGGGAGAGAGAGAGAGGAGAGGAGAGAGAGAGAGAGGAGAGAGAGAGAGAGAGAGAGAGAGAAGAGAGAGAGAGAGAGAGAGAGAGAGAGAGAGAGAGAGAGAGAGAGGAGAGAGAGAAGAGAGGGAGAGAGAGAGGAGAGAGAGAGAGAGAGGGAGAGAGGAGAGAGAGAGAGAGAGAGAGGGGAGGAGAGAGAGAGGGAGAGAGAGAGGGAAGAGAAGAGAGGAGAGAGAGAGGAGAGGAGAGGGAGAGAGAGAGGAGAGAGAGAGGGAGAGAGAGAAGAGGAGAGGGAGGAGAGGGAGAGAGAAGAGAGAGGGAGAGAGAAAGAGGGAGAGAGAGAGAGAGGAGAGAGGAGAGGAGAGAGAGGGAGAGAGAGAGAGGAGAGAGAGAAGAGAGAGAGAGAGAGAGAGGGAGGCTGCAGGGAAGTGCACTGGACCCCCCCCCCCCCCCCCCCCCCCTTGAACGCCCCTACTAATAACAACAAAAGAACCACGCTTGTAGGATGTTCAGGAAAGCGACAGTGGATCATGAAATAATAACCAGACCCTTTGTAGTCAATGATGAAAAACAACAACAACAAAACCCCAAAGATAATTGGACACTACACTGCTCTAAACACTACACTACGATATAACATAATACATACAAAACAATACAACACAATATGTTACACAACCCTACCCTACCCTACCCTACACTACACTACACTATTCTACACTACACTACACCACACTACACTACACTACACTGCAATACAACACATTGCAATACAACACACTACACTACACTACAACACAAATTGCTACACAACACAACACTAAACTACACTATACTACTCTACACCACACCACACACTCCTCTCCTCTCCACTCTACTACTTCGGATGAGACTATAAACCGAAATCCCGTGTGCGAACGCAAGCAGAACATCCTGCTCACACGTTAAAACCTGTTCCACTTTTCAGAAGAGTAGGCTATTGTGTACCGGTGGGAACGGATGACAAAATGAACAAAACTGCTGGCACATAGGGACTCGATGTAAAAAAAAAAGCACATGAGTGCTTATTCGATTATCCTCAAAATAAAGAATAAAACAAATGAACAGATAAATAAAATAGAAACACTCCATTACAAAGCTCTTAGTAGACCACGAAAAAATAACCCCACTGGAAATATGAGACAGTCCCACGCCGCCCCCCTCCCTCCCTTCCCGACCCCCCTCCCACCTCCACCCCACAGCTGCAGCATCTTCCTTCACCTTCACCTATTCCGTAGTCCCATGGAGCGTGGGGGCACTAATGAAGATTTTGCAACCAGCTTCCTCCACTCCTGCAGATCTCTGCTTTCCGTAACAAAACGTCCACTCAAGGCCAGTCCACTCTCTGATGTTTTCTGTCTTCCCATCGTTTTCTCTGTCTGCCTCTTCGTCTCCCTCCTAGTACAGTTCCCTGTAGGACAGTCTTGGCCAGTCCAGATGTTCGTGTGACGCGCCCCTACCACTTTAGTTTGCGTTTTTTTCACTGAAGTCAGGAGCTCTTCATGTGGTCGGATGGCGTTTTTAATTCTGGTTTTCACTTCCTCATTAGTGATGTGATATCTGAATGAGATACCAAGGAGTTTGCGAAAGCACTTAATCTCCATTGTCTTTATCCTTCTTTCAATGTCTGCTATTATGGTCCTCGTTTCTCATGCATACAAAAATAATTATGGACATGATCAGGGAACGCATCACTCTGATCTTAAAGCTGATGGCGATGTTCTTATCGTTCCAGAGGACTTTCAGTTTGGTCATTGCAGCTGTGGTCTGGGCTATTCTGGAGAGAATTGCAGGTTTTGATCTTTCATCCGATGCTATAGCTCCCAGATATTTAAAACTATGGATGGTCTCGATTTTATTGCGGTCTATTATAATGTCAGCGCTTATGCCAATGGCACTATCAGTCATCAGCTAGGCCGTCAATGTCGTCGGCAAAACGTAAGTTTGTAATTGTCCTGCCTCCAATGCTGACAGTTCCTTCACGATTTTTAAGTGCGTCAGCCATTACGCTAAGATGTTTAAGAGGGTGGGTGAGAGCAGACATCCTTGGCGTACTCCAATTGTGGCTCGGAACCAATCTCCTATGTTGTTGTCATAGCAGAGTGCACTGGTTGCCTTGTTATAGAGTCATTCTATGGTTCTGATAAGGTTGGCATTGATGTTAAACAGCCTCATGGTTGCCCACAGAGCTGCATGCCAGACTCTGTCGAATGCCTTCTTAAAGTCTACAAAGACGTGGTAAAGATCTTGTTGGTGTTGCAAATATTTCTCAGTGTATTCTAAGGTTGACAATTTGTTCGGTTGCTCTCCCTCCTGCTCTGAAACCTGCCTGCTCTTCTTTGATGACCTCCTCAGCTTGAGGCTTCAGTCTGTTGAAGAAGATTCGGAGCATGGTTTTGCTTGGATGGCTGATTAGGTTGATGACACGGTAGTTTTGGCATAGTTGTAAGTTGCCTTTCTATGGGAGAGTGATAATCAGGGACTGTGTCCAAGGTGTTGGCCACCTCCTTGTCTGTCAGATCATATTGCAGATGGTGAGTAACACCTCTATCATGGCCTCTTCTCCTGCCCGGACTAGTTCTGATGGAATGTTGTCCACTCCTGCTGACTTCCCTCCTTTTAGATATATCATGCACTTTCAACGACATGGCGAGAAAATGCTTGAAGAGGACATTGAAAGACCAGAGGAGATCGTCAAATAAAACGAGAAACCACTGGAAATCTACAGGGGATCATGAATTAAAATAGCATATTTTTTTAAGCCCAGGAAGCATTCGTGGGAGAGGTGAGAGACATGCATTGACATGAAGTAACAAAGCATTTGGTATAATTATGATATAATGAAAAACAGCAGCACTTTTGGGAGTGTCTGGCTGTCTGCTCTCGTTGACCACTGCCTGCCTGAGCACTGTGTGTGTGTGTGTGTGTGTGTGTGTGTACGTGCATACCTTCAGAGACTAGACCAGGCTAGCTAGACGAGGCCTCCAAGTTCCTCTCTCAGACAGAGACTGATCCAATTGTCACCTATAGTACACGAGCAGACAAATTTCCCCTCCCCGACAGTTTGACTATACGAAATGCTTCCACCTTACACACACACACACACACACACACACACACACACACACACACACACACACACACACACACACCGAGCGAGAGGCAGAGAGAGAGAGAGAGAGAGAGAGAGAGAGAGAGAGAGATGAGAGAGAGAGAGAGAGAGAGAGAGAGAGAGAGAGAGAGAGGAGAGAGAGAGAGAGAGAGAGAGAGAGAGAGAGAGAGAGAGCGTGCTAGTAGTTGTCATCCATGGCGCTCTTATAATTAGTCGACCAGACGATGGGATACGAAATGTTACTGGCATTATTTTAGTCTATGACACCTCTCTATTTCACAGACAAACCTTAATTGTTTTTAGCAGGTATCATCATAAAGGTACTTGCTCGTTAGCCAACTAAAAACACCTGTTCTTCCTTGTATCTGTACTTATTAATAACTTTTCCAATCACGCGAGTTTCTTCTTCTTCGTCAAACGCTCAGAGAGCAGCTCTTGTTGTCTGTTATATGAGCGAAAGTTTGATTCCTTCAACCCATAGCTGTAACTCTACTTTGTTTATAAGCGTGTGAAGGCAGAGCAGGAAAAGAGAACATCCACAAAAAGGAATGGGCAGAGTATTTATTATGACCGCAAGCTAAAGGGGTTCGGGCACGTCACGCGAACATCTGGACTGGTCAAGACAGAAAACAGTACAAGGAGGGAGACGAAGAGGCAGACAGAGAAAACGATGGGAAGACAACGTCAGAGAGTGGACTGGCCTTGAGTGGAACGATTTTCTACGGAAAGCAGAAGACCGCAGGGAGTGGAGGAAGCCGGTTGCAAAATCTTCATTAGTGCATCCACGGTCCAAGGGACTACGGGACAGGAGGCAGGCTGCAAACGGGAGGGTAGATTCAATAATCCGTGGCGGTCAGTTCTTGTCCCTCCCACTGTCCGCGTGTTCCCCCTGCACCTTCCATGTGTGTTTGCTGTATGTCAATTAAAGCTGGCACAGGAACACATACATGTTCTGCTTCCCATCACCTACAAATCACCAACATAATTCTTCTTCTTCAAGTGTCCGGTCTGGTCCTGCAGACATCGACGATCATGGCTCTCCATTCTTCTCTGTTCTCGGTCCCTCTCATGAGCTCATTGTTGGTGCCCTCTTTATTCGTTGCGAATTTGTTTAAGCTGTCTGTGAATTTTGTGCGTTGTCTTCCTCTGCTCTTGTTTCCACAGATTTTGCCACTCCATAACAGTTTCTCTAGTCCGTCAGCCCTGATTAAATGGCCGAAAAATTTGAGCTTTCTCTGATGGTGTTGAGAAGGGATCTCTTGTACCCAGCCATTTCCATTACTTCTGCATTTGTTTTTCTTTTTGTCCATGAGACTTTCATGATTCTCCGGATGAACCACATTTCCACTGCTTCTAGTCGCTGTTCTGTCTCTTAAAACAACCTCATCAGGCATGCTTATTGATACTCAGCTCCGATTATTGCAAGTCCCTAGAATTTTCACGTTTCTCATATTCTTCTATACTTTCATTAAATGAAAAGATAAGCTGTTAACAGTTTGTCTGTCAGGGTTATAAACTGTCAACAGTGTGTCTATCAGGGTTATAAACTATCAACAGTGTGTCTATCAGGGTTATAAACTATCAACAGTGTGTCTATCAGGGTTATAAACTGTCAACAGTGTGTCTATCAGGGTTATCAACAGTCAACAGTGTGTCTATCAGGGTTATAAACTATCAACAGTGTGTCTATCAGGGTTATCAACAGTCAACAGTGTGTCTATCAGGGTTATAAACTGTCAACAGTGTGTCTATCAGGGTTATCAACAGTCAACAGTTTGTCTATCAGGGTTATAAACTGTCAACAGTGTGTCTATCAGGGTTATAAACTGTCAACAGTGTGTCTATCAGGGTTATCAACAGTTAACAGTTTGTCTATCAGGGTTATAAACTGTCAACAGTGTGTCTATCAGGGTTATAAACTGTCAACAGTGTGTCTATCAGGGTTATAAACTGTCAACAGTGTGTCTATCAGGGTTATAAACTATCAACAGTTTGTCTATCAGGGTTATAAACTGTCAACAGTGTGTCTATCAGGGTTATAAACTGTCAACAGTGTGTCCATCAGGGTTATAAACTGTCAACAGTGTGTCTATCAGGGTTATCAACAGTCAACAGTGTGTCTATCAGGGTTATAAACTGTCAACAGTGTGTCTATCAGGGTTATCAACAGTAACAGTGTGTCTATCAGGGTTATCAACAGTCAACAGTGTGTCTATCAGGGTTATCAACAGTCAACAGTGTGTCTATCAGGGTTATAAACTATCAACAGTGTGTCTATCAGGGTTATCAACAGTCAACAGTGTGTCTATCAGGGTTATAAACTGTCAACAGTGTGTCTATCAGGGTTATCAACAGTTAACAGTGTGTCTATCAGGGTTATCAACAGTCAACAGTGTGTCTATCAGGGTTATAAACTATCAACAGTGTGTCTATCAGGGTTATAAACTGTCAACAGTGTGTCTATCAGGGTTATCAACAGTCAACAGTGTGTCTATCAGGGTTATCAACAGTCAACAGTTTGTCTGTCAGGGTTATCAACAGTCAACAGTTTGTCTATCATGGTTATAAACTGTCAACAGTTTGTCTATCAGGGTTATCAACAGTCAACAGTTTGTGTATCAGGGTTATCAACAGTTAACAGTGTGTCTATCAGGGTTATCAACAGTTAACAGTTTGTCCATCAGGGTTAAAAACTGTCAACAGTGTGTCTATCAGGGTTATCAACAGTTAACAGTTTGTCCATCAGGGTTAAAAACTGTCATCAGTGTGTCTATCAGGGTTATCAACAGTTAACAGTTTGTCCATCAGGGTTATCAACAGTCAACAGTTTGTCTATCAGGGTTATCAACAGTCAACAGTTTGTCCATCAGGGTTATCAACAGTCAACAGTTTGTCTATCAGGGTTATCAACAGTTGACAGTTTGTCTATCAGGGTTAGGGTCTCTGACTACAGAGCTGACAAACGTCCTGTGACGTTCCCATTTTCACCAGCACATTTCATGCAAGGACCAGAGACACAGCATAGGCGGCCGGCTACTGGCCCACGTCCACGCTGGCAGTGATCCATTCCGTGTCAGAGGATGATTATCAGAACTGTTCCATAGCTCCCGACAATTCTGCCCCCTGCTTGCATGGTTTAAGTCAAGGGCACGTCATTTTGTTTCCACTCTTGTCTGTTTTAAACTTTAAACTTCTTTGCTGCTATATGCTGATGGTAAACTTCTCTGCCGATGGCAATACCTCATAATGAAAGCTTCACCTTACCCCCTCCCCCCCACTTTTCTTAAACTGGCACATTTTCAGAAGAAACAAATCTTTGAAGCCTCTATATTGCGTAAATCAAAGGCAAAGCATAGATATGAATAGTAAAGCTTTAAAGACGCATGCATAAAATATTTCTCTTATCACCAATAACTAAATTCTTTCTGACCGTCCAAGCTTTTTAGGAATGGGGTTGTGACCACAAGAAGCCATACCAAAAGTGGTTTCGCTGGTTTGCCAATTCCTAAAGACTTGACAGCGACTAAGCAACTGTTGTCAATAGCTTAATGATTAGTTGGATTGTTACTCTGGCTTGCTTTCTCATCTTTTTCAACTTAGTTTCGATTAACGCATTCAAACACGATGAAGAAAGGTTTTCATCTCTCTTGTCTCACATCATCTTTTCCCCGTTGAAAAAAACCTGGTCAAACTCTGGAAAAGAGGGGGTTGGACCAAAAGACAAGTTCTTCTTACTTGTCAAAACCACATACAGAGATTAGATGACAACTAGTACCACAGTGGTCAAAGTAACCCAAAGTGTGATTTTTTTCCCTTTGACAATGCATTTCAGTACAATTAAAATAAAACTGTATTCGTTGACTTGTACTACATTTCTTATACATTTCACGCAGCTTTTGTTCATTGTCATAGCCCCTGGCCCTGTCACGTCCACCAAGGATTTCAATGCTTCCCTGTGCTTTTGGGGATTTAGACCATTATCCAAACTGTTGTGTAGGAGGAAGGGAATGAACAGAAAAAGTTTTTCGTCCAACTCACACCTTCAGCATCATCAGGGGGGAAGGGATAGCCTGGTGGATAGAACATTGCGCTCGGAACCTGACGACCCGGGTTCGATTCCCGTTCAAGGGGATATTTTCCACTGGAGTTAACATTAGTGCAGACTCCACTCTCCACAAAAGTCCTTCGGATAAGAGTATAAACCGAGGTCCCGTGTGCGAATGCACGCAGAACATCTTGCGCACACGTTAAATCCTGTTCCGCTTTTCGTAAGAGTAGGCCATTGTGTGCCGGTGGGAACAGATGACAGAATTTACAAAACCGCATACACACGGGGACTCGATTTAAAAAAAGCACAAAAGTGCGTATTCCATTATCCTCGATATAAAAGAATAGAATAAAAGAATAAAATAAAATAAATAAATAATAAAATTAAATCATCACCACCTCCATCTATTTGCTCAATGTGGGAACCGACCTCCGACAATACCACCAGTTAAGACAAGGGTCAGTGAACCACTGTGCCACCCCCAGAGACCATGGCGCTACTTGTGCACAGCACGTGGGCAGCACAACCCAGGCAACCTTGCACAATTACACCACACCTCAACCTTGCCCACTGTTACGGACTTAAAAACATGCAAGAAAAAGAAGAAGATGGACCAGTGTTGTCTTCACCTATGCGCTAAAGAGTTCAAGCCCGAGATGAATGTCAAGTGGTGTGGGGATGAAAGGATTGTTGGCACCCACGCCCAACCCCCGATATCCTTTCTTGTTTCGCCAGTGTCAGCAGCATTCAAAGTTCTTGGCTGAAAATAACTCCCACGTGTGCTCAAGCGCACATGGGTGTTCAGAATATAGAAATCAATTAGGACCACCGAAAAGACGGCACTTTTTAAAAATTTCAAATTTTGATCAAACCCATTAAGAGACACAATACGAGCAGTATTAGAATCGCCCCCCTCCCCCCTCCCACTCAAGTTTGGTTTTTCCCACGTCTCAGCTTTCAGAGACTACAAATCTTTAAGATACGGTGCTGCCACACTTTTCTCTGTCTGTCTGTAAGGACGTTTACCATTGCTTCTTGCAGTTTCGTGCATCAGCTTTAAGTTTTACTCTTGTGGTTGTCTGTACTTAAAATCTATTGAAAGTAAGGAATTACTTTGAGGTGACCTATCACTTGGGGTTTAAAATATGTGAGAGTATCCAGTTAAAGCACACCCTCCCTTCATGAAATGGGAACAGACCAGCCAAAACCCCCATTATTTTGCAGATAATACACAGAACAGTAAAAGTTGAAATAAAACAGACTGGACAATTAACAAGTGGTTGACACCCACTCCTCCACTATCCAAAACCTTCTATAGGACCCACAAAAAAGAATATTTTGTCGTATGGCCTGACCATCTTAAGCTTTATTTCTTTTTCTCTTCTTATCAGTCTTTTTTTTTTTTTAATCAAAGAAAGGCAATCATTGAAATCAGCATTTTGCTGGCATTTTAGGTTGCTCATTTACAGAGAGCCTTTGAAACCACGCAACACAGCGATTAAACGACAGTGAGAAGGGACGTCACCGGCAACAAACGTATGCAAATCATGTCATAATCTGGTTCTAAATTTGGCTAAATGAATTGCAGTGGCAGCAAGGGCGGCAAAGCTTGCCTGGGGATCTCTTGTGTGGTGCCCTTCCTATGCCAGAGGGTGGGTGGTGTAAGGGAGCTGGGGGGGGGGGGGTGGTAACTTATTTTGGTGGCAGCCAGAGAGAAGGTTGCTTTGGGCAGCACATCTCTGGAGACAGGGTCTGCTTCGTTCCCTTGCTGCTGGTTCCCTCCCCTGATTTCATCATCTTCCCACAGGGTGGCGTTCAATTTCTTTGCAAAGGGGCGTCATTCTCTCATATTTTCTCTATTTTGGGACATATCTCCGATAAAATGTCATCCTTAATGAATTGAACAAAGGAATGATAATCTGATTTGTAAAAAAAAGGGAATAAGAAAGGGTCGAGATAATTTCAGTCCAATTTCTGATAAAATGGCAGAAAAAAGGGGGAAGAAATGACGAGACGGACAGGCAAATATATTGATAACATGACAAATAGCCAAGCAAACAGCTGACTGGCTGGATGGATGGATAGATGGATAGAGGATAGATGGATAGATTGATCAACACTTAGGTAGATAGATAGGCAAATAGATACATAGGTAAACAGATAGATAGATTGCTGCATGGGCAGATTAGGTAGATTGACAGACAGACAGACAGACAGGGACAGATACTCAGGCAGACGAATGTGAGCAGCTATATATAGATTGATAATTTTATATGGATAGCTTGCTAGCTACCTATGGAGAAATGGACAGCAAACGTAGAGACAGAGGCACAGGAAAACTTGCAATAGTATGGGCTAACATGCAACATTTTCTTCTAGAATCTCTGTTAATGAAGAGAGAGAGAGAGAGAGAGAGAGAGAGAGAGAGAGAGAGAGAGAGAGAGAGAGAGAGAGAGAGAGAGAGAGAGGAGAGAGAAGACCCATCTTTTAACCACAAACTGCCCGTCCACCCCTGATGTCTTACAATAGGTAAATGGATAAACAAATCCCTTTCTCAGGGTTTCCACACATCATTGATTCAAGCTTTTCATAGCTTTTTTGTAACTGAGCTGCATGACAGTAAATGTTTTGTTGGTCATTTTTATGCAGCAAAGACGAAAGTGTAGTTTCACCTCTACACCCTCGCATACCCGTGTATACAGTCCCATGGATGCAACACCTGCCACATGCAGCAAAACTCCAGCAGAAGTTATTCTGAGTATGCGTCTCATAGAAGGCTTTTCGGGTAGTTGTCTTTGACATAAGTGTCATGCTACCATAGATGGCGACTTCAACGTTGATAGAAACGATCAGTTTTTTTCCCCTAAACTGTTACATTAATCTAATGGGGGACTGGATAGCCTAGTGGTTAGAACATTGACTCGCAATCTGACGACCCGGGTTATAATCCCGTTCAAGGCGATATTTTCCTCTGGAGTTAACATAAGTGCAGACTCCACTCTTCCCAAAAGTCCTTCGGATGAGACTATAAACCGAGGCCCTGTGTACGAACGCACGCAGAACATCTTGCGCACACGTTAAATCCTATTCCGCTTTTCGTAAGAGTAGGCCATTGTGTGCCGGTGGGAATAGATGACAGAATTTACAAACCGCATACACACGGGGACTGGATGTAAAAAAGCACACAAGTGCTTATTCCATTATCCTCGATATAAAAGAATTAAAAAAATATATATCTGCAAGATAATGTCAAACTGAATTTGTCTGTCCGCATCTTCCACTAGTCTTCCTCGAGGCCGTTAGTTCCCCAACATGAACAGTTCAGTGTTCAGCTAGCTGCCTAGAGAGGTCGGCGACTTCTTCCTCCTCGCTCTTTTGCCGGCGAAAAGAGCTGGGGCTGATCACATATCATAAACCGTCATCAAATCAACCATCATTTTTACGCAGATGACGCTCAGATTCAAACCAGTGTTACTCCTGAAAATCTGCCTTCTCTCCTGACAAATATGGCCCGCTGCTTTGAAGATATTCAAAACTGGATGACACAGAACAAATTACAGCTAAATGCAGATAAAACCGAAGCCATGCTCGTAGGGACCAAACACAAACTTTCTTCCATTACAACAGCTTCAATAGAACTCGGCAATACATCAGTCCCTCTATCCACTGCTGTGAAGTATCTAGGTGTCGTTATCGACAACACACTCTCCATGAAAAAATTCATCACCCAGATTTGTCAGTCTTGCTACTATCAATTACGGCGTGTTAGTGCAATTCGAAAGTACCTGTCCACAGATGCAACAGCCAAACTTGTCACTTCTCTCATTCTTTCACGTCTGGACTATTGCAATTTTCTTTTGTCTGGTCTGCCAGCATCATATATCCACTCCCTTCAACGTATACAAAACTCCGCAGCTCGACTAGTTCTCAGAAAGAAAAAATCTGAGCACATTACCCCTCTCTTGCGATCTCTCCACTGGCTGCCTGTGCCACAGAGAGTAAATTATAAGATCAGTACCCTCTGTTATAAATGTCTCCACAAAACTGCACCATCCTACCTCTGTAAATGTCTTAACCTCTACACTCCTACACGTTCCCTCCGCTCTACTGCAGATATCTTGTGCCTACGAATACCTACATTCAACCAATCCACCGTTGGCCGCCGCTCTTTCTCTATTTCGGGTCCATCGACCTGGAATGAGCTCCCTCTCTCTCTTCGCCAGAAACCTAGTTATGACACTTTTAAATCCAGCCTCAAGACATATTTATTTCAAACCTAAGATTTTCCCCTCCTGTTTCATGTCAGAACTATCCCACCTTTACTAACACATGTCCTATCACCCTGCTAAAGTATATGACCTGTGTGAGTGTGTGTGTGCTTTTGAAAAACATTTGACTGTTGAAATTTTATTTAATAGATTTTGTCTGCATCGCACCATGTTTGTAAATATCTGTTTGCTTAAACTATTGATTATTTATCATGGACTGCATGACTGTGTAAGATTAGGTTGAATGCATGCGCTTTGATTTGTCTTTGCAAGATATAGCGCTATATAAGTTCCATTTATTATTATTATTATTATTATTATCATTATTATTATTATTATTATTATTATTATTATTATTATTATTATTATTATTATTATTATTATTATTATTATTATTATTATTATTATCCTAGGTTGGATTCTTTGTAAAAGCACTGGGAACATCAGCTCCTCATACTTTGTGGATCACAGGCAAACCTGCAGCATCTTGACAAATGGGGTGCCAGTTCCCCCATCCTATTCTCAGGCTCACCGAAGTCACAGGAAATTCATTCATCAGAACCAATAGTTGTAGTGGCGAGGTCTGCACGTAGCTAGTACCTCCTTCCCGCACAGTTTATGTTTACTGCAGTTTATTATTCCTGACTGTACTAGTGGTTTGAATCCCTGCGCGCCCACGGTTTAACCTTTCGTTTACCGCCAGCTACTTACACGAAAAGCCAGTTAGGGAACTAGCAGAAACACTGTGTGTGTGTATGTTTGAGAGAGAGAGAGAGAGAGAGAGAGAGAGAGAGAGAGAGAGAGAGAGAGAGAGAGAGAGAGAGAGAGAGAGAGAGAGAGAGCAAATAAATCTTCCAAGCTGCCAAGAAAACGCCGACAAAATTGCAGACCAATACAAACTACAACAGCCCTGACCCCAACTGCCACACAGCACTGCCAAGTGGTTATCCAAAGCCATTGTTCTTAATAAAGCAACAGATTCCCCTTTCCTTTCCGTTAGTCCTCAACAGTCCTTCCAGTCAAATTCTAGGACTTTTCACTGATAAAATCGCAAGAGGCATTTCACTTCTCAGCCATGTAGGGAAAATGTATGCAAAGATTCTGGAACAGCGCACAAGAGCCAAAGCAGAACACCTACTGAGCAATGCCCAGTTTGGCTTTCGGAAAGGAAGAGGGTGCACAGATGCCATTTTCGCACTCCGACAGCTGTGTGAAAGAGCCATCGAATACAACCAAGACCTGCATACAGTATTCGTTGATCAAGAAAAAGCTTTCGACCGAGTCAACAGAGACAAGCTCTGGAAGATCCTGGAGCAGTACGACGTGAAGGGGCAGTTGCTTGATAACATCAGAGCAATCTATGCCAACAGTATGAGCGCAGTCCGAACAGCCAGTGGAACATCCGACTGGTTCCCGGTTACATCAGGGGTCAGGCAAGGCTGCATACTCTCTCCCCTTCTCTTCGTGATCTATATGGACCAGATCACAAAAGAAGCCAATCCAGATCTTGAGGCCCTGAACGAACTATTATTTGCTGACGACCAGTCCCTGATGAATCAGAACAAAGCAGCTCTTCAAGATCACACAGACCAACTCAACACAAGCTGCGAGAGGTATGATATGAAGATCAGTATCACCAAAACAGAAGTTATGTCTGTCAGCAGAAATCCAGGAAAGCTGGACATCAACATCAACGGCACCCAGCTGAAACAGACCAAAGAATTTAAATACCTTGGCAGCCTCTTCACTGAAGATGGAAAATTGGACAGAGAGATAGAAACAAGATGCCAGAAAGCGAACGCAGTCAGTTACCAACTCGCCCCCCTTCTAAAACATTCCAGCATCCCAATGAGCACTAAGACAAAACTCATCAACGCCATCTTCGTTCCAACACTCACATACCAGTGTCAGACATGGGCCCTAACAAAAGCCTTAGAGAGAAAATTGGTCACATGTGAAATGCGCTGCCTGAGAAAAGCTGTCAACAAAACCAGACGCGACAAGATCAAGAATGAGGTGATCAGAGACATGGTCGGACTAACACCAATTCTCCACCATATCGAACAACAAAGGATCAGGTGGTTTGGTCACCTCACTAGAATGCCGCCCAACCAACCAGCCCTACGGGCATACACCACCAAATACAATGGCTGGAAAGCCAGAGGTAGACCAAGGAGACGATGGAGCGACTCCGTGGCTGACACCCTGCGAGCCCATGACCTGTCACTACATCAAGCCTCCCGCCTAGCTGCAGACAGACATCTGTGTCTCCCCGCGACGCCGAAGGGCGCCAGCGGAAGATGAAAGAAGAAGAAGAAGAAATCGCAAGCATTTGCAACGGACCTCGTTTTTCTCTGATTCAATCTGACGGACTCCCCCGTGGGAATACCGGTGGGCCCTCCCAGTATGAACAGCATCCCCATCTTCTGGAAATTCTGTGCTAGAAATTTCCTCTTTTCGATAACTCCCTTTGTTCCCATCTTTACTCTTACCTCTCTCTCATGCATATTTTCTGCCTAGTTAGCCCACCCTTCTGCCTTTTTTCATGCAAATCCGAAATGTTTTTCTTATGAACTTTCTGACAAGCTGCCCTGACGTCAGAACATGTCAGCCAAGGCCAGCAGGCAGACCTCCTGCAGAGTTACAGGCACAGGAGAAGACCAGGCACTACGCATTCAACCCAACACAGCAAAACTGACGGACATTTTTCCCATGTACTTTTCAAAACACGCTTATGTTTTTGAGGTGCTTTTTGCTTACTTAGTCGGCTGATTAGCATTTAAAAATGTGTTTTTGACTGAAAAATCCTATCAACAAAACACCGTTCACATTTATTTTCTACTCAACTTGAGCATTGCCCATCTCTGCCCAGCAACGAAGAAGGAATAACAGCCAGACGAACGTTGTTTAACTTGTCTGACAAACCAATGACTAAGAAAACATCGGACCGTCTTCCTCAAATCGATGTTTAACCCCCTCCCCGTCCCCCCCTCCTTCCTCCCCCTCCCTTATCCCCCGCCCCCACCCTCACTTTTTTGCTGTAAAACCCAGATGACAGCGACCCTCAGAGGAGTGAAGTCATTGATCACGTCACCAGAACATGATATGAGAGACTGGGCCGTCCGCCCACGCCAGAACGTGACCGGCACGAGCAAGCTGAACACAAGACGATGCATATCAAAGCCTTGATTGGGGAGGGACCAGGGGTCAATCCCAGCCCTGGGCCGCCCATGGCTTCCCCTTACTGCTTGTTGGCACAGGATGAGGCCGGAATGCCCAATGAAGGGGTAAAGCAGGCGGTGGGAATGGGGGCGGGAGATCAGTGAGTTACTGGGTTTTTCGGGCAGACTGGAGCACGGTGCCAGAGAAGCGAATATCCCCTCCATGAATTTCTGTTCCTCGGCTAAACCTGTTTGTCAAAAAGGTCAGGAGGAGCTGGCTGCTCGGTTTATCATAGCCTTTTATTCCTTGTAATGGCTTCTTCATTTAGAATGAGATGTTTATTCAGAAAAGAAACACACTGTACGTAAATCCAGTTGGAGCAGCAACAAGCTAACAGCTTGTAGTATTATTCACCATCAAACAAAACGAAAGTTGTTATTTGGCAGCTGAACAAAATAACCGTGTCATTGTCACAACAAGTCAATCGTTTCAAAACAAATGTAATCAGTATATAAAAAAACCAAATACATCGTTTTTGGACTTGCTGCTTTAACACTTGTGAAAACTTTGAAACCTCATATTTTGCACATCATTGTTACCTACGCATCTTTTTAAAATCGGAAAAAAAGAAGAAAAAAGACTAAGTAAGAAAAAGATAAAAGAGGGCTTTATCATTTGTCAGAACCTGTTTTCAGTTTATTGTTGCTGTTGTTACGCGTTCCCCAGCTTAACACCCTCGGGGTCACCTAGAATATGCATGCACTCTGCAGCATTCATCTCACCTGGGAATCACTGAGAGATATAAGTGCACACTGAATGAAACGTTTGTGCGTAGTACTTTTCAAGTATCTCGCCATATAGACAGCCATACTCTGACTTAGAGGATTGTTTGTTTCTCCTTGAGTGCAGGTTGTTAGGCTAGAATCTTAACATAACTTTTTCAAGCATAACAACATTCCAATATAGGCCTTGGCACATTGTTCACATCATTAACTAACACAGCTTTTGGTCTGGGCCAAACCTCAGACCCCCCTAAAGTAACAGACGTAATGAAAAGGACTGAACACGTCTGGTTGACAACACACACAATCAAGGTCACAAGCAGAACAAAAACAAGGCAACTCATCAACAACAACAACAGCAGCAAAAACAAAACAAAATAAAACAAAACAAACAATCCAGCCAGTAATAGGCCAACGCCTCCAATCAAAACGTATTGCCCCTCCCCTACCCCCACTCCCTCTACCCCTCCGGGCTTCCCTCTGTGGGGATAATCTGTAATGGGGGTAATTGTCGTCTTCTCACACTGATTAAAAACCCAGAAATGGCTTAAAAATCCGCTGGAACAGAAATAACTCCCATTATAGCAGACACACACACATAGAACCAAGACAAAAATAAACATATAAGAAAAATACCTGACAGATAAAAAGAAACAAAGAAATTACAAGAGATTCAAGGAAAACAAAACAAAACAAACTACAAAAGCCTGTAAGAAACAAAGACATTACTGCCGATACATAAACAAAACAAAACGACGAATGACAATAGGAATAAGAAGCAAAGAAATAACAACTGACACACCCCCACCGAAAAATAATGTAACAAATATAGTAAATTAAGAAAAGGCATCAGATGTAAGAAACAAAGTCATTCACATATGTAAGAAGCAAAGAAAATATAACAGATATCAGAAAAAGTACAATGTATAACAAAAAGTAAATAGGTAAAGGTAAAGGTGCCCCATAACCTATAAGGTCGTAGGGGAGCGAGGCGTCAGATACCTCACTTCTCTAGGGGCCAGCATATTGAGGGCTGTGCCCATCCCCTCTCCCTCGCTGCTGTACCTTCCCTGACCCAAAAGAGGCAGGTACCCATTTGCAGCTGGGTGAACTGGGGGAACTGTACTGAAGCCAAGGTTTGCGAACGGGCACCCATCCAAGTGGTAACCACGCTCGACGCTGCTTAACCTTGACTGGGGGAAAGCGAGTGCTCTGACCACTGAGCTATCCCGTCCCCAAATAGGTATAAGAAACAATAAACATAAAACAGATATAAGAAAGAAAGAAAAAAACACACCCAGATATAAGAAGCCACAACAAACTGCGAAAAAAATCTGAAACAAGAAAATACAAGAAAAATATGAAATAATGACAATAAATCATATATATATATATATATATATATATATATATATATATATATATATATATATATATAAAGACCAAGAAAA
>CM054140.1:25532145-25552145 GCA_028751875.1 Rapana venosa
CCCTGTCAGTTGCTTAGAAAAACAAGTTTTCGCAAGGCCGTTAGATCCTGTGATACAATGGTTGAGCTCGTTTGTTGAGTGCTATCAACACATCTTGTTGTTGGCCAACACGCTGTCTGATGACGTGGGAAACATGTCCTCATGTGATGAGTTCAGGAGTTGTTCATGTTCTAGATCTGTCAACTAAACTTCCATGGTGTGGTTTGGATTGTTTTGTGACAAGTTCCGCTGTCACGGTTCATCTCTTGCGTGCATTTAGGAAAATGGCCGATACCAGCCCACGTAGAAGCTTTGTATTGTGCTTCACAGAGACGTCCAGGTTGTCTTTTTGTACAAGTTGTAATATGGAGACGGGATAGCTCAGTGGTCAGAGCACTCGCTTTCCCCAACGAAGGTCAAGCAGCATCGAGCGTGGTTACCACTTGGATGGGTGATTGTTTGCGCGCCTTAGCTTTAGAACAGTCCCCCAGTTCACCCAGCTGTAACTGGGTACCTGCCTCTTTAGGGTCAGGGAAGGTAAAGCAACGAGGGAGAGGAGATGGGCGCCGCCCTCAATATGCTGGCCTCTAGAGAAGTGAGGTCTCTGATGCCTGGCTCTCCTATGACCTTATAGGTTATGGGACACCTTTACCTTTACTTCAATATGGACAGATATGCCGTTGAAGAATTTTCTGGTTTAGATCCCTTAACATTGCTGATGCATCCAAGATAAGTAAACTGTTGAATTAATCGTGAACTTTTGTTTCGAAAGTCAGTGGAGATGGCTGGCACCAAACCAACCGTCTCTGCGCCATTTTCCATGTGAAATCTGAATGAATCTCTTATCCAGCCTGTTGTCGAGCTCGGTGAGTTCTTGTTCTCTGCCTACCAGGGCATCTCTCTTGTCTGTAAAGCAACAGGTAGGTACGAGTCTTCCTCACATTCTCACTGTACTGACGTGATCTTCAGCTACATCAGTCAGGACGCGTCCCGGGAACATACTGAAAAATGGTGAAAATAGACAGCGACTGACGAGCTTCAATCTGACTACAGAACCGCTCTTTGACGGATCCATATGTAAATACTACATTGTTTGTCTTAAAGTAGAATCCTTGAACAGGTGTTGGCTAGCTTCTTCTTGGTGTTACAGTTCTTCACTATGGCCCACAGTACACCCGTACAGACTCTGAATCACTGAACTTCTCTACAAATGTCACGGCCAGAAGATACATCATCAGTGGTCTGGGAAAGCTACAGGCGATTGTGTGTGTGTGTGTGTGTGTGTGTGAGAGAGAGAGAGAGAGAGAGAGAGAGAGAGAGAGAGAGAGAGAGAGAGAGAGAGAGAGAGAGAGAGAGAGAGAGAGAGAGAGAGAGAGAGAGATGTTGGCTTCGCCTGGAGCTCCTGCTGACGACAGCGGCGATGGAGACAGCTGAGTTGAGTGTTGAGAGTTTTGGGGCATCCCTGTGCAACTCTTCTGCCATTGTTTCCTCTGATGGAAGACTTTTTGACTGGACGTAATTTGAGTAGTGTACCTCTTGACTCGGCACTACTGCGCAGAGCCGAGGACCGAGATGGATGGAGGAGGCTTACCACGGCATCGTCTTTCGTGTCTCCTCCACGACCGCCAAGGTCACGGGACTGATGATGATGATGATGATGATGATGACCTCTTAAATTCTTACATAGAAAGCGAAAGGCATTTAACTGTGCTGTTCCAGTCTTCCCACTGAATTCCTAGCAGTCTTAGTTCTGCGTACCAGCCAAGCAGAGGTCAGTACACGCCCCGACTTCTTTTCCGTCGAACGCTCAGACAGAAACTATAGCTGTCATTTGAGCGACAATGCTTTGCTCTGCCGTGAAGCGCCTGGCAAGACAGGCCTCGCGCACCCGACTTTAGCGTGGAATTTTGCCTCTAATGAGACTCAGCTCGTAATCTCCCAGCCTGAGATCCTCCATGCTAATGATCCCCGCACCAAGGCGGCCCGCCCTTCTTTCGTTCCTTTCTTCCTTCCATCATTCGTCATGTAGACCCTTCAGTTCAGACCTGCTCTGCACACAAATGTCGTAAATGCCATGCCCGGCACCTTGGGATTTCAATGCTATTTGAAGAGATGAATCATGGTCCGGAAAGGCAAGGCAGGGCGGTTGGAAATGGTTTACTGCTGACTGGGTGGATGCTGTCACTCTGCACTTGCTGCGCTGTGCTGTGCTGTGCTGTGCTGGGCTGGGCTGTCCACGTCAGTGCTGAGTAAGCCTAGCAGACACCGTCAAGTGTGTGGTTTATGGGCATGAACCACCACCCCCCCCCCTCCCCCCCCCCTAAACCCCGCTTCCTGAGTCTTCTGCTCCTGACAGAACTCTTACAGTGGAGTGTTGACATTTGTGGGCTTTCACCACTTCCTCTACATGACTTCTCTCTCTCTCTCTCTCATCTCTCTCTCTCTCTCTCTCTCTCTCTCTCTCCCTCTCCCTCTCTGTCTGTCTGTCTTCTGTCTGTCTCTCTTTCTGTCTGTCTGTCTCTGTCTTTCTGTCTCTGTTGCTCTATATGTCTCTATGTCTTTTTCTTTCTGTCTTTCCCTCCCTCTGTCTCTGTCTCTCCCTCTCTCTGTCTGTCTGTCTGTCTCTCTCTCTCTGTGTGTAAAGTTTCCTCATGTCTATGTGTCTGTACCCCCCCCCCCCCCCACTCCCACCAAAAGATGTTTCCTGCCCAGGACATGTTGGCATCTGACCAACGACCCTGTGGCTTCTGTGCATAAAAAAAAGACTGCTCTCCCACCCGCTGTGTCTCTTTCTTGCTTTCCGCTTGTCTGTCCATATATATACGTATATCGCTCTCTCTGTGCTCCTACCCACCCCCCCTCCCTCCCCCTCTTTCTGTCTCTGTCTGTTTGTCCCAATGTCTTTCTGTCGGTGTTGTCACTTACCCTTCAGCCCTGACGTGATTTTCTGTAGCTTCCTCCCTCCCTCGCTTACTACTTCTTTTTTTCTTTTTCTTCTTCTTCTGCTGCTGTTTTTTTTTTTTCCAGTTTTCTTTTTTGACAGGCAGTGGGTTGTAAATCTCTCTGTCTCTGTCTCTCACTCCTCTCTCTCTCCCTATGTGTGTGTGTGTGTGTGTCCATCTGTCCGTCTGTTTGTCCGTCTGTGTGTGTGTCCGTGTGTCCGTGTGTCCGTCTGTTTGTCCGTCTGTGTGTGTGTGTGTGTGTGTGTGTGTGTCCGTCTGCGTGTGTGTGTCCGTGTGTCTGTGTGTCTGTCGTTTTTTCCTTTTTTTGGCTTTAATTTTTCCTATTCTTTCTTTCTTTTTGTCGGCGTTTCTTTTCTGCTTTCGTTCTCTCTTCCACCCCCCCCCCCCCCCCCCCCCCCCCCCCCCCCCCCCCCACACACACACACTCCACCATGTTTTTCCGTTTTGTTTTAATCTTGTTCAAACCCCCCCCCCCCCCCCCCCCCCCCCCCCCCCCCCTTTTTGGAGTTGTGTGTACTGACTCTTTTTCTTTTCTTTACTTTCTGTTTCTCCTAATTTTCTCTCTTTCTTCCTGTCATTTTCTTCCTTCTTCCTTTCCCCTTTTTCCTTCCTTTTATCCTTTATCTTTCTTTTCAGTGTCTTTTCTTTCTCCACATGAAAACTACGAAAAAAAAAGTGATGCTCTTTCAATCCGCACACTCTCTGTGTGCATGTGCGTGTGCGTGCGTGCGTGCGTGCGTGTGGGTGTGTGTGTGTGTGTGTGTGTGTGTAAGTGTGTGTGTGTGTGTGTGCGTGTGTAAGTGTGTGTTAAGAACCTGTGTGAAAAAATTGCAAGGAATTTGATTTCTATGGTTCCGCCTCCTGACTTTCACGCATTATTACTGTTTTAATATTATAATCATCCACTTCAGGAGTTCATGTATCACACGATTTACGATTGGCTTGTGCAAAGGAATTCAAGGGCAAAGTCCATTGCTGGGATGGTTTCGGATTTTTTGTTTTGTTTCGTTTTGAAAAAAGAGTCTATTCAAGGACATTAATTTAAGTATTTGTGTGCCAGGGGAATCACCCCCCTCCCCACACAAACACACACGCGCGCGCGCGCACACACACACACACACACACACACGCACACACACACACACACACACACACACACACACACACACACACACACACACACACACACCACGCACGCACGCACTTACGCACACACACACACGCACACACAAACACATATCAGCATCATTTAAAAAAAAATGAAAACGTACGAAGAAAGTATTTAAACTATAATCTTTATCATATCTTCGCTATACAGAATGTTCCCCACATCACTGAATGTGGCCCTGAAGTCCGCACATTATTCTGATATGGATATCTAGCGATTACGTAACACAGGACACTAATAACAAACGATAAGTCAAAGTCATGTTGTAACGTATGCAGAGATGCTGTGCAGCTTCTCTCTCCATGAACACTATCTCCCCTGATCCGTGTTCATGTAGCTGTGCATTGTTTACTTTTGAAATGTTGAGATTGTTTCTTTTCCGCCATGACCAGCTTGTAGCATACCAGCTTGCACTCTACCTTCCAGGAGAAGAAAGAATCATCTGAAGTCGGAGTATGGCAGCCTAAACAGCGAGGTGCTTGAAAAGAGTCAGACACGCCAACGTCTCGCCCATTGTGTGCACATGCAGTCAGTCTCACAGTGATTCCCAGGTGGGATGAGAGAGTCTGAGAACATAGTCTGGATGTGTCATCCAGGGTATTCAACTTGGCAACGGGGGAACCAACAACAACAGCTTTTGAACAGGTGTTCTGATTTTTAAAAAAAGTCACAACAAGATAGGCAAGTCAAGTCAAGTCAATGTCAAACACACTTTAATGATCATCCCATGAAGGGCAATCATAATACTGACAGGCACATTGGTAAGTATCATGATATCGAAGAAACGAGAAAGCTACATTTCATATTTGTTTAAACGTACCAAGATAATTTCAAATAAAAAATATCACAAACACGCACGAACGCACACACACACACACACACGCACGCACACACACACACCACACACGCAAGCACGCACGCACGCTTGCACACACACGCACACACCACACACACACACACTAACACACACACACACACAAACACACCAATGTACGAATACAGTCTTATAAAAACCATTGAACAGAAAATACAGACTTATTACCTACGCAATGCATGCACGCACACACACGCACGCAGGCACGGATACTACAAGTACGGAAACAAACAGCAAAACAAACAAACAAACAACAAAACAAACAACAAAACAAACAAACAAACAACAAAACAAACAAGCAAACAACAAAACAAAAACAAAACAAACAAACAAAAAAACAAACAAGCCCCAAAAAAAACAACAAAACAAAAAAAAAAAAACAAAAAAAAAAAAAAAAAAACAAACAAACAAAACAAACAAAACAAAAAAATAAACAAGCAAGAAAAAAAAAGACTCCCAATATGATAAACGGAAACAAAAAAGAACATTTTTTTAAATCCTGAAGCCCCCAAAGACACCCATCCCAAAGGGAAGAGAACGTGGCGTTGGCAACCGTCATTTTGCCTTGTTAGATTGATTTTTACCCGACAATGAAGATGGCCTTTTGCTGCGCTGCTCTGCTCTTCTGCTGCTTTCTGCTGCTTTCTTCCTTACTCACTCTCTTTTGGGTGCCTTTACTGCTATTTCTGTTCTATGCTCTCCCTGTACTGTCTGTCTGTCTGTCCGTCTGTTTCTCTTTCTCTTCTTTCCCTCGATCTTTATTCTCTCCCCTTCTGTCTCTCCTCTCTTCTCTCTCTCCCCCTCCTCTCTCTCTCTCTCTCTCTCTTTCTCTCTCTCTCCCTCTTCGCACCGTTTTAAAAACCCGTTCCCCTTTTCGTAAGAGTAGGCCCTTGTGTGCCGGTGGAAAAAGACGAATGACAAAAACCCCATACACAAGGGACTGATTAAAAAAAACAAGACTTATTCCAATCCTCGATAAAAGAAAAAAAAATCAATAAAAACTTTGAGTGTGTGTGTGTGTTTTTGGTGTGTGTGGTGTGTGTTGTGGTGTTGTGTGTGTGTTGTGTGTTTGTGTGTGTATGTCTCTGTCTGTCTGTTTGTCGTCTCATTTGTCTTTTTTTGTTCCTCTGTCTCTTTTTCGGTCTCTGTCTGTCTGTCTCTCTCCCCCCTCTTGGCCCTTTTAGTGAATAAATTTTCCAAAGTTTTTAGAACGCTCTTGTCTCTATCTCTGCTTTTCAGTCTCTCTGCCTCAATCTCTGCTTGTCCCCCTTTTTCCAAAAATTTTTACCAACTCTGCAGAAAACATTTCGCTAGGGAAACATACATACAGCTCTGCGTGAAGCGCCTGGCAAGAGCAGGCCTCGCGCACCCGACTTTAGCGGGAATTTTGCCTAATGTAGACTCAGCTCGTAATCTCCCAGCTGGGATCCTCCCTGCTAAGATTCCTGCACATATAGGCGGGCCCGCCCTTCTTTCGTTCCTTTCTTCCTTCTCATTCGTCATGTTCAGACCCTTCAGTTCAGACGCTCTGCACACAAATATCGTGTAAATGCCTATGCCGGCACTTGGATTTCAATTTGCTATTTGAAGAGATGAATATGGTCCGGAAAAGGGCAAGGGGCAGGGCGGTTGAAATGGTTTACTGCTGATGGGTGGATGCTGTCACTCTGCACTTGCTGCGCTGTGCTGCTGCTGTGCTGTGCTGGGCTGGGCTGTCCACGTCAGTGCAGAGTAAGCCTAGCAGACACGTCAAGTGTGTGGTTTATGGGCAGGGAACCACCACCCTCCCCCCACTCGCAACCCCTAAACCCGCTTTCCTGAGGTCTTCTGCTCCTGACAGAATTCTTACAGTGAGTGATGACATTTGTGGGCTTTTCACCACTTCCTCTACATGACTTACTCTCTCTCCTCTCTCTCTCACTCTCTTGTCTGTCTGTTTTGTCTGTCTTTATCTGTCTGTCTGTCTCTGTCTTTCTAGTCTCTGTTGTCTTTATGTCTCTTGTCTTTTTCTTTCTGTCTTTCCCTCCTATGTCTCTGGTCTCCCCTCACTCTCTCTGTCTGTCTGTCTGTCTCTCTCTCTGTGTGTAAGGTTTCCTCATGTCTATGTGTATGTACCCCCGCCCCCCCCCCCCACTCCCAACCAAAAGATTGTTTCCTGCCAGGACTTGTTGGCATTCTGACCAACGACCTGTGGCTTCTTTGTGCATAAAAAAAAAGACTGCTCCCCACGCTGTGTCTCTTTCTTGCTTTCCGCTTGTCTGTCCTATATATAGTATATTCGCTCTCCTGTGCTCCTACACACCCCCCCTCCTCCCCCTCTTTCTGTCTCTGTCTGGTTTTCCCAATGTCTTCTGTCGGTGTGGCACTTACCCTTCAGCCCTGGACGTGATTTTCTGTAGCTTCCTCCCCTCCCTCGCACTTACTACTTCTTTTTTTCTTTTTCTTCTTCTTCTGCTGCTGTTTTTTTTTTCTTCCAGTTTTCTTTTTTGACAGGCAGTGGGTTGTAAATTCTCGTTTCTGTCTCTCACTCTCTCTCTGTTCTCTCTCCCTATTGTGTGTGTGTGTGTAGTGTCCATCTGTCCGTCTGTTTGTCCGTCTGTGTGTGTGTCCGTGTGTCCGAGTGTCCGTCTGTTTGTCCGTCTGTGTGTGTGTGTGTGTGTGTGTGTGTGTGTGTCCGTCTGCGTGTGTGTGTCCGTGTGTCTGTGTGTCTGTCGTTTTTCCTTTTTTTGGCTTTAATTTTTCCTATTCTTTCTTTCTTTTTGTCGGTGTTTCTTTTCTGCTTTCGTTCTCTCTGTCTCAACCCCCGCTCCACCCTTTTTTTTCGTTTTTGTTTTGAATCTTGTTCAACCCCCCCCTCCCCCCCCCCCCCCCGTCTTTTTTGAGTGTGTGTACTGACTCTTTTTCTTTTCTTTACTTTCTGTTTTCTCCTAATGTTCTCTCTTTCTTCCTGTCATTTTCTTTCCTTTCCTGTCTCTTCCTTCCTTTTATCCTTTTACCTTTTTTTTCAGTGTCTTTTCTTTCTCCATATGAAAACTACGAAAAAAATGTTATGCTCTTTCTATCCGCACACCCTCTGTGTGCATGTGCGTGCGTGCGTGCGTGCGTGCGTGTGGGTGTGTGTGTGTGTGTTGTGTGTGTGTGTAAGTGTGTGTGTGTAAGTGTGTGTGTGTGTGCGTGTGTAAGTGTGTGTAAAGAACCTGTGTGAAAAAATTGCAAGGAATTTGATTTCTATGGTTCCGCCTCCTGTCGTTCACGCATTATTACTGTTTTAATATTATAATTATCCACTTCAGGAGTTCACGTATCACGTTTACGATTGGCTTGTGCAAAGGAATTCAAGGGCAAAGTCTATTGCTGGGATGCTTTCAGATTGTTTGTTTTGTTTCGTTTTGAAAAAAGAGTCTATTCAAGGACATTAATTTAAGTATTTGTGTGCCAGGGGAATCACCCCCCCCCCCCACACACACACGCGCGCGCGCGCGCACACACACACGCACACACACACACACACACACACACACACAAACACAACACACACACACTTGTGCACTTACGCACACACACGCACGCACACACAAACACATATCAGCATCATTTTTAAAAAATGAAAACGTACGAAGAAGGTATTCAAACTATAATCTTTACAAGGTCAGCGTCTCCGCCATACAGAATGTTCCCCACATCACTGAATGTGGCCCCACATTATTCTGATATGGATACCTAGCGATTACGTAACACAGGACACTAATAACAAACGATAAGTCAAAGTCGTGTTGTACCGTATGAAGAGAGACTGTAGCTTTTCTGTCCATGAACCTATCTATCTCCCCTGATCCGTGTTCATGTAGCTGTGCATTGTTTACTCTCGAAATGTTGAGATTGTTTCTTTTCCGCCATGACAAGCTCGTAGCATACCAGCTTGCACTCTACTTTTAAGGAAAAAGAATCATCTGAAGTGTCGGAGTATGGCAGCCTAAACAGCGAGGTGCTTGAAAAGAGTCAGACACGCCAACGTCTCGCCCATTGTGTGCACATGCAGTCAGTCTCACAGTGAATCCCAGGTGGGATGAGAGAGTCTGAGAACATAGTCTGGATGTGTCATCCAGGGTATTCAACTTGGGAACGGGGAAACAACGAGAACAGCGTTTCAACAGGCGTTCTGATTAAAAAAATAAGTCACTACTAGATAGTCAAGTCAAGTCAATGTCAAACACACTTTAATGATCATTCCATGAAGGGCAGTTATAATACTGACAGGAACATTGGTACATATCATGATGTCGAAGAAACGAGAAAGCTACATTTCATATTTGTTTAAACGTACCAAGATAATTTCAAATAAAAAATATCACAAACACGCACGCGCGCGCGCGCGCACACACACACACAACACACACACAAAAACACACAACACCACACACACACACAAACACCCCAAAACACACAACACACCCCAACCACACACACACCCCAGCCACACACACACACACACACAAAAAACCACACGCAGGCACGCTTGCACACACACACCACCCCCACCCCCACCACACCACAACAACACACACACACACAACACACAACAAACCTATGTAGTATCACATCATCGACCGTGCCCTTGGGCGGCGTGGGGGAAAAATAAAAGCGATCCCGTGGTAACCCCCTCCTCCATCTGGGCCCTGGGCTCCGCGCAGTATGCCGAGTCATTCCCTGGTCATTTCTGATGTTGCCCTTCCTGACTTTTCGTTTCCCCCCCCTTCTGCCCCCTTCGAGTTTTCCCCCTGGTATGTTTTGGGGGCAGTTTTTTTTGGGCGGTAGTGGCCGCCATGCAGCTTTTTCTTCTTGACGATGGGGGGGAAAAAGGGGGTTTTCCTGTGGACTGAGCCGTTTTTATTTGACCTCCAAATTTTGGGTTTTTTGTTCTCTCCGTTTGCCAGTAGTTTTTAGGGCTTTTTTGTTTCGAATGATGGATTCGTTTGCTGTTTCGCAGTAAATGTCCAGGTTTCATTTCCCAAAACAGGGGGATGCGAATTGGGGTTTTGTAGAGCTTTAGTTTGTTTGGGGAAACTGATTTTTTTATTTTCCATATGGGGGTGAGTTTGTCAGGGAAGATTTTGGGGGGCTTTTGACTTTGATTTCGGGTCGTCGTCCCCCGTCCTTTGGGGTGTAGCGCCGGGGTATTAAAAGCTCTACCCTCCAGTTTTTGGGCCTTCATGTAAATTTTTAGGGGGGGGGCATTGCTCGTGCTGTTCAAAAGATTTTCTTTTCTCCGGCACCTCCATCCCATTGCTAGCTTGTTCTAAGTCTGGTGTAAGACTTGCAGCCGTGTTATTTCCCCGCCCTGAGGTCAATTATCGGAAACCGTAATTTGTTGGGGGGTCTGCCGCTGGAGAGGGGAGGGGGGAAAGTCATGGGGGGTCTCTCTATGATGTTTTCCAAAACAGATTAAACGGACGGGGAATAAAGGCATCCTTGGGCCCCCCAACGGGTTTTGAAGTAGTCTCCGCCTGATTTCAGAAGGACGCACTGCTTGCATGTTTATGTGCTTGAATGGTTTGCACGTCCTTTCTAAAAGCCAAACATTTGGGACCTCCACAGGCCTTCGTGCCTACTCGTCAAAACCCTTCTTAAAGTCGATGAAGTTGTGGAACGGGTCTTTGATGTTAAAAGATGTTTTCCCATCATGTTGGCAAAAAAAATCTGTTCGATTGTGCTCCGCCTGCCCTGAAACCCAGCTTTTCCCTCTGAAAGGGTGTTCTTCTGCCCCTTCTTGATCGTTTTAAAAATAACTTTGGCATGATCTTGTGCTGGCTGTGAGGTGTTGTTCTATGTTTTGGCATTGGCGTAAATTCCCCTTCTTGGGAAAGGGTTGTAGGTTTGTTCCATCTGTTGGCATTTTTTGTCCCCCAAATCTTCTGCAAAACTGTAAAATTTTGCTGTTTCGCCACCATGTTTGAGCCTCTGCGGTTATTGTCTCTTGGGGTTTTTCCCTACTGGTAAGCTGCGGATGGTTTTTCCATTCTTCCCTCAGTATAGGTAATGGGAGGGTGCTCTTTAGTTTTCTGCTTTCTCTTTATTTTGTCTTGTCAGGTTGTATTGGGTAGTTTAATTTTGACAAAATTTTGACCCCCTGTTCAAAGCAGCTGGCTTTCTGTGAGGGGTTTCGGCGCTTCAAGATGAGATTTTTGGGTTTTAAGTGGTTTTTTTAGTTTCTTCAGGGTGTCGTTTAAGCCTTTTTATGTTTTCCCCTTCTGTTTTTTTCATCTCTCCATTGATCACTGACCATTTTTCTTGGCCTTTTAAAATTTACTTCTTCACGAGATTGTTCCCCCCGGTATTCTTTAGGGTTGGAAACTGGTTGGTTTCAGGTCTTCTTTTATCGCAGAGGTCCCGATGTATTTGGTAGTCCATGGCTGGGGTTTTTCCTCTGAACCGAGTCCCCCCTCTGCTGTTTTCGGCTGCCTATTGAATTTGTTGGGTCATTATGTCATTGTCCGGAGGGTTAATGCCGCAAAACGTCCGCCCGTTAGTTGGAAATCCCCCCTCGACATCGGGTTTTTTAGTTTGGGCCACGTCAAATTTGATAGTGGGTTTGCAGGCTGTTTTTTTTTCTTCATTCTTTTGAATACCGCAGCAAGGTCGTGGTCACCCCCATGTCGCCCGGGTGGGTTCTTTTCTGGCTCTTTTTCTGATTTGAAGGCCGTGTGAAAGAAAAAATCATTTGGTTGGATCTTGCCGTTTGGCGCTTCCAGTTGTCCTCCTTGACTGGGGGGGACAAGGGTTTTGGGAAAATGGAAATCTGTGGGTGAAAACCCCAGCAACGTACCCCTTTTTTTTGGTCTCCCCAGTTCCAAACTACCAACTGTTCCGGCCCAGGGTTTAAGAGTCGGCCCTACTTTGGCTTTAAATCCCCTTGATGAGGGAAAGTCGGAAATACAATTTAAAAAACCATTGATAGAAAAAAATACAGACTTATTAACCACCAATGCCGCACGCACACCACGCACCAGGACGATACTTAAGTAGGGAAACAAACAAACAAAAAAACAAACAACAAAACAAAAAAACAACAAGCAAACAAAGCTCCAATTAGATGAACGGGGAAACAAAAAAAAAACATTTTTTTAAAAATCCTGAAGCCCCCAAAACCCCCGATGCCAAGACAAGAAACGGGGCGTTGGAAAACACGTTTTTGCCTTGTTTAGATTGATTGTACCAACAGTGAGATGGCCGCCTTTGCCTGCTTCCGTTGCTTGGGGGTTTCTTGGCTCTGTCTGGCATTTTGGTTTTCCTTCTCGTGTTTCTGTGTCCCCCCCCCGCCCTTTTTTTCCCCCCCCCCCCCCCCCCCCCCCCCCCCCCCCCCCCCCCCCCCCCCCCCCCCCCCCCCCCCCCGGTTTTCCCCTCTGGGTCTACTTTACACTTAGCGGTCTAATTTTTTGGGTTTACTGTAATCACTCTGGGGGGAAGGGGTGCGTCTTCCTTGTTTCCTGTTTTTTTTATATCGCATATCTAAAAAATCACAAAATGGGGGTAATTAAGGAAAAATTCTCTCTCCTCTCTCTCTCTCTCCCCTTTTGGTATGTTAAACACAGGTAAAAAGCACAACCGCGCGCGCGCCCCCACGCACAAACACACACACACACGGGACGCGCAGGGCCCCAAAACACACACAAAACACACCACACGGCACACATACCACAATACTCTCTCCTCCCCCCCCCACTCTCCCCCTCTCTCTCCACCCCTCTCTCTTTTTCCCTCTCCTCCCTCCTTCTCTCCCCCTTTTCTTCTCTTCCCCCCTCCCCTTTCCTAAAACACCATGACGAACGTTTGGCCAACACAGACCTTTAAAGATCTCGTCTTTTAAAGGAAAAGTGAAACTGCGGAGCCCACCCTTCTTACGGGGTACGGGAGATGTGGGTATTTTATTTTTGGGAAACCCACCGAGCGACGGACATGAATTACACACTTTTTAACGCGCAGATTTTGATCCCCGCGTAAAAAAACGCCAAGGGTTTTTTTAAACTGCTGGCGGGTTTTGCATTAAAGATGATCCGGGGGGGGGGAAAAGGGAGGGGATCGTAAAACCCCGAAACCCCCGAAATCTTGTATTCACCGACGCCGCTGGGGAGATAAAAGGGGACTTGAAGGGTTTTGGGGATTAATCACTGCTGTGCCCCAGGCTAGTGCCTTCATTTGGGGTGACAGCCAAACAAACGTTGCGTATAAAAAAAAGAGAAAAGTGTCAGAAGAAAAAACCCCAAAGTTTGACAAAAAAGTTTTTTTTATCATTTTTTGAAAAGAGAGAGGAGGGGGGGGTGGGGGGGGGGGGGGGGGGGCCCGGGGAATGAATAGAGAAAGGGAGAGAGAGTGTGAGTGTGCGTGTGGGGAAAAAGGAAAGAGAGTGTTGTTTGAAGAGAAGAAGAAGGGGGGGAAAAGAAGAGGAGAGGGGGGGAGAAAGGGAAAAAAGGGGGGTGAGAGAGGAAAGAGAAAAAGGGGGGTTTTTAAAGAAGAGAGAAGAGAGGGGGGGGAAGAGAGAGAGGAAAAGGAGAGAGGAGAGAGGAAGAGAGAGAGAGAGAGAGGAGAGAGGGAGAGAGAGGGGAAAGAGAGAAAGAATGACAAGACAATTTTTTTAATTTCGAGGATAAAAATACCCTTTGTGTTTTTTTTTTACATCCAGTCCCCCCCCGGGGAAAATTTTTTAAAAAACTCAAATTTATACTCCTACCAATAAAAAAAGGGAACAAACCTTTAAAAAACCAACAAAAAGAGAGGAAAAGAGAGAGAGGAGAGAGAGAGAGAGAGAGGAAAAAAAAAGGAGGGAGAGTGTTTGGGGTGGGGAAAAGGTCAAACCCCCCATTAGTCCCTACCCCACCCCATTAACAAGAATGTAACCATGTAAACGGCATCCTAACATGTCCCCTTCCAATTACTTTCAGAAATCAAACAAAATTTTAAAATTTTTTTAAAAACCCCCCCAAAGTCATAGTGAAAAATTTTTGCGCCAGAGAAAAAAACCAATGAAAACATGGAGCAGTCAAAAAAAAGGGGTCTTTTGTGCTGAGAAGAACAGGGAAATGAATAAAAGTTAAATTTAAAAAACAGGCAAATAAAAACGGGAAACCCTAAAGAAAAAGCAGCGCTACAATAGGAATGTTTGAAAAAAAAAAAACCCCAGGAGGTTTAAAAAAAAAAAACCTAAGAAAAACCCAATAAACAAAGCAGAAGAAACAAAATTTGGCAAAAAAAAAAAGGGAATCCTTTAAAAAAGAAAAAATTACACCAAAGAAGGAAGAATAGAGGAAAAATTTTCAAGAAATGGGGAGATTTTATGGTCATGTAACGTTTTATGACAGTGATTTCGGTTTTAAATTTTTTTCGAAAAGGAAAATTGCTTCCCTTCATATATCTTATCCTTAAGAAAAAGCATTTTTAAAATAGGGGTTATCGAGCGTTTTTCAACCCGAAAGAATACAGATTTAGAAAAAAAATCCCCCAAATAAAGGCTTGTTAAAAATGTTCGGCCAAACAAACCATAGTGCACGGGAAGAAAAAATTTAAACCATCTACCCAAATAAAAAAGGATTCTATTTGGAAAGTGACTTGAAAAAAAAGGAAAAAAAAAAGTAAAAAACAAGGGCCCTAATGAAAGTCAGGAAATTAAAAAATTTTTCAATCCAAACTGAAAAAGAAATAAGCCCCCCCCCCCTCATAACACCTAATCGTTTTTGAAAAAAAACACAGAGGCAAAATATTAGGCTTTGTATCTTTTTTATGAATACTTTAGCCTTTACATTTACCAGCAAAACCCTTGGTCCTCACATCTTCTTGAAGCACATGGGATACATCTCAGTTAACATAGGGGGCCCTTATATCTTTCTTTCAAAATGTGTCGGCCCCTTTTCTTTTCTCAAAAAAGTTTGGCCCCTTTATTTTTTTAAAAAAAAGCGGTCCAAAAACGTCTCAATTAAACAATGATCCTTACCTCTTCTCAATTTAAAAACATGGGTCCTTACTCTTCTCAGACCTTCCATTTTTTCCCAAACTAAAAAAACAGACCCTTTTATTTTCCCCCGCTAAACACACATGACCTTCAGTTCCCCCTAAAAACACATGCCCCCATTTTTCCCACTAAAAAACAAAATTCCCTGTTTCCCAGCTAAACCCCCATGACCTTCCTTTTCCCCCTAAACCCACATGACCTCCATTTTCCCCCCTAAACACACATGAAAATTCCCTTTTTTCCCCCCTAAACACACATGACCTTCCTTTTCCAGCAAACACCATGACCTTCCCTTTTCCCCCTAAACACACATGACCTTCCTTTTTCCCCCGCAAACACCCGACCTTCCCGCCCCCCTAAACACACTTACCTTCCATTTTTTCCCAGCTAAACACACATACCCTTTCCCTTTTTTTTCCAGCTAAAAAACACAGACCTTCCATTGTCCCAGTTAACATATAAAATTTGACATTTAAAAATTTTATTTCAGGTCACTAGTAATTTTTCCACACCAAACCAACCAGGTAAGTCCATGACCTGGACCCCCCCTTTTCACGGACAAAACAAAGATGAAAAATGTCTTTCCCCTTCCCCGCTGCTCCAACCCGGAGTCCTCCTTCCTCGACCCCCGCTTTACCCCAGCCCCGTTTGTCTCGGTAACAGTGAAGAATAATTATTTCCCCAAGGGGTTGGTGTGCTGCGTGCGTGGGCGGCGTGCGGCTTGGGTTTTTGTGTGTGTGTGTGGTTTTGTGTGTGCTTGGGGTGTTTTTGTGTGTGTGGAGGATTTGGGGGTTCAGGTTGAGGGTCGTGGAAGGTGTTTTTGGGGGTACCATCCCCGGGGGGGCTTTTCCCGGTCTGGCCCGCGATGAGCAATTACTTCAGTAGGGGCTTTTGTGGGGTGTTAAGTATGTTTGCTCAGAAAAAAACCACATGGTTGGCGGCCGCATTTTGGCCTCCCGTGGACTCCACCCGAGGATGCGACATAAGGAATCTGGGATGGCTGGGGCGGAATTGGAAGACGGGAGGGGGAAGCGGGGGAGGAAAAGTCACAGAAGATAGGGAGCAGAAAAAAAAAAGGGAAAATACCCCGAAACTTATGTCCTTTTTCAACCGCACCAAAAGAAGAAGAAAAAAAAAAAAAAAAAGAAGAAAAAGAATTGAAGAAAAAAAAGAATTTGAAGAAGAAAAGATTTGAAGAAGAGAAGAAAAAAAAAAGAAAAATTTGAAGAAAAGAATTTTAAAAGAATTTGAAGAAAAGAAAAAAGGATTTAAGAAGAAGAAGAAGAAAAGAAGAATTGCGAAAAAAAAGAATTTAAAAAAGAATTTCGAAGAAGAAGAATAAACAAAGAAATTCGAAGAAGAAAAAGAATTTAAAAAAGAAATTTTCGAAGAAGAAAATAATTAAAGAAAATTTTCGAAGAAAAGAAGAATTCAAAAAATTGCGAAAAAGAAGAAAATTCAAAAGAAGAATTGCGAAGAAAATAATAATTCAAAGAAAATGGAAGAAGAAGAAGAATTCAAAGAAGAATGCGAAGAAAAAAGAAAAAAACAAAGAATAATTGCGAAGAAAAGAAAAATTCAAAGAAGAATTTCGAAGAAGAAGGAAAAAAATTCAAAGAAAAATTCGAAGAAAAAAGAAATTTAAAGAAGAATTGCGAAGAAGAAAGAAGAAATTTAAAAAAGAATGCGAAAGAAAAAGAAGAATTCAAAAAAGAATTGCGAAAAAGAATAAAATTCAAAGAAGATTTTTAAGAAGAGAATAATTCAAAGAAACTTCGAAGAAAAAGAAGAAATTCAAAGAAGAATTGGAAGAAGAAAAAGAATTCAAAGAAGAATTGCGAAAAAAGAATAATTCAAAAAACTTGCAAGAAGAAGAAGAATTCAAAAAGCGCGAAAAAAGAAGAATTTAAAAAAGATTCAAGAAAAGAATAATTCAAGAAGAATTTCGAAAAAAGAAGAATAAATTTAAAGAAGACTTGCGAAGAAGAAGAATAATTCAAAGAAGAATTGCGAAGAAGAAGACAGCGGAGGAGGATGGCAGGCCAAACTACTGCCAGCTGTCAATGACTGTAATGTTGGCATTGCAGCAAGAGCTGAGCGTGTGGGTAACCTCTGTCTGTCTGTCTGTCTGCCTGCCTGTCCGTCTGCCTGTCTGTCTGTCTGTCTAACTATTTGTTTGACTGTCTGTGTGTCTGCCTGCTTGTCTGTCTATTCGTCTGCTTATCTATCTATCTATCTATCTATCTATCTATCTATCTATCTATCTATCTATCTATCTATCATCTATCTATCTATCTATGTATCTATCTATCTATCTATCTGTCTGTCTGTCTGTCTATCTATCTATCTATCTATCTATCTATCTATCTATTATCTATCTATCTATCTATCTATCTGTCTGTCTGATCTGTCTATCTGTCTGTCTATCTGTCTGTCTGTCTGTCTTTTATCTATCTATCTATCTATCTATCTCTCTCTACTCTCTCTCTCTCTCTATCTCTATCATTTTCTATCTATCTCTCTCTCTCTCTCTCTCTCTCTCTCTCTCTCTCTATCTCTCTGTCTGTCTGCTGTGGCTACGGGAGAAGGGCACCCCCAAACCAAGAGGGAGTGGGGGGGATGTGGGGGTGGGTAGGGAGGAAAGGAGGAGAAGGTGAAGGTGGAGAGGTGATGCGGTCGGTGGTAAAGAGAGTGAAAAGAAGGTAAGGAGGAGGAAAAAAAGAGGGGAAGGGTTGTATTGATGGGAGGGAGATAGATGCACGTTGTTTATAGTGGGGCAGACTGCAAAAGCCATTCCCCCCAGCCTGCACAAACACGGACCATCACGTTGACACATTTCTTTCATGCTCTGGAACGCAAACATGCGCGCGAACACATACACACGGATGCAGGTCTGTTTGTGTGTACACATCCACACGAACGCGTGCACGCCCACACACACATTCACACACACATACACACACACCCTCATGCAGAGAGGAGAGAGAGAGAGAGAGAGAGAGAGAGAGGAGAGAGAGAGAGAGAGAGAGAGAGAGAGGAGAGAGAGAGAGAGAGAGAGAGAGAGAGAGAGAGAATACGAAAATGGTGTAATCTATCTATTTATCTATCTATCTATCTATCTATCTATCTATCTATCTATCTATCTATCTATCTATCTATCTATCTATCTATCTATCTGTGTGTGTACGTGCGTGCGTGCGTGCGCGCGCGCGCGTGTTTACATGTGCGCATGCATGCGTTTGTAGATGGGCGCGCGCATGTATGTTTTATTTTATTTTATTTTATTCTTTTATATGGAGGATAATGGAATAAGCACTTATGTGCTTTTTTACATCCAGTCCCCGTGTGTATGCGGATTTGTGAATTCTGTCATCTGTTCCCACCGGCACACAATGGCCTACTCTTCCGAAAAAGCGGACCAGGATTTAACGTGTGCGCAAGATGTTCTGCGTGCGTTCGCATACGTGTATGTTTGTGCGCGCTTGCCCACGTGTGTGTGTGTGTGTGTGTGTGTGTGTGTGTGTGTGTGTGTGTGTGTGTGTATGTGTGTGTGTGTGTTGGCAGCCTAATAAAAGCCCTGAGACACAGGCTATGCAGATGAACACTCACATGATATACGATCATACCCAGAAGTGGGCAGTCACAGAGATCACCACAGTCCTCCTACCCCATCCCAAAGCCACTTCTGCAGTGTTGTCTATGACAACATGTCTATAGGTGGCAGGGCGCAGAAAATGGGTACAGGGCAAAACCCAGTCCCCACAATTCCTTCATGAATAGAGGCATGGGTGTATGCAATGCCCGCAACATATTTTTTTAAAGCAAAAAGTGTTGTCATTGTAAAACCATTCCGCACAATTCGTTAATAAATAGTTGCAAGGGTGTATAAATTGCTGTACATTTAGTAGCACGAATGTTGTCATCGTAAAACCATTCGGCACAATTCGTTAATGAATAGTTGCAAGGGTGTATAAATTGCTGTACATTTAGTAGCACAAATGTTGTCATTGTAAAACCATTCGGCACAATTCGTTAATGAATAGAGGCATGGGTGTATAAAATGCCGTAACATTTAGTAGCACAAATGTTGAAAAACAATCCAAACAATTCGTTAATGAATAATTGCGAGGGTGTATAAAATGCTACAGTTATTAGCACAAATGTTGTTGTTGTTGTTATTGTCATGCTCTTGTTGTTTTTTGTTTCAAGTTGCATCTCCAGAGGGATCTTGGTAACTACGATTATGAAATAAACAGGGGGAGGGGGATGAGAATAGCCTAGTGGTGCCACGACACTTATTAGCACAAGTGCTGTTGTTGTTGTCGTGGTGGTTGTTATCGTCATCGTTTTTCTTGTTGTTGTTTTCAAGTTGCGCCGCTAGAGGGATCTTGGTAACTGCTATTAGAAAAGCAAATAAGGGAAGGGGGTGGGGTGAGGATAGCCTAGCGGTTAGAGCGTTGGTGTTACGCTCGTGATCTGACGACCGTGTTCGAGCCACCACCCAGGCTCCCGTTCGAGGGGATTTCCCCTCTGGAATTAACATCAACATCAACTCCACTTCTCCGAAAGTCTTTCGAATGAGACTTTAAACTGAAGCCCCGTGTGTGAACGTAAGAAGACCATCTTGCTCACACGGTTAAAACCCTGTTCCTCCTTTCGGAAGAGTCGGCCATTGTGTGCCGGTAAAAAACTGATGACAAGGTTTTAAAAAAAATGCACGCATACTGGTGTCGTGTTTACACTACATCCCCGAAGTCGGAATGCGGCTACCTTCATGGTGGGCAAAAAACGGTTGCACAGGGGAACTGCGGCCGAGGGAAGAAACAAAAAAGGAAAGAAAAAAGGAAAGAAAAAAGGAAGACAAGAGATGAGAGGCACAGACAGAGAGGATGAGGAAGAGAAGGACGGCTGGATAAGTAAATGTGGACGATGAAAGAAGAGTGTGGTAGTTTTAGCCATAGTTATTATTGCTGTCGTCACTATCATTATTGTCTTTCAATAATATTAATAGTAATA
>CM054140.1:25559645-25569645 GCA_028751875.1 Rapana venosa
GGGGAAATTAAATTTATTCAATACGACGACTAGTAACGACTGCTCCTTTTATTCTGACTAATACAGATTGGTTATGTGACCAAAACGATGACCTCGCCGTTGTTGATATTCTAATAATCTTGATTGATTGGCAAGTTTAATGACTGTTGTTTAGTGTTCCCAAATTTTTATATCTTGACTTCGTTACACGCTATATTTAAGACGTTCCTGTACCTCTAGCGGAATTTCTAAACTAAACCAAACTTTGTCTTTAACGGCCTTGCATTTTGATTTCGGTTTTTTCGTTCCTCCGCGAGAGCTTCGAGATTCACCAGTGGTGAGATCTTTTTGCGTATGCGACCATTTTTGCCCGCCATTAAGGTAGCTGTATTCTGACTTCGGAGGTGATGTCTAAACACGACACTAGTGTGCATGCGTTATGTATATATACATTCTTTTCTCATGCGTTCTTACTGCTCATATGGCCTGCTCTTTTGAAAGGAAGGAACAGGTTCTAACGTGTGAGCAAGATGTTCTGCACACGCCATTTTGAGGTAGTGAAATGGTTTAGAGTACTGAAACTCGAGTTTGCTGCTTTGAAGGATCATATCTGTCATCAATTGTATGTTCAGTTCTCCTTCTTAACATCGTTTTAGCACTTTTTTATTCTTTAAATCTATCTGTTTACAAAGGATGCTATCAATAAGCTCTGCTGTTGCATCACTCAAAACCATTGACAAACATAGACAAACGCATGTTTGTCCCTCTGCTCCTATGTTTCTCTCTCTCTCTCTCTCTCTCTCTCTCTCTCTCCTCTCTCTCTCTCTCTCTCTCTCTCTCTCTCTCTCTCTATCTCTCAGTTCCTTTGTCTATGTAACTGACTCATTTGCTTGCTGTGGATGGTTTTATCAGGTGGGTTAAAAAAAATTTTATTAATTAGAATTCCCTATGCACTGTAATAGCATTTTCATCTCTGTGTGTGTAAATTCAAAGTTTCAAGACATCACCTTGGTTATTTATTTTGCTTTTTTTTCGGTTCCGGGGTTTGGAAAAAAAACCGGATCCTGTGCTGATTCCATTAGCCCCTAAGAATAACGTGTTTGTTCTTCCTCCTTGTTTCCTCCCGTGCTTCCTTGTGCCTTCTGTGGAGTTTTCGGTTTATTCAAGAGCTGGCGTGAAGGCCGTCAGAATTGTCTAACATACGGCACAAGAATGGAGGATTTCAAACAAAACGGCCCTGTGTTGAGCTTTAGGATGGCAGATAACTAACAGAGCTGTGGCCTCCATCTGCAATAAATATCCGCGCAGCCAGCGTACCTGGTCTGGCTCCTACCATTCGCAGGGAACTACTGACGCAGGAAAACGGAAGTGTAGATAGAAAAAAACAACAAAAAACAAACAAACAACAAGCAAGCAAGCATGCAGGCAAGCAAGCAAGGCCAGCGGTTGACATCATCACAAACTGGAAAGGAAAACCAGTCACAGGGATCTTCGTGTTGCCACAAAAATCGACAAAAGTGGAGGGAATTAGTGAACAGTCCATCAGTGCAGAGTTAAAAGACTGGAAAACACGAACAAAACAAGAAGACTGCAAAGAAGAAGAATTCTGAAGAAGAAGAATTCTGAAGAAGAAGAAGAAGAAGAAGAAGAAGAAAGAAGAAGAAGAAGAAGAAGAAGAAGAAGAAGAAGAAGAAGAAGAAGAAGAAGACGAATTCTGAAGATAAGAAGAATTCGAAGAATGCAAAGAAGAAGAATGCAAAGAAGAAAAAGAATGCAAAGATTAAAAAAATATGAAGAAGAATTCCAAACAACAAAAAGAAGAAGACTGCAAAGAAGAAGAAGAAAGACTGCAAATAATAATAATAAGAAGACTGCAAATAATAATAAGAAGAAGACTGCAAAGAAGAAGAGGAAGACTGCAAAGAAGAAGAAGAAGACTGCAAGAAAAGAAGAAGAAGAAGAAGAAGACTGCAAAGAAAGACGCAAGAAGAAGACTGCAAAGAAGAAGAAGAAGACTGCAAAGAAGAAGAAGAAGAAGACTGCAAAGAAGAAGAAGAAGAAGACTGCAAAGAAGAAGAAGAAGACTGCAAAAGAAAGAAGAAGAAGACTGCAAAGAAGAAAAGAAGAACTGCAAAGAAAAAGAAGAACTGCAAAGAAGAAGAAGAAGACTGCAAAGAAGAAGAAGAAGACTGCAAAGAAAAGAAGAAGAAAGAAGAAGACTGCAAGAAGAAGAAGAAGACTGCAAAGAAGAAAAGAAGAAGAAGACTGCAAAGAAGAAGAAAGAAGAAGAAGAAGACTGCAAAGAAGAAAAAGAAGAAGAAGAAGACTGCAAAGAAGAAGAAGACTGCAAAGAAGAAGAAGAAGACTGAAAGAAGAAGAAGAAGAAGACTGCAAAGAAGAAGAAGAAGACTGCAAAAAAGAAGACGAAGAAAGACTGCAAAGAAGAAGAGAAGACAGAAGAAGAGAAGAAAGAAGAAGACTGCAAAGAAGAAGAAGAAGAACAAGAAGAACTGCAAAGAAGAAGAAAGACTGCAAAGAAGAAGAAGAAGAAGACGAAGAAGAAGAAGAAACGCAAAGAAGAAGAAGAAGAAGACTGCAATGGAGAAGAAGAAGATGCAAAGAAGAAAAGAGAAGACTGCAAAGAAGAAAAAGAAGACTGCAAAGAAGAAAAAGAAGACTGCAAAGAAGAAGAAGACTGCAAAGAAGAAGAAGACTGCAAAGAAGAGAAGAAGAAGACTGCAAAAAGGGAAAAAAAAAAAAACCCAATTCCACAAGGAGAAAATGCACTACAGACAGAAAAGTACATAAAAAAAGAGTGGGTGACACTTTTCATGGGCAGAGGAGCTGCCCTGAAGAGCAAACTATAGGATATTCACAGAGAAATTAGCGTGACTACAAAGTAATACAGTACAATACAACACAACACTTTCTGACAACACAGCACGGAGACAAACAGCACGCATAACACAGACAGCACAGCGAGACAACAGTAGCACAGCACAACACAGGACAGCACAACACAGCACAGCACAGCACAGCACAAAACAGCACAGCACAACACAGCACGGTACAACACAGCACAGCACAGCACAGCACAGCACAGCACAGCACAGCACAAGACAACACCCTTTTTTACCATCAGGAGGTTGACCTGTGATCTAACCCCACTTCCATCTCACTACTTCGCCTCGTTGTCTCAGGCTGTTTGGCGGACCTTTATTTTTAAACAGCAAGTCTTTCAGTGTAACGCTGTGCTACGATGTGAAACACTCCTGCTAATACTGCCATTTTCATCGTTAGCGCAACGAAACAAACCTTGTTCAGTGGAGGAGTACACTTTCCCAGGAAGTGACTATGATGAGATATGTGGACTTAAAACTCTTTCTCAAAGGAATATGCTCCCGTGCAAATACTCATGCGAGCATACATTTGCTCTGCTTGTGCCAGTACACCACTTATATTCCATTTACATATGCACGCATACACACACATCTACAACCCCCCCCCCCCCCCCCACCCCCCTCCTGAATCCAAAAACAAAAAGAAAACTATCCTGGAAACTGTTTTGTCTCATGTTTCCTATCCAGCTGTCATTTTCCGGCACTTCCATATGTTAAAGGGTAAGGTAGACATTGAAAAGAGAAAACACAACACCATCTGCTTAAATCTTAAACAAAACATGGCTTAGAAGAGGAACAAAGGACTGACATGAAGACAGAAGAAAGCCCCTAATCCTTGACATATAAACCTTAATTATGATTAACGATGCAATACAACGCAATAGAAAACGAAACAATACAACGGGTAGCAATACAACAGGATTCGATACAATACAATAAGATACAATACTCTACAATATAATACAATACAACACAACACAATATGAAGACCATATTTTCTCCTCGTCTTTTTTCAAATGTGATCAATAAAAGTATCTTGATGACCTGTAGGCATAGGAACTGCCCTCTTCTGTTTGTGTCAGAGTAAAAGATGTTTTCATGTTTTCTCCTCTTTTCGCTTTATTGCCCGTGCCTTCTCCTCACGGGGCTAGCTGGTTACAAGACGCAGCCTCGGTAACTCCATTTTCCGCGTCCTTTTTTATATAAACATTCTAAGCCTGTATCCATATTATCCTGCTTCACTCTCTTGTCTCTAAATTTATTCCTGTCCTTATCCTTCCTTTCTCTTCTCTCCCCGAACCTCCTAGGGTGCTGTTTGTCCAAAGGTGTTGAAACTGCTGACTATTTTCTGATATCCCTGTCACCAACCAACACTGACAAATTTCCCACATTCTTGAAATATACAAACCCGGTTTGGGTGTACAGTGGTCTAGGGGGTAACCCACTCGTTTAGGAAGCGACAAGTCGTGGGTTCAATTCCCGTTTAAAACCAAACTTTTCTTCTCTCTACTAGGCTTTGAGTGGTGGTCTGGGTGCTAGTCTTTCGGGTGAGATTATGAACCGAGGTTCTGTATGCAACACACTTTTAGCGCACGTAAGAGAACCCACAACAACAAGAGAGTTGTCCTTGGCGATTTGTTAAAAATAGAAATAAAGCTACTCTGACAGGGAAACAAAAATACATACAGATAGTGAAAAAAGGTGGCACTGTTCTTGTGGCGACACGGTCTCCCCATGGAAAGCAGCAGAAATTTGACAAATAGAAACCTGCCATGACTGAAAGTAGTATACAATACGTGCACTCATGCACGCCTGTACACTTGGACTCCGGATGCACACTCGCACACTCACACACACACACACACACACACCACACACACACACACACACACACACACACACACACACACACACACACACACACACACACACACACACATGTGCGCGCGCGCGTGTGAGCGCATATATAACTGAATATACAAATAAACAAACTAATCAACAAGCAAATTCAACAATAGCGTACACATCCGCTGCCTGTCTAATGCTTACCTGACACACACACACCTACACACGTCCTGCTTCAGTTCTAGGGGAAGGAAATGATCATGAGGAAGGTGTGATCTAACCCGCACTTTTAACGGTAAACAATAAACTTACAAAGCAGCCATCTGTGTAGATATCCAAATGTACTCATGAAAGGTAATGGTAAAGTTGAACCATAATCTATGTGGTCGTAGGGGAGCGAGGCATCAGAGACCTCAGCTTCTCCAGGGGCCAGCATAAAATGAGGGCGGCGCCCATCTCCTCTCCCTCGCTGCTTTACTTTCCCTGACCCTAAAGAGGCAGGTATTCATTTACAGCTGGCTGAAGTGGGGGACTGTAATGAAACCAAGGCGCGCAAACGATCACCCATCCCCTTGGTAACCACGCTCGATGCTGCTTAACCTTAGTTGGGGGAAAGCGAGTGCTCTGACCACTGAGCTATTCCGTCCCCCGAATCTACTCATGAGGACCTCAAACAACAGGCTTAAGAGAATCACATCCACTGTTTTATTCTTGCTAAACTATGTCTGTTATATTGAACATATTTCGTAACTCTGCGGAAACAGAAATCATCGTCAGTTTTCAGCCCAGTCCACTCTCTGATGTTGCCTTCCTATTGTTTTCTCTGTCTGCCTCTTCGTCCCCCTCCTGGTACTGTTCCCTGTAGGACAGTCTTGGCCAGTCCAGACGTTCGTGTGACGTGCCCGTACCACTTTAGTTTGCGGTGGTTTTCTTTTGTTTGTTTGTTGTTGTTTTTATTTACTGAAGTCAGGAGCTCTTCATATGGCCGATGGTTTTCTCGATTCTGGTGGTCACTTCCTAGTTAGTGATGTGATCGCTGTATGAGGTGACAAGGACTTTGCTAAAGCATCTCGCCTCCATTGCCTGCATCCTTCTTTCGATGTCTGATGCTGTGGTCCACGTTTCACAGGCGTACAAAAATAGGGACATGACCAGGGGAAGCACCAGTCTGATCTTGTAGCTGATGGCCATGTTCTTGTTGTTACCAGACGACTTTCAGATGGGATTTTAACGTGAGCAAAATGGCTTTGTGTGCATATGCACACAGAACTTCAGTCTATAGCCTCACCAGAACGACTTTCAGGAACATTGGTACCAACTCCTTATTACTAGTAGGGTTTATTTCATACCGGACTGACGGACATGTTTATCAAGGTGTTTTGGCTGAATTATTTATTAGTTCCTTGTGAGCGCGTTGTATATATTGGCCCAGCTCGTGTGATTTATTTCTGTTCAAAGAAAGCTTTATTTGCATTTTTCTTCCATTTTGTCACGCTTCAGTTTCTTCCTGGTTTAATTAATCAATGCCTGTCCCTTATGCATTAATTTTGCATTGTTGTGATTCCTTCAGCCAATGTTTTCCTATTTGGGTCAATGACTTTTCTCCTAGACAGCTCCCGCCCTCCCCCCATCTCTCTGTCTGTCTGTCTGTCCAGCCCAACACTGTTGTCGTAAGGACATGATGTAACTTTGCGAACATAACAAAATACGCCAGCTTGTGATATTCTCCGTAATGTTAATGATGAAACTAAACCCAACGACTTGGAGCACGCAAGACCAAACACAGACTGCCTGTTCCAATGATGGGTACAAGTCTCAACATAGTCGCTTTTGTGGTTGTTTGCATTAATAATAATAATAATAATATATGGAATTTATATAGCGCTGAATCTTGTAAAAAAAACAAAAACAAATCGAAGCGCTTCGTATTTCCTCACCATTACACGCACGCATGAAAACACACACACACACACATGCACCCACGCGCGTACGTGCACACGCAACCCCCAATCCTACACACATGCATACACACATACATACGCGCACAATGAAGTCAGAAACCCGCACAGTGTTCACTGTTAACCCTGTATTCACCGCAGCACAGCTCTAAACGTGAGCAGCACAGTGAGACAGATGTACACAGTGCAGGGCAGAACAAGCCGTCTGTTGAGTGTTAGACCAACCTCTACCTACCTTCCGGAAGCGTGACAGGAGAGTGGAGCCACCACAGTCAAAACAACTGTGATTTACAGCCACGTGGTCATTCACAAGAAAAGCAGCTACATACCTGACATACCAGCTGGGATTACCATAATTTGACAGAATTATCATTTCCCCCAGTTGATAGAATGAATTTAGAATTAACTCACAATTAAAGTCTGCTCATTATGGGAGAGAATATACATACGAAAATTACTGACAAAACTATGACAAGGAAGATACGTTTAAGAAATAAGGAAAAGGAGAACGCTTACAATACACGCATTATAACCTAAACATTAAACGCTGAATGTAGATCAGGACTTGACTCTGAACTGATGATCGATTTTCATCTTTCGTGCAAATTGTAGAAGAATGCATATTTTTACTTTTCTAAAATTTGAGTATTACCGAAAGATGACAACGTTGGACATTGACAATAATGGAGTTACCTTAGAAGAGAGTAGCTATGAATACCTGCATGTTTTATTTTGGGTATTGTTCGCAATGAAGAAAACAACAACAAAACTGTATGCCACACTTCACATATACCATGGATAACATAGTCCGTCGTCTTTCTTCATTTTGAGGATTGTTTGCGATGAATTAAAAGAAACAAACAAAAACAACTGTATGCAACACTTTACACGTACCATGGATAAGACAATCTGTCATATTTCTTGGGTGTATGCTCCTGATGCACTCATGTTACAATTACCATAGTGTGTTGTTGTTGTTGTTGTTGTTACTGAACGTTCCCTAGCCTAACGCCCTGGAGGTCACGCAGAATCTGCACTCTGTCTCACTCTTCACACCTGGAAACCAGTGTGAGAGACCACACTGCACGAGACGTTTGCAGGACTGTTTTTCCCAGTCCCTTGCCATACAAGGCGCTCTGACTTCAAAAGGACTTTTTATTCTCCTTTAATGGAGGACACAGGTCGCTATGCCAAGGGCTTTGTCAGGATGAGGACAATCTCCATACAACATTCCGAGGCGTCACAACATTTTTTTTAATGAAGGCTTTTGTGCTTTGTTTACATCAACTTCTAACAAAGCGTTTGGCCTCAGCCATCATCGAGGAATTAGGAAGCATCAGTGTTTATGTTAGTCAAATGTTGGGAAGCTCCATAAATTTTAACTTGAACACTTGGGGACACGGGGCTGAAAGCCCTCGTGTAGCCTAGCTCCCTGTACAGCTAAAAATTCATTCAGCCAAACAAAAAAATCAACAAGCAAACAAACAAACAAACCGAGAACGAAAAGAGCAAAAACCCACCCTTCCCTCTCCACCCGCATACCCCCAAGAAGAAAGAAACCTGACAAAGTGTATAATGAGACCAGAGCTCTTGGGGACATACTTTGGGGGGAGACTTTGTTGGGATGCAAGAAGACACATCATGTTTAATTAGCTATTTTTAGCCCCTGAATTTATAGAAAGAAGCGTACGTTCAACACCTTTCTTTTTTAAACAACAAAGGCCCTTATTATCACTGCTAATACTTGGCGCTACTTTTTTCTTTTGACGTGGCAAATTAAATGATCTGAAGCAAAAAACAACAGCAACAAAAATTCAACCAATCAAAAAATAAAAGATAAACGAAACAAAACAAAACTCCCAACAACAACAACAAAGGGACCGCTAAATAACCCCGTCTCCCTCCAGAAATATCATGACGAAAATAGTTTTGAAAAGTAAATAAACAAACAAAACCAAATCCGCACAAAATATCGGCAGGTCTTTTCAAGGGGTACAGATGAGGATGGGGAGTGGGGGTGGAGAGGATGTGTTGAGGAGGGGGTAGGTTAAGCACCATCTCAGTGTTGTTAAACTAATTTCGTTCATCCAGGTGTCTTCTGCTTGGGTTCAGGATCATCAACCTACACTAAAGGGTGTTAAGGAAGACATGCAGCAGCCACCCATACAGAAAACGTACTGCTGAGGCAGAGATTAAGAAAGGAAATATGTAGAAACAAACCACCATACAGTATCTATCTATGCACTGTATCTGTACAGTGGTTTAAGGGCCCAGGGGGTAAGACAGCCGTGTAAATAGTGAGGAAGCCGTGGTTCGAATCCCGCCCAAAGCAGTGAACTTTCCCATGCCTCTTTCACCACGAGTGGTGGTGGTGTGGATACGGCTCTTTAGGACCGTAGCTGTGTAACTTGCACTAGGCGCACAGACTAAACCCCCTAGGGTAACAGCAAAAGTGAACAAACTTCTCTGCTTATTGAGATGATTATATCTATCTATCTATCTATCTATCTATCTATCTATCTATCTATCTATCTATCTATCTATCTATCTATCTATCTATCTATCTATCTCTCTATCTAGCTCTCTATCTAGCTCTCTATCTCTCTATCTCTCTATCTATCTATCTATCTATCTATCTGTCTGTCTGTCTGTCTATCTATCTATCTATCTATCCATCTGTCTATCTATCTATCTATCCATCCATCCATCTATCTATCTATCTATCTATCTATCTATCTATCTATCTATCTATCTATCTATCTATCTATCTATCTATCTCTCTCTCTCTATCTATCTATCTATCCATCATCTATCTATCTATCTCTATCTCTCTCTATCTCTCTCTCTATCTTCTCTATCTCTATCTATCTATCTATCTATCTATCTATCTATCTATCTATCTATCTATATCTATCTATCTATCTATCTATCTATCTCTCTATCTATCTATCTATCTTCTATCTTCTATCTATCTATCTATCTATCTATCTATCTATCTATCTATCTATCTCATCTATCTATCTATCAGTCCTATCTATCATCTTCTATCATCTATCTCTCTCTCTCTCTCTCTCAGTCTCTCTATCTATCTATCTATCTATCTATCTCTCTCTCTCTCTCTCTCTCAGTCTCTCTATCTCTCTATTGGTGAGTGTTGTCCCTGGAAACAGTCTGTAGACATCCCAGTGCCAGAAGAAAGCCACACTCTAGTCTTCACGCAGACAGGAGAGTGAGAGGACAGCTGGTCACATGCTGCAGGCATGCTCTCTTCCCGGAAGAACACCCGCCCTCCCTCCCTTACTTTCACGCTGAGAGAGC
>CM054140.1:25572145-25577145 GCA_028751875.1 Rapana venosa
CACAACCAACCACCAACCAACAACACACCAACCAGCAACCAACCAACACACCAACCAACCAACCAACCAGCCAACCAACCAACACACCAACCAGCCAGCCAACCAGCCAGGCAACCAACCAACACACCAACCAACCAACCAGCCAACAACATACACAAGACCAAATCAAAGGAACAAGCAAAACTTAAAAAAAAACACCTCCCTGCAATCCCCTCCTCCTTTTGGACATTGTGTTTTGTTTTGTTTATTTGCTTTTTTGAGCGCAAGATGGTAAGTTTCATTTTGCACTCTATGTACGCTGAACCTTCTCACATTGGGCATTATCATGTGGACAATTATGATGCAAATATATGTTTTTCCTTTTGACACATTGCTGTCCACAATAAAATTTCTCTCTCTCTCTCTCTCTCTCTCTCTCTCTCTCTCTCTCTCTCTCTCTCTCTCTCTCTCTCTCTCTCTTTTCCCCCACCCACCCCATTACAATTGTAAACACACAGCGTATGTCAAAGATTCATTTACACCCTTGACACCATCATCTCTCTTATGGTCCTTTGTCCTTGCCAGATTCTTTCAGAGCAAAAGAGCTCAAGGTGTGTATGTGAGTGTGTGGGGCTGAGTGACACCTCAAGCTGGCCCGATGCTGGGTGTAACGTGCCTTTAACATAGACTTAAAAGTCTGTGCCACATTATCAAAACATCACACGCTTTTAAACCAACCAGTCTGGTTTCGCCTGTCACACTAAACTTTTCCGAGAGGGGAGAGAAAATAAAATAAACGCCCTTGGAATCGCAGAGATTAATTTATGTCTTTTAATTGCTCTCCTCCCTTCCGCTGAATTATTCATTTTCTGGAATTTAATGTCGTTATTTTGTTCTGTTTTATTGCCGTCCTGGTCTCGTTTTATGTCATTATTTCATAACAAATGACCTGGCTTTTTCTTTCCTTCATTTGGATGGAGATATAAAAGAAATCTTTGCGTTATCTCTTTGAATCGTGTTCGTTGTTTCGCACAGTTTTATGGATCATCCTTAAGGTTATTCACCTGCCTGACCCCTCTCCCTCTTCACCCCCCCCCCCCCCCGCCTCCTCCCTATCCCTCCTAAATAATCTTCTCCCTCCCTGTCCCTCTTATATTGCTTTTGAAGTTAAGTTAAGATGTTGCACATCAAACTGCGAAGTGAACTAAACTGCCATGGCATGTCGTTGGTTTTTCGCATACTGAACAGCAGTGCAGACTTGCTGACGTTTGAATAGTCTTTTTGAAAAAAAATGACTGTATAGACTGTGCGGATATATGCCTGTGTTGTTTTTACTTTTTTCTGCGTTTATTTCTGTTTTTTCCTTTTCATTTCTTAACATTTTGGATGGGTAGATTAGCAAGGGATAATAGCATTTTTTTCAAACGCTTGTTAATCGATGTAATAGGCATGTATTTGAGAAAAACTGTGAATTGTTTTATTATCAGTGAATGCTATGTTGTTATCATCATATTCAGCTATTGCCCCCCTTCCCCCCTCCCCCCCCTCCCCCCCGTTTTCTTCTCTGGTCGTTGTAGGAGTCACTAACCTTCGGATGAGACTATAAACCGAGGTCCCATGTGCGAACGCACACAGAACATCTTGCACACACGTTAAATCCTGTTCCGCTTTTCATAAGAGGAGGCCATTGTGTACCGGTGGGAACAGATGACAGAATCTACAAAACCGCATACAGACGGGGACTGGATGTAAAAAGCACATAAGTGCTTACTCCATTATTCTCCCTATAAAAGAATTTTTTTTAAAAATGAGACACCACCTTATTCTACAGAAAGTGGGTTTGTCTGGATTTTTTTTTCTCTTTTTAGTGGTGCATACTGTTTTGTTTGGGTTTTTTTTTCTTGTTGGTTTTAGCAAATTCACGTTTAATCCATCTATTTTTGTCACCTACACGTGCGCGTTGTCACTGCAGCAAGTACCCGAGACTCACTGACACGGGCTATATTTACCTCCCTTGTCGGCAGCATCCGTCAATGAATGGCGAGCATTGAGGCATGTCATGCCAGCTCTAACGGTTCGCTAATCTAACCTTGGACAACGCCTCAATTCATTTTGGGACTGGGGATTCGTGATAAGATGGAAGATAAAGCAACACGCAAAGCGTCCATTTCTTTTCTTCATTTGTTGAAAATGGCTTCAGGAAGTAAATGATAGGGAGGTACTGCAAGGCTGTCGTCTGTGCCCTTCTTTTTATTTGCCTTTTTTCTTCTTCTTCAAAGTCAGTTTTTGTCTTGTTTCCATTTTCCTAATATAGTTCATCTTTTTGATGAGCTTTCTGCTATTTATTTTTAAATTTTGTTTTTACAATAATCGTTACATGCACATTTCTGGCTGTCTGCTGCTTTTTTTGTGTGTGTGTGCCTTTTTTTCTTGTTGCTATTCGTTTTACGTTTTTCTTCTTTTTCCCAGACTTTTTGTGTGTCTTCTTTGAAAACTTTTCTTGTTTCTATTTTCAACGATCTATTTTAGCTCTCTCAGCTGGGACAAAGAATTGTATTCTTCTTCTTTCCTTCTTTCTTTGTCTTTTTGTGTTCTGCTCTGTCTTGCTTTTTTCCCCCTTTTTTCTGTTACTTTCATTTTCCTCTCATTTCTTTTCTCTGTTTTTTTTTTCTGTCTTAAGTTTTTGCACATTTTTCTTTTTTCCTTCTTTCTGAACTCCTCCCACGGCCATATTCGATAGTCGGATTTTATTTCCATTTTTCTACAAGAACCATGGCACATGTTTTTCTTTCATTTTCTTGTCCCCCCCCCCCCCCCCCCCCCTCTTTCTTTCTTTCTTTCTTCACTTTTCATTTGTTCCAAAAGCAGTGACGCTTCAACACCCGCGTGCAACCTAGTGAATTATCATCCATCAGATCTGCACCCAGCAGAGCATGCTGGCCATGATCAATTGAAATCTGTCGCTTGACATCTGACCTGTATTTCATCTTGGTTTTTGCTTGCTTGCTTGCTCAGGTGAATCCACCCCACGCAGTCGTGACACACCCTGGGTGTATCCACCCTGGCTGACCTTCTTTCTGTGACCTGGTAGAGAACAGGTAGAGAGGTTTGTTTTGTTTTTGTTTTTTTAAATTTTCACCAAAATATTTTTTTTAAACTGTTGACAGTAAGGGTACACCCTTATCTACGGTATATTTGTCTGTTGTCGGTGGTTGCATAAGCTTTTATGTTTTGTGTTTACTGTGTTGTTAACAGCGTGTGTGTGTGTGTGTGTGTGTGTGTGTGTGTGTGTGTGTGTGTGTGTGTGTGTGTGTGTGTGTGTGTGTGTGTGTGTGTGAAGCGAGAGAGAGACAGACAGACAGGGAGAATGTGTTTATCACACAACATAATTTGATAAGAAAAGGACAAGTAACTAGATCAAATAACTAAAGCTTTTGTTACATGGTTTAATGTCATTTAAGTTTTGTTAAGAAATAGATACGCTTTTAATTGTGACTGGTCAACAAATAATCTTATTAAAGTCGTGTTATACAAACTATATGTCTCTCTCTCTCTCTTTGTGTCTCTGTCTCACTCTGTCTCTGTCTGTATGTTTTTCTGTCTCTCTCTCTCACTCTCTCACTCTCTGTCTCTGTCTGTCTCTCAGCTCACTCTCTCTGTGTCTCTGTCCCACTCTGTCTGTCTGTCTGCCCCCCCCCCCCCCCGTCTCTCTCTGCTTCACTCTGTCTGTGTCTGTCTGTGTCTGTCTGTCTCTCACTCTCTCTATGTCTCTGTCTCACTCTGTTTCTGCTCTCTCTCTCTCTCTCTCTCTCTCTCTCTTCTCTCTCTCTCTCTCTCTCTCTCTCTCTCTCTCTCTGCCTTTACAACACAATTGAAGTGAAAGTTGCGTGCGTGTGGCCAGCTTAAAAAAAAAGCAACACACACACACACATGCACACACACACATGCACACACACACACACACATGCACACACACACACACACACACACACACACACACACACACACACACACACAACACACACACACACACACACACACACACACACCCAAAACCGCCCACAGCCAACACAGCTGAGATTGAAGGCGAGATGGTGGGTGAGGTGGTACCTACCCACCCCCAGCTTTGAAAGGCTTGTCAGGAAAAGGAGGGCAGTGGACCCAAGGACAGAGACCAGGCCTCTCCATCATCCACTGACACCGCTACAACACTGCTACCTCCCATTAAATCAACACCAAACCAAACCAAACCAAAACGAAGCTTTAGACAAACACACCCAATGCCCCCCAAAATATAGAGACAACTACACAAAACACAAATGTGCTTGAGGAATCACCCCCCGCCCCAAAATAACAACAACAACAAAACAACAAAAACCCCAAACAAACCAACCCCCCCCCTCCCCCCATCCCCTAAACAAAAACATTGGCGTCTTAATCTTGTGCTATAGTTTTGGGTTAAATTTGCACGGAAAGAAAAACTAAAAAACCCCAAATAAACAAACAAACAAATAACAACAACAACAACCCGCAGCAGCAGACAACAAGAACAACAACAACAACAACAACACACAGACATAGACACATACACACAACATACACACACATACACACACACACACGCACAAACATATTTCATCACATTTTGTTTTGCAGCATAGGTAACGGTTTTCATTCGTTGCTGCGGTCACACTTTTGGATGAGGAGGGTTTTATGCGTTTTATTATTCCTTCCTTCCTTCCTTCCTTCCTTCCTTCCTTCATTCATTCATTCATTCATTCATTCATTCATTCTGTTTTCTAGGCTGAGAACTAACCATTCTCAGGCAATGTTGGTAGCTAAACTTTTTTTTTTCCTTCTCCCTTCGATATACATCCATTTTTCGACTTGTTTTGTGTATTGTGTATTTAATTGTGTAAATGTTATCCTTGACAGGCAGTCTTTGTAAAGACAAAAGGTTGGTCACCGGTACTGATAGTTTCCTCCACTGCGCTGTCAACAGGCCTTAGCCTCCTCTGGAG
>CM054140.1:25584645-25594645 GCA_028751875.1 Rapana venosa
CTCGAAATAAAGAATTATCCTCCCATCTCTCTCTCTCTCTCTCTCTCTCTCTCTCTCTGTCTGTCTTCTCTCTCTCTCTCTCTCTCTCTCTCTCTCCTCTCTCTCTCTCTTCCTCCTCCCCCCCCCCCCCCCCCCCCAGCCAATGTACATTAAATCATTTCAGAGTTCAGAGTTTTCTATCTCCGTCTCTCTCTCTGTCTCTCTGTTTCAGCACCATCAAGTATTGGTTCAAACTATTGCAAATGGATCAAAGTAGAATACCATATCATGCTTACTGCATGCAGTTAGACAGCAGTGGTAAATATTGCTGGATTTCAAAAAATAAGAGAAATTTTGTGTGAAACAGGTTTTAACATTGTTTGGATGCAGCAAAGTGTCGGGGATGTAAAAGTTTTCTTAGGTATGTTTAAACAAAGATTAGTGGATATGTTTATTCAAGAACGGGATGGACTGTACGAGATAAAGAGAGGTATGATGTGTATAGATCGTTTAAAAGTATTTTTGTAAAAGAGCAGTATTTAAACTCTATAGATGTCTACTGCTTTCGTGTAGCAATTACATAGGCAAGATTTAATGTTTTACCTCTTAACAATAATGTGTGTACATATAGTGATAATATCCGAGAAAAATTATGTCCATTTTGTAAAACGAAAATTGAAAATGAAGCCCACTTTCTATTGGAATGTTACATGTACTCAAACTCAAGAGAAAAGTTTTTAAGCAAACGTATCAATGTACCATTGCCAGATATGTTCAAAGTAAGAAATGACGAGTACAAACATAGTTTGTCTAGATACATTTTTCATTCTATTAACAAAAGGAAAACAATGTTGGCTCAAATGCTTTATTGAAAAACTGCTATGATTTGATATACTCATATGAATGATTTTTCTTAGACAGCATCTTCTTTCTATGATTGGGTTATGGTTGATTTAAGGTTTATAATCAAGAAATAGAATAAATGGTGTTTTTCTTCTTTATTCAGTCATAAATTGTTACTGACATAATCTTTTTGCATGATTTGGCTGTGTATATGTTTGTGTTTTCCTTCTTTAATCAGTCACAAATCATTACTTGTTTGTGCATTTGCTTTGCTAATGATATGAATGAACCCATTGTTCCATCCCAAGCCCAACAAATGTATTGTGGTCCAAGGCCAATGTACATTAAATCATTTCATAGTTCAGAGAGTTCAGAGTTCTCTCTTTGTCTCTGTCTCTCTCTCTATCGGTCAATCAGAGCATAAGAGAGAGGGTTTGCTTCTCACCATGACTGCCATTAAAGAAGTACTTTTTAGGGCAGAAAGTTCTGTTCAGAACAAACACCTCAGCTACACCGTCCTGTCTTCTCTCACACGCTCAGTCACAGTGCGTGCAGTACTGTCATGCACACACTTAATGCAACATATGACATAGTTGCATTGTTGTTTCTTTCTTGTTTTAAATGATAATTCTATTTGCTTGATCTCACCGAAACACCTCACGGGGTTCAACAGACTGATTTACAGAGCAGAGGCATATCGATCAGACAGGAAACTTGAGATTGTTCACAGCTTTAGATATCTGGGAGCTATACTATCGGATGAAAGATCAAAACCCAACCTACTCTCCGGGATAGCCCAGACTACAGCCGCAATGACCAAACTGAAAGTCCTCTGGAACGACAAGAACATAGCCACTGGCTGCAAGATCAGACTGATGCTTTTCCTGGTCATGTCCATGCTTGGAAAACGTGGAAAATAACAGCAGCAGACCTTGACAGAAGAATATAGACAATGGAGATGAGATGGTCCACCAAACTTCTTGGTATCTCCCTCAAGTGAAACCCTGAACTGAAAACGCTGTCAGGCATAAGAAGACCTCCAAACTTCAGTGACAAAACTGAAACCGAAGTGGTACGGGCACGTCACACAAACATCTGGACTGGCCAAGACTGTCCTACAGGGAGCAGTACAAGGAGGAAGACGAAGAGGCAGACAGAGAAAACGATGGGAAGACAACATCAGAGTGGACTGTAAGCCTTGAGTGGAACAACATACTACAGAAAGCTGAGAACCACGAGGAGGAGAGGAAGCTGGATGCAAAATCTTCAGTGGTGCCCCAACAGTCTAATAGACTACGGGATAGCTAATAGGTAGCAGCCATATTGATCAGATACAATTCTCTTTCTGTCTGTACGTCTCTGTCTGTTTGTCTCTCAATAACATACGCACGCACGCACGCACCAACACACACACACACACACACACACACACACACACACACACACACACACACACACACACACACACACACACACACACACACAGAGGAGATAGAACACCTAACCTAATGCAGATGAGATTCCTGACGATCAAGACTGGGAGACAACATGGGGAAGGTTGAGAGAAGGGAGGCCACTCAAGGGAGGGAAGCAGGTGGAAGTGTCATAGTTCTGTATTTTCCTCTCACCTGTCGGCCAGGAGAACGAAGGCAGTGGTGTCAAGGTCCATGCTTTCCTTTCCCCTCCCTCCCTCCTTGCCCTTGACATTGGCAGTGGAACACACACACACACAGACACACACACACATATACACACACAAACACACACATATACACTCACAAACACACACGCGCACGCACTCACATACACACTCACACCCACACATACACACTCACACACATACGCACCCACAGACACACAAAGACACACAAAGACACACACAGTCACATAACACACACACACACGCACGGGCCACCCCCCCCCCCCCCCCAACCTCCACACACACACCCCTTCGCATTCTCTCCTTCCATCTGTAACATTTTACGATAACTGGAATCAGAATCAGAATCAGAAAACTTCATTGCCAACAAGTCAGAACAAGACTTCTCTCTGACTCGACCCTTTATTTATTTTTTTATTCTTTTATATCGAGGATAATGGAATAAGCACTCGTGTGCTTTTTTACATCCAGTCCCCGTGTGTATACGGTTTTGTAAATTTTGTCATCTGTTCCCACCGGCACACAATGGCCTACTCTTTCGAAAAGCGGAACAGGATTTAACGTGTGCGCAAGATGTTATGCGTGCGTTCGCACACGGGGCCTCGGTTTATAGTCTTATCCGAAGGAGCGTCGATACCAGGAACTACAGAAGAGTCGGTTGCAGTTTCATTGTAATCTGCGTGTTACTCAGTTGCACACTTTTGACAAAAGATTACGCTTTTACAAAGGGCCAGACCTTGGGACGAGATAGCTCAGTGGTCGGAGCACTCGCTTTCCCCCAGCCAAGTTAAGCAGCGTCGAGCGTGGTTACCAGTTGGATGGGTGACCGTTTGCGCGCCTTGGCTTCAGTACAGTTCCCCCAGTTCACCCAGCTGTAAATGGGTACTTGCCCTCTTTAGGGTCAGGGAAGGTAAAGCAGCGAGGGAGAGGAGATGGGCGCCGCCCTCAATATGCTGGCCCTAGAGAAGTGAGGTCTCTGACGCCTCGCTCCCCTACGACCTTATAGGTTATGGGACTCCTTTACCTTTTCTTTTTTAGACCTTATAACTATTCTGACCTATACGGTCGGCGGGGCCACGAACGACAAGACTGAACTGGATTAGATGCAGATGAGATTCTTGACCTGTCCAGACTTAAAGACAGCAGGGGAGAGGGGGGTAGTGGCGTGGGCAGGGGGAGGGAGAAGGGGAGGGGCGGAGGGGGTGGGTGGTGGGTGGGTGGGTGGCGGTGTTCATATTCATGATTTTCTTCTCACGTGTGAGAGGCTTGATCGGGAGAGGAGAAGGAAGGATGTCAAAGCGGTCAAGGTCTGTCGTCCTTCTACCTATCCTTGGCCTTGAAAGTGGACACACACACATACACACACGCGCGCGCGCGCACCACACCACACCCCCTCCCCCACCCACACAAAGTCCCTCAATCCCCCTGGAATCCCCAGCCCCAGCCCCTACCAACTTTGTATGATAAAAAAGACTTAGCGCTGGACAAGTAAAGAACATGGAGAATTACTTGCTGACCAGTCTCTCCAAGCTCTTCAGGAACTGTCTAAAAAGTGAGGCGAAGAGGGGGGGGGGGGGGGGGGGGGGCTAAAAAACAAGCCAAGGTCAGTACAAAGCAGGTCAGAGGTCACGGCAAAGGTCAGGTGTGTGGTCACCGCAGATGTGTCGAGTCACCACGAAAGTATTATGGTTTGTCCATCATCTTGGCAGACCAAAGGGCCCAGTGGCTTGAAGGCGTGTCACAAGAGATTTGAACTGTGGCAACATTATGAGGTGTTGGATGAAGGCTCTTCTGAACCGTCATGCCAATATTCATGCATGTCGTGTTGGTTAGTGTACGAACTTGACTGAGACTGAGGCGTGATCGCTGTCTTTGTGTGTGTCTCTGTTTCTAGCTTTGAGATGTATGTATGTATGTATGTATGTATGTATGTATGTATGTATGCATGTATGTATGTAGTATGTATGTATCTCTCTTCTCTCTCTCCTCTCATTCTCTCTCTCTCTCATTTATATTAATATATATATTATATTTAAATTGCTATTGTGGTGTTGTGTGTGTGTGTGTGTGTGGTGGTGTGTGTGGTGTGTGTGTGTGTGTGTGTGTGTGCTGTCTGTCCTTCCGTCTGTCTCTATCTCTTCATATTTCCATCGGTCTGTACCCGCTGTCTGTCGTTCTCTCCGTCTGTCAGTATTTATCTCTTCGATTGTCTCTCGGTCTGTACCCATTCTGACTTTATCATGGTTTAAACATATCTTTTAATCGACAAAACAACACATATATGCGCTTATAACAGAGCAACAACCAGTCAAAAAGCTTATAGTGTCCTGGCTGTCTGTCTGTTTGTCTGTCTGTATCCCACCCCATACCGTGATCTTTATTTGGGGCTGGCATTATGGTCTCAACATTTCTTTTTCAAACACATGTTTACCCACGAAGTCGGAATGCAGCTGCCTTGATGGTCGCCGAAAAAAACCCAAAAAACAAAACCCGGCCGCATACGCAAATCTTTCCATTGAGGAACCTCGGAGAACGGAAATGAAACAGGGAAAAGCATGTTCAGGGCCCATCTCCCGCTACACTGTGCCCTTTGAACAGGTTTGATGGCTGGCTGCTGTAAACCCTCGCCTGTCAAAGTCAGCTATGGGCAGGTTGGGACAGGGTAGCCCGGTGGTTAGAGTGATGCGTATTGCGCTGGTGATCTGCTGACCCGGGTTCCAATCTCGTTCAAGAGGACTTTTTCCTCTGGAGTTAACACCTGTGCCGACTCCACTCTTCCCCTAAAAATCCTTCGGATGAGACAATAAACCGTTGTCTTGCGCAGACGTTAAAACCCGTTAAGAGTAGGCCATTGTGTGCCAGTGGGAACGGATGACAAAACTGCATACACACGGGGACAATAAGTAAAAAGCACACGAGTGCTTATTCCACTATTCTCGAAATAAAAGAATACAAGGGAAAAAAAAGGTATGTATAGAATTATTACTATACACAACCCCAACTAACCGCTCATCATACCCCCCTCAATCAATACACATTCCTCAACTCTTCCTACCCTTTCTCTCCATCATACTTTTTCTTCACAGTCAAAACCTAACTGGAACTCCAGAAATGTGAAGAATGCCGTTTCTCTTTGGGGGGTGAAAAATTAGCATTTGAAAAAGCAAATCCCCCCGATAGGGCGAAAAGACTTCATACAGCTTGTCTATTCTGGCGGAGGAAGCAAGCTTTCATTCCCTGGGGCATGACAAATTGCTTCTCTAAGGGAGGTATAGGAGGTGGCTTTGAGGGGGAGAAGTGACTGTGAAAAGAGAGAGAGCCCCAGCATTCCTACTGACAGACCCACATCGGCAACACTGAGCTTTCCAAAGCTGATCTGCCTGAAAAGCCTCTTTCTTTTGGGGGGTAAGTTCTGAACTGAAACTGCAGGTGTTGGGATTTTTAAAAAAAGAAGTTTTATAATGGGTACTTCAATATCTTTTATTCCCTCAAAAGAGAGAGAGAGAGAGAGAGGAGAGAGAGAGAGAGAGAGAGAGAGAGAGAGAGAGAGAGAGACAGACAGACAGAGAGACAGAATGACAGACAGACAGAGAGACAGAGAGTTAGAGAGAGAGACACAGAGAGAGAGAGTGTGTGTGTGTGTGTGTGCGTGTGTGTGTGTGTGTGTGTTGACAGTTGTCAAAAGGATCAGCAAAGCTGAACATCAACGGGAATCGCCCCACTGAGTTTGCTCCGAGTAAGAACCTGACACTGCAGTTAAAAGGTCATCAATTCCTTCCACATGCACCTGTTAAATCTTCTGCATTTTTGATGAATAGCATAAAGATACACATCCGTGCACGAACACACGCATGCACACTTGTACATAAGCGCGCACACACAGAGAAACGTCAAAGTATTTTATTTGCTTTATTTGCGTATGCACGTGAACACACATACACACACACACGCGTGCACGCAGCCGTGAACGCACACACACACACACAAGCCCACACACGTTTCTATGTGTGTCATGTGTTTGTGGACAAACACCCACGCACAAAAGCGCTTAGTGAAGAAAACAGGCTATAGGCCGAACTATCCACTCTTCCAATGGAGAAGTGTCTGAAGTCATTGTTTGTCAGCCCATTCTTTGATGACCTTTTAATGTATTTTCAATCACAAAAAGACGTTAAACTACTTTACAAAAAGACACCCCCCACACACACACATACACACCAGGTTTTACTTTTCGTGCTTGATTTGTATTGTTTATCATTGATTAGGTGTTTTTTTTTATTCTATGTCTGCATATTTATTATCGTTTTTCTCTCTCTCTTTTTTCTTTAGATAGATGGCTTGATGAAAAAAAAGCAAATGCACTGCTTATTCAATGTACCATCTGAAAATAAAAGTTTGAGTTTGACTTTGACTTCTGCAATTATCTAATAATAATAATATATGGAATTAATAGAGCGCTATATCTTGCAATTACAAACCAGAGCGCTTCCATTCAATCTGCTCCCACACAAACAATAATAACAGTAAACAGTGAGGGGTGTTTTTTTGCCCCAGGGATAAAACTGACCCGGCACACACTTCAGCACTGGCGCCACAGCCCACAACGCACGTGGCTGTCGGGGTCAGAAGTCAGGGCGGGTGACAACACAGGGGCTGGTCTGTTTAGGGTTCAAAACACTGACACCTTCACTACGTGCAACGGGGGACGGGATAGCCTAGCGGTTAGAACATTGCGCTCGCAATCTGACGACCCGGGTTCGATTCCCGTTCAAGGGGATATTTTCCCCTGGAGTTAACATCAGTGCAGACTCCACTCTCCCCAGAAAGTCCTTCCGATGAGACTATAAACCGAGGCCCCGTGTGCGAACGCACGCTGAACATCTTGCGCACACGTTAAATCCTGTTCCGCTTTTCGAAAGAGTAGGCCATTGTGTGCCGGGTGGGAACAGATGACAAATTGACAAAACCGCATACACACGGGGACTAGATGTAAAAAAGCACATGAGTGCTTATTCGATTATCCTCTACATAAATGAATAAATAAAAAAAATAAATAGATGGCCTAAACCTACTTATGTGACTCAACATGGGCTGGCTACAGCCCCAACACGGCCAAAGAGCAAAAGCAGCTGGACTTCATTTCACACGACTTCTTTCACTTCTTAAACTTTACTATGCACATTTTTTTCTCAAACAGTAAATCTTCGGCCAGTTGAGACTAGGTGAAGCCAACTCAGACTGTAGATTGCATGCTAGGTATATTTGTGTTAGCTGTGCCTCCAGCCAGGGTAAATGGTTGATTGAATACAGTATTCTGAAAAAAAGGATCTTTGACGTCTTCGATACATTGCTGTTGATGATGATGACAACGAAGGAAAGAACGACATAAAGAAGGAAGGCGAGGAAGAAAAGTAAGAACAATGCATAAACCAACTGACCAAAAGAACGAACGAACGAACAAACGAATGAATGAACGAATGAATGAATAAATCAATGACCCATCGAATGGAATGAAAGTGTCAAAACAAACAGATGGAAAAGAAGAAATGGAAGAAAAAAGGCAAAAAGAAAAAAAACTGAAAAAAGACAGCACCCCCATACAAAAAAGACAAGAAGAAAAAAAAAGAGAGAAAATGAATCTCAAACGCTATTTATTCACAAAACCTTTCCTTTGCATTTGGCCTTAACCATCACCACCTCTTCCCCAGCACGGAATACTGTCGTTGTCATGGTTGTTGTTCTTTCGTTGATATTATTGTTATTATTTACTTGCTGTTACCGACAACCAGGTTTGACGTCAAACAATAATACAAGACAATCCCACGCCAATGAGAGAATTCAAAATTTAAAGAAAACTTTAGCCCCATAATCCAGATCACATATTCAACGATTTGATGATACGCCCATATCACTGTTCCGGAGTGGGGTCATAGTTTTACGTCAACAAACTGTTCAGAGAAACTGAAAGAAAGAAAGGAAGAAAGGAAGGAGGAGTGTGACTAGTGGCGAAATATCGCTAAGCGAGGAGGAGGAGCATTGCTCTCATCCCATATCACTGTACAGGTAACGGCAGTATGCGTGTGTCCTTCTCAGATGTCAATGTATTATGACGTGCAACCAGTAATGACTAATAATCTCCCCAGTAACAACACTTTTGAAGCTGCGTTCTCCACACCTTGTATTCCTAATCACAACCAGTGTTGAAGGAAGGTAAAACATCAACAATGCAAAAAAAAGAAAAAAAGAAAGAAGAAACCGTTTCTATTCAAAAGAAGAAAAAAGAAGCCTTGGAAGAAGGATTGAGTTGTTGAGCATGACCAATTGTTTCTCTATGGGTGGCAGGTAGCACAGCTGCCGTGAAGGCTAAACGGGAACGTCAGTCAGAAAACGGCCTGTCTATTCATGGAGCGGTCCCACTCAAAACAGCTGAACTCGGGAACGCGACACAAATCTGGTAAAAGCCTTTCACTCGGTCTTTTGAAAGCCCGTCTGTTGAAGGGGGTGCCTCTACCCCGTCATTTCGTCGTTTTCTTTTCTTTCTCTTTCTTTTAAAATGTGGTGGGTTGTTGTTGGGTTGTTTTTTTTACAGCGCAGATGTCAAAGAAGAGCAAGCATGTGTCAGCCCCGGTGTTGAATTCTGGAACAACCCAGACTGATTTCCCACCTGGCTGTTATGTGTTGATACACTGCTCCACTGACAGGGAAAGAAAATGTGATTCTGGTAAACCACTTGTTATTTACAGCGCAACTAGCAACTGGGACATAGCTTGTCTCTACTTTAAAAAAAAAAAGGTAAAGGTGTCCCATAACCTATAGGGTCTTAGGAGAGCGAGGCATCAGATACCTCAGCTTCTCTAGGGGCCAGCATATTGAGGGCGTCGCCCATCTACTCTCCCTCGCTGCTTCACCTTCCCTGACCCTTAAGTCTCTACTATGGCACTGTAAACAGCCATCGTGAATTGAAGACACACAGACGGAGATTGTGAAGAAAGAAGCACGGGATGGATCAGCCAGGATGACTTGTCTGGGACACCATGGCTGGTCACAGGAAAATGTTATGCCTCTATCTTGGTTTTGAGCTAGACTTGGAGAACACATCCTCCCTGTTCTTTGAAGACAATCCCCCCTAATGCTAGCTCTGAGATAACGATGCCCAAAGAATGAAGAATAAATAGGATGAAATGAAACAAACATTCACCGCTAAACAAACACAAAGCAAAACAAACAAAATAAACCCAACAGCTAAGAATACTGCCTGTTCACAGAGACTCTGTGACAAAAGTCAGCAATCCATCGATAACAAATAGAAGAAAACCCTGTTTAATGTTCCACTGAAGATCATTTTTGCACTCCTGAAAGAGAAAAGACTAAATGATCAATGCCCTGGTTGGAAACAAAAAGCCCCAAAGGCTAACGAGTGCTAGATTTTTGTTTTATAACACCTGTAGTGTTGTATTGTATTGTGTTGTGTTGTGTTGTATTGTGTTGTGTTGTGCTGTATTGTGTTGTGTTGTGCTG
>CM054140.1:25609645-25622145 GCA_028751875.1 Rapana venosa
GCCTCTCAGAAGCATCGTCCGAAAGAGTTGACAGTTGGACGGACTCCACTACCCCGAAAGTCCTGCATATGAGTCCATGAACTGAGATCCAGTGTCTGAACGCACACAGAACATCTTGTGCACACGATAAAACTCGTTCTGTCCTTCGGAAGAGTAGGCCCAATACGTGCCAGCAAAAACAGATCACAACATATTTTAAAACAGTGCATGCACACTGGTGTCGTGTTCAGAATCATCTCTGAAGTCGGAGTGTGGTTACCTTAACGGTGGCAGAAACAGTGTGTATACAAAGATCTCATCATTGGTGATCCTCGGAGCTCAAGCTGAGAAATGGAAAAAAGTTTTTTTTAAAGCCGTTAGGGTAACAGTGTTCCCTTAATCTATCTGGTCGTAAGGGAGCGAGGCGTCAGAGACCTCGGCTTCTCTATCCAGCATATTGAGGGCGGCGCCCATCTCCTCTCCCTCGCTGCTTTACCTTCCCTGACCCTAAAGAAGGCAGGTACCCATTTGCAGCTGGGTGAACTGGGGGACTGTACTGAAGCCAAGACACGCAGTCACCCATCCAAGTGGTAACCACGCTTGATGCTGCTTAACCTCAGCTTGAGGAAAGCGAGAGCTCTGACCACTGACCTATCCCGTCCCAGATGGAAAAATAGACAACTAAACAAACAAACAAAATTATTCTGAACGCTAGTATTGTCTCAGCGGTTGGCTGGGCTGTAAAGATGATGACTGGAATAGATTGGAGGCAAGTTGTCAGCAAAGTGTCGTTGACATGGGGGGGGGGGGGGGGGGGGGGGCGTATGACACACACATTCTCCCGCGAGGTGGGGGGGGGGGGTGGGGAGGGGCTGCGGACCCCGAGGCTGTCAGCTCTGACAGCGTGAAGTTACACTTGGCTCGGGCTGGGGAACTATTTTGGTTGCTGCAACTAAATATAGAGACACGCACAGAACAAATTGACACCATTTTTGTCTACCTGTCTCAAGGTCTTGAAAGTGCCAGTCACGAATGCACACACACACACACACACATACATACATACGCGCGCGCGTGCGCGTGCACCCAGAAATGAGCACACACAGGCAGACTCAGACAGACACACACACACACACGCACACACACAAGCACACACACGCTCGCACGCACGGACACACACACACACACACACGCGCACACACAAGCACACGCACGCACGCACCATTACATCACACCAAAGAAGACACAAAGGCTGGCGGATACGCCTACAAACAATTCTATGCTCTTTTGTAATGTAGGTTGTAGCAGTGGTGGTGGTGGTGGTGGTGGTGGTGGTGGCGTGCATGTTGTAGTTGTGCGCGTGTGAGTGCACACGCACACACGAGTGCCCATGAGTATGTATGCATGCGTGCGCGCGCGTGTGCGCTGTATGCGCTCGTGCGTGCTGCTGTGCGTGTAGGTGTGTGTGTGTGCCTTTGTGTGAACACACGTGTCCATGTGCATGTTCGTGCGTGTGTGCACCATTGCATGCGTGCCCGTGCTTGCTTGTGTGTGTGCCTATGCGATTCAGAGAAAAGAAAAAGTGGGGAGAGAGACACGCACACACACTATTATGTTCTTTCCTTTTTCTTTCCACAGAGGACCCCCCCCCCCCCCCCCCCCCCCCCCCCTCCCTTAGGTGTTTTCTTTCTTTTTTCCCCTCTTTTATGTCAACGTGCATGTTTGATCTTTTTGCATGCATATATTAAACGTGCAAAGGGAATGAATGCACTGGCAGGTCTGCAGTTTAAGACGACTCAGAAGATTGATTTTAAACGTAAAGGTGAAAAGGTGATTTTAAAGGTACACCTGTGTGGTTGTAGGGGAGCCAGGCATCAGAGACCTCAACTTCTCTAGGGGCCAGCATATTGAGGGCGGCGCCCATCTTCTCTCCCTCGCTGCTTTACCTTCTGTAACCCTAACGAGGGCAGGGGTAGGTACCCATTTACAGCTGGGTGAACTGGGGGGACTGTACTGAAGCCAAGGAGTGCAAACGGTCACCCATCCACTTGGTAACCACGCTCGATGCTGCTTCACCTTGGCTGGGGGAAAGCGAGTGCTCTGACCAGAGGATTAATTAAAAGTACTAACTCGAAAAGCTGACAACAGGAATCTGCCACAAGGCAAAGAGGGATGGTAGATTTCAATGTTGTGAATTCATGTGTGAAAGCAGGGGTCATTGGCAAGACCAATGCCTGCGTACACAAGACCACGTTCTTGATTCTGAAGTCCGTATCTCTGTGTCTCTGTGTGTTCTTTGCCCCAGGTCAAAGTCACGATGACCAATTTTTAAAAAATCGTTCAATAACAACAAGAGCAGCAACAACAATGAACAAGCAAAAACCTCAAAAGAAGTCTAAAGAAGCAAATAAGCAAACAGGTATCCCCACCGACATCCCCCCTCCAACTCTACCACCACCACCACCACCACCACCACCGCTACCAGCAACACTGACAATAACAACGAAACCTTACAAGAAATCGTAAAAAAAACAGGAACAAGAGCAAGAAGAAGAAAAAAAGACAAGTAGTTTTTTTGTTTGTTTTGCCATGGTTGTGTTTATTTTTGCTGTGTTGTATTTTTGCTAGATTCTTTTCTACGCTTTAAAAAAAACACACACACAAAAAACCAAACAATCGCACACTCTAACAAATAACGAAGATCGTGATATCAATTTCCCCACGCAGCTATAAAGATCAAACAAGGCGTTTTCACCAAAACCTTCCACCCCCCCCACCCCCCTCAAAACAAAGGTAATTTACGAGGCCTGCTCATTTTCTTCAGCCAAAGTCTTTTCATGTGGATGTGGCCGGAGGAGAGTCTCGGGGACAGGCCATAAAGAAAGCATGTTTACTCGGAAAAAAGGCACAAGGCAGACTATTTTTCGAAGCTGTGAGATATTTTCAGAAGGGCCTTAGGTCCCCGCTGTCAGATCATCTGTCAGCCCATGTCAGCTGGATCATGATCATCATCGCTGTTGTCCTAATATGCGCAGCAGTTTTATGTCCATAGCACTACAGAGAGAGAGAGAGAGAGAGGAGAGGGGGGGGTGGGGGGGGGGAGAGAGAGAGAGAGAGAGAGAGAGAGAGAGAGAGAGGAGGGAGGAGGGGGAGAGAGAAAGACAGAGACAGAGACAGAGAACGAGGCAGACAGAGAGAGAGAGAGAGAGAGAGAGAGAGAGAGAGAGAGATGAGAGAGAGAGAGGAGGAGAGAGAGAGAGAGAGAGAGAGAGAGAGAGAGAGAGAGCTTATGTAAAAGCCAAAAAAAAAAGACCCCCCCCCCCCAAAATCCACATTCCACAGGCTTTTGTTTTGTTCTTGTCAGAACCAGTCTCCTTGGAAAAACTGCTGAATCATGTTTTTAAAAAAAAACCTACTTTAAAAAAAAAAGAGGGATACAAACGGGAATGCTTATTTTCAATATTCATAAGAGAAAGGAAACACAGAGAAAAACAAACAACAGATGAAGAATACGAACAAAAATCACGAAGTGAGTACTAATATACAAAAACAGAAAGAGAGGGAGTATGAAGAGAGGGAGAAAGAGAAACAGACAGAGACAGACAGAAAGAGACAGAGAGACAGAGCCAGAGATGCAGAGACAGAGATGCAGAGAGAGAGAGAGAGAGAGAGAGAGAGAGAGAGAGATAGAGACAGAGAGACAGAGATAGAAAGAGACAGAGAGAGAGAGGAAGACAGACAGAGACAGAAACAGAGAGGCAGTCAGACAGAGACAGAGAGAGTGGGACAGAGAAAGCGAGAGAAAGAGAGAGAGAGAGAGAGAGAGAGAGAGACAGAGACAGAGACAGAGAGACAGAGAGAGAGAGAGAAGAGAGAGGAGAGGAGAGAGAGAGAGAGAGAGAGAGAGAGAGCAGGGATAGTCCATCAAAGGCATTGCATACGTCATCGGATCATATTAGTCAGTCTGTCCCTCTATACTTAGCTCCAAGGAAGGAGAAGTATTCACACTAATATCAACATCAAAAGAAAACCGGGAAGGGAAAGGAAAAGCTATAAACACATCTGGTAATCTGTTGTTTTGGGGCCGGGGCTCTTAAATGTACAGTCAGTATTACCACTACAAAGTTTTCATGACAACCATGAAATAACAACAACAACCCTAAAATGAGGTTAAAACAAACTGAAATATGAAATCAACTTTATGCACGTCTTTTTTTAAAATTTCGTCTTTAAATTTCAATATTGACATGATCTTCGGAATTATGCCACCGCAAATAGAGGTGGTGCTGAAAAGCAATAATAATAATAATAATAATAATAGCACGTGCCACCTCACGATTCTACCTGAACTTGGTTCTTATTTTCATTGTCAAATTGATCGACATCACCATTCAGAAATGTCAACAACAACAACAGCAACAACCAAAAAAAAAACAACAACAAAAAACCCCAAAAGTATCCCACAACTTTATTTATTTCCTTATTTCCCTGCACGGTAGAGCATCCCCTCCTCTTCCTTCCCCTTCCCTGTCTCTCCCCCCCCCCACCCCCCCCCCCCCCCCCCAACCAAACAAATAAAAACAACCCACCAAACCTTAAGAACAACAAACCCAAACCAAAACACTAAACAACAAGTGCCACATATAGCATACTTCTTTATACCCCAGCTTCATTGCTTGGTGCTGTCATCATAAACACTTTTCCCATCTCCTGCACGTGTTTGTTACGACGTCCTCTTAAAAAAACACAACATTTGACCCACTAGTGCTGTCACAACACAAAACAAACCAACAGAGGAAGGGGGGTGGGGGGGGGGGGGAGGAAAACAACAAAGGAGTCTCCCACTAGCAAGCAGTAGATCAGATAGCCCTAGGAGCTGACCAGTGTTTCTGTGTCAGGGTGCACCCCTGCTGAAAGGCGTGTTCAGCCAGTCATGGGCTGTGGCCGTTCTTGATCTTTACTAGACCCCCTCTGCCTTCTGTTTCGTCCCCTTGACATTCATAAGCGTTGTTGACCATTAATCCATCTGTCTTGTTTACCTGGATATATTGTGTGATCATCAATCCATCTGTCTTGTTACCTGGATATATTGTGTGATCATTAATCCATCTGCCTTGTTTACCTGCATATATTGTGTGATCATTAATCCATCTGTCTTGTTTACCTGGATATATAGTGTGATCATTAATCCATCTGCCGTGTTACCTGGATATATTGTGTGATCATTAATCCATCTGCCGTGTTACCTGGATATATTGTGTGATCATTAATCCATCTGCCGTGTTACCTGGATATATTGTGTGATCATTAATCCACCTGCCTTGTTTACCTGAATATATTGTGTGATCATTAATCCATCTGCCGTGTTACCTGGATATATTGTGTGATCATTAATCCATCTGCCTTGTTACCTGAATATATTGTGTGATCATTAATCCATCTGCCGTGTTACCTGGATATATTGTGTGATCATTAATCCATCTGCCTTGTTACCTGGATATATTGTGTGATCATTAATCCATCTGCCTTGTTTACCTGAATATATTGTGTGACCATTAATCCATCTGCCTTGTTACCTAAATATATTGTGTGATCATTAATCCATCTGCCTTGTTACCTGGATATATTGTGTGATCATTAATCCACCTGCCTTGTTACCTGAATATATTGTGTGATCATTAATCCACCTGCCTTGTTACCTGGATATATTGTGTGATCATTAATCCATCTGCCTTGTTTACCTGGATATATTGTGTGATCATCAATCCATCTGCCTTGTTACCTGGATATATTGTGTGATCATTAATCCACCTGCCTTGTTACCTGAATATATTGTGTGATCATTAATCCACCTGCCTTGTTACCTGGATATATTGTGTGATCATTAATCCATCTGCCTTATTACCTGAATATATTGTGTGATCATTAATCCATCTACCTTGTTACCTGAATATATTGTGTGATCATTAATCCACCTGCCTTGTTACCTGAATATATTGTGTGATCATTAATCCATCTGCCTTATTACCTGAATATATTGTGTGATCATTAATCCATCTACCTTGTTACCTGGATATATTGTGTGATCATTAATCCATCTGCCTAGTTACCTGTATATATTGTGTGATCATCAATCCATCTGCCTTGTTTACCTGCATATATTGTGTGATCATTAATCCATCTGCCTTGTTTACCTGCATATATTGTGTGATCATTAATCCATCTGCCTTGTTACCTGGATATATTGTGTGATCATCAATCCATCTGCCGTGTTACCTAAATATATTGTGTGATCATTAATCCATCTGCCTTGTTACCTGGATATATTGTGTGATCATTAATCCATCTGCCTTGTTACCTGAATATATTGTGTGATCATTAATCCACCTGCCTTGTTACCTGGATATAGTGTGTGATCATTAATCCATCTGCCTTGTTTACCTGCATATATTGTGTGATCATTAATCCCCCTGCCTTGTTACCTGGATATATTGTGTGATCATTAATCCATCTACCTTGTTACCTGGATATATTGTGTGATCATTAATCCATCTGCCGTGTTACCTGGATATATTGTGTGATCATTAATCCATCTGCCTTGTTACCTGAATATATTGTGTGATCATTAATCCATCTGCCGTGTTACCTGGATATATTGTGTGATCATTAATCCACCTGCCTTGTTTACCTGAATATATTGTGTGATCATTAATCCATCTGCCTTGTTACCTGGATATATTGTGTGACCATTAATCCATCTGCCTTGTTACCTGAATATATTGTGTGATCATTAATCCACCTGCCTTGTTTACCTGAATATATTGTGTGACCATTAATCCATCTGCCTTGTTACCTAAATATATTGTGTGATCATTAATCCATCTGCCTTGTTACCTGGATATATTGTGTGATCATTAATCCACCTGCCTTGTTACCTGAATATATTGTGTGATCATTAATCCACCTGCCTTGTTACCTGGATATATTGTGTGATCATTAATCCATCTGCCTTGTTTACCTGGATATATTGTGTGATCATCAATCCATCTGCCTTGTTACCTGGATATATTGTGTGATCATTAATCCATCTGCCTTGTTACCTGGATATATTGTGTGATCATTAATCCACCTGCCTTGTTACCTGAATATATTGTGTGATCATTAATCCATCTGCCTTATTACCTGAATATATTGGTGTGATCATTAATCCATTACCTTGTTTACCTGGATATATTGTGTGATCATTAATCCATCTGCCTAGTTACCTGTATATATTGTGTGATCATCAATCCATCTGCCTTGTTTACCTGCATATATTGTGTGATCATTAATCCATCTGCCTTGTTTACCTGCATATATTGTGTGATCATTAATCCACCTGCCTTGTTTACCTGGATATATTGTGTGATCATCAATCCATCTGCCTTGTTACCTGGATATATTGTGTGATCATTAATCCATCTGCCTTGTTACCTGGATATATTGTGTGATCATTAATCCACCTGCCTTGTTACCTGAATATATTGTGTGATCATTAATCCACCTGCCTTGTTACCTGGATATATTGTGTGATCATTAATCCATCTGCCTTGTTTACCTGGATATATTGTGTGATCATCAATCCATCTGCCTTGTTACCTGGATATATTGTGTGATCATTAATCCATCTGCCTTGTTACCTGGATATATTGTGTGATCATTAATCCACCTGCCTTGTTACCTGAATATATTGTGTGATCATTAATCCATCTGCCTTATTACCTGAATATATTGTGTGATCATTAATCCATCTACCTTGTTACCTGGATATATTGTGTGATCATTAATCCATCTGCCTAGTTACCTGTATATATTGTGTGATCATCAATCCATCTGCCTTGTTTACCTGCATATATTGTGTGATCATTAATCCATCTGCCTTGTTTACCTGCATATATTGTGTGATCATTAATCCATCTGCCTTGTTACCTGGATATATTGTGTGATCATCAATCCATCTGCCGTGTTACCTAAATATATTGTGTGATCATTAATCCATCTGCCTTGTTTACCTGGATATATTGTGTGATCATTAATCCATCTGCCTTGTTACCTGGATATATTGTGTGATCATTAATCCATCTGCCTTGTTACCTGAATATATTGTGTGATCATTAATCCATCTGCCTTGTTACCTGGATATAGTGTGTGATCATTAATCCATCTGCCTTGTTTACCTGCATATATTGTGTGATCATTAATCCCCCTGCCTTGTTACCTGGATATACCTCTGTGTGTGTGTATGTGTATGTGTGTGTGAGTGTGCACATTTGGATTTGTGGGGACCATTAATTGTTCTTGGTTGGATGACTGTGTAACAATGGGTTGAGTGCAAGTGCTTTGATTTGTTTCTGCAAGATATAGCGTATAAAAATTACATTTCTTCTTCTTCTTCTTCTTCTTCTTCTTCTTATCATCATCATCATCATCATCATCATCATCATCATCATCATCATCATCATCATCATCATCATCATCATCTATTCCTAAACGTTGTTGATCATTTCCACACTCCCCCTGCCTTACAACCTTGACGTTCATTCTGCACATGAGGAATATCCAGTATAACGGGTTAACATGGTTCCAGCCTATATAACTGATGTAGAATAGTTGTTGGTAGCAGAAGACACTTCAGGCTGCTGTGATGATGCATTCTTGCTTTTCGTAAGGCTACAGTGATGCATTCTTGCTTTTCGTAAGGCTACAGTGATGCATTCTTGCTTTTCGTAAGACTACAGTGATGCATTCTTGCTTTTCGTAAGGCTACAGTGATGCATTCTTGCTTTTCATAGGCTACAGTGATGCATTCTTGCTTTTCGTAAGGCTACAGTGATGCATTCTTGCTTTTCGTAAGGCTACAGTGATGCATTCTTGCTTTTCGTAAGGCTACATTGATGCATTTTTGCTTTTCTTCAGGCTTCTGTGATGATGTATTTCTGCTTTTCATAAGGCTGCTGTGATGCATTCTTGCTTTTCGTAAGGTTGTCATACATTCTTGTTTTTGGTAAGGCTTGAGTGATGCATTATTGCTTTTCGTAATACTAGAGTGATGCATTCTTGCTTTTCGTAAGGTTATGATGCATTCTTGCTTTTCGTAAGACTAGAGTGATGCATTCTTGCTTTTCGTAAGACTAGAGTGATGCATTCTTGCCTTTCGTAAGGTTGTGATGCATTCTTGTTTTTGGTAAGGCTTGATTGATACATTCTTGCTTTTCGTAAGGCTAGAGTGATGCATTCTTGCTTTTCGTAAGGTTGTGGTGTATTCTTGTTTTTTGGTAAGGCTTGAGTTATGCATTCTTGCTTTTCGTAAGGTTAGAGTGACGCATTCTTGCCTTTCATAAGGCTGTGATACATGTTTGCTTTTCGTAAGGCTTGTATGATACATTCTTGCCTTTCTTCAGGCTGAAGTAAAGCATTGTTGCTTTTTTCACGCAGCACTGATAATGCATTCTTGCTCTTTTCAGGCTGCAGTAACACATTCTTGGTTTCATGCTGCTATGATGTTTTTTTTAGATTTAGCCCATTGAAATAGAATGTAAGAGATAATATTATGACAACAACATTGCAAACGTATCAGGGAAACAATTGAATTTAACACAGACGACTATCACTGTCAAAACAAACTGACATGATAGCAAAGTTCCAAATACGGAAAAAAAGAGTTGCAGGTGTCGTCCATAAAAGAGTGTGTAGTCGGCCCACTTGTATGTCTTCTCTCTGTCTAATGCCATGGCCCATATCTCATCCCCGATGTTTCAAATTGTCGGGAAAGATGGTGCACCGGTGGCGGAAGGTGAGGCCTGTCATAGTGATGATTTTCCGCATGTTTTTGTCTGTACCTCTACATTTCATTGGTAAAGTGAGAGCACAGGAGTCCAGCAATCATGGCCCTCAAAGTGCCAAGCCACCAGGTACACAGACATTCTTCATGTTAACAAACAGTGAATGTTGTGAAACCGCTGCGATACTGAGGATCAATCAAAAGAAGGACTATATTAATCAGACACTGTGCGTAGATTGATATGAGGTTGGTATCTCAAATTGCATCGTATCATCTATGCCACCGGTCTTCAACTTCACCCATCCTGTAGACTGGTCCACAGTTGGGGCCCTAATGAAAAATATTCAGCCAGATTCGTCCACTCCTTGCTGCCTCAGCCTTCCGCAACCCACTCCGGGCCAGTCCCCTCTCTCATGTTGCCTTCCCATCGCTTTCTCTGTCTCCCTCTGCGTCTCCTTCCTTCAACAACAAAAAAAGATGGATGGCTTTCTGACGTGTGCAGCAAGATGCACTGCTGCTTTCGCAAACGGGATATCAGTTTAGTCTCACAGGCAAGATTTACACAGGGGAATGGACTCACAAGCAACGTGAACTCCAGAGTGACAAACACAAACATCTTCTCGAATCGCGACATGACATATCAAAGAGGGCGCAAACCCGTGCTCTCAGTGACCATCAGTCCCAGTTCAACAGTCTAGCCACTAAGCTATTCTGCCCCTAAGACTACTTTGTATGTAACCAAACTGTTAGTAGAAACAATGGGAGGGTTTCCATATGAACAGTTGTGATCGTGACTGAACGCGCCTTAACGTGCGTAAGCTGCAACAATCGCGGCTGTCAGTCACCGTGACTTACCCACCCTAACCCTCCCGCACCCTTCTTCTCTCCCTCCCTCTCTCCCCCTCTCCCTCTCTGTTTCTCCCTCCCACTCTCCATCTGTCGGTCTGTCTGTCTCTGCCTCTCCCTCCCATTCTCCATCTGTCTGTCTGTCTATCTGTCTCTCTCTCCCTCTCCCTCTCTCTTTCTTTCTCTCTCTCTCCCTTTCCATCTCCCTCTCTCTTTCTCTCTTTCTATCTCCCTCTCTCTCTCTCTTTCTATCTACCTCTCTCTCTCTCCCCCCTCTCTCTCTTTCTATCTCCCCCTCTCTCTCTCCCTCTCCCCCTCTCTCTCTATCCCTCTTTCTCTCCCCCCCCCTCTCTCTCTGTCCCTCTCTCTCTGTCTCTCTCTCTTTCTCTCTCTGTCTCTGTCTCTCTGTGTCTCTCTCTTTCTCTCTCTCCATCTCTCTCTCTCTTTCTCTTTTTCTCTCTCTCCCCCCTCTCCCTCTGCCTCTCTCTCTCTCTCTCTTTCTCTCCTTCTCTCTCTCCCCCCTCTCTCTCCCCCTCTCCTCTCTCCCCTTATTCTCTCTCCCTCTATCTCTCTCTTTCCCTCTCTCTTTCACTCTCCCTCTCTCTTCCCCCCCCCCTCTCTCTCCCTCTCTCTCCCTCTCTCTCCCTCTCTCTCCCTCTCCCCCTCTCTTCCTCTGTCTGTCTGTCTGTCTGTGACTGAAGTCAAAGGGTCAATGTACAGCCCCAGCAGAGAACAACGACAGCGGCGTGGCAGGGAACACAGGTGTAGGTCACGTCATAGGGAGGTTATGACTTAGCGCTTTTTGCCTAAATGATCTCACCACTATATTGGTAAGGTCTTTTGTCTTGTGGCGTGTCATGTACACAGACAGAAAGAAGAGGGAATGGGTGAGGGATGAAAAATGGGAGGTTTTTTGTTTTGTTGGTGAACAGTGTGTGCGTGTGTGTGTGTGTGTGTATGTGTGTGTGTGTGTGTGTGTGTGTGTGTGTGTGTGTGTGTATCTGCGTGTGTGGCTTGTGCGTGTCTTGTGCCTGACGTGTGTGTGTGTGTGTGTGTGTGTGTGTGTGCGTGTGCGTGTGCGTGTGTTTCGTATTTTGTTGTATATATATATATATATATATATATATATATATATATATATATATATATATATATATATATATATGCCTATGTGTGTTCGCGTGTGTGTGACTTGTGCGTGACGTGTGTGTGTATGTGTGTGCTTGAGAGAGAGAGACAGAGACAGAGTCAGAGTAAAATTCAAACTCTTTTTCTTTTATTTTGAGAATAATGAATAAACAGTCATGTGCTGTTTTACGCCATTCCCCGACCTTATCAGGAAACAGCATCGTGGTACAAAACAAGACAACAACAACCACAACAAAATCCCCACAAACCAAAAACTAATTAAAAAAAAACAACCAAGCAAACAACAACATTAATAACAAACAAAAAACCAACCAAGAAATAAGCACCGAAAAGCAATAACAACCTCCCCACCCCTAAACCCACCCCCTCCCCACACACACAAGAAAAAAACAAACAAAAATGATAAAATGAAAAAAAAGGCAAATAGGAAAGCAGCAAGCAAGAGACATAACGATTCAAGCAATTGAAAAAATCATCCCACAAACCACCACCTATCAACAAAACAAATCATATAAATCATATCGTTTTGGTAAAAGTGAAAGAGAGAGAGAGAGAGAGAGAGAGAGAGAGAGAGAGAGAGAGAGAGAGAGAGAGAAGAGAGAGAGAGGAGAGAGAGAGAGAGAGAGAGAGAGAGAGAGAGAGGAGACAGACGGACAGAAACAATGAAATAAAGAGACAAAGTTTGTTTCTGTTTGTTTTTTTCTGA
>CM054140.1:25624645-25627145 GCA_028751875.1 Rapana venosa
CAGACGATGATGATGACAACGATGATGATGACAGATGATGATGATGACGACAGACGATGATGATGACAACGATGATGATGACAGACGATGATGATGACGACAGACGATGATGATGACAACGATGATGATGACAGACGATGATGATGACGACAGACGGTGATGATGATGACGACGATGATGATGACAGACGACGATGATGATGGTTTCAACCGGGCATTGCATTGATCCGCTCCAGGAAAGGAGTTGCATCACTTGTTTAGGACAGGCTGGTGTTCACTCAGGGCTACAGCCATGCTACAGAGTGTGCCACTGTACTCGCATAGTGACCGTTCCGTCCGTCGCACTATGCGTCAGCAATGACGTGTCCTGATGTGGAGAGTTCTATGCTCGGCACTTTGCTCGTTTTGAGCCTTCGTAGCGAGTGGAGGAAGCTGGTTGCCAAAATCTTCAGCGGTGCTCCCACAGTCTTCAAGACTACCGGACAGGTGATGGTGAAGGTGAAGCAAGCGCAACAAAATAGGATGTAATAATATCTACTGAAATAAGCTGAAAGAGCAGATGCGTACAAGAGTTGATGTGGTTTGTAGCTGTTAACGTCTAGAGAGAAAGAGAGAAAAACACCCACAATTAAAGTCCATTGTTTTCTTAAACACCTTGGATGAAAGAGAGGATGGGGGGAAGGAGGACAGGGAAGCACAGAGAGCAGAAGAGGAAAGAAAGTGGAAGAGAAAGAGGAAAAAAGCGAACAAAGAAAACAGAAAAGGGAAACAACCCCCCCCCTCAAAAAAAAAAAAAAAAAAAAATACACCAAAAAAACCCGAAATGAAGGACAAAAAAGAGGAGAAAAGGAAAGAGAAAAAAACATGGAACAAAATAATCATAAAAGAAGAGGGAACAGAAAAACAACAACAACCCTGATCAATTGATCAAAGTGAGGCAAAACATGCTTCTTCTATCAAGTATTTATCCCACTGGGAGAGAGAGAAAGAGACAGAGAGAGAGAGAGAGACAGAGAGAGACAGAGAGAGAGAAACAGAGAGAACAAAGAGACAAGAGACACAGAGAGAGAGACAGAGACAGACAGACAGAGAGACAGAGACAGACAGACAGAGAGACAGAAAGAGAGAGAAGACAGAGAGAGACAGAGACAGACAGAGACAGAGAGACAGAAGAGAGACAGAAAAAAGAGACAGAGACAGAAGAGAGAGATCTTTGGAATGTCTTACCCCGTATTTGGGCAAAAGAGAAGCACAGTACCCCCCCCCCCCCCCCCACCACTCACTCAACTCCCCCCCCACCACTCCCTCAACCCCCCCCCCCCCCCCCACCTCCCAACCCCTTCCACCCCACCCCTCGCCAAATAGCTGGCGGGGTCATTTGTCTGGGCCTAAGGACAAACTCGATGACTAGTCTCTTCTCCTGAAGGAAAAAAAAGGCTAAACAAAACAGCCAACAACAACAAAAAAAGAAAACCTGGAGTAAGAAATTAACGAGAAAAATATTGGCGAGGAAATTCCTGTCACTCTGAGATGTCCTTCCTTATCATCCAGCGGATGAAGTCGGTGATTCTTCAGTTGGTTTTGTTTGTCTGTTTGTTGTTTGTTCTATCTCTCTCTGTGTCTCTCTGTCTCTGTCTCTCTCTCTCTCTCTCTCTCTCTCTCTCTCTCTCTCTTTCTCTCTCTCTCTCTCTCATCTCTCTCTCTCCTCTCTCTCTCTCTTTCTCTTCTTTCTCTTTCTCTCTTTTCTCTTCCGAAAAGCGGAACGGGTTTTAACGTGTGCGCAAGATGTTCTGCGTGCGTTCGCACACGGGACCTCGGTGAAAGAGAGAGAGAGAGACAATGACAATGACAATGACAAATTCTTTTATTTCGAGGATAATGAATAAGCACACATGTGCTTTTTTACATCCAGTCCCCGCCCGTTAGGGATACATCTTAATAATAATAACCCAATACTTATACAGTCTCACAATAAAAACAAGGGGAAATAACCCTTTTCAAAACAGCTCCCCCCCAACAACCCCCCCCCCCCCCCCCAAAAGCAAGAAAATAAAAGAAAACCATAAAAATACCCCACCCCCACCCCCAGAAAACCTTAACCAAAACAAACAAACAAACAAAAGAGAAGGAAAAACCAAACCAACAAAGATGATAAAAAGAGAAAAACAGACAAACAACAACAAGAACAAGAACAACAACAGAGCCAAGAAAAATAACACAACCAAACTTAATGAGAGAGAGAGAGAGAGAGAGAGAGAGAGAGAGAGAGAGAGAGAGAGAGAGAGAGAGAGAGAGAGAGAGAGAGAGAATGAGAGAGAGAGGTGTGTGTGTGTGTGTGTGTGTGTGGGTGGGTGTGGGTGTGGGTGTGTGTTTGCGTGTGTGATATTTTTGTTTGACATTATGTTGGAATGTTTAAGCCAATATGAAGTGAAGCCTTCTTGTGTCTTCCGAGATTAGGATTCGTATCGATGATCCTGGCAGTGTTGGAACTGCCTGCTCTT
>CM054140.1:25639645-25642145 GCA_028751875.1 Rapana venosa
GTATCCACATACTATAGTTGTCCTTGAGGTGACGTGTAGAATTAGCATCAGCTCCCTCCCCCCCCCCCCCCCCCCCCCCCCCCCCCCACCAAGAAAGAAAGCAAAACAAAACAAAACAAAGCAACCTCCTCCCCAAAGAAAAAACAAACACCCTCAAAACAAACAAAACACAAACATACCCCCCCCCCCAAAAAAAAAAAAATCCACCACAAACTAATGCATTAACAAAGAAGCAAAAAAACAAAACAAAAACAAAACAAAATAGAAAAAACATAAAAAGGCTTTGTGTGTGACTGTTGTGTGTGTGGAGGGGGGGGGGGGGGGGTTGGGGGAGGGATGGGGTTGTCTTTGTCGTTGACCTATACAGTCACACCAGTGGGCTTCGTTTCTGAACCAAAGTGAAAGACTCAAAAGCCTTTCAAACTCTTTTCGTGTGTGCTTTTTCGTTCGCAACGTACGTGTGTTTGTGTGTGTGTGTGTGTGTGTGTATGTGTGTGTGTTCTTCTTTAGTTTAACGTCTTTTCACATTAAGTGATATTAGACAAACGTGTGTGTGTGTGTGTGTGTGGTGTGTTCTTCGTGTTATATTCCACGGTCGTACTTTACAAAAATGAAAATACTAGAGATGGCATCAGAGACAACGCTATCTCACACAATAACTTGGATTGGTTAAAACTTCGTGCAGAACTTATCTCGAAATGTTGGTAGGAACTTTTTTAAACCTCGACACTGATATAAAACACCAACATTGGACAGTTTTTCGTCGCATAGGCATTGTATATTTCTTACAAAGTTTGCTCGAAAGGCATTTAATTTCAGTCTGTGGATTAAAAAAACAGTTTTTCTAGTACACGTGTGTGTGTGTGTGTGTGTGTGTGTGTTTATGAATGCGTGCGTGTCTGCACTTTTTTAAATGTGTGGGTATGCGGGTGGAGACAGAGAGAGAGAGAGACACACACACACACACCGCTTGACACCTTTTGAAATCGTGATGACTATAAATAGAGTCACAGCACGAGGCGATGGGAGAAAGAAAAACCCCAAACAAACAAAACCAACCAACCAGCCCTACACACCTCATCTGCATTCAGGAGCTTTGAATGCCCCGACATGCATGTATACACACACGATGTGAGTCTTTGCGGGCGAGACTACCCAGCAGGGAAGGAGGTGAGAGGTAAAGACAGAGGCCTCCTACACTACACCCAGGATTGGGTTTCGGGCTTGCCCTAAGTGGAATCCGGACATTATGCTAATAATTATACCGATGCCTCGCTGACATCTTAATATCAACGTCATGGTGATGATGGCTATAAATAGAAAGACACGAAACAGCAAGACCAGTCAAAGGAGTTAAAGAGAAGAAGTGAGGAAAAACATTATCTGAAATTGTATACAGAGAGAGAGAGGGACAGATAGCAAAAAGTTGATAGAGAAAGAAAAAAAAGACAGAGATGTCACTAAAAATAGCACAGGGGAAGACCGAAAAAATCACACCAACTCACGAGGAAATGCAAGCAGAAGGGAAAAAAGTATTTTTCAGAAAAGTTGATAATGACAAAAATACAAACGAGAATAAGAAAGTAAGGTGATTACAGAAAGATAAGAACAGTAAAAATACATATGACGAAGTAACCCCCTTCCCCACCCCCACCCCCAACGTACAAACACACGAAAAAAAAAAAAAAACCCAACCAAACAACAAACACATAAGAGCTGACAAATGATGATGAAGACAGAAAGACCCTTAAAGCACAAAAGGAGGGTACAACAACTATTCAACATAAACTCCAGTAAAAAGGAAAACGAAAAGACCTCTGAAACCATATAAAAAACCCGACAGAAATACACCCTACTCAAAGCAGAAAACAGGACAGAAAGGTCGTAAAAATGAATGAGGACCAATCATTTCTTTTTCTATGCTGAAGAGGCTGTAAAACGAGTTTCCTGTATTTGTTTTCCTCCACTTCTCTTTCCTCAACAACAATTGATAAAGAATGAAAACAAATAGGATTAACAAAGAGGGCACGAAAATCAAACCCTTTCCAAAAGAAATACAAAGAAACGGCGCAATAAAGCGGGGCGAAACAACACAAACTGTTGTAAATACAGACGACCAAACGGACTTCAAAAGAGGACACACACTAAAGCGAAATGATTAACAGACACGGGGGATAGATAGATTCTTCAAAACATGACAATGACAGAAGGATCATTGAAATGAATCAAGATAGGGCTGTCACAGAGTGACCAGTCTGTACAATCAAGAAGACGACAGACAGCCCTCTCCCCACTAATGTTGATAAAGAAAAGGAAGAAAAAACTATCAAGACAGTAACAAAAAACGGAGAAATTTTACTAAATTTAATAAATACCCTGCTAAAAAAGGAGATAAAAACAACAACCAATAAACCAATCAATCAACCACCTAGCCAACACCCCCATCCCCTAAACACCCCCCCCAAAAAAAACAACAACCAAAAACACACTTTAAAATAGT
>CM054140.1:25652145-25657145 GCA_028751875.1 Rapana venosa
CCACCGCACACAATGGCCTACACTTCCGAGAAGCGGATCAGGATTTAACGTGTGCGCAAGATGTTCTGCATGCGTTCGAACACGGGGCCCCGGTTTATAGTCTCATCCGAAGGACTTTGACATTCAGTTCGAGAGAGAGAGAGAGAGAGAGAGAGAGAGAGAGAGAGAGAGAGAGAGAGAGAGAGAGAGAGAGAGAGAGAGAGAGAGTACTTTTATCCCAAACACACTATTTAGACACAAAATAGCACAAAACCCAGTGCTGTCAAATAGTCATACCAAAAAAAAAATTTTTCTTTATCAAAATGCTTTGTACATTTTTGACATTTTTATATATAGAAAGCAGCAACAACCAGTCTCGGCATTGAAAAGAAAACCCCACCAACACCTTACTAGCATTGAAACGACGACAAGCTGATCTGATAACCGTGTGTATCGCCCTCAGCTTCACTTCATGCATTCCTGTGTAGGAAACCTCTCTCCGTGACCAGGAATGTTCGTTCTCTCTTTCAGCTGTAGAAAGCTGCGGACAAAAGCCAAGTGCCATGCTTGGGAAACACACTGTGTAATCTCTCCACGGAAAGAGCCACGTTGAAAGAGACACGATGCAAGATGAAAACAGATTTATTTCAAAAGTCTCCCCCCCCCCCCCCCCCCCCCCCCCCCCCTTCCATCGGGGTGCATGAGCAATGATAGACAGATCTTTACAAAGGCATGTAACAACATCGTGAGGAGTAAAACAGACATTTGAGCTATTATGGGGTCAAAGTGACATCATAAAAATGCTTGAAATATTTAACGCATCAAGCCGTAAAGCATTAAACTGTCATAATTTTATGCTTATGGCAGCGAGAGGCACAATATCGGAGCAAGACTTAGTGTCTCAGTTTTTGGCAACTGAGAATTTAATATTCAGCCCATTAAAAGTGCTACCGATGAATCTATGTATATATATTTTTTATCATCTTACGGGTTTTGTTACTCTTAAACAGGGAGTGAACATTTCAAACAACAGGGCACCAGTAGGAATAATTTGTCAAAAGTCATAGCCGCAGTTATCAACCCCCGCAGGGCGATGGGGCATTTGAAACTCATGGTGGTAAGTATGCTCCTAAGCAAGGCCTTTAGTTGCTTCAAGAAGCGCGGCATCATTGGGTATCAACTTTCCAAAGACATGACTGTCATATCCTTCCTTCAATACCAGTTTTAATAATAATAATAATGTATGGAATGTATATAGCGCTGAATCTTGTAAAGCAACAAATCAAAGCGCTTTTTAAAAAAAAATCGATAATGGAATAAGCACTCATGTGCTTTTTTACATGCAGTCCCCGTGTGTATGCGGTTTTGTAAATTTTGTCATCTGTTCCCACCGGCACACATTGGCCTACTCTTTCGAAAAGCGGAACAGGATTTAACGTGTGCGCAAGATGTTCTGCGTGCGTTCGCACACGGGGCCTCGGTTTATAGTCTCATCCGAAGGACATTGACATTTAGTTCGATTTTTTGGTCAAACTGGGAATAAAGGGCGAGGCTGGGAATCGAACCCAGAACCTCGCGGTTTACTTGTTGGCAGGCAAACGTCTTAACCATCCTGCCACCTTCCTTCAGTTTTCTCATACATTACGATGGCCAAGTAAGAATCACGCGTGCCACATTCGTGAGGTATGGGTTTTTTTGACACTGAGGTTTTTGTTCAATGCTCTTGACACATTCCAGCCCATTTTCTGAATTGTAACTTTTTTGGAAAAAATTTCCAGCATAGTTAGATTTTTGAAGGTGAACAAAATCAGCTCTAATTCTAGATTGGAAACACATCACAATGTGTGTCACTATCCTGTCACCAACGTATTAGGGATACTGATTTTCATTACATTTATTTGAGCTTGTCATGATGATAAGCAGTACGCTTTCATTATTGTCTTACAGAATGATTGGTTTTATTGGTGGGGGGCGGGGGGGGGGGGGGTGTCTTTCAGAAGTGTTTACACAAACATCTTAAAACGTTCACGTCTACGCTTGCCTTGAATTCGATGCATACATGTAGCAGACACCTGCAAGTATGCACCTGTATATGCATACCCAGGGGCCTGTGTCTGCACATATTTCTACATTTTCCGAGCAGCAATGTTCAGAAACTGTCCTCTAAAAGGGCAGCCAGCCGTGATGCATTTTTATATCATTCACCTGATGATCCACAGCCACTGTCCGCGTTTTATGTTTTGAGATGTTGTTGATGCCGTTGTTGTTGTTGTTGTTGTGTTCCTAAGCTTTAACACCCTAGCCATCACCCAGGACATGCACCCTGATTCCCTCATTCTACCTAGGAATCACAGTGAGATTGGTAAGTACATACTGAATGAGAAATTTGCGTGTATGACGGTTTCAACATCCACGCCATATAGGCAGCCATACTCCGATATCAGAAGATTATCTCTCCTTTAAAGGAGAGTGCAACTTGATATGCTAAGAGCTTGTTATGGCTGAAGGCAATTCCGATATAACTTTTTCAAACATAACAACATTTTAATGTCGGTCTTGGCACATTGCTTACACCAATAACTGACAAAGCTTTTGGCATGGGTCAGGTTTGTTTCGAGATGAATACAGTGAGCTCAACACCATGCCATCACCAGCTTGACTAGGTGACAGGAAATATATAGGGTTGAGCTCCACTGGACACAAATTCAACCAATTTTCTTGAAAACTGGACTACTCTGTATTGTGCAAGTTTTCTTTCTTTCCTACAGACGGATACAGAACGATCACTGTATGCACACTCGCCGGTTTCTTGCGTCAGTACCTTGGTCGAAGTCTCCATCAAAGTTTTTCCGATACATGGCTGATCGAAGGACGAAAACACTGAAGGCACGACCATAAACAGTCAACGACACAGGGTGGCAGGGTGGTGATGATGGTGATGATGATGATGATGATGATGATGATGATAATGCTGCTGCTGCTGCTGCTTCTGCTGCTGCTGCTGATGATGATGATGATGATGGTGATGATGGTGATGATGATGATGATGATGATGATGATGATGATGATGAGACTGATGCTGGTCGTTACCTGGGCCATAGAAAAACGGGGCTCCTATTTTCAACGACCATTGAGCACTTTACTTATTTCTATATACGTCAGTAGTCAGTCCATCGAACTGGGTCTGTCTGTGTGTGCCTCTGTCTGTCGTCTGTCTGTCTGTCTGTCTGTCCTTCTGTCTATCTGTCTGTCTGTCTGTCTGTCTCTCTCCCGTTTATTGATTTAGTTTCACTTTTCTACGAAAGCCTTGGCTTTCCCACTTATCCATAACAAAGCATTCGTGTTCAAGAATATCCCAGCCCTCTATGTGGGGATTCTCTCTCTCTCTCTCTCTCACACACGCACACACACACACTCTCTCTTCACTAAACACACACTCACACACACACTCACATACTCTCTAACACACACGCACTAACACACAAACTGACACACACACACACACACACACACACACACACACACACACACACACACACACACACACACACACACACACACAACACACACAAACACACACACTCTATCTCTAACACACACAGACTCTCTCTCTAGCACACACACACACACACACACACACACACACACACACACACACACACACACACACACACACACACACACACACACACACACACTTCTCTCTCTCTCTCTTCTCTCACAGACACACACACACACACACACACACAACACACACAAACACACACATACACACAATAAACACACACATTCTCTCTCTCCTCTCTCTCTCACACACCACACACACACACACACACACACACACACACACACACACACACACACACACACACACACACACACACACACACAAGTCTTCGGATGAGACTATAAGCCGAGGCCCCGTGTGCGAACGCATGCAGAACATCTTGCGCACACGTTAAATCCTGTTCCGCTTTTCGTAAGAGTAGGCCATTGTGTGCCGGTGGGAACAGATGACAGAATTTACAAAAACGCATACACACGCGGACTGGATGTAAAAAAGCACATAAGTGCTTATTCCATTATCCTCGATATAAAAGAATAAAATAAATAAAACACACACACACACACACAACACACTCACTCTCCACACACACAAACACAAAACACACACAAACACACACACACACACTCTCTCTCTCTCTCTCTCCTCTCTCTCCTCTCTCACTCTCTCCTCTCCCACACACACACACACACACGCACACATATACACACACACACACTCCATAACACAGGCAGTTGATAGCCTACAAATCACAAATTCATCACTCCACATCCACTGCTCCTATCAGACCCCTTCAAAGAGTTCCCCCGCCACCACCCACCTCCCCCTTGAAGTAAATAACCCTCCACCCGAAACGGGCCAGGAAAGGGTGTGTGTTTTGTGTGTGTTGTTGTGTGGTGTTTGTGTGTGTGTTGTGTGTTGTGTGTGTGTGTTTTGTGTATGTGTGTTGTGTGGGTGTGTGTGTTGTGTGTGTGTGTGTGTGTGTGTGGTGTGTTTGTGTGGGGTGTGTGCGTGTGTGTGTGTTGTGTGTGTGTGTGTGTTGTGGTGTGTGTGTGTTTGTGGGGTGTTGTACGTGTGTGTGTATTGTGTGTTGTACGTGTGTATTTGTAACGTGTGTGTGTGGTGTGGTGTGTGTGTGTGTGTTGTACGTGTGTGTGTATTGTGTGTTGTACTGTGTGTGTTGTACGTGTGTGTGTGTGGGGTGTTTTGTGTGTGTGTGTGTGTGTGTGTGTGTGTTGTACGTGTGTGTGTGTGTGTGTTTTGTGTGTTGTTGTACTTGTGTGTGTGTGTGTGTGTGTGTGTGTGTGTGTGTTGTACGTGTGTGTGTATGTGTGTGTTTACTGTGTGTGTTTTACGTGTGTGTTTTGTACGTGTGTGTGTTTTGGTGTGTGTGTGTGTGTGGTGTGTGTGTTTTGGGGTGTGTTGTACTGTGTGTGTGTGTGTGTGTGTGTTTGTT
>CM054140.1:25662145-25664645 GCA_028751875.1 Rapana venosa
TCCCTCTCTCCTCCATCTCTCTCTCCTCTCATCTCTCTTCTCTCCTCTTTGGAGGGGGTTGTTTTGTTTTGGTTGTTGTTTCTTTCTGTTTGTTTGTTTGTTTTGCCAGATGGTTGGATGTAAAAAAAAAAAAAGCAACTACTGCTTATTCTATTACCCTCTTTGTATAAAAAGTTTTTCAAAAAGCTTTCTCTCTCTCATCACGACACAGGGTTCGCCAGCTCTGTCCACCTGACCACGTGCACACTATCTCTCCCTCCCATCTCCCCGTTGGGTAAAGTCAGCCAGACCTGAAAGAAATGTTCAAACTTAATACAAAGGACATGCATACGACGTTCAAATATAGACAAAGAACAATGAGAGAGCGAACAAAAAACCACCCAGTAAACTTTCAGTAACGAAAATAGACAAGGCAGGTGTTTCAATTCTCATTCCAGACCTCTCTCCTCTCCACCCAGCCTTTTTTCTCCTGTTGTTTGTTTACTTTTCCTGCGTTTGTTAATTAGCAAAACTTGTGAGAAGTGAAGAGAACACTCACACCTGCTCTGTCCCTTTTTTCTGTTGCAGAGGTAGGCAGAGACAGAGAGGGGAGAACATGGAACTGAGCGCTCCGAGGCCTTACACATGCTGATCACTATCGTCAAAGGAAACTCGCGCTGTGTGCGTTTGCGCTCCCCATTCTCCCATAGTAATTATTACAAAACCCCCTTATCTCTGCATTTCGACTCTCTCTGTCTCTCTCTCATGGCTTCATCATCATCATCACATCATCATCATCATCATCATCATCATCATCATCATCAAATTCTTCTTCCTCTTCTTCTGCTTCTCTTCCTCTCCATTCTCCTGGCCTCCATCTCAAACACATTCTGTCTGTACTATAGTCTTGGCGTTTTGTCCATCAGGTGATCGAGTTCGCAAACTGATGACACCAGTGCAGTCATGCCATTGAGGCCCCCTGCCATGCACAATTAACAGTCTGTCACTTTGCCGTCTGCATCACGCTGCATTGTTTGAAACCACCTCTGTCCAAGGCTGTGATAACGAGAGGGGGGAAAAGCCGATTTTACCAGTGTATTTCATTTCCTCCAAAACGATGTGTCAGATGTTACTCTGCTTCTAACACAGGAAAATGTGAAATACAAATGGGAGAAGGAGAACTGAAGTTAAAACGTGAAACCAAAGGTAGGACTTCACATTACGAAACAATATCTTTTTCCAATCGAAGATTTAAAAAAAATCCTTTATTGCATATCGAGTCCTTACTATTCCAAATATAACTCTCTCTCTCTCTCTCTCTCTCTCTCTCTCTCTCCTCTCTTCTCTCTCTCTCTCTCTCTCTCTCTCTCTGTGTTTTGGTTCCTCAGCTAGAGCTCCGAGGTTCACCAATGGTGAGAATTTGCGCATGCGACTGTTTTTATCCATCCAATAAAATAATCTGATTTGTTTCCTATTATCCCAAGCAAAAATAGCTTATTTGATTGATTCCATATAATTTCAAGAAAAACAATATTATTTAAGTACTAAATGGACACAAATGCTGGAAGTACTGACACGGCCACAAAGAAAGTAGACACCCTGGTACCATAGCCCCCATAGCCCCCTTTCTCTCTCCCTGTTGTCCCTGCAGACTATAGTCTCTTTCTCTGTGAAGAAGGAACGCAGATATGCTCTGTAAACAGTTTTCATCATGGTCTTCTGTTCATTCTTTTCCATCACTTTCAAAAAACCTTGGCAATGTATCTAGTCCATATCAATTAAAAGGCATTTCGAACACTAAATTTCGATCTCATTGTCGGCTTTAATGTTTGTACTAAAGTAGCAATGCTGAACATTTTTTGAGAGAAAAGGCATAGGGTTTACACGGATTTGCACAAGTCAAGCAGCATCACCTTCTCACAAGTCTCACATTTTTTTCTTCAAATGTTCGCCTTTTTTTTTGGAGGAGGCTTGATTAGTGCCCCGCCCCTTCCCCCCAAAAACAACAACAACAACAAAACAACAACAAACCCACACACCCAAAAAACAAAAAAAAACACAACAACAAACAAACCCAAACAAAAAAGTCATCTCAAAATGCCATTTAGTTTCCCTACCTTTCCCCCTCTGTAACGTCTAAAAACATTACCTAGCTTTCTTCCATACGTTTAAAGCTCCTTATCCCCACCTTGCAAAAGTCAGAAGATGTAACGTTTGCCATCCTAATCTTTTCAAGCCAAGAAACTGTGTTAAGAGTCTGCAAGATAACGGGGCAAGATGGACGACAGCTAGAATTATCCTTCAGAAGTTAACACCCACAATTTGGAGTCAGAGATTCTGTTTTTGACAAGTACAAGTGGAGATTAGTTCTAGTAATGAGATCTCACCACTGTCTTAATTTCTTATTCTATGCTTTTAGCTAAACACAGCTTATACTATGAACATTCGCTTAAAAAAACAACCAACAATATATCCTTTCTTTCTGTATATATCTCCCTGTCTCTACACACACTCACTCTCT
>CM054140.1:25667145-25677145 GCA_028751875.1 Rapana venosa
CCAGGCCCACTGCAAAGGAAGTGCAGCTTCCGTCATGTCACTGTCCTTGTCTCTGTACTCTGGAACTCTCACCATGGCAGCATGACGCAAAGAGAACAGCGTCACCTAAGTTTGACGTCACCCTTGTTGTTGTTTTTTTCTCTAAACTCATCCCCATGCAAACCTTTGTTTTGCTTCCACAGAGCACAACACAATAAATAAATTTGTCGAAGCTTGGAGAAAATTTCAATTTTCTGTTTGGTCCCAAAAGACATTTGAGCAAAATGTACTTTTCATAAACATTCTAAGCTATACAGATTCTAAAGCACACGTTCTGTTTCTGGTGAAGTATGAGGTTAAGCAGAACATGGGATTTTCTCAAAACTTTGGACAAATTTTGTCTTGTTTTGTTTTGTGAAATGTCTATTCACTACTTTGTAATTTAGACACACCTGCAGTAACACCACAACACCTATACACCTCTCTCTCTCTGTTTGAACACACACCACACACACACACACACACACACACACACACACACACACACACACACACACAGAGATACATTCATACATTTATATATATAAACACACATACACATGCATACATACACACCTACATAATACATTAACGCACAATACATACATACATACATACATACAACTATCCATCCATCCATCCATCCCACAATTAATTACAGTAAATGTCTTATAGGAGAAGAATACGTAACTTCAGCAACTGATATTATGAATTGCTGGGAGTCATACCAAACTTCATGTAAAAGGTAAAGGTAAAGGAGTCCCATAACCTATAAGGTCGTAGGGGAGCGAGGCGTCAGAGACCTCACTTCTCTAGGGCCAGCATATTGAGGGCGGCGCCCATCTCCTCTCCCTCGCTGCTTTACCTTCCCTGACCCTAAAGAGGGCAGGTACCCATTTACAGCTGGGTGAACATAAGTATGGGATTGTTCATAAGTGTGGGATTGTTCATAAGTATGGGATTGTTCATAAGTATGCAATTGTTCATAAGTGTGGGATTGTTCGTAAGTATGGGATTGTTCATAAGTATGCAATTGTTCATAAGTGTGGGATTGTTCATAAGTATGGGATTGTTCATAAGTATGCAATTGTTCATAAGTATGGGGTTGTTCATAAGTATGGGGTTGTTCATAAGTATGCAATTGTTCATAAGTATGGGATTGTTCATAAGTATGGGGTTGTTCATAAGTATGCAATTGTTCATAAGTATGGGATTGGTGTTTGTTGATCTGAACTTTATTTTAGCATGTAACGTAACCACACAAAAAAAGGTTACTGGCGTGTAATGTGATACATGTTCTATGTTTGTTTTTATGACATCGCAACCTGTTTGCTATGTATATAACACATGTACATATTTCGCAGTGTATGCAGTTGAAATTTTGCTGATGAATATCAAGATGGATGTGGAAAAATCTTGCTGAAAGAACAATGGCACTGATGTGTATGAATGAAGCTGAAATTGTCGATGTTATAGATGTTTCTTTTTATATGAGAACTTTTTTTAAGAAACCTTTAATAATAGTAACAACAATAATAGTAATAACAATAATGATAACAACAATGCTACTACTACTAATAATAATGATAATAATGAATGATGATGATGATGATGATGATGATAATAATAATAATAGTAATAATGATGATGAGGATGATGATGATAATGATAATACTAACAGCAACACTACCAACAACAACAATGACAAGAAGAACAGAAGGAGAAGCACTACTACTACTACTACTACTACTACTATCAAAAAGGCGAAACACTCATAGTTCACTATGAGGAAGCTCATCTTTTTGTTGATTGTACTGTCGTTTTGTCCATTGTTTCTTTACAACTTTTGTCTCACCGTTGTTTTTTAAAATCTTTTTATCTATTTCGATCCCTGCTTTGGTCTGCTGGTTTTTGTTTTTAAAAAAATATTATTTATTTATTTATTCTTTTATATCGAGGATAGTAGAATAAGCACTCGTGTGCTTTTTTTTACATCCAGTCCCCGTGTGTATGCGGTTTTGTAAATTTTGTCATCTGTTCCCGCCGGCACACGATGCCTTACTCTTTCGAAAAGCGGAACAGGATTTAACGTGTGCGCAAGATGTTCTTTTTACTTTAAGTCTTCACCGTCCCAAAACACCCACATCGAACATAACTTTGCACAAACTGAAGTACACGTGCACTAAAACTAATTTATACTCATGTACCGACTTAGCTGTGAATGGGTACCTTCCGTCTCTTTAGGGTCAGGGAAGGTACAGCAGCGAGAGAGAGGAGATGGGCGCCGCCCTCAATATACTGGCCTCTGGAGAAGTGAGGTCTCTGACGCCTCACTCCCCAACGACCGCATAATTTATTGGAACACGTTTACCTTTACCTACCGACTTAGCTAGATGAGGGCATATATCATTTGAGTTTTTTTAAAAACAACAACGACAACAACCAAAAACACAGTCCCCAAAGCCCTAAACAAAATCATGAAATCTCTTTCAGCAGCTTCCTAGCTACCGAATAAGAACTATACGTCATTGGTAGTGACGAAAAAAGCGTCAGAGCGTACACTAAGTGATGCAATATTACTTTTTCTCAAAACGAAATTTGGTACACCGACACTTTCCTCAGCTTTGTTGTAGTTGTTTTATATTATTTCAAGTATTTCTGCCATGAACAATGATTATGGAATCACATGACAGTGATTGTAAAATTCAGTTACTATAATTATATTCTTGCCATGAACAATATAGAATAACCTGATGCTGACTGTAATATTCAGTTTAAAAAATTTACACACACACACACACACACACACACATATATTTAAAAAAAAAAAAAAAAATAATATATAATATATATATATATATATATATATATATTCTTACAAGGAATACGGTTTTCCTAGTCTTAAGTGAAGTTGAGGAGTCTCTCTCTCTTTAAGAAAGGCCACACGCTTATTAATCCAAGTTTCTAAATGCAGACATAATTATCTTTCAAGCAGATGTAGTTGTACATTAAAGAACAACAACAACAAACAAATAACAAACACAAAAAACCCCACCCTTGTGTTATTATCTTCATTTTGTTTTATTCTTTTTATTTGGAGGATAACGGAATAAGTGCTTATGTGCTTTTTTTTAAACACCCACTACGTGCATACTTAGTTTTCTAAATGTTGTCAACTGTTCAGTGTGTGTGTGTGTGTGTGTGTGTGTGTGATTTCATTTTATTCTTTCATTTCCAGGACAACGGAATATGCATTCATGTGCTTTAAAAAATTGTTTTACAACTAGCCTCGTGTGTTGTCAACTGTACTCGTGTGTGTGTGTTCCCTCCAGCCTCCTTTCTCCCATCCCCTTTCTTTACTGTGCTACCCTGCACTCTGTGTACATAACGATACATCCACGCTCACTTACCTGAAGTACACACTCGCGTGGCGTGCCCCCCCCCCCCCCCCCCCCCCCCCACACACACACACACAACACTTTCTTTGAATACACTCCGGATACTTCTTTGTGAGGATCACCCACATATTGAAATTTTTTCCCCCATCCCACCAATGATTTAAGAGAGAGAGAGAGAGAGAGAGAGAGAGAGAGAGAGAGAGAGAGAGAGAGAGAGAGAGAGAGAGAGAGAGAGAGAGAGACAGACAGACAGACAGACAGACAGAAAGGGAGAGACAGACAGACAGACAGACAGAGGAGAGAGAGAGAGAGAGAGAGAGAGAGAGAGAGAGAGAAGAGAACAGACAGACAGACAGAACAGACAGACAGACAGACAGGCAGACCGACAGAGACAGAGAGACAAGAGAGCGTGTGTGTGTTTATTTGTGTGTGTGTTTGTGTGTGTGAGTGTGTATGTGTATGTACGCGCGCACACGTCCATGCGTTCCTATGCGTGTGTGTGCGTGCGCGCGTCCTTATATGTATGTGTGTAAAATGTCTCGGCCAGGCGTGACCATGCCCTTAAGTCCCCCCTCCCTCCACCCCCCGACCCCCACCCCACCCCACCTCACCCTACCCTACCCGTACCCGCCGCTCCCCCAGTCTGGTTGATAGTGAGGAAGGCGTAGTGTGGCGATGGCCCTTTATCTCTATATAAACCAGGCTGGAAATAGACAGGCAGGCAGACAGACACGCCTAAAATAACCTTGGTTGGTTGGTCGGTAGTTTCGATCAAATAGGGCCTACTGGCTGGCCTGGCCTGGCCTGTTCAGTCTTGGGCTACACACCGGTATTAAAAAATCACTCTTTTCCTTCTGTTTTTCTATGTAACTCTTATATTCATACCGCACGCACTAAGGCATCCACAGAAATAAAAACCACTTTTTGTGAAAGACTAGCCTCTGACTCAAAACTCATGTGATTTTGAACAAATTTGGTAGGTTTGAAATTTTTTTATTTTTCAGCAAACACTGTACCCCCTCAGTCCTTTGTCGTCTGCTAGCTTCCTTACCGCAATATGCATGCGCGGGGTCAACGCTGTAGGAATACAGGCAAACCTCATTTGATGGTTATTTCCAACTTTCTCGTGACTACCTGGTATTGCTCTATGTCCTCAATCCAAAAACCAAGTGCACAGTGCATCATTTCATGCTTTAAAAAATCTGTGAAAATCACCAACAGTTTTTTCCACTCGCACTCTATAGAAGATACTACTTGTCCCCCAAATTAATACCGGTGTGTAGCCTTGGCTGCTACCGGAAGAAGGGATTTCGAATCCGCGGTGTCAAGGTCGGAGCGTGATGGGGGATGTCTCAATAGCGGATATGACCCGATGAGGGGTGTGGAATGCCGGGAACTTGTATGTATTATAAGCCAATAGAATGCAGAGAAATCTAATTACGTTTTGATTTGTTTACCTATTCTTCAGAGACAAACGTCATTAGACTAGATCTATTAAAAGAAATTAGTATCATGATTACGAAGCGAATTTACTTGAGGAAAAAAACAACACCCCCCCCCCCCCCCCCCCCTAAAAAAAAAACTAAACAAAACAAAAAACCCAAACAAAATCAACAACAACAATCTACAAACAAAAACAACAACAAAAACAACAACAAAACACACACACACACACACACACCACACACACACACACACACAAGAAGGAGAAAGAAAGAGTTCATATTTAAATCGGAAGTTGAAATGTTGCCGAAGAAAAAGCAATTTCTCATTTGAAGTTCTTTTAATCATTTATTTATTTAGTCATTCATTTATCATTTGTTTGTTTATCAATTTATTCATTCGTTCATCTATTTATGTATGGACGGATTTATCTCGGCAAAAGTTTATTTGCAGTATGCTATTATTGATTGTGCATTTCTTTGTCAATTATTCATTCATTCATGCTTACAGCTGCTGATGACTCTCAACTGATATAAGTCCTCACACCACTATTTTGAAATTTTCAGCAAAGACGTAGTCACAAGATACTGTTGATTAATTTATTACAACGACATGTAAATAAAAACAACAACTACAAGCATGTACCTACACACCCATACATCCATCTACATCCCCCCCCCCCCCCCCCCCCCATTTCCACACACACCACACACATACACACATGCACGCACGCGGGCACACACACACACACTCACACACACACATACACACACCCATCCCCCCCATCCCCCCCCCCCCCCCCCCCCACACACACACACACCCTCTACTAACGAGATACTGACACTGAAGCAGAGAAAGCTATAGCAAATAAAGCTGCACACACACACAGAGAGAGAGAGAGAGAGAGAGAGAGAGAGAGAGAGAGAGAGAGAGAGAGAGAGAGAGAGAGAGAGAGAGAGAGAGAGAGAGAGAGAGAGAGAGAGAGAGAGAGAGAGAGAGCAATAAACTGATCCCTATCAAACCCTTTTAAGAAAAGCGGCCAAACCATTAAACCAAAATGTGTGTGTGTTTGCGCGCGCGCGCGCGCGTGTGTGTGTGTTTGCGTGTGTGTGTGTGTTTGCGTGTGTGTGAGGAGGTGTGTGTGTGTGTGTGTGTTTGCGTGTGTGTGAGGAGGTGTATGTGTGTGTGTGTTTGCGTGTGTGTGAGGAGGTGTATGTGTGTGTGTATTTGCGTGTGTGTGAGGAGGTGTGTGTGTGTGTGTGTGTGTGTGTGTGTGAAGAGAGAGAGAGAGAGAGAGAGAGAGAGAGAGAGAGAGAGAGAGAGAGAGAGAGAGAGAGAGAGAGAGAGAGTGAAGGCGAGTGTGTGTGTTGACGAGCGCGTGTGTACGTGCGTGCATGTGTGTGTGTGTGTGTGAGTGAGTGCGCTCGCATGTATGTATATATATATGTGTGCTCGTGTATGTAAAAGCGTGAGTCTGAGCGTGAGTGTATGCATGTATGCATGCGTCCATGTGTGTGCTGGAGCTAGTGTGTGAGTGTGTGTGTGTGTGTGTTGTGTATGTGTGTGTGTGGTGTGCGTGTGTGTGTGTGTGCTCTTGTCCATGCACAACCGCACAAACAGGTGTCTGCGTGTATTCCTATCAGGATAATAATACAGTATTTGATGGTGAGACAAAAATGGTTGACACCCACCCATTGTGCTGACATTGAGATTTATACCTGCTTTTCTTTTTGTTGTTCACAGGTGAAATCTTTTTAGGCCATAAGTGTACCTCCACCCACATCAACCAGAAATCTAGCCCCAATCTTTTCCTCCTCCTCCTCCTCTGCCTGCTTGTCTCTCTGTCTGTCTGTGGAGTACCTCTCTTAGTTGTTGTCCACATGTGATGTCTTTGTGGGCCATAAGTGTACCACCCCATGAAGGAAGAAACCTAGCCTCTCTCTCTCTCTCTCTCTCTCTCTCTCTCTCTCTCTCTCTCCTCTCTCTCTCTCTCTCTCTCCTCCTCTCATATCAGCCTACGCCTAATGCATTTAGATTCTGTTTGCTCCTAGGATGTAGTAAACCTAATAACATCATAAGTAATTTAACATTATATATGCATGTAAAGCATTTAGAATAAGAGCTATACTGATATAGTAAGTTGTTTTTTTCTTCCCCTTTGTGGATTTGTTTGCGTTTGTTTGTCGCAGCTGTACTTTACCATTTATTCTTTATTCATTGAGTTGATCGGTGACCCCCTTTATATTTATGGGTCAATGACCTCTTTATGAATAACTCTTTCAGAGTTCAGAGCTTTCTCTCTCTCTCTCTCTCTCTCTCTCTCTCTCTCTCTCTCTCTCTCTCTCTCTCTCTCTCTCTCTCTGATTTTTCTGGTACTATTAATAGTTTATCAAGCAGCACGACGCACGTGTTGTTATCGTCCTAATTTGTTTTTCATTACAAATTATCAAGGTATAAGCTATTTAGATAAGGTATCAACCAACACCTGACTGGTACACAGCGAACATCCATTTCAAGCCCTGCTGTCTCTCTGTCTGTTTTATCGTTGCATCATCAATGTCATGATAAACATCATTATCATCGACATCATCTTCACTGCTATTTTAGTCAGGGCTCCTCTCTCTTTTTGTTTTTCTATTCTTGATTTTTGTTTTGTTTTATAGTCCTTGTTTCTCTTCCCTGCTGTTTAAAAATTCAATAATATTTCTGCTTCACTCTCACGCCCAAATTCAAACACTCGCTTAAAAAAAATGTGTGTGTGTGTGTGTGTGGTGGGGTGGTGGTAGTGGTGGTGGTGGTGGTGGTGGTGGTGTGTGTGTGTGTGGTAATGTGGTGTGGTGTGGTGTGGTGGTGGTGGTGGTGGTGTGGTGTGGTGTGTGTGTGTGTGTGTGTGTGTGTGTGGTGTGTGTGTGTAGTGATTCATGACGGTGATGTTACGGTGAGAGTGCTGATAATGATGATGGTGATGATGATGATGATGATGATGATGATGTGTATGTGTGTGTGCGCGCTTGCTTGTGCCAGGATATTTATAGAAGCGTTGAAGCTAAACAAAGAACAATGTCCAAACCGAATCAGCATGCACCAGTTCATGTGTTCAGTGGAGTTTTCTCCTTCTTCTCTCTCTCTTTTTTATATTTTAACTTTAACCCTTCTTTCTCTCCCATCCCATCCTCTTCCTTTGACAGTTATACACCTACACTCTGACAAACAAAAAAAAGAACCGAACCCAAACTATCACCCCCCCCCCCCCCCCCCAAAAAAAAAAAGGGAAAAGAGAGAAAAAAAAAAGAAGCCATATGCAGCAAGTTTTATTTCATTCAGTTGATTGTGAGAAGAACAAGTGGCAGGCTGTATTGAAGATCGTCTCTCTGATTTTCCTTTTCGGCCACCCTCTCTCATGATTTGCTTACCACCTGTTTCCCTTTTCGTCTGCCAGTGACTGGGGTGCAATAGGCTAACACTAAAAGCTAATGTAATAGGCCTACCTACCTACCTACTTGGCGCTGTTGGGGGATGGGGGGGATGGTGATGTAAAGCTTCATTCACTGCTCTCATTGTCAACAATGTGCGTTTGTATGTAAGGATCTTTTGTGTGTATGTGTGTGTGTGTGTGAGTGTGTGTGTGTGTGTGTGTGTGTGTCGTGCGTGCGTGCGTGCGTGCGTGCGTGCGTGCGTGCGTGGTGGTGTGTGTGTGTGTGTGTGTGTGTGTGTGTGTGTGTGTGTGTGTGTGTGTGTGTGTGTGAAAGAGAGAGAGAGAGAGAGAGAGAGAGAGAGAGAGAGAGAGAGAGAGTGTGTGAGTGTGTGTGTGTGTGTGTGTGTGTGTGTGTGTGTGTGTGTGTGTGTGTGTACGCACGCACTGAATGATGATGATGACGATGATGATAGTGATGATGATGATGATGATGATGATGATGATGATGATGATGATGTGTGCGTGCATATGTGTGTGCGTGTGTGTGTGTGTGTGTGTGTGCGCGCGTGTGTGTATGTGTTTGTGTGTAATTCAGAGAGAGAGAGAGAGAGAGACAGAGACAGAGAGAGAGAAAGAGAGAAAAACAGACACAGAGAAAGACCCAGAGACACTGAGTCAGGAAGACAGAGACAGAGACAGACAGGCATTCAGACAGAGACAGAGATAGACAGGCATTCAGACAGAGACAGAGACAGACAGGCATTCAGACAGAGACAGAGACAGACAGGCATTCAGACAGAGACAGAGACAGACAGGCATTCAGACAGAGACAGAGACAGACAGGCACAGACAGAGACAGAGACAGACAGGCATTCAGACAGAGACAGAGACAGACAGGCATTCAGACAGAGACAGAGACATTCAGACAGAGACAGAGACAGACAGGCATTCAGACAGAGACAGAGACAGACAGGCATTCAGACAGAGACAGAGACAGGCAGACAAAAGCGCATGTTAAGGAACAGAGGAAGACAGAGATGACTTATGTGGCACTTAGCGGATAAGCAGAAGACAAAAACAGAACTATATAAATACAGAGGTCTGTTGATTTAAGTTCGGAAAACGGAGGTTGAAGACGGTCGACGACGGAGCAGGCAGGCAGGCATCAGTGATGACTATCTCCGCGAAAATGAGTCAGGAGTGGAACTGGATGGGAATTCTCAGGGAGGCAGATTGATAAGGGAGAGCCTGACCTTCAGCCTGTCTGGGAGAGGCAGGCGAGGAATGTGTTCAGTTGTTTCCCAATGCATGCACCTTCTTCCAACCGCTGCCCTCACAAAGACGTAATACTCCTCTAGTGCTGTTGCTATAATTATATGTAGGCATCAGATCGTACCATGTACTACATGTTTAGAGCCGACTTGCAAGCTATATACGTATCAAGAAACACAACCACGTGCATGTATCCACCCTGCGCACACTCGTATGCATGCTCGCGCGCGCTCGTGCACACACCACCAACAGTTTGCTTTCTTTATGTTTGGCTTTGATTTACGTTGATTTTTTGTGTTGTGGTTTATGAAACAATTTAGTTCATTATAGGTATTTATGAGGGCAGGGTGAAAACAAAGTTGTATTAATTTAATATTTTACCCATTATAGAGGTTATTTTTAGTTGTCCTCAATTCTCTCTCTCTCTCTCTCTCTCTCTCTCTCTCTCTCTCTC
>CM054140.1:25679645-25694645 GCA_028751875.1 Rapana venosa
GCCGCCATTTTCTTTATAGGAATTTTTGCGCAATGATTTCAGCATGAATTCCAGAAGGTGCGTGATAGAGAGAAGGTGGGACGGAAGAGAAAGAGAGAGAGAGAGAGAGAGAGAGAGAGAGAGGGAGGGGGGGGGAGCGGGGCGTAGTCTATTTTCAGTACGATGCAGCAAAGAAAAAGATGAAATCAAAAGATGAAACAAAATAGTCGAACCCCCCCCCCCCCCCCCCCAAACCAACAACAACAAAAAGCAAAAACACAACAAAACAACAACAAAAGTTTGGGTTTTTTTAAAAGAAAAGAAAAGAAAACCAGCCCTAAAAACTTGAAATGCGAACAAACAACATATTAACGAGGACACTTTCCTGGTTTAAAAGGAGTTTTATTGAAGTTTGTGCCACAGACTGGATGCACTCTATAACTGTAACAGCTCACCAGTAATCTGAAAATGATGTCGAGATACTTTGCATAACGCAAATTGCATACTTTCTTAAACATACATGGAATGAATGTACCAAAAGAACTTGGTGGAAAAAAAAAGATGCTATGAACATACTAAAGAGATAAATAATGTTGCGGAAAATCAAACACCTCATCTAATATGGAAAAAAAAAAGCTCACAAAATTTAAAAACAAAAAATTCCACCACCACTGCCAACAACAACAAGCACAGAGAGCAAAAACAACAGCAACAACAACAACCGAACAAACGACCCATTTGCAGAGAAATGCATCTCTTTTTTTCCCATCCACCCCCTAATTCAACTAGTACCCCATCATCATACCGATAACAACCCCCATCCCACCCCCCACCCCAATTGATTTTTTTTTTAAAGGGTGGTGCAGGTTTTGTGGCGACGCGCTCTTCCTTGAGTAAAAGCAGCCCCATTTTCTGGTACAGAAAACTGCCGTGACAGAAAGTGGTATACAATCCAATCCAACACAACACAATTTGAGACAATACAAGACAAAAACAATACAATAAAGACAATACAAGACAAGACAACACGACACATCACAAAATAATGCAACACAAGACAACACAACACTATACGACAATACACAACAGAACAAATCCAATACATATTTCACAGTCTGTACACTGCTATGTCTGTGATGGTGAGAAAATACGCCCATGGAGACTTTTTGTCTTTCTTTCTTTTCCCTTTCTTCTTCTTTGTGTGATGGGGAGTGGAGGTGGGGTGGGGGTGGGGGGCAGTTTACATACTGGATTAGACAGCAGTGAAAAAGAGGGAAAAAAACCACAAACGTTTACCCACCTACACGGAGAAAGGGTGCGGAGGACGGGTGGGGGAGACGAGGCCAGGCAGGGTGGAGGGTGGGGGCGTGAAATGGGGGTAGGGGGAAGGGGAGTCAATCTCACACCATTACAGACCATCCCCAACACTGGAATGTCTCTGTTGTCCCCGTGAATGATGCCCCTTGTCGGAGTGGGGGAGTTGAACTATTGCTCGCTCTCTCACACATAAAGTGTTGAGTAATTACCGTGGTATATAATATATATATATATATATATATATATATATATATATATATATATATAAAAATATATATATATATATATATATATATATATATATATATATATATATATATAGTGTTGAGTAATTACCATATAAACTTTATCTCTCTCTCTCTCTCTCTCTCTCTCTCTCTCTATATATATATATATATATATATATATTTATTTATTTATATAGATGTGTGTGTGTGTGTGTGTGTTGTGTGTGTGTGTGTGTGTGTGTGTGTGTGTGTGTGTGTGTGTGTGTGTGTGTGTGAGAAAGATGATGATGATCAAGATGGTAATGAAGATGGTTATGATGATGACGACAACAATGACGATTTAAAAAATATTTCAATAATGAAATGACGATATAACTGCGAGTTTCATATTCAGATGCTTCACAAAATCATGTTATAGTCTTCATACTTAGGACACTGATATCACAAAATAGAAGGAAAAAACCCTTCTGCTTCTTCTGCTACTGAGCCTGCTCCAACAGCTATGATGGCAGTGGTAAACTGACTGTCTGCAGCACCCATGGTAACGACTCAGAGTGCCCGGCCAACTACTAAAGGAAGCTGTTCTAGCAGAAATCTGTCAGGGAGTTACGAAGAAAGAATTTTGTGTTAAGATGGACATTTGGAACGTGTTCTGAAATGGATGTTTGGAATGTGTTTTGAAATGGACATTTGGAATGTGTTTTGAAATAGGCATTTGGAATGCGTTTTGAAAAGTACATTTGGAATGTGTTTTGAAATAGACATTTGGAATGTGTTTTGAAATAGACATTTGGAATGTGTTTTGAAATAGACATTTGGAATGTGTTTTGAAATAGACATTTAGAATGTGTTTTGAAATAGACATTTAGAATGTGTTTTGAAATAGACATTTGGAATGCGTTTTGAAATGTACCTTTGGAATTTGTTTTGAAATAGACATTTGAATGTGTTTTGAAATAGACATTTGGAATGCGTTTTGAAATGTACATTTGGAATGTGTTTTGAAATGTACATTTGGAATGTGTTTTGAAATAGACATTTGGAATGCGTTTTGAAATAAACATTTGGAATGCGTTTTGAAATGTACATTTGGAATGTGTTTTGAAATAGACATTTGGAATGTGTTTTGAAATAGACATTTGGAATGTGTTTTGAAATAGACATTTGGAATGTGTTTTGAAATAGACATTTAGAATGTGTTTTGAAATGTACATTTGGAATGCGTTTTGAAATGTACATTTAGAATGTGTTTTGAAATAGACATTTAGAATGTGTCTTGAAATAGACATTTAGAATGTGTTTTGAAATAGACATTTGGAATGTGTCTTGAAATGGACATGTGGAATGTGTTTTGAAATGTACATTTGGAATGTGTTTTGAAATGGATATTTGGAATGTGTTTTAAAAGCAATACTAGGAAATTGCTTTAAAATGGACATTTGGAATGCGTTTTTAAATGAATTTTAGGAAAAAAATGTTAATGGATATCTGGAATGTGTTTTAAAATGGATATTTGGATCGGGTTTTAGAATGGACATTTGGAATGCGTTTAAAAAAAACCCATACTACTACTACTACTACTACTACTACTACTACTACTACTACTACTACTACTACTATTACTACTATTTCTACTACTACTACTACTACTACTACTACTACTACTACTACTACTACAACTACTATACTACTACTACTACTACTACTACTACTATCCCCCTTATCCTTACAATGGTTATCCCCCCCCAAACACCCTCACCGCCCTGTACCCCCTGTTTGACCAGCAAGTCACAAAAAACACATCGATTCACAGTCACAGCATACCAGTCCTAGCAGTCAGGCATGCTAGCTAGGAAACATCACACCCCAAACAGCCATGCAGGGGGAAAAGGCACTACACTAGAAGAGGAAACGTTTTCATTCAAGTCAGCACGAGCTTCGCGGCAAAATGAGTCTGGTAAACTATCAGGCTTGTGGGTGCGACTATTATTGCCTTTGTCGTGAATTTGATTTGTGACGAGATGAGGTGGTGTTGTGTTTTTCTCTCAACAGATTGGACAGGGGCCAAAGATTGTTCAGATGGCACAGTTCCAAAAACAAGGCCATCAAATTCTTTCCAGAGATGTTTTCAAGGGATTCCTTTGTTATCTTTTCTTACGTGGGTTTGCTATATCTATTCTTACATTGTAACATTGTTGTTGTTGTTTTTTTTCAAATAACATGCACACAACGGTATGGCGTAAAGATTCACACTAAAATAAATACACATTTAAACAGACAATAAAGTGGTAGAGGAAAAATACAAATAGGGGTAAATTATGAGCTATAGGCCAGCATTTTGTGACCATACACAAATACAAATATATAATTATACACATACACAGACACACACACACAATACTGCTGCTGCTGCTGCTGCTGCTGCTGCTGCTACTTCTACTACTACTACCACGCCCCACCCCCTTATAAACGGTCTCCCCTCCCCCCATCCTCCTGTTAGGCCAGCAAGTCACAAGAAACACATTGTTCACAGTCCCAGCATACCAGTCCTAGCAATCAGGTCACTACACTAGAAGCAGTACCGTTTTCATTCAAGTCAGCACGAACGTCCCTGCAAAATGAGTCTGGCAACATTCCACCTCGTAGGGTAGATTATTGCGGTTGTGCTGAATTTGATTTGTAACAGGAAGATTTCTCTTTTTGTCAACAAGATTCGAAGTGTGCTAACATTTGCGCAGGATGATTCCATTCGGAAAACAAGGACATCACATTCTTTAGAGCCATGGGTTTTTTTGGGGGGGGAGGTTCCCTTCTTGTCTTTACTTTAGGTGGGTTGGGTGTGTACTGTGATTGTAGTAAACACACATAGTCTTGTTTGCATTGTAAAAGGCACTCACTGTAGTTGAGCTTTTAACGCCTTATTCTAGCAGTCTGGGGTTTGAATCTCGGTGCTGCCTTGTGGGTTGATTGTGGGACATTATGTTCTCTTCCAGGTCACCAGTCACTTTTTTTTTAATGCTCATTTCAGTGGCTTAGATAGGAAAATGAATTTCATTGAAAAAATGTCCCACACTTTTAAGGGCAATAAGCACTTGGATGACAATTATCAGACATCAAGATTTAAACAATAATCATGTTCAGGTCAGAAGTCCACTAGCCAGAGAGTCCCTGCACTGCCGCTGGGTCACCTAGGGCACTGAGCAAACTTCTAACAGCTGGACAGAAAAACCATCTGGCATTTGAATTTCTGTGCAGATGCAGTGAACGTACATGACAGATTTTGCACGTAATAAACCTCCCTGAGGAAAATGAAAACTGGAAAGAACCCTTATCCATTCAGGTTTACAATAACTTTTTTTAAAGAAGAAAAATATTTGCAAAAAAACTGGGTTTTTTGCGCAAATATAGTGATTGCTGAAGATGAGAATATGGACTTTTTTTTCAGTTGGTTGGCAATTTTTGAATCAGAACACAGTGTTAATATGCATTTATTTATCTACACACACACACACACACACACACGCCTTTATCCAGTTACCCACTTCTTACAAGAACACACACACACACAACACACACTCACACACACACACACACACACACACACACACAGAGAAAGGTTGGTCAGTCCACAGCAGCAATTCCATCTTGTTTTGTCTTAATTGTCGGCAGATTCACACAAAATATTCTCGGGGTCATGGTAAAAATGACAAAGAAGACCTTTCTCCAAGCCTACTCAAGTTGAAACACGTAAACGTGCTTTTTCCTGTTGACACCTGCACGCCCACAAGAAAGTTGTTTTCACCCTAAACCATGTACAATGCAGGCATGTTCCTCTGCGACCCACGGATTAATGACAGGCGTAAGTCTTCTGTCTGTCTGTCTATCTCCCCCTCAAGGACAGCTCAGGGAGTGTTGGAGAGGGTACTGTCGTCACAACCACCTCTGTACTGCCCAACCCTGCAGGTCACTTTAGTGCGTGAGGGGTGGTGGGTGTAGTGTAAGCATGTGGTGTGGGTGCGTTGGTGTGTAGTGTAGTGTATGTAGTGTGGTGTGGTGTGGGTTGCTGGTGTAGTGTGATGGGGTGTGGGGTTAGTGTGTATGTGAAGTGTTGGGTGCGTGGTAGTGTGATGGGTGAGTGTTGTAAGTGTGGTTGTGTTGTAAGTGTGATGGGTGGCGTGTGTGTTGTAGTTAGTTTAGTGTAGTGCAGGGGGTGTGGGGTTGGGCCCCGTGGTGTATGTGATGGGGTGTAGTGTGGTGTATGGGTGGCGTGGTGTGGTGGCGTGGTGTTATGTAGTGTAGTGTAGTGTGGTGTGGTAGGCGTGTGTAGTGTGATGGGTGTAGTGGTTGTGTAGTGTAGTGTGGTTGGTTGGGGTGGCGTGGTGTAGTTGATAAGATGTAGTGTGGTTTAGTGTGGTTGGTGATGTAGGGTGTGGGGTGTGGGGTGGCGTGTGTGTAGTGTAGTGTAGTGTAGTGTGGTGTGGTGTGGTGTGGGGTGGCGTGGTGTAGTGTGATGGGGTGTAGTGTGGTGTAGTGTAGTGTAGTGTAGTGTAGTGTGGTTGGTGTGGGGTGGCGTGGTGTAGTGTGATGGGGTGTAGTGGTGTAGTGAGTGTAGTGTGGTGTGGGTGGGGTGGCGTGGTGTAGTGTGATGGGGTGTAGTGTGGTGTATGTGGTAGGTGTGTGGTGGGGTGGTGGTGATAGTGGATGGGTGAGTGTGGTGTAGTGTGGGTGGTGGTGTGTATGGTGTGGTGTGGTGTAGTGTGGTGTAGTGTGGTATGGTGGGGTGTGGTGTGGTGTAGTGTGTGGGTGGGTGGGGTGGTGGTGTGTGTGTGGTGTGGTGTGTGTGGTGTGTTGGTGTGGTGTGGTGTAGTGTGGTGTGGTGTAGTGTAGTGTGGTGTGGCGTGGTGTAGTGTGGTGTGGTGTAGTGTGGTGTAGTGTAGTGTGGTGTGGTGTGGTGTGTGTTGTGTAGTGTGGTGTAGTGTGGTGTAGTGTAGTGTAGTGTGGTGTGGTGTGGTGTGTGTGGTGTAGTGTGATGTGGTGTAGTGTGGTGTAGTGTAGAGTGGTATGGTGTGGTGTAGTGTGGTGTAGTGTAGTTGTAATGTGTGGTGTGGTGTAGTGTGGCGTAGTGTAGTGTGGTGTAGTGTGGTATGGTGTGTGTGTGGTGTGGTTGGAGTAGTGTTGTGTAGTGTTGTGTTAGCTGATGTGTAGTGTGGTGTGGTGGTTCTGTAGTGTAGTCTATGTAGTGTGTGTGGTGTGTGTGGTGTAGTGTAGTGTAGTGTAGTGTGGTATGGTGTGGGTTGTGTGTGGTGTGGTGTGGTGTGGCGTGGTGTGTAGTGTGGTGTAGGGTGGTGGAGTGGAGTGTGGTGTGGTGTAGTGTAGTGTGGTGTAGTCAAGTCAAGTCAAAATTGTATTTCCAGATGGTACATTGAATAAGCAATGCATTTGCTTTTTTTCATCAAGCCATCTATCTAAGAACAAATTTCTTAATGATTATACTGAAATACTACATTATTGCATCCTTTACCATTGAATTAAACGAGTAAAAAAAGGAAAATCGATAGGGTAATACATTGAAAATACAAATTACCACATATACATATACACGCACACACATACTCATACACACCTGCGCGCGTGCGCGCTCACGTCCACACACACATTTAAATAAAGAATGTTTTAAGAATTTTTAAAAAATCATAAAACGTCAGGACAAAAATTACTTCACCTACTGTTTCATCCATTCTTTCACGTTTATACTTTAGATAACAAAAAGGTACAGGAACAAAACGTTAGAAAATACTAGACATTCGTTGCATCATTATTGACAATATTGCCTTCAATGACCTTCCTCCTCTCCTCCTCCACCCAGCAAACGTTTTCTTTTTATGCGCTCATACTCTTCAAATAGCGCTTTTTAAAACTAATATATTCACACAATAACTATCAAACAAGCACGATAAGTCAAGTAAGACAATATAATGTACTGTAATGTAGTATGGTGTGGTGTGGTGTAGTGTGGTGTGGTGTGGCGTAGTGTAGTGTGGTGTAGTGTGGTGTAATGTGGTATGGTGTGGTGTGGTGTAGTGTAGTGTGGTATGGTGTGGGGTGTGTGTGGTGTAGGGTGGTTGAGTAGTGTGGTGTGGTGATAGTGTGGCGTGGTGTGGTTTAGTGTGGTGGGGTGTGGTGGAGTGGGAGTGTGGTGTTGGTGTGGTGTGGTGTAGTGTTGATGAGTGGTGTGGTGGTGGTGTAGTGGAGTGTGGTGTAGTGTAGTGTGGGTGTGTGTGGTATGGTGTGGTGTTGTATTGTGTGGTTTGGTGTGGTGTAGTGTGGAGTGGTGTGTTTGGTGTGGTTTAGTGTGGTGGAGTGTAGTGTGGTGTATGTGGTGTGATGTGGTGTAGTGTGGTGTGATGTGCTGTAGTGTAGTGTAGTAGTATAATGTACTGTAATGTAGTGTGGTGTGGTGTAGTGTAGTGAAGTGTAGTGTGGTGTTTGTGTAGTGTAGTGTAGTGTGGTGTTGTGTAGTGTAGTGTAGTGTGGTGTAGTAATAATGTAATGCAGTGTGGTGTTGTGTAGTGTAGTGTAGTGTGGTGTGAAGTAGTGTAGCGTATGTTTTGTGTAGTGTTGTGTAAGTAGTGAGGTGTAGTGTAGTGTAGTGTACTGTAGAGTAGTGAAGAGCAGCATTGTGCTAGACTGCTTTGTATTGTATTGTATTGTATTTGTTGCGTTGTGTAGTTTAGTATTTTATGTTGTCTAGTGCTGCATTATTCTGCACTTCATCGTTTGTGTACAATCGCGCTTTGATTTGTTGCTTTACAAGATTCAGCGCTATATAAATTCCATACATTATTATTATTATTATTATTATTATTATTATTATTATTATTATTATTATTATTATTATTATTATGTGTTGTAAGGCATTGTGTGCTGCACTGTATTATATTGTGTTGTGTTCCATTATATTGCATCGTGTTGTATTGTTTAGTGTTCGTATGTTTAATGTATTGTGTTGTGGAATTTTGTATTATATTGCAATGCATTGTATTATGTAACGTATTGCATTGCACTGTTTTGTATTGCAATGCACTGATTTGTATTGTATATCCTTGCATTTTACTGTATTGTATCACCGTGCAGTGCATTGTCTTGTACTGTACTGATTTACAGTATTGTCTATGTTACAGTTTACTTTTTTCATCTGTCAACATGAATTCCCGTTACAGAATTGTAACATACGTGAATCTCTTGTTGTCCTCGGAGATTTTTAAAACAAATTTACGTGTGTTAAGTACATTTTATGATGTCCATTAAAAAAAAGAACAACTAGTTTGGTTTGATTCTATCTCCCTCTCTTCTCTCTTCTCTCTCTTATCCTTCTCTCTCACTCTCTCTCTCTCTCTCGTCTTCTCGTATATATATATATATAATATATATTATATAATTATATTATATAATAATATATATATATATATTTTAATATATATATGTGGTTTGTGTGTGTGTGTGAGTGGTGTGTGTGTGTTGTGTGTGTGTTCGAAATAACCACTCTGATAGGGAACAAATACAGCTGCAGAAAAAAAAAAAAAAAAAAAAAAAGGGTAAGGGGTGGCGCAGCCTAATGGCGACGCTTTCTCCCGCTCTCCCCGGGGAGAGCAGCCCGAATTTCACGGAGAGAAATCTGCCGTGACTTAAAGTGGTATGAAATACAATCTGAGCGCTTTGATTTGTTGCTTTACAAGATTCAGCGCTATATAAATTCCATACATTGTTATTATTATTATTCCGTAAAAGAGAATAATCGCTCATGTCTACAGGATACTGACCAAACACAGTATGTCTCAGCAACAACAACAAAAATTATCCGTTAAACAATAATTGGAAAGATAGAGGCATGCCTAAAGATCTGAAGATCAAAATTGTCAAAGCACTAATCTATCATGTATTGCTGTATGGGTCAGAAGCCCGGGCACCACGAACACTGGAAAGTGACCAAACAAACACAGCCGAAATGGAGTTCGACAGGCCATGTCCAAGAGTCAAATGGTCAGACAGAAGAACAACATTTAACGACAGCATTCTCAATGAACTCTCAGTATAAAGTACAGATGTTAGCTGAAATCGATAAACGCAGACTTGAGCGATGTTGGTCATGCAAACAGACGCACACAAACAAACCTGACGAAGACAGTTCTCCAAGTCAAGGTTGAGGACAGGAGCAAAAAAAGAGGCAGACTTGCTAACATGCATCCTGCAGTGAAAACATCACTGACGTCAGCGGTATTGGGGAGAAAGGGAAAGTGGGGGGGGGGGTGGGGGTGGGGAGGAGTGGGGGGTGGGGAGGGGTACAGGAGATCGTAGAAATCACAGCCCACAGAGAGGAAGACAGTTAATTACCGCGACGTTACGTGAAGCTCCTACTGCTGGAAGGGGCGACAGAGATACGTGACGGCTGACAAGGTGTTTGTTGTTTTTTCTTTCTCTTAAGGATGTCTCTGTGTGTGCATTCATTCTTCTTTGTGTAGCTACATCAGTCTCCTAAGAACTCCACACTGGAACTCTGTAATGTGGGTGCTCTTCCGCGTGCGTCAGCTCAGAACAGACGCCATCGAACACCACTACAGTGACCCAGCACCACAGTGCAGGGTCATTCTGGTTGGTGGCCCTCCGTGGGCCTAACAGAGACAAGCTCCATGTGGACTCCTGGCCCTGAGGATATGACAGGACAAACCTGGGCGTGGACGTGACGGAGATAGGGAACGAGCGGCGCAAGAACAGCGGGCCAGGATTGCCACAGAAGATGAGGCAGCAGCCAACAGAAAGAGAGGAAGAAAAAAAGTCCACATTACAGATACATCAACACAACGTCATCCACTACAAAGGTGAAGCTGCTTAATCACACGGGATATGTTTGTTTCCATACCTCACCGAACAGAGACACGAATGTCGGGTAGCGAGTATGATCGAAGAGGGTTAAGGCACTTGCAGGTCTGCACACATGTTGATCTGGAAGATCGTTCAAATCCCCACCTCTGATCCAAGAGAAACTGCCAAGGCAATAACTCGAGACTTCAGACCTCACAGAGTGTGATGTCACACGTTCTGTTCTTTTCAAGCATCATACACATTAATTTTAGCTTACTGATTCTTGTTAACAAAATGAAATAAGGACAACGATTTTCTCTCTGTCTGCTTTCTTTGCTTGGGTCTTTTTTCTTTTGTATTTTTTCTTTTCTTCTTTTTCCAGTCTTCTTTCTTTTTTACTTTTCCTTTGTTTCTTCTCTGTTCTTTTCTATCTTTTTTCTTTCTCTAGTTTTTCTTTCTTTCATTTTCTTCTTTTTTACTTTTCCTCTCTGCCTTTCTTTGTTTCTGTTTGTTTGTCTTTCTGTCTTTCTTTGTTTTTCTTTCTTTCTTTGTTCCTTTCTCCGTCCTTCTGTCAGTCTCTTCTCTTCTTTCTTTCTGTCTTTTTTCTTTCTTTGTTTGTTTCTTTCTTTGTTTCTTTCTTTCTGCCCTTCTTTCCTTCTCTTCTTTCTTTATTTGCCCTATATTTCCTTTCAGTCTTTCCGCAATGTCATGAATGCTCCTATCATTATACCCCACCCATATTTTAATTTGAGAAGTTTGGCGTGAAACCCCCCCAACACTTTTGATACCCTTTAGAATCCATTTCAGATGACGTGTCGCCCAGTAGGGGGGTCATACAACAACCAGCACGGGGTGTTCAGATTTCACGGGTCAGGGAAGCAATGTCAGGGGGGAATCATTTTCCTCTGTGTCACCGGCTAGCGGCAACAGCGGTACAAGACAGCCAGCGGCAGAAGGGTGGTAAGAGCAGAAGAAAGGAAAGGAAAGAAAAGATAGGCCGGAATGTCAACAGCACAGAACGTAGGAGAAGAAGAACTACAAAAAAAGCAGGCGTCAGATTCTTCAAAGACACGGGCTTTATGTTTCATCTTTTTCCCCCCCTTTCTGTTTAATCATATTTAGTTCACTTTTGCTGCATTTCCTCTCCCAATCCGGACGCCTACCATCGGAAATGACTGAAGACATCCATCGAATCCTTGCGCTTTGTGAGTCAGTTATGAGCTGGCGGAGAGGGTGGGGGTGAAGGTGGAGGGGGTGGGGTGAGGTGAAAACAGATCAAAGTATTCTGATTTACAACGGAAGCAAACAAACTGTTGTCTGGTCTACCACAGCCTTCCTTTAAGTTTAATCCAAAACTCGGTGTCGTGGTAATTCGATGCCCTAAACCTGATGACATCCCCCGGATATGCTACATATTTACTTATCAATATCAGGAGTGGGGGGGGGGGGGGGGTGTGTTCTTTTCTTAAAGCTGTACACAATCTTTCGATAGGATGTTTTAAACTCTTGGATGGTTAATCCACCAACTGGGATGCAAGATTTGGTGGTCATCTGGTGCTTCAATCACTGTCAAGATCTAGATCAGTATCTAGAACCGCATACACACGGGGACTGGATGTAAAAAAAAGTACATGAGTGCTTATTCCATTATCCTCGATATTAAAAAGAAAGTCATCTGAGCGCTTTGATTTGTTGCTTTACAAGATTCAGCGCTATGTAAATTCCATACATTATTATTATTATTATTTTTATTATATTATTATTATTATTAGATCTAACACTCACTTTGGGCAGGTGAACGCACCCGGGGTAGTCTAACGGAAGGAAGCCTGACACAGACAGTCACAGGTCATTTGTTTCCTCGGGTGACTTGTAAAAGCGCAGCACGACATTCCCGTCCAGTGTTGCCAGTGTCTGATCGTCCGTCTGACTCACCTAAGATCTAGTTTGTAGGAACATTTTTTCTCACTCCTAAAGAGTTGAGATCAAATTAAAATTCTACTATTACAGTTATCATTAACGATGTACTGAAATAAAGAAGACAGCATTGCATGTTTATATGTGGGTTGTTTTTTTCATACCGCTATGTTAAAGTATGCCTGGTTTCTGGTCTCTTTCTGTTTTTGTGCCGAATCCGTGTGAAATCACAGTAGCCGGCAGAATGACGGGGTGTGTGGTGGTTGAAGAGGTATAGTGATAATCTTCGCTCAGACTGGGTACCAGCTCAGCACGGCTATATGGCTCATTGTCCAGAGAGAAGGAATGGGGAGGGAGGGAGGGATACACGGACAGAATTATACATAGAAGCTCGATTCGTGGCTTCCTCCCACATAGTTCCTCTGTGCCTATCATTATGATCACCAACATCATCATCATCATCATCATCATCATCATTATTATTATTTTTTTTATTATTATTATTATTATTATTATTATCTTTATTATTATTATTATATGTATTATTATTATCATCATCAGTAGCACTAGAAGTAGATCAATACAATTTTATTAACACTGTCACTATCATGAAGGGAGATAACAGCTGAAAAAAGAAAATCTCTCTCTCTCACTCTCTCTCCTCACCACACACAAACACACACACACACACACACACACACACACACACACACACACACACACACACACACACACACACACACACACACACACACACACACATTAAAAGAACCCACCGCAACAAGAACATTTCCATGGGAAAATTCTGTAGAAAAAAGGCCACCCTGATATGGAAACAGCTACATATTAAAGTGGTATACCATCCAATCCGATCCAGTCCAGTCCAATACAACACAACACAACACACACACACACACACACACACACACACCACACACAACACATCACACACACCACACACACACACACAACACACACACACACACACACACACACACACTTGCACACATTCTCAACATGTCTTACCGCCCAAAGAATACTTATTAATAGGTATAACACAAAGAATGCAGAGCACTGAGGGATAGGCTTTAATGATTAAGCTGAGCTGCCAAAGGGGCCTGAACATCATACTTCACAGAATGATAGTCCCTATGCTCAGTGTGGCATGAAGCTGGGGAAATTTGCCCTCAGACCAACACCCACCCACCCACACAAGTCTTCTTCCCCAGTCTTTTATTTGCATGATTGCCTTGTAGGGTAGTATAATGACATGTGGGCCCTTTGTTGTGAACTTCAGTTACTATTGCAAGGAGGCTTATTACTTAGCGATTTGTTCCTGCTTCATAGGTTTTTTGGAGATTTCCCCCCCCCCACCCCCCGGTATAGTGTGTGTGTGTGTGTGTGTGTGTGGTGTGTGTGTGTGTGGTGTGTGTGTGTGTGTGTGTGTGTGTGTGTAACAAACAAATGCTGGAGAGAGCGAGGATAATGGACATACAATCTTTGAAGATACCTCACAACATAGGTTGCTACATGTGGTTTTTAATGTAAAAAAATCTCTCTCTCTCTCCCACACTTACACACACACACACACACACACCCAACACACACACACACACACACACACACACCACACACAACACCACACACAATCCCGTCTAAAATCACTAAATGTGAATAGACGTTAAACTGAATATATCACACACACACACACACACACACACACACACACACACACACACACACACACACACACAAAACACACACACACACGCACCACACACACGCGCACGCGATGCTTTCATCAAAGTTACAACGAGTAAAACACACGTTCAGTCAACATCCGAACAAAGTTGGAATACAGAAGAAAGAAAAAACCCACACCATAAAATATTCAACACATGAAATGACGACACAGATAAATCATGTATCCATCAATACATACTAAAGAATGCATGTTTAAAAAAATAAATCCTTAAACTAGAGATAACAATCACACATGCAAACTTCATGGAGAACTAACTGGAAGGACTGAACCAACACATGACATGATACAGCACTGGACTGTCAAATGAATGCTTCGTGTCTATTGACAAACACAAAAACAACCCATTTACAATAAAAGAGAAGTCGTCATATAGTTGTATTTTATCATGATGTTCATTTTTTGAACCTCCGATTTAGTGTGTGTTTAACATTGTTGATCATTACTATATTCATTTTTTAAAAAAACACACAAAAGATACAAACTGAATAAAAGACTACACGAAATCTACGGTGCAGTGCTATAGTGTGTGTGTGTGTGTGTGTGTGTGTCAAACAAATGGCTGGAGAGAGAACTAAAATATAAATATGAAATGGAAAAGCTGGAGCACTGCAAACAAATGCAGTTTACTCATTTTCAAAAAAAATTGGTTCCAGTACATAAACTTAGCAGAAAGTTGAGTACCATTTCAAAATATTAGTAAATTTCTGTATGTAATCCTTGACAACGAAAATGATGATTGATTCTTTATGTACTTTGTGTAGCTAGTAGCCTTGTACACCTGTAAAATGGAAATGATGTAATGTTGTCTGGATGAAAAGTTAATTTGCTTGTTTTGAACTGTATATGTATGTCAATCAAAAATATTTTTTTATTTAAAAATCTACGGTACAACACAGAACAGCTGAAGCCCCCCCACGCTTTACACAAACAAGAAAA
>CM054140.1:25697145-25702145 GCA_028751875.1 Rapana venosa
GCCAACACAACACAGCACAAACAAAACAAAACAAAGATAGACAAAGTGTAAGACGAGAAAGACAATGAAAAGAGACAGGCAAAAGAAAGTAAAGGGATGGTGGATGGATGGATGGAAAGAGTGAGAGAGAGAGAGATAGAGACAGACAGAGAGACAGACAGAGACAGACAAACAGAGACAGACAGAGACAGTGAGAGGAAAGAGACAGAAATGGAGAGACAGAGAAACAAAGAGAGACGCAGACAGAGGAGAAACTGGCAAACAGAGAGACACACAGAAGAGACAGAGAGAGAAAGAGAGAGAGGGAGGAGGAAGGAGGAGCAGATATATATAATATATATATATAATATATATATGATATATAATATAATATATATATATATATATTTAGAGAGAGACAGAAAGACAGACAGAGAGAAACAGAGAGAGAGATACAGAGACAGACAGACAGACGAATGGACAGACAGACACACACACAGAGCAACAGACAGATAAAGACAGACAAGCAGAGACAGATAGACAGAAAGACAGAGAGAGAGAGAGAGAGAGAGAGAGAGAGAGAGAGAGAGAGAGAAGAGAGAGGGGTTGAGGGGGAGGGAGAGACACAGGCAGGCACAGACAGAGACAGAGATGAGAGAGACAGAGCAACAGCAGACAAATCCTGACAAACAAACAAACAGAAACAAACTACTACACACACACACACACACACACACACAACACACACACAGAGAGAGAGAGAGAGAGAGAGATGAGAGAGAGGGAGAGAGAGGAGAGAGGAGAGAGAGAGAGGAGAGAGAGAGAGAGAGAGAGAGAGAGAGAGAGAGAGAGGGGGAGAGAGAGCCACGACACTCGGAATTTCACTTATTACAATACTTCCACTTCTCCAAGATGCACCAAATACTGGGACAAAACAAAAAAACAAAACAAAATCCCTCAAAACAACCAGACAAGAAAGAAAAATCATAACTCGTCAAATACCGCACATACCAAAACGTACAAACCACAACACATTACGACACTTTTCTTCTTTCACTCCCTTTCATTTTCCTCTGTCTCGCAGGTACATGGTAACTCAGCTCACCTGGCAGTGGCGGTGTCACCATCCATCACTGCTGTGCACAGTCCCCCGCAATTCCGGGCTGTTCTCACCTTGTGTGTACAGGCTGCACTGACACAGGGAGCCAAGCTGCATGGATTCCTGTACACCAGAACAAGATCGTAAAATCCTCGAAGACGTTTTGTAACGGAATGCTCATCATTTCAGACAGTTGTGTTTAACATTTTTGTGTGTGAAAAAGGATGAAAGAAAAAAACAAACAAACAAATAACACCCCCCCCCCTCTAACCAAAACAAACAAACGAACAAAGAAAACATACAGACAAAAGCCCAAGAACCAAACACCACCAACGAAAGGAAACCGCAGTGGAATAGGAGATATCCATTTTGAACGTTTGAAGATGGGTATGATGAAAATAAGAATTCTTGACTTGATTCAAGTTCAAAGTCAGCCAAGTGAATGCTTGGGGAAAGATGGATATGTATGTATGTATGTATGTATGTATGTATGTATGTATGTATGTATGTATGTATGTATGTATGTATGTATGTATGTATGTATGTATGTATGTATGTATGTATGTATGTATGTATGTATCTTTACGTATGTATATATGTATGTATGTCTGTCTGTAGGGTCTGTCTGTCTGTCTGTATATAATTATAAGCACGTAGGAACAACACACACACACACACACACACACACACCCCACACACACCACACACACACACACACACACACACACACACACGAAAGAAAGAAAAAAATGAAAAAAAAAAAAAGACAGAAAAAGGAGGCAGAGAGATAGATAGGACAGAGAGACAGAGACAGCTTATGATTGAAGAAGAAAAACCACAAAGAAAGGGGGAAAAAAAAGAAAAAAATCAATAAATAATCGCAAGGCATTTTTAAGACACACATTCCACAACCTATTGAAAGGAGTAGCAGGGGGAAACGAACAGAAAATTTACGAAGTACTTCAATATTGCACAATCATAATCATAGTAATCAGTTCTTAAACACCCAGCCCACTGAATGTTCTCAATAAATTCCCCCTCTCAACAAGTCCCTGATTTCAATACCACGACCAAAACCAAAACAAAACCACAACCAAAAAAGGCAAAGTTTATTCAGAAATATGAAAGAGGGAGCCGATTTAAAAGGAGAATGTAGGATGTTTTATATAACTTCCATGTCTGAATCCTAACAATGCACTTGAGTCAGGGAAGAGGAGGCCGCTCTGACTTACTGTGGCACTACTGATCAACACGAACAAACAGAACAGACAGGTTTAGAACAAAGAAGCTATTTCCATTCTGACGATTCTTTGCCCGTATTCAAACCGTGTCATACCACAGCATTATTTTCAGATAAAGAAGCAACAACAAAGAGCGGACGATGCCTTCGTGGGGCTAACAGTCTTATCAATGTTGTTTTGGATGTTTCAGGAGCGAAAACATCCCCAAGCTGGCTCCACAATACCCACATAGTTTGCTGCACACCATAAAATGCTAATACTTCTGTCAAATATTTAAGATAAACAGACGATTCCTGACTTGTTTTTTTCATCTGGATGTTTTATCTGATGTGATTATTTGATATCAAACTGTTTTTATCAGGCTTCATTTATTTACAGCTTTGCTGTCATACTATATAATCATGTTTTCATTTTGTTTGTTTATCTGCGTGGTTACTTCCTTTTTCGATGTTATTCTGATTGTCATGTTATCAATTACTGATAACAGTTCATTTAGTATCCATTTTTGATTTGGTATTTGTACAATGTTTGGTGTTACATAAAATGTCTGTCGTTGCATTTGTTTGTTACAAATGTTTCCAACAGACAGAGCACGATACAAGTTGTAGGCTTGTTTGACAAAATGATGTACTGGATGATATTGTTTTGACGCTTTTCGAATAAACACGTTTTGAACAAAATAACTGGGGGCAGTGTGGTATAGTGGTTAAGGCATCAAACTCATAATCTGACAGTAACTTAGGGTGGGGGTTTAAGCCTCCACTGAGGGCTCTGTTCAACGGTATGCCCCCCCCCCCCCCCCCCCTCTCCCCCGAATTAACGTATGGTACGGACTCCACTCCCCTGAACGATCTTCGGATGAAACTATAAACCAAAGTCCTGTGTAGGAGAGCACAGGCCGGACATCTCGTGCCCACGTTCAAGACCCTGTCTCCATCTTTCGTGGCAGAGTAGGCCAGCCAAGGCCAGTAGTGTAGAGAAGCACAACTATCCAGCATGTTCCTCCAGGTACACATACAGCTTGCCCAACACACAGCGCCTGACTGACTCAGTGTAGTGTAGTGTAGTGCAGTGTAGTGCAGTGCAGTGCAGTGTAGTGTAGTGCAGTGCAGTGTAGTGCAGTGTAGTGTAGTGTAGTGTAGTGTAGTGTAGTGTAGTGTGGTGTGGTGTGGTGTGGTGTGGTGTAGTGTAGTGTAGTATAGTGCAGTGTAGTGTAGTGATAGTGTAGTGCAGTTGCAGTGTAGTGTATTGTAGTGTAGTGCAGTGCAGTGTCAGTGTAGTGTAGTGTAGTGCAGTGCAGTGCAGTGCAGTGCAGTGCAGTGTAGTGTAGTGTAGTGCAGGCATTGTAGTGTAGTGTAGTGCAGTGTAGTGCAGTGTGTGTAGTGTAGTGTAGTGCAGTGCAGTGCAGTGCAGTGTAGTGCAGTGCAGTGTAGTGTAGTGCAGTGTAGTGTAGTGCAGTGCAAGTGCAGTGCAGTGCAGTGAGTGCAGTGTAGTGCAGTGTAGTGAGTGAGTGGGGAGTGCAGTGTAGTGCAGTGTTAGTGTAGTGCAGTGTAGTGCAGTGCTGCAGTGTAGTGGTAGTGCAGTGCAGATGCAGTGCAGTGTAGTGTAGTGTAGTTTTAGTGTAGTGCATAGTGCAGTGCCAGTGTAGTGCAGTGTAGTGCAGTGTAGTGAGTGTAGTGCAGTGCATTGTAGTGTATGCAGTGTATGTAGTTAGTGTAGTGCAGTGCAGTGCTAGTGGAGTGGTAGTGAGTGCAGTGTAGTGCAGTGCAGTGCAAATGGTAATGTTGTAGTGGTAGTGAGTAGTGTATGTTGCAGTGGCAGTGTAGTGAGTGTAGTGTAGTGCAGTGATTTGTGCAAGTGCAGTGCAGTGCAGTTAGGGAGTGTAGTGTAGTGTAGTGGAGTGTAGTGCAGTGCAGTGCAATGGAGTGGAGTGGAGTGTAGTGAGGTGCAGTGCAGTGCAGTGCAGTGCAGTGTAAATGTGAGTTTTAGTGCAGTGAGTAGTGTAGTTGTAGTGTATTGTAGTGTAGTGTAGTGTAGTGTAGTGTATTGTAGTGTAGTGTAGTGTAGTGTAGTGTAGTGTATTGTAGTGTAGTGTAGGCAGTGTAGTGTAGTGTAGTGCAGTGTAGTGCAGTGTATGTAGTCAGTGAGTGTAGTGCAGTGCAGTGCAGTGTAGTGTGTAGTGGGGGTGTTAAAGTGTAGTGGTAGTGTAGTGTAGTGCATTGCAGTGTAGTGCAGTGTATTGTAGTGCAGTGTAGTGTAGTGTAGTAGTATTGGTAGTGCAGTGTAGTGTAGTGTAGCTGTAGAGTGTAGTGTAGTCAAGTGTGTGCAGTGTAGGAGGCAAGTGTAGTCAAGTCAAAAGTGGTTTTAGACATGCGAAAAGTTAGGGTGAATGTAGGTCAATGGAATGCAATGTACTGGCAATGAATGTAGTTTTTGGTGTAAAGTCTTCTCACTCCACCCGTCCCAATGGAAAGTGGAGCAAAAAGCGTGCCATACGCCCCCCCACTGCATACCCCCCTATTCCCTACCCCCATCGCAGATGTAGAATATGTACGTAAATGCAAAAAAGAAAAAATCATAATAACTAAATAAAAACCCCTAGTTCAAGTGTACTGAGTTAATTATCTTGATAATGTAGTGTTGTAGTTTTCGTGTAGCTAAAACGAAAGAGAAACATTAAC
>CM054140.1:25704645-25712145 GCA_028751875.1 Rapana venosa
TGTTGTGTGGTTTTGCTGCGATACGCATGGAGATCAGTCTACTTGAGATTGGGGTACAGCTGGATGTCAGAACAATGCTCCAAGGTTGAGAAGGCAATGGCGAAAGGAGACAGCAAGGAGGCCTACCAGACCATCAAGATACTAACCAAGTCCCAGCAGCCAAACACCTCCGTTATTGAAGACAAAGAGGGGTCAGTCCTTACTGAGAGCGCCACTATCACGAAGAGATGGACAGAATATTGCAGAGACCTATACAACTACAAGCTGAAGGCTGATCCGAACAAACTCCACGAGCAAGATCCCAGACCATCAGATCCTGAAAGCACACAGGTGCTGGAGGAAGAGATAGAAGAAGCAGTAAGATCCTTGAAAGGAGACAAGTCACCAGGGATTGACAACATCACGGCTGAGCTCATCAAGTACGGAGGCCCAGAGATGATCAAGGCACTAACAATCATCTGCCAACGCATCTGGACCAGCAAAGAGTGGCCTGAACAGTGGACCCAATCCATCATAGTTCCACTTCCAAAGAAGGGAGACCTGAAGAAGTGCCAAAATTACAGAACAATCAGTCTGATAAGCCATCCTAGCAAAGTTATGCTACGCATTGCCTTGAACAGACTGAAACCACAAGCAGAAGAAATCCTATCAGAAGAACAGGCAGGATTCAGACCAGGTCGAAGCACTGTCGAGCAGATTCTTCAACATCAGAATGCTCATAGAGAAGCACCCCCAACATCAACTACAGCTCTACACAACTTCATTGACTTCAAGAAGGCCTTTGACCGAGTGTGGCAAGAAGCTCTGTGGCAAGTCATGAGAGACTATAACTTCGACGAGACCTGATTCAAGTCATCCAGGCGCTGTATGACAGCTCCAACAGCGCAGTCCTCATGGGTGGAGAAATCGGGGAGTTCTTCCAGACCCTTTAGTTGGAGTTCGACAAGGCTGCCCGCTATCCCCCGTTCTTTTCAACGTGTTCCTGGAGAACAACATGCAGGAGGCCCTCCTTGACTTCAAGACCACAATCACAATAGGAGGAAGGCCAGTCTGCAATCTTCGATTCGCAGACGATATTGATCTCATGGGCCGCGGTGAAGAAGAACTCCAGGATCTCACCACCAGACTGGAAACATCAGCCAATGCCCACGGTATGGAGATCAGCACGGAAAAGAGCAAGATCCTAGTGAACAGTACCACACCGACCACTCCCACCAGCATCAAGATGAGTGGCGAGACACTAGAGGAGGTGGAAACTTTCAAGTACCTTGGAGCAGTCATCACCAAAGAAGGTACGAGCACACAAGAGGTGAAGATCAGACTTGCTGTGGCACTCTCCTCCATGACTAAGGCGAAAGTGTGGAGAAACCATAACATCAGAACCCACACTAAGGTCAGACTCTACAAGGCACTCGTCACATCCATTGCCTTGTACAGCTGTGAAGCATGGATACTTACTGCCGATTTAGAACGTCGCATTCAAGCCTTTGAGATGAAGTGCCTCAGGCGGATCCTGAACATCACCTACAGAGACCGTAAAACCAATGACTACGTCTGGCAGCAGATCGAGGCACTGGCTGGCAAACAAGAACCATTGCTAGATACAGTCAAACGGAGGAAACTGAAATGGTTTGGCCACACAACAAGGCATAACAGCCTGTCAAAGACAGTCCTGCAGGGAATGGGGGAAGGAGCAAGGAGGCAGGGACGACCACGCAAAAGCTGGATATCCAACATCAAGGAGTGGACCGGCCTCACTGTACCAAACCTCCTGAAAGCAGCCCAGGACAGAACCATTTGGCGGTCCACTTGCAGCGTCCGTGCGGGTACCCCAACGGTCGTCCCGACCAAGGGATGATGATGATGATGATGACGATACAATACGATTACAATTCAGTCAACAACTACATTAGGTCAAAAGTTTTATTTACAATACAATACAATATACTACAATACAATAATACTACAATACAATACAACAAAACAAACACAAAAAACAACACCATACACATAATGCAAACCATTTCTTCACAACATAATAAACACAGCACAATACAACACAATAAACACAGCACAATACAATGCAACACGACACAATACAATACAACACACACAAAAACAACACAACACAACGAACGATTTGCTTCAGACAAAAATTGATTTTTGTTTCTATGAAAAACGAACATACCCCCATTCTTCTGCCCCCCACCCCCCCCACCCCCAATGACCTTTCCCTCCCCCCCCCCCCCCCCCCCCCCCCACCCCCACCCCCCACTCCCTACCCCCTTTGCCTCCTCCTCGCCCCTATAAGCCTTGAAGAGAGAAACCAGTTTGTATAATTCTTTGAGTTTGCTTAGCATGTACTCCTAACAAGAGGACTAAGAGGGTGGTTGGAAAAAGAAGGCTAGGTGCATTTAGGTGCACAAGCACCCTTAAGAAGAATGAATGGGAGAAAGGCGTGACTGTGTGTAGGCCAGTACTGCAGTGGCTTCATTGAAGTTTCGCCATCTTCACGTTCATAAACTGGTTATAATAACATAGGATAGGCTCTCTCTCTCTCTCTCTCTCTCTCTCTCTCTCTCTCTCTCTCTGTCTCTTTTCTATCTGTGTCAGTGTCTATGCCTGTCCATGTCTGTTTGCCTGACTGTCTGTCTATCTGTCTGTCTCTCACTCTCTCTGAGTCTCTTTATGTCTGTCTGTCTGTGTCTGTCTGCTTGTGTCTCTGTCTGTCTGTCTGTCTGTCTCTCTCATGATCACACATTAATGTAAGACCAACTTAATCCAGCATTTTTGTTCAGCAGTTTGGCACTCAAGTCATTGAAATCAGTTTTACATAGTTTAACATTTTTTAAATACACAAAAAACATTATATACAATATTCAATACCGATAAAAGGCTTTATATATAGGCTTTGATTTGTTGCTTTACAAGATTCAGCGCTATATAAATTCCATACATTATTATTTTATTATTATTTATTATATATATATATATATATATATATATATATATATATATATATATATATATATATATATATATATACCTTTCTTTTAAAGAGAAGAAAACTGTATTACTTTTTGTTATTTAAAAGAAAAGCATATCCCACATCAATTGTACAAAAAATACAATGAATACAGGGCAAAACACTGTAGACTATACAGCGCACACGGGAAAAGGGGTGTTGATGTCATGCTTTTCTTTTTGTTTTCTTTGATGCAATGCTTCTCTTAGAAATTCCTGCTAGCAATTTACTAATTTCTTGCCGCGCTTCCCGATGCTTTTAACGCTTATCTTAATGTTTGAATATAACTTATAATTAACAAATCAAAAACAAAACACAACAACAAAAATATCGACTTGACAAGGACAAATCAAAAGAACAAAATTACAGTAAAGCAAAGCAAACACAAAAAATACCACCACCAACCCCCCCCCCCCCTCCAAAAAAACAACAACAAAAAACAACCCCCCCCCCCCCCAACAAAACAAACAACAAAACAAAACAAACAAAAAAGAAAACCCAACCCAAAATAAAAAATAAATTAAAAAAAAGAAGGTAATGATAAAGAATACAGAACAAGAGTACGAGTCAGACAAGCAAACTGTTCGAAACCAAACATTACAATAACAACTCGTTCATCAATACAACAATACCCTCTAAACACTTTTCAACAGATTTTCATTGGCAGCCTTCAATCTCTGAAAGGAAGGAAGGTGGCAGGATGGTTAAGATGTTCGCCTGCCAACAAGTAAACCGTGAGGTTGTGGGTTCGATTCCCAGCCTCCCTTTTTCTTCCCAGTTTGACAAAAAAATCGAACTAAATGTCAAAGTCCTTCGGATGAGACTATAAACCGAGGCCCCGTGTTCCAACGCATGCAGAACATCTTGCGCACACGTTAAATCCTGTTCCGCTTTTCCGGAAGAGTAGGCCATTGTGTGCTGGTGGAAACTGATGACAAAATTTACAAAACCGCATACACACGGGAACTGGATGTAAAAAAGCACATGAGTGCTTATTCCATTATCCTCGATATAAAAGAATAAACAAATAAATAAATAAATAAATAAAAAGACTATGGAGTTGCTCTCTCTATGACTACTAATAATAACAAAATCGTCAACTATCAAAACTCCCAACAAAAATGACGAAACGGTGCAGTAATTATCGTCACATCGCTTCACTCAGGCAGCGCCACGTAGTAAGCGGTAACGTTGCAGAAGATGATTTATGGAAGGCTAGATCCTGTTCCTTCTCCAACAGATCTAAAGAAAACGTATGGTAGTAAGTAGCCTTACAGAAAACGTCCAGACCTGCAAAACTGTTCCGGGCTTTTCCATTGTGCTGCAATGTCAAGGCTGACCTACTTTGGATATTTTTAGAACTTGACAAATGTTAGGACTTTAAATTTTTTTTAAATTCTACTGTGAATGAGCGTTTCTGGGGACATTTTTGGGTACATGTGTGGTGTGTGTGTGTGTGTGGGGGGGGGGGGGGGAGGCGACAGGCAAGGGTGGTGTGGTGTTGTGTGTGTGTTATTCATTTTTATTTCGAGGATAATGGAAAAAGGGGTAATGTGCTTTTCTACATCCAGTCTCCTGTGTATGCAGTTTTGTCAAGTTTTGTCACTGCATGAGAGAGAGAGAGAGAGAGAGAGAGAGAAGGCAAGACAAGGGGTTGGGTGGCGGACAGGGGAGTGTGTGTGTGTGTGTGTGTGTGTGTGTGTTATTCTTTTTTTCGAGGATAATGGAAAAAAGCGCTCATGTGCTTTTCTACATCCAGTCCTCGTGTGTATGCAGTTTTGTCAATTTTTATCACCTGCATGAGATGAGAGAGAGAGAGAGATAGAGTGAGAGAGAGAGAGAGAGAGAGAGAGAGAGAGAAAACTGAACTATTGATATTTTATTGAGAGTAAATGGATAAGCACAGGGCTTCTTTACACCATGCTCTCAGAGAGAGAGAGGAGAGAGAGAGAGAGAGAAGGCAAGGCAGGGCAAGGAAAAGTGTCTTTATTTTGAGGATAACAGACAAGCACTGACATATTTTATTCCATCAGTTCCCGCCCTTTTTAGGGATTGGTAGACTTGTATAGAGAGAACGACAAAATGCTGATGATGATTTTGATTTTTTTTTAAAGGTTACAGTTAAACATTTACATATATTTGTTTTCATCCCAGTCCTTGTCCTTTTCTTTTTAATTAACAGAGATTGAAAATAATACAAACTTAAAATAGTGCCAGAAAAAACAACACACACACACAACACACAGATAGATAGATGGCTTGATGAAAAAAAAAGCAAATGTCTGGAAAAAAAAAATTGAGTTTGATTGACTTTCACACACACACACACACACACAAACACACAACACACGTTAAAAAAAACAACACATAAGTGCTTATTCCATTATCCTCGATATAAAAGAATATTAAATAATACCAATTTAAAAGTTTTAATTCAAAAATTTTAATTTATAAAACACACACACTAAGAGAGAGTTAGAAGACAGACAGACGGAGACGATGGACAGACAGAGAGAGGACAGAGACATTGAGAGAGAGAGAGAGAGAGGAGAGAGGGATGAGAGAGAGAGAGAGAGAGAGAGAGAGACGAGAGAGAGAGAGAGAGAGAGGAAGGCAAGGCAAGGCAAAAGCCTCTTTAATTCGAGGATAACAGACAAGCACTGACGTACTTTATTCCATCAGTTCCCGCCCATTTTAGGGATTGGTAGACTTGTATAGAGAGAACGACAAAATGCCCATGTGATTTTGATTTTTTTTTTTTAAGTTACAGTTAAACATTTACATATATTTCTGTTCATCCCAGTCCTTGTCCTTTTCTTTTTAATGAACAGGGACTGAAAATAATACAAACTTAAAATAGTACCAACCACACACACACACACACACACACACTCAACAAACACAGAGATAGAAGAGGGCTTGATGGGGAAAAAAAGCAAATGCATTGCTTATTCAATGTACCCTCTGAAAATAAAAATTAGAATTTGACTTGACTTTCACATGCCAGCGGGTGCGCCGCGCGCGCACATGCGCGCGCGCACACACACACACACACACACACACACAAGTAAAAAGCACATAAGTGCTTATTCCATATCCTGGATATAAAGGATATAAAATAATAAAATTTAAAGTTTAGTTAAAAATTTTTAACTTAAACACACACACACTAAGAGAGAGTCAGACAGACAGACAGACAGACAGGCAGACAGACAGACAGACAGACAGAGAGAGATGAGAAGAGAGAGAGAGGAGTGAGATGAGAGAGACGAGAGGAGAGTTTTCAGAGAGAGAGAGAGAGAGAGAGAGGAGAGAGAGAGAGAGTAGGAGGAGAGAGTGAGTGAGAGAGAGAGAGAGAGAGAGAGGATCCAACAAATAGGACTAGAGGACAAAAGGAGAAAAATCAAACACGGGCAAAGATGCAGCTGGTATTTCATCATGCATAGGACACACCACACCATACCACCACCCTGCCTGCGACAGCAAGCTAAGCCTAGCAGAAAGCTGAATCAGTGCAAACATTGATACAATATGCACGCACGCACGCATGCACGCATACACACACACACACACACACACGGCTGGCTCTCCTCTGTCTGTCTGTCTGTCTCTCTCTCTGTGTCTCCGTCTCTCTCTCTGTGACTGTCTCTGTCTCTCTCAGTGTGTCAGTCCCAGTGGGACTACTGTATAAGCTGTAAGGTAAACCAACCACGCTCTCAGCCTATCTCTCTCTCTCTCTCTCTCTCTCTGATCGTGATTCAGCAGTTTGGGTCATGGTTGGGAAAACCCTCACCAGCTCGGGGACTCCCTTCTGTGTGAGGGTTGACAGTCTTACTAAATATAACTTCTGACGTCCTATTTATTGCTCTCTTTCTCTCTCATCTCTCTCTCTCTCTCTCTCTCTCTCATCTCTCTCTGTCTGTCTGTCTGTCTGTATGTCTCATCCGAATACACACACCACTGCGTTTATATATATATTATTTATATATTATACTATATATATATATGTTATATTATTATATATATATTTGTGTGTTGTAGTGTGTGTAGTATGTAGTATGTATGTATGTAGGTAGGTAGGTAGGTAAGTAGTAATGCGCTGCGCGGTGTGTGGTTCGGTATGTAGAGAGCGTAGAGTAGAGTAATGAGAGGAGGAGATGAGAGAGAGAGGAGAGAGAAGGAGGGAGATGAGAGAGAGAGAGAGAGTAGAGAGAGAAAACAATGAACAATGAACAATGAACAAAGTTTATCTTCTGGCCACCAGCCCCTAGAACGGGGTCAAACCAAGCGTATCAAAATGATGCCAAAACAAAACATGACATATATGGCAACTGCCAAGGCATAACTAATGTAACATGGGACTATCCAAAAATGAGACCAAATTATCTACTTTAAGCAGTTGTGCACATTAAACAGTTATTCAATATCCATTCTCCAAATTTTCAACATATTCCTGCCGTACTATCGAAGCATTG
>CM054140.1:25714645-25737145 GCA_028751875.1 Rapana venosa
TCCTTTTTATTTTCCCTTGGGGGGTTCCCCTTTTGCCGGGCCTTCGTTTTTGGCCCCCATTTCCCCGTTGTAAAAGGAAACGACGGGTAAGGAGTTTTTTTTTAAAATTCCCCTTTTTCCCTTAACTTTAAATTTTTAAAATGAGGTTTTCCCCCTCAAAATGGAGGGGCCTTTATTAACCCCTTAACTTTCACAAAAACATTTTTTAAATGGGTTTTCAAAGGGTTTTAAATATTGGTCGGAGGGGGTTTTTTTGGTAAGGTTTTTTGTTTTTTTTGGGTTTTTTCCCTTTTTTTTGGTTTTGGACTTTTTTGGGTTTTTTTCAAAAATTTAAAAATTAAAAGGTTTTTTCCCTGCTGTTGGGTCCTACTTTTTAAAGGGGTGGGGGTTGGGGGTGGGGGGTGTGGGGTATGTGGCCTTGAGAAGTAAGGGTTTTTAAAGGGTATTCCCCTAAAACCCTTTAAGGTTTTAAAAATAACCTTTTACAACCCCAACACAAAACCACAAACAAAACCCCAACAAAGCCCCCAAAAAACTTTTTCCCCAAAAAACACAAACCACCAAAAAAAAAAAAAAACCCCGTTTTTCTCTTTTTCCTCCAAGGTGTGGGGCGATTGTGTTGTTTTTTGTTTTTTTTACCCTGTCACCTTTTGAAACTAAACCCCGGAAAAGGCCTGCTCACAAGCCTCAATAGGTTTTTTCTCTTTTCAAAAATTTTACAAAATTTTTAATTTTTTAAAACCACACAAAAAAACAAACATAATAAACAAAATACAAAATTTTCACAACCACAACAAAACAAAAAAACCCCCCAAAAACAAAAAGTGTTTCTTCCAAAAACCCCGGGTGAAAGGAAATAAAATTTTTGGATCCCCATTCCTTAGGGTCTCTTTTCTTTCCAACTGTAAAAATTTTTGGCAAAACCAAGCTGAATTTCTCTTTAAAGCCAACATGAATGTTGGTATTGTTTCAATGGTACCAATTTTTAAATTTGTTTGCCGGGGGCCCCTTTTAAAATCCCAAACCTTTAATTTTCTTTTTGCCCATGTCACCCTTTGCCCCCCAAGCCCAAGGCCAAGGGTTTGGCATGGAATTTTTTGGGGGTTTCCCTCCCCTTTGGGGAAAAAAAATTTTCCCTTAAAAGTCGGCATAAAATCTTGGGGGTTTTTTGCTTGGCAAACAAATTGTTTTTTTCAAACCCATAAAGTTTTTGGGAATTTTAAATTTTTTGCATATTTTAACAAAAACTAAAGGTTAAGGGGGCGCGGAAAAATAAAAAAGGGGTTTTTTTTCAAAAAATTTTTAAAAACCCATTCATAAGTGTAACCTTTGGGGGGTCGTAAATAGCACCCAAAACGGCCCCCTGCCCCTTTGGTAAAGGTTGGATTTCCCTACGGAAATTGGGCAAAAAAAACAGGTTGGTTGTTTTGGGTTTGGGGTTTTTCGGGTGTTGTGTGGTGGGGGGGTTGGGAATGGAGGGTTGGGGGGTGGGCCGGTGGGAGGGGGAAGGGTGGGGGATTAAAAAGGTTTTTGTGGGGGGGGTGTTTGGGGTTTTTTTTTCTCCTTGCAGGGGGCCAATTATTTTTTGGGCTTTTTTTCTTTTGGGGGCCCCTACTTTTAACTTTAATTTGGGGGCCCTTTAAGAATTTTTTCATTCCTTTTTTTGATGGGCCGTTTTTAAATTTTTTTTTTGGAAAAACCATTGATAAGGGTCTAAATTTTTTTTGGTTTTGTTTGGGGAATTAATGGGGGATTTATTGGGTTTAAATTTTTAAATTTTTTCCCTTTAAGGGGGGGTTCGTCAATTTCATTTTTGTCGTAAGAGCCAAGAGTTTTTTTGGCGAGCCCTTTACGCTTTGGGTTTTTAAAAAATTTTTGGTAGAAGTGGGACTTTAAGGGAAAACAAAAAAGGGATGTTTTTTGTTTGTTTTTATTGGGGGGTTTTGTTTGGGGGTTGTTGTTTTGGGTTTGGGAAGGGAGGGAAAGGGAGAAGGCGAGTTTTTTAAGAGGGAAAAGGCCGTTTTGGGGGGAAGGGTTTGATGGAGGTGAGAAGAGACTTTTCCAGACTCTTTTTTGGGGGGAAAAATTATTTCCCGACTTTAAAAAACTCATGCTATCCACTCAATGCTTTTAAAAAATAAAAGGTTCCCTGTCAAAAATATCTAAAAAAAATAACAGACGGGACAGGAAATGCGACTTGAGGCAGGCAGTAGTTAGTTTCAGACAGCAAAAAAAAACAAAAAGATAGAAAACAGATAAAAACGGGACAGGCAGGAAGGCAACCCCTTTAAAAACTCTCCAAAAACCCCCTCCCCTCCCCCCCAAATCCCTTATCAAACCCGGGGGGGGAAGGAAAAACAAAAGGGGGGGGGTTTAAAACATAGCTGAAAAAATCACTGTCTATTCCCCCACCCCTTAAAACCACACAAAACACCACACACCCACCAACAAAACAAACACAAAACACAACACCCCCCCCGCACCCCACTCTTTTCTCCCCACCTTCCCACAACTCCCCCGCCTGTTTTGTGTGTGTTTTTAAACCCTCCCCCAATCCTATAATTATAAGGGCCCATTTTCAAATGCCCAGTGGGATCCTGGACATATAAGGAGAATAGACCCTGTAGGAAAATTAATTATACTTGCCCCCTTTCCGAACTGCCCCTGTCAATTAACTTCGTTTTCAAAAATTCTCCGCCCCCCTTTACGCGAACTTCCCCGGGGGCTTAGTGTGTTTTAAAAAAATTTAATAATTATATTATATTTTATATATTAATTTATATTTTTATTTATTTATATATATTTTTTATATTTATTTTATATATTATATGCTGATGACGCGGGGTTATTTCCAAAAACCCCTGGCCAAAAGGGAAATCGGTCATCTTCTGTAAATGTAACCCGCCCCCGGCGGCCTGCTTTTGGCCCTTTTTCCCGCTTTTTCCCTTCAGTTTGAGCCAGTTTTGGGGGTTTGGAGGTCATTTTCCAAGCTACATCCCCGCAAAACCACAACCCCACACACACAAAACACACACACACAACACAAAATCACACACACACAACCCCCACACACAAGACAAAAACTTAAAAAAAGTTTTTAAAACCTCCCCCAACGCCCCCCCAAACCCCCAAACCCACCCCCCCCAAAAACCACAACAAAATATGTTTTTTTTCAAAGAAAGCCCCCACCAACACAAAATTCTTGTTTCATCATGCCACACCAAAATCCCCCCCAAAACATTCCTCCTCCCCCTTTTTCCCCCTCTTTTGTTTCCCCCTAAGAAACCATTAAACAACAACCCCCTAAAGGGTTTTGTGGGCTTGCACGACATTTTGTTAAATGAAGTGGGTTTATGTACATTTTTCCTTTTCTTGGGGTTTGTGGTACTCCCCAGGTCGCGGTCTGCATGCTGGGCTTGGCGTGTCATCCTGTACGAAGGGCCCCCCATTAAAGTAGACCTTTCCCCCAACTTTGAGGTGTTAAAGTGCGTTTCGCACACAACTTGGGTTTTTTTTCGGTCGGGGAAACCCTTGCAGGGAAACCCGGGATTCGACCCATTGTCAGCCCTCCAGCCCCCAGCCCCTTTGGGGCCCTTGGGGCCTGGAGGGAACGACTTTCGGCAGAAAGCTGTGCCCAACAAGGAGGGGGGAAAGGCTGGTTGGGGAATCTTCAGGGGTTTTGCCCTAGGGGTTTTTTGAAAAGACTAGGGACGGGTAAAGGGTTTAAAGGGAAAAAAAAAAATGTTGTAAGCCCGGGTTTTTCCTCGTCTTTTATTGCCCTTTTGGCCCTTTAAGGACCAAGGGGGGTCTTTTTTGTCCCCCCAAAGTCTTCTGATAAAGTTCACTGCCCTTTCTTGGGAATTTTGGGTTTACAAGTCGGGTTCCGGGAACGTCCCGGGGGAGGTCAAAACTTGATTCGGGGAGGGAAAATTGACCTGGGGTTTACTTGGGTGTTTGGACTTTCCCAAGTTTTTTTTTGGTGGTAACGCCCGATTAGCTAAACCGCGGGTTTTTTGGCGGCTTTACTTTTGGGGCCCTTTGTTTGATAAATTTGTTTTCTCTTTTTCTTTTGGGTTTTTTTGGGGAAGGGTTTTCTTTGGGAAATTGGTTGTTTTTTTCTTTGTTTGTCGGGCTGGTTGGTTTTCTTGGCTGCGGGGATGGCTTGAAATTAAGAGTTTGTTTTTCCCGGGCATGTAGTCAGTGACTCATTTTTTTCCCTTTTTTGGGTTTTATTTCAAAGGATATGGGTTAAGCACTCGTGGGGTTTTTTTTTTACACCAACCCCCATGGGGTATGCAGTTTTTTTTACATGTCATCTTCCGCCCTCGGCACACAATGGCCAAACTTTTCCCAAAACGCGAAATCGTTTTAAAAACGAAGCGAAAAGTTTGTTTTGGGGTACATTCGCACACGGGCCTCTTTTTTACGGTAATCCAAAGGGATTTTGGCGGGGGGGGGGGGGGGGAGGGGGGGGGGGGGGGGTAAAGGGGAAAACTGATTTTAACCCCTTTGGGAAAAATTCCCTTGAGGGGGTTTTTCGAACCAAGATCAGCAGTTCCCGAGCGCAAAGCGAAAACCTCAAAACCAACAAAGCTATCCACCCTTCCGGGAGAGAGATGAGGGAGGGGGGGAGAGGAAGAGATTTGGGAGAGAGCGAGGGAAAACCCAGAAAAGGGAGACGAGAAAGACAGACAGACAGACAGGCACACACGGAGAAAGACAGAGAGACCGAGAGAGGGGGTGAGAACAATGAACCAATGAACAAATTTTTTTTTATAGAGGGTTATAGAAAAAGCTTTTAAACAATAGTTTTTTAAACCCCAGCCCTCTGCCAACAAAAAAAAAAAAAACCAAAAAATCAAAATTTAAAAAGGGGCAATATTTTTAGCATGAAAAATTTGTTTTTTAAGAAAGAAAAAAATAACCTCATTTGTTGATGGGTTTTTTCCATGAAAAATTCCCAACCCCCAAATTTAATTTATTTTGGGGAAAAAAGGGGGAAAAAAACAAAAAAACAAAAAAAACAAAAAAAAAACCAAAAAACAAAAAAGGAAATTCCCCAAAAAGCAAGGTTAGGCACGGTTTTTAATTTTTCTTTAACACACAACCACACACCCCAAAACCCCCCTAACACACACACCTCAAACACACACCAACTTTTGTATTTTTATAAATATATAATTATTTTTATAATTTTTTTTAATAATATTTTACCATTTTTTTAAAAAAATTAACCTATTTATATATAATACACTTTTTTTAACATACACAAAACAACCAACACATTTTTTTTATATTTATATATATTTTATTTTTTAAAATATATTTTAAATTTTTTTATTATATATTTTTATTTTTAAATAAAGACAAAATGATGAAGTTCAAAAAAATTTATTTCAATTTAATGTAAATGGAAAATAAAAAAAAAAGGAAAAAAGAATCCCAAGAAAGAGAGAGAGAGAGAAAGAGAGAAAAGGAGAGAGAGAGAGAGAGAGGAGAGAGAGAGAGAGAGACGGCGGGAAGACAGCAGACGACGGACAGATAAAGACAGGCAGGCAGACAGGAGAAAAAAACCAGAGACAGAGGAGCCCAGAGGGGGAAAAGAGAGGCATGGGGGGGCCCAGTGGGGAAAAAGAAAATATATTTTTTCTTTAAACTTACACAAAAAGTTTGGACAGCTAATCCAATTTTTTAAAAACCAAAACAACATTTTTTTTTTGCTGTGGGGGTTTAGTTTAACAAAAAATCTTTTGGGGTTTTGCCCCGGGATTGAAAACTTTAAAAAAATTTAATGTTTTTTTTTTTTATTTTGTTTTTAAAAAGAAATCATAAATGACCCGTGATTTTAAGGACATTCCCCTGGGAAATTACAAAACCATAAAAGGTTATAGGAGTGTTATTGTTTTTTTTGGTTTCCGCTTTTTAAAACAAAAACAAAACAAAAAAGGGGGTTTAATACATTTGTTTTTTATTTTTTTTTTTTTTTCCCCCCAAAATTTTCGGCCCCTTTAAAGTCTCTATTTCAAAAAATTTTCCCAAAAAAACCCAAATTTTTCTTCACTTTCTACTTTCGGTTTCAAATTCTTTTTTGAGTTTGACTTTTCATTTTTAAACGTTTCTATTTTCGGGAAAAAAATTAATGGAGTTCTTCGTTAACTACATAGTTGTTTGCCATCGGGAAACAAACCTTGGAGGGGCTTTTTCTCGGCGAAACCAAAAGTTCCAGCAGGTAGGCTTTTTTTAATTTTTTTGAACAGTGGTGAGGTGGGGAGGTGAGGTGCTATGAAAAAAGCTAAAAAGCGGGCAGCTAGGTGAAAGGGGTTTGGGGTTGTCAAAACTGGGTAACCAAACTTTCAGTCGGGGCCTTTTGCCCCTTTGAATAGCTTTTTCCAGGTTTTTGAACAGGTTTCGGGGAATTTCTACTTAAACTGTCGGGTTTGGGGAAGAAAATGCTTGACTTTCGAGCATACTTGTACTTTAATTAGGGATGAAGTTGTGGAGAGGGGGAGAGAGACGAGGGGATGAGAAGGAAAAGGAGAAAAGGGAGGGGGGAATAAAGAGAGAGAGATGAGAGAGAGGAAAAGGAGGAGAGAGAGGGGAATGAGAGAGAGAGAGAGGGGAAAGGGATTTGGAGTTTCGGGTTTTGAGGGGGGTTTTAAAGGGGAAAGGAGGGGAGAGAGAGAGAGGGGAGGGAGCGGGGGGGAAAGGGGAGGGGATAGATAAGTACGAGGGGGGAGAGGGGGAGGGAGGCGGGGGGATAGAAAAGCTTAAAGAGAGGAGAGAGGAAGTGGAGAGGAGGGGGGAGAAGAGAGAAGAGAGGAGAGGAGGCGACAGACAGCCCGAAGACAAAAGATGCCACATGATACAGAGATAGCGACAGAAGCGAAAATAAAATTGGGGCAAAATTTCTCCCCCCTTACACAATTACCCTCTTGGGGAAAAAAAAAAACCAAACAAAAAAAATCCCACCCACCAAAAAACCCCCCAAAAAAAAACCAGAGGGGACCCCAAAAAATACTAATCCCCAAACAAAAGACGACGTAAACCCCAAAATTTAAAAATTAGCCTTTCCGCACAGTTAGGTCTTTACATTCCCGGGTTGCACCACTAGGCTACAATGAACCTTTCAACCAAACTCCCAAAAACCGTTTAATACCCCCACGGGACACTGCCAGGTCATCAAAAAATGCAAAACCCCCCCACCCGAAACCCCAAAACTATTTTTGGCAAAAAAAACCCACCCCCCAGGGGGAAAAAACGGGGAAAAACGTGGCGCTAGGCCTTATCCCCTTCCCCCCCAGGGATCCCCCCCCCACACAGAACAGTTTCCGTGGTATCATTGGGAAACCCTGCCCAACAAAAGTTATTTTTGCTACCCCAATGTATGATAAAAAGCTTTTGGGGTAAAAATTCCCAAGGTGACCTGCGAAGTGCAGGCTAAATAAAGAGCCTTGAAAAATCAAAATTCACATTTTTCCCAGTCACTTTTTGGTGTGTGTGGGAAAATCCCGGAAAAAAAGGGAAAAGGGGAGAGAGAGGTTTGGGGGGAGAGAGAGGAGGAGAGAAAAGAGAGGGGGGCGAGAGGAGTAGAGAGAGAGAGGGGAGAGAAACAGCCCGACAGACAAAAAGGGAGGCAGGCGACCAGACCAGAATGAATTGATGAATGTTAAATAAAATGAATCTTTTTTTTTTCAAGGGAACAGTTAAGCTGGGGCATATTTTTTTACCCGGGGGCCCGGCCCTAAATTTGGGGCTTTCAACAAAACAAAGGAAAACATTTTACTACAACAACACAAAACGAAAATTTTTTTTTTTTTTAAAAAATATATTTTTTAAAACAATACATAACCCCTAACTGATTAGAGCATTTTTTTTCGGGGGGGATTAATCCTTCGGGGACGAGAGAGGGGAGAGAGAGATTGAGAGAGTGGGATTGAAGATGGAAGAGAGAGAGAGGAGAGAGAAAAGGAGTGACTTTGATCTTTTGATTAATTATGCGAGGATAAAGGGTTTAAATTTTTTTAGGTCAAGCCTGGTCTTTTTAAAAATTTTCATAAAAAAAACAAAAAAATTTTCTGGACATAAACCCAAAATATTGGGGGAGAAATTTGGGCATTGAAGCAAAATAAAAAAAAAACCCCAAAAAATTTAAAAATTTATCGGGAGAGGAGAGAGAGAGAGAAAAGGAGAGAGGGGGAAGGAGAGGCGAGAGGATGGGGAGAGAAGAGGGAAGAAGAAAGAAAAATTTAGAGCCATTTTTTGAGGGGAGGGGGGGCGGGGGGGGGGGGGGGTGGGGGGGGGGCTTTAGGGGGGAGAGCTTTCTACCCTGCTTCGCGGGAAAACCCAAATAAACCCTCAGCAAAAAACCCTGTTACATACCCCGCCATGGGGCTGACCCCGGGTGCTTTTTAAAGGGAAACAAGGCAGAAAAACGGGAAAAACAGACAGCGTCAATAAATTGATTTTTTACGAAAATTCATGGGGTTTCCGGGGCTTGGGTTAAGAAGAGAGAGAGAGAGAGAGACTTTCCCCGCCAGTTATATGGGGCCTATTCTTGGTCGATTTGAGGGAGGGGACTTTTTCTGTCATTCCAAAAAAAGACTGCTGTAAAAGGGTGACACTTTTGATAAATGGAGGGTTGGGCCCGGGGGTTAAGCAAAAAAAAAATAAAAACACAAAGTTTGGGAAATGTCAAAGGGTTAAAGAAAACTGGGGGGGGCTGCATAAGAACTGTTTTAGGTACGCGAGGTTTTTGCCGTTTCCTGTTTTGGGTTTGGGGCTGGTTAAAAAGAATTATGCTTCAAATGCCCATCCTGACGTTGCAAGAGGAGAGCAGAAAACAGAAAAGCCCAGACATACAGAGGGGGAGGGACAGGGGACGAGAGAAAGAGACAGACAGGGGGGGAGAGAGAGAGAGAGAGAGAGAGGATGGGGGAAGAGAGGGGAGGAGAGAGAGAGGGAGAGGAGTATTTCGGTCCCCAAAAAAGGGTTATAAGCATCAGTACTGAAAATGGTTTGCCTGGAAGAATATTTGCGGGAGTTTTTGTTTTTTTTTTAATCATTTTAAACCTTTCTTTTTAAAAAAAATTTTTTTTTCCCCCAAAGCCCGGAATGCGGGCTATTTAAAATTAGGGGAGGGGGGGGGGGGGGGGGGGGGGGGGGGGGGGGGGTCGCATACAAAACAAATTCCCCATTGATAAACCTCGGAGGGGGAAGGGAAAGAAAGAAAAACTCCCGGGTTTTGTAACCACCCTAAATAATTCATCCCGGGCCGCTTGGAGATCCCAAACCCCCCCCTCTTTGCTAAAAGGCCAAACGCTCTTACCCCCCCCGGTATGGCTTTCCTTTGAAAAAAATTTTTAAAAATCCCATTTAAAAATTACATTTAAATTTCCTTTTTAAATTACATTACTTCAATCCCATTAAAAATCCCGTACAAAAATTTTCTATCAATACAGTGAAATACAGTAAAATTACAATGAAATACATTTAAAATTTCACTACGGGGGGGAAAAAAAAAAGTCCCCCCATTAAAATAAAAAAGTGAAATACAGAAAAATTTACAATACAGTGAAATTTCAGTACAATCCCGTAAAATTCGGGTAAATACAATACATTAAAATTACATTTCATAAAATTAAGGGGAAATTCAATTTAAAAAAAATTCAATAAAAGTAAAATTTCATTTAAAATTTCAGGAAAAAACAGTACAGTACAAAAACAGTTGTAAATTCAGGAAAAAACAAACTTCAGGGAAATTCAGAAAACAAAATACAATACAGGGAAATTTACTTTTACAATACAGTGAAATACTGTAACAAGGAAAACCACCAAAAAAACATTTTGAATTACCCCCCATGGTTTTAACAATTTTTTTCAATACAATACAGTTAAATAAAATAAAAGGTTCAATAAAAACGAAATTTTCCGTACTAAATTTAAATTTTACTTTACATTTCTTGAAATTAAAAGTAAAATTTCCTTTACAAAAAACGAATTAAATTAACAAGGTTAACAATTTCAAAAACAGTCAATTTTCGAAAAATACAAAAATTCCCGATTCAATTCCATTCCCTTAATTAAAAAATCTTTAAAATTTCAATCGTTTCAAAAATTTTCTTTTAAAAAGTACAATTTTAAAATATTTCTTAATTCAATTTAACTTGTAAAATAAAATAGTTAAAAAATATTACGGTTTTGAAAAAAAGCCCTAAAACCCAAAAATACAATTCATTTAAACGTACAATGCGTTAAAAAACAAATTTTAATAAAAGATTAAATTTCCCAAATCCCTTTTTTACAATACGAAAAATTTCAATTTTCAATAAAAAAGCTCAAAAAATCATTTTTTAAAGGTACAATACGAAAAAAAAATTTTTTGGGTTTCCAATTTAAAAATTAAAATTTAAAAAGCCGATACAAAAAAATTTAGATTCAATCCTTCCCAGTTAAATCCCCAAAAAATTTTTAATTTTCCAAATAAAAAAGTAACAAAAATTTTTTTAATTTTACAAAAAAAGGTTGGGTCCCCCCTTTTATTAAAAATTGGGGAAAAAATTTTTCAAAATTTTCCCCCTGTTTTCCAATAAAAAAACCGTTTTTACATTTAATTTTTCCGTTTTTAAAAAAAAATTTTTAAAAAATAAACGGGGGGGTTAAAAAAAAATTAAGGGTTTAAAAAAAAAACAAAAAAAATAAAATTTACGGTTTAAAAAAAAATTGGGGGGGGGGGGGGGGAAAAAAAAAAAAAAAAAACGGGGGGGGGGGGAAAAAAAAAAAAAAAAAAAAAAAAACAATGCCGGGAAAATTTTTTAAAAAAAATAAAAAAAATTTACCGGGGGGGGATTTTCCTAAGGGGGGGGGTTTCAATCGGGGGGGGGGGGGGGGGGGGTACAATAATGGGGGGGGGGGTTTACAAGGGGGGAAAAAAAGGGGGGGGGGGTTTTTCATCCAAGGGGGGGGGGGGGGGTTAAATTGGGGGGGGACAGTACAAGGGGGGGGGGGGGCGGATAAAAAAATAGGGGGGGGGGGGGGGGGGGGGTTTTAAGGGGGGGGGGGGCCCGGGGGGGGGGGGGGGGGGAAAAGGGGGGGGGTTTTGGGGGGGGGGGGGGGAAAAAAGGAAATTTGGGGGGGGGGGGGGGAAATGGGGTTTTTTTTGGGGGGGGGGGGGTTTAAAAGTTGGGGGGGGGGGTTTTGGGGTGGGGGGGGTTTTTGGGGGGGGGGGGGGTTTTGGGGGGGGTTTTTTGGGGAAAAGGGGGTTTAAGGGGGGCCTGGGTTGGGGTTGGGGGGGGTTGGGGGGGGGGGCCCGAATTTTGGGGCGGGGGAGGGGGGGGAAGGGGGTGGTGGGGGGGGGGGGTGGGGGGGGGTGGGGGGGGGAGGGTGGTGGGGGGTTGGTGGGGGGGGGGGGAGGGGGAGGGGGTTTGGGGGGGGGGGGGGGGGGGGGGGGGGGGGGGGGGGGGGGGAGAAGAGATGGGTTGGGGGGGGGGGGGGGGGGGGGGGGGGGGGGGGGGTTTGGGGGGGGTGGGGGCGGGGTGGGGGGGGGGGAGGGTGGTGGGGGGGAGGGGGGGGGTTTGGGGGTGGGGGGGGGGGGGGAGAGGGGGGTTGGGGGGGGGTTGGGGTTGGCGAGGGGGGGGGGGGTGGGGGGGGGGGGGGAGAGAGAGAGGGGGAAGAAAAGGAGGGAGAGAGGAGGTGAGAGGAGAGAGATTGAGAAAGAGGGGTAGAGAGAAAAGAGGGAGGGGAGAATCGACAGATACAGACACAAAAGGAGAGACAAAAGGACAGACAAAAAGGGACAAAAAAAAGACTTTAGAAAAAAAGGCAAAGAAAAAGAGAGAGAGTGAGGGAGAGAGGGAGAGAGAGAGAGAGGGAGAGGGGAGAGGAGGAGAGAGAGGGAAAAAGATCGGGGAGAGGAAAGAGGGAGTGGGAGAGAGAGGAGGGAAAATTTCAGACAGTTTACAGACAAAAAAGGGGAAGAGAGAAAAAAAAAAGACAGAAAGACAGACGAAAAGGGTAGGAAAAGGAAAAAATGAGAGAGAGAGAAGGAGAGAAGGGGAGAGGGGGGAGGAGAGCCCCGGGGAGGAGAGAGATGAAGGGGGACGAGAGAGAGAAAAGAGAGGGGAGAGAATCAGGACAGTTCCAGACACACGGGAGAAGAGAGAAAAAAAAAGACAAAAAGGCCCAGACAGAAAAGGGGTTAGAAAAAACGGAATGAGAGTAAAGAGAGATTTGAGTGAAAGAGAGAGAGAGAGAGGGGAGTGAGAAGAGGGAGGAGAGGAAGAGGAAAGAAAGGAGAGAGAGAGAGGGGGAGGAAAATGAGAGAAAATGAGAAGGGGAGAGAGGGGAGTGAAAAAGGAACGAAACAGCGGGACGACAGAGAAAACCAGAGGGGGACTTTGAGACAAAAAGACAAATGAGAGGAGAGAGAGAGAGAGGGGGGGGGGGGCCCAAAGGAGACACCCCCCAACACACACAGAATTTCAAATTCAAAAATTTAAATTTTAAATTTTCGGTTCTTTTTTCTCTCCCTCTCTCTGTGTTTGGATGCACCCACGGACAGCAAGGGGAAAAAAATCGGGGCTGCAGCTGCATTCTATTTATGGGCCCCCCGCCTGCCGTCCTAAAAAAGACACGAGTTTTTTCCCCTTTTTTTGGGAAATTTGGGATCTCCCTTTACATCGCATGGCTGTAAATGGATTTTTCCCTTTTTTTTAAACCCCACTATGGGATTTTTTATGACAATGAAGACAAAAAGGGAAACCCTTTTCTCTGGTCAGGGGCAATGGGGACGGGCACAGATTTCAGTGCACAGAAAAGAGGGGAAGGAGATGGGAGGAGAGAGAGAGGGAAAGAGAGGGAGGAGAGAGAGGAGAGAGGGGAGAGAGGGCCCGACCCCACGACACACAGACCCCCACCCACTGAAAATATTATTTGAGATTTGAGCAGACGAAAAAATTGAAGAAACACAAAACACACAAAAGGGGTTATTTACAGTCCTTCGGATGGGACTATAAACCAGGGCCCCGGTGTGCGAACGCACGGGGAACATCTTGCGTAAAACGTTAAATCTTTTCCCGCCTTTGGGAAAAGGAGTGGCCCCATTATGTGGGGTTTGGGAAAACCGTGCCAGGATTTAAAAAACCGCTTTCACTGGGGGGACTCGATTTTAAAAAAGGGCATATAAGTGCTTATTCCATTACCTCGTTTTAAAAGTTTAAATAAAAATTTAAATAAAAAAAAAATTTAATTTCTTAGGGGTTTTTACAGAGCCGGACAGACGCACAGGAGACAAGATTTATTCAAAAATCTGGGGGGTTTTCTTGAAAACTTTTTGGGGTACACAAAAAGGCACATTTTTATAGTCTATTGGGGAGAAAAAGACAGAGGCAGACAAAAAAATACGACGGGAAAGATTGAGCGGGGAAAATTGAATAAATAGAATGAATGAATGAATAATGAATGAAGGGAGGGAATAATTTTTTGGGTGCAAACGCAGCAATGAACATTTTTTCCCAAAAAATAGTCTTGGGGTTTGGGTTTTGTAAACTTTTCATTTTTAAAAACCAAAGGAGAAAGGTTACGTTGGTGTGTGTTGTGGGGGGGTGTTTTTTTGTGTGTTGTGTGTGTGTGGGTTGGGTGTGTGTGTGGTGTGTGTGTGTGTGTTGTTGTGCCCCGCGCGCAGTTTTCTTTGTTGGTTGTTTTTGGTTCTGTTATCACCCCCCCCCCCCCGGGGGGATACTCGGGGGATCCCCAGTCTCAATAGCATCCCCACTAGCAACCCGGGTTGTGGGAATTTCCCTTTTTTCTATCTCTCCTTTTTGTTTTAGCCCCTTTACCTTTTCTTCCTGTCACACCTTCTTTTTTTTTTCCTGCATTCGTGGTCCATTCTCCTGCCCTTTCCCCCCCCCCCCCCCCCCCCCCCCCCCCCCCCCCCCCCCCCCCCCCCCCCCCCCCCCCCCCCCCCCCCCCCCCCCCCCCCCCCCCCCCCCCCCCCCCCCCCCCCCCCCCCCCCCCCCCCCCCCCCCCCCCCCCCCCCCCCCCCCCCCACCCCCCACCACTCCCCCAGAAGGACTTAAAAAGATAACAGTTTTTCCCCCACGCCGAAGCGGAGGCGTGGGCCCGACTTTTCGGCCCCTTTGCGGCAGTGAAAAAGGGATTTTTGTAAAGTGCAAAAAACAGTTGTTGGGTGTTTTGAGCGTCGGGAGGGTAAAGAAATTCTGTAAAACAAGGTCAGTGCGATCTAGGTCAAAAACTTTTCCGTGTTCAAAACCTTTTTTTTTTCATTATACTCAATGTTCACTACTGGTACTAGGATAATCAAGCAATGGAAAAAATGGTTTTAAATAGGAAGGCCTATTGGAGCTAAATGTTTTTAAAACTAAAGACTTTTCCCATTTGAATTCAGAAAAATCAGGGCATTTCTCCAAAAATTTTTTTATTTCCCTAATCAAAAAGTTGAAAACGTTTTGAACTATAAATATCTGGGAACTGTTTTTTTTTACCCCAAGTTAAACGGGGCGTTAATACTGACGCTTTTTGTCAAAAAAAGGGACAACAAAAATTGTATTTTTTGAGGAAAAAAAACTAATTTTTTTTTTAAAAAAAAAGATTCTTTCTTTGTTTTACAAGTTTACATAGAGAGTTTTCTAAGTTTTTTTTTCATTTTTTTGGGTTTCAATAAAACCCTTGTGTTTAAAAAAAAGAATGGCCCGCAAAAAAAATTGTAAGGGGGTTCTGCTCAAAAAAAATTGGGGAAAAAAAAAAATGAGATCTTGTCGTTCTGCATTTAGCAGCTTGTTTCCAAAAACCCCAGCCATTTTTGGGTCTTTTCCCTTCCCCTCTTTGGGTTTTCCCGAATTTCAAAAAGTTGCCTTCGGGAAAGCCGGTTTTTTTAGTTTTCCCCTCAGGGAAAAAATAACCCGGGAAAAAGGGAAAATTTTTTTGTGCCAGAAGAAATTTAATTTTGGAATTCCAATTTATGTTGGGCTACCGTTTTTTACTTTTCCCCTGAATTACTTGGGGGGATTGTTTGTTTGAGTGTTTTGTCTACATAATTTTTGTGTGTGTGGGTGTGTTGGGTGGGTGGTGGGTGTTTTAAAAAAAAGTTTTGTCTTCTAGTCAACGGTTTTTTAAAACAATTGGGAAATTTTTAAAATGGGGGTGTTTGGTTTTGGGGGTGCGGGGGCGTGTTGCCACCACGTACGTGCGGGGTGTACGTGCTGCGTCTATGCGTGCCCCAAAAAAAAAGTTTTTATGTCTTTAGTCAATTTGGGGTTTTTTAAAAATTTTATAATTTTAAAGTGTTTTGCGTGGGGAGGGGCGGGTGGGTTGTTTGTGTGTGCGCATTTTGGGGCTTGTGTGTTTAAGTGTTGGGTTGTTTTCGTGACCCTTTTATTTGAAGTATTTTAAAAAACCCAAACTGAAAAATACTTTTTTTTTTCTTTGATATTTTTGTTTTGTTCAATCTGCCCGTCGTATTGTAATTGCCCCTTTATGGGGGTGATTTAAAATGTTTTTGGACTTGGGCTTGACTTCTTGACTCGTTCAGCCTCTGCTTCAGACAGAAAAGGGAAAAAAAAAACCCAAAAAAAAAGACGTGCTTAACCCAAAAATTTGAAAAAAAACAACCCCCCCCTCTCTTCTTATGGTGGTGGGCGTTTTGGGGTGCGTTTCGGTTTGTTTTGGGGTTTTTGTTGTGTGGGGGGGGTGTGTGTGTGTATTTTGTGTGTGTGTGCGTGTGGGGGTGTGTGTGTGTTTTGGTGTGCTTTGTGTGTGTGGGGGTGTGTGGGGTCAAAATCAAAAGTTTGTTTTCAGATGGTAAATTGAATTTAAACAGTGCATTTGTTTTTTTATGTTTTGTGGTTTGTGTGTGTGGTGTGGTTGTTGGTTTGTGTGGTGTGTGTGTGGTGCGTGCGTTGCGTGCCCTGCTGTGTGTGTGTTTGGGGGTGTGTGTGTGTGAGAAAGGGGAAAGAGGGGAGCAGGGGAGAAAGACGAGACAGACAGAGACAGGACAGACAGAAAATGAGAGGGGAGAGAGGGGGGGGGAGAGAGAGAGAGAGAGAGAGAGGGGAGAGAAAAGAGGCTTTAACCACTGGGTTTTTGGGGTTGCATGGCGATTGGACGGCCCAGGTTCGGGCCACCCAAAATGAGAAGCCCCTTTTTAAGGAATTGTTGCCCCGGGGTTAAAATCAGTGTGACTCCATTCCCCGAAAACCCTCAAACGGACTATAATTATGCCAAAATTAGTTTTGGCCCGGGGCACGAAAATCTTGTGTACCCCTTAAAAAACCCCTTTGGGTTTTTTTTTGTTTTTGTTTTTTTAAGGGTAGGCCCTTTGTGTGGTGGGGGAAAAGGGTGATTAAAAATTTTCAAGCAAAACAGGAAAATGGAAAGTAAAAACAGAAGCCCGAGAGTTTTTTTTTTCCATTTTCATCAAAATAAAAAAAACACCCCCAAAAAAAACAAAAAGTAAACAAGTATTTCAGAAACCCCGCTTTCCATTTTTAACGGGGAAAAGGGCAAACCCACATTTAATCCTACCCCTCCAGGGGAAATTTAGATCATCACACTCAGCATTTTAAATTTCCCCTTCACTAAGAAAGAATTTGGGCGGAAACTTTCCCTTTTTAGTCCCAAAAACACACTAAACCCCTACTCCTGCAAAGATCACAACTTGAGTACGGAAAAAATTTGACCCCAATAAAAAAAGAAAAAGGGTCGTACTTTTTAGGGCATCGAAAATTTCCCCAAAAGCATGGTGGTTGGGCTTTCCCCCGTTTAACGGAACCCCAACCCCGGAATGATCGTTTGGTTTTAGGACTTCCGTAAAAAAAAACCCTTTTACAAGACAGCGGATTTGGCCCCCAAAGTTCAAACTTTAGCAATTTAAACAAGGGGGGCATTTTCATGTGGGGAGTATTTTATGGAAGGGGGGGAAGCAAAGTTCTTTTGGTCTACGCTAATAGTAGTAAGTTTGTAGTGGGGAAACAGCGGGGTTGTGCCCTTTTTTTGGGTGTTGGTTTGCTTGCCACTTGCAGTAGGGGTACGCTCCTTGGGTTTGGGCAGTTTGGGGGGTTTAGTCAAGGCAAAACTTCCTTTCCCGCATAGTACTTACTATGCTATTTCCATCAACAGGGTTAAAAAGTAAACAACAAGAATGAATTTTCCCCAAGCTTTTTACTGTTTTTTTTGTTTTCCCTTTTCTACTTGCTGTGGGGGGTGATGGGTATTTCTACTAGTTTTGCTGCTGGGTTTTTGCTATTTCCCGGTGCTGTTGCTACTTCCATACTTTCTGCCATATACTGCTATACTTTCCCGCTGCTGCTGTAATGTACTTCTACGACTACTACTGCTTCATCTGCTTCTGCTGCTTTCATTGCTGCTGCTGCTGGCTGCAAAAATTTAAATTTTTTGCTGTTAATTAATTTTGCAAAAAGAAGGAAAAAAGATGATGTTTATTTAAAGATTTCTTTGGGTTTTTGACGATTTTGGCGGTTTTCTTTTTAAAATAGCCAAGCAAACACAAATCCCTTTTACAAAATGGAAGAGCAAACCAATGCAATTTGTGGGCTATTTACCTTAATGTCATGTGGTTGATCTTTCCTTTTCACCGGCTTTGCGATTACGTCTTTTTTTTGTATGGACTTTTTTTCCCTTTTTAAAAAACATACAACCCATTCAGTTTTGTGTATATATGTTCATTTTTGAAAAGTAAAGAGGTATGATTTATCTAAACATCTCATCAGACCCGTGAACCCTTTGGGGGTCGTGGGGGGGAGACACGAAAAGGGCGATTTCCGTGGTTAAACCTTCTCCATCCATCTCGGTCCCCGGCTCTGCGCGGGAGTGCCCAGTATTCTTCCTGGTTCCCTTTTTCTGATGTTGTTCCCTCCAAAGGGCTTTTTGTTTTCCCCCCTTTCTTTCCACCTTCGGTGTTCCCCGCGTAATTATGCCTCCCTATTCACGACTTTCGTTTTTTTTTTTTGGGGTTTTTTTCAGATGGACAGTCCGTTTTGTCACACCTCGTTCTGAATTTTTTCGTAAGGTTAAAAAAATTTCCAATTTTTTTGCTTTTTTTGGGGTTTTTTGTTGTTGTGTTGTTTGTTTGTTTCTTTTTTTTAAGGGCATTGACAAAGATCCCTTTTTCAGAGCTTCATCAAAAAAAATTTAAAAAAAAAAAAAAGGTTGGGGGGTTTAGAGGGGGGGGGATTTGTGGGGGTGGCCCGGGGGGGAGGACGTTGGGGTCGGGAGAGGTGGGGCTGGGAAATCAAAAGGGCAAAAAAAAAGCCATGGGCCCGGGAAAAAGCTTTTTTGCCGTTTTTGGGCATTTTTGCCCCATTGGAAAAAATCCCCTGTAACCCCCCATTTCCCATTTTAAATCAATTAAAAAAAAATGCGTTTCGCCGTGAAAAGTTTTTTTTCTTTTTGGTTGAAGTGGCGGTGATAACACTCCAAATAGTTCTCAAATTTCAGGGGGGGGGCCTCGGATGAGGAGAGAGAGAGAGGGGAGAGAGGGGGAGATTTAAGAGAGAGAGAAGATTTTCATGTCAGTTGGGAAAATGCCGGCAGGGCCGAAAGCCTCACGTCCTTTTTCGTTCCCCCTGCCGGGGGGGAAATAATCAGTGAAACCTGTTGGGCTGATTTCATGGCCCGTTTTGCCGGACGGAATTGTTGGGGTGTGGGTGTGTGATAAAAGGAAAAACTGCGGACAGATTGTCCAAAATTTTCCGGGGGTAAAAAATTTTGGGAAAGGAAATTCAGTTCGACCTTTTTTCTCTTTTCTGGGCTGGGCTTTTCTCGAAGATTTTGGAAAAAAAGGGGGCGTTTTTTTGGGAATTAAAAAAATATAGAAAAGATCATGCTTATACATGCGTGCGTGTGCCGCGGGTGCTCACCAAAACTTTTTTTCACTGAGAGTGAAAAAAAAAGTTAAATTGAACCGCAAAACATAATACATTCACAACACACCCCGCGCGCCCCGCGGGGCGCACGCACACACACATCCACACACACTTCCCCAAAATGTCCCTTTAGATGAGACTATAAAAAATAGGCCCCCTTGGGGCGAACGCACGAGAACTTTTTGCCCAAAACGTTAAATCCCGGTTTCCCCTTTTTTGTAAGAGTAGGCCATTGGGGTGCCGGGGGAAAAAATGACGAAATTTAAAAAAACCGCATACAAACGGGGAAGGTGATAAAAGTACATAAATTCTTATTTTATTATCCCCGTTATAAAAAAAATAAAAAAAAAATAAATTTAAAATAAAATTTTTAAAAATTTCACAGAGTTAAGGGGAAAAAAATACGGGAAACAAGAAAAAGTTATGATAATCCACAGGTGCCCTAAAAAGCAATTTGTCTTAACAGCCCTAGATTCATTGTCCCCTTTAGGTACTGGGGTCAACGATTTTGTCAGGCACATACTCCCCTTTATAAAGGGGGCCGGAAACCCGCCTTTTTAAAAGTACAGGTTTATGGTTTACAATGACACTTCAAGTGCTTTTTTTAAAAATTCCCCCAAAACTTTTTTTTCTTTCTTTTTTTTTTCGGGGAAACTTAAATGTGTGTGTGTGTGTGTGTGGGGTGGGGTGGGTGTGTGTTTTGGTGTGCCCTTTTTGTTTTGTTTTTACATGCAAATTTGGGGAAGGAAAGTCAATGAACCCCCTACAGCCCCTGTTTCCGCGGGGGAAAAAAAAAGTTTTTCTATAGCCTTTCTCTCGTTCATTCATTCGGGTTTCTCTTTTGTCGCTTTTTGTTTTTGTTTTGTTGAGGGGTTTTTTTATTTTTTTTGTGTTGGGGGGCTTTTTTTTTTTTCTCTTGTTTCTTATCTTCGCATACTATAATTCTAAAGGCTAACTTCATGTGTTTCCTCTTGTTGCAGTCTTTCTCCTCTCCTTCCCCAGCCCATAAAGCATCGCTCTTTCTTTTCCCCTGTTCCCCATCGCTTTTTCTGCACTCATTCCCCTTCTCCACAAACACAAAAATATACCCCCATGACACGAAACGCTTGCACAGATTGTATACACAAGGCTCTGCTAAAAAAAAAAGAACAACAGAAAACCCTATTCATTCATTCATTCTGTTAAAAGTCCAGATTACCACGATGATACACTCAGGCCAAATGATTCCTTCATTCATTCATTCATTAATGTTGCTTATTCCCAGATACCTTCCCCCCCCCCCCCCCCCCCTCCCCCCCCCCCCCCCCCCCCCCCCCCCCCCCCCCCCCCCCCCCCCCCCCCCAAATCACCTACAAAAATCAATGGCGCCAATTTCAATTAAAAAAGCAAACAAACACAAACTACAACTAAGGACTGAATTAAGAAAGTAACTGGGACTTTATGTACATGGATATTATCCTAAATCTTTGATAAAAGCAATGCAATGTCTCCACAAAACAGCACCCGCCTACCTCTGTGAATGTCTTCACTTGTACACTCCTCGTTCTCTCCGCTCTGCTGCAGATACCTTGTCCTTACGAATACCTAGATTCAACCAATCCACCATCGGCCGTCGCTCTTTCTCTATTTCTGGTCCATTGATGTGGAATGATTTCCCTCTCTCTCTCCGCCAAAAGCCTTCTTATGACACTTTTAAATCCAGTCTCAAGACATATTTATTTCAAACCTAAGATTTTCCTCTCCTGCCTCATCTCATAGTTTTTCCCTGCCTTCAACAGCCAAGATTCTATTGCCCTGCCAGGGTGTGTGACCACTGTGTGTGTGTGTGTGTGTGTGTGTGTGCGTGTATGTGTTTGTGCGTGTGTGCACATTTGGACTTGATGGAATTATTGCTTGTCACTGGTTGTATGACTGTGTAAGAATGAGTTGAGTGCAAGCGCTTTGATTTGTCTCTGCAAGATATAGCGCTATATAAATTCCATTTATTATTATTATTAAAAGCATAGCGCAGCAGAGAAGAAACCCCTCCCACTGACTTTGTTGCAAAAGACAAACGGCTAATGGCAATCGTGTCACTTAGAAACAAACGGGGCTTGAAGAAGATGCTCAGAACATTCTGAACAGCCATAGCACTTCACAGTTTTAAGTAGTCTACATCACTTAATAATTAAAAGTAGGCAAGTGTGGAAGTTTTTTTAAAAAGCTAGTTATTTTGCTCCCTTCACTTGATGGCATCGCATAAAGTTCCTTCTGGTGGGCTCTCTCATCGGGGAAAGGTGCTTTTTAAAATTTGTTGTTTGTTGTTGTTCTTTTCTTTTTGCTGCCCCCTATCTTTTGTGATGATTCTGTTCCCACACCGCTCATTAATTTTGTATTTCTGGGCCCCAGCTATAACTGGGCGTATCAAGTCTTTCCCTCCGAGTCAGACAGGGACAGTATTGATGTTTGGCTGCCCTTGAGGTCATCAACCAGAAGAGTCCTGCACTGCTGCTGGGTCAACTCAGTGCTGCTCGGTGGTGTTATATAACTCCTTTCAGTCACAATGGATTTCTTTGCATGGAATTCAGGCTGCTCTCCTCAGGGAGAGTATGTCGCCACAAGAATAGCGCCAACCATTTAAGAGAACTATTTTCCGTCTGTAAGAGTAGTTCTTTCCCTGCCAGTGGTTTTACAGACATTTTCAAGAGGCAACTCTTTCATTTCCGTAGGTTTTCTACGTGCGCTTGATTCGCGTAACACATGTAACCTTGGTTTGTCGATTCATTCGAAAGACTAGCACCCAAACTATCATTGGTGGATCGGTGGTCTAGAGGTAACGCGCCTGTCTAGAAAGCGAAAAGTCCGGGTCTGAAGTGTGCGGCGGTTCGTACCCCGTTTGGACCGGAAATTTTTCCCCCATCCATTAGACCATGAGTGGTGGTCTGGGCGCTAGTCTTTCGGATGAGACGATAAACCGAGGTCCCGTGTGTTACACGTAATTATTTAGCGCACGTAAAAAAACCCACGGCAACAAGAGAGTTGTCCCTGGCAAAATTCTTAGAAAAAAGCCACTCTGATAGGGAAACAAATACAGCTGCAGAAAAGAAAAAAAAAAAAGGGTGAAAGGGTGGCGCAGCGCTAAGTGGCGACGCGTTCTCCCGCTCTCCCCGGGGAGAGCAGCCCGAATTTCACGGAGAGAAATCTGCCGTGACTTAAAGTGGTATGAAATAAAATCTGAGCGCTTTGATTTGTTGCTTTACAAGATTCAGCGCTATATAAATTCCATACATTATTATTATTATTATTATTCCAGGTCTGATGGATGGGGTTAAAAAAAAGGTCAAGATCAAACAGGGATCGAACCTACGACTTGTCGCATTCTACACGGGTGCGTAACCACCAGACCCCATTTATCCACTGGTGCCTGTCTGAGCTAAGCTATGCACAACACGACCTACTACGTCCCCCTCTGACCACAATGATAACTTTGCCGCGGAGCCAGATTGAGTGAGACAAGCACCTACGATAGCTACCATCATCACCACAACATCCCTTCAACAACCTCACATAAACCTCTAACCCCAAAGGCTGTGAACCAGCTCATCACAGACACTGAAGTGTATAG
>CM054140.1:25742145-25752145 GCA_028751875.1 Rapana venosa
AAGTGGTTACCTACTACTACTACCTACAGACATACATGTATACACTCTCTAGGTTCCATGTGGAAAAGGAAGTCGACTTTTCGCACGCGTCAAGCGAATGTGGCGCGTGCCGGTTCCGCAGATGACTGAGCTAGGAGGAATTCTCTCTCTCTCCGTCTCTCGCTCGCTCTCTCTGTCGCTCTCTCTCTGTGTTGCCGTCGCGTTGCGAGGTGTGTGGATTGAGCTACCGTGGAACCCCAGCCCTGTACAGTGTTACGCTACAATCATATCGTTCCTAAGCGCTGAACAAGGCGAGCGCGCGCTTTTCTTCTTCTTCTTCTTTTTTCTTTTTTCCTCTCGTCATGTCATGGCAAGGGCTGGCAGGCGGTGGGGGTGGGCAGAGGAGAGATGGGTGGGCCCTGTTTGGCCTCGTGACGACATTCCTTTTCTCAGTCTTCTGATTGGCTCACTGCCGTGGGCTTTGCGCGGCTCCCGCTTATAAATAACACAGGGAATGGAATTACACTCACAACCAAGCTCGTATCCACGAACGGTTTCTTTTCAACGCTCTCTCTCAACCTTCAAAGTTTGGGTTTTTGTTTCTTCCTTGAAGAGAACTCTGAAATTCTTCAGTGCACGTTTTCTTGTACGATCTTCTGAAAGTATTCTACTGTTATCTGGACTGACCAAGTGATTGAACTTCAGTAAAAGAAAAGAAAAAAAGTCAACTTCCAACGAAGTTTCGCTGCATCGAAGGTTTTCATTCCTTTTGTTTGGAGAAGTCGGATTTTAATACTCAAGCCAAGATGACCACCCTGAATTTCCTGAAGAACTCCAAGCCTTGCCAGGTGGTGCTGCACTCCAGCAGTGTCCAGGTGTCTTACCTGAAGAAGTCTGACAAACCAGTCACAGGTAAATGTCTTGACAGTTTTTTCCTTTTTGAAATTGCTATAACATTTTTAATTTTGTGAATTTTTGATAAATTTGTAGTATATTTCTCTAGAGTTCAGGAGTTATGAGGTTTAAAAAAAAATTAGAATTAAGATTCATAGGAAACAATGTGATGGATGGTAAAATAATTTTTGTACTGTAGGAACTGGCATAGTTTTACATAATCTTTTAATCAGCCTTTTCTTGGAAATGTCTATGCTAAAGGTATACATGACCTCAAGAGAAATTACATATCGAAATAACCAGAGTTTTGTTATAACATAGAAAGTATCTTTTCCTCAACAATATTCAGGAAAAAAGTATAATGCAGCACTTGGAGACTGATGAATGTGCTGATGTGATACTTTTGATGGGGGTAAAAAGATACTGGGAGAAAATGTGAAGAAAAAGCGACCACATCCATTCCTCCTCGATTGTTCTGTGATGATGTGAAGAACCTAACATCATCACACACTATTCCTACATTACATAAAAGAGCTTGCATCACCCCCCACAGAGAACAGAACATACCACTAGGACATTCCCACCAGTGAAGTGGGGTGAGTGGATGGATACCCCTAACTATAGCAGGGTCAAGCTTAGGGTATTTTCCACCACTCTTGGGGTCAACGTTGCCCCAACGTGACTGATTAGCCAGGACACGACAGCGGGAGATGGTACAATACAATACAATACAGTACAGTACAGTAAGCGGTGTGGGTGGAGTGGAGTGGAGTGGAGTGGAGTGGGGTGGGGTGGGGTGGCCTAGTAAAGACAAAAGCCGCAGCACGGTACGGCAAGTAGCGCGTTTCCTGCATTCCAGCAGAGGTCACCAGTGGCTAGGGCTTAACACGCGCGGTGCACGCTGCGGATTAAAAGATTAGGGGAGAAGAAGACGTTTCCAATGTGGTTAGTTACATACATATATATACATACAGTGGGATGGGTCAGCGGGAATGCCGTGAATGGGGGGTCCTGTTCTATGTTTAGAATGGATGGGGTTACCAGCTGGGTGGTGGTGTAAGGTTACCGCTGAGGTTAGGGATGATCTCTCTCTCTCTCTCTCTCTCTCTCTCTCTCTCTCTCTCTCTCTCTCTCTCGCTCGCTCGCTCGCTCTCAGGAGTATGATAGATTTATAACACATCAGATTGCAAGTATGTAGGCCTATACTTTGTGGTCTAGTTGACTACATTAAGTTCAACAGCTTTCTCCTATCATGCCATCGTTGTTGACATGGTTGCTAACACTCTAACCCTTGGACTTCCACAAGCAACTTTACATCAATACTCCACTGAACTAAAATGCAACCGCTATCAGCGAAAATCCAACTGCCTGATATCGATTTTTATTTTTAGAGAAAAGAAGATAATGGCATCATTTTAAGACTCTCTCTCTCTCTCTCTCTCTCTCTCTCTCTCTCTCTCTCTCTCTCTCTCTCTCACTCTCTGCATCAGAGCTCGTTCACAACAAAGGTTCTAACCATCAGTGTTCTCTCTCTGTTTCCTGCCACCAGTGGACATCTCCTACGTCTACCTGCTGTCTGTGAAAGCGGAGCTGGACAGCGGCAACAAGCACGTGGTCAGCCTGAACTATGTGCGGCCTGTCAGCAACAGGCGTCTGCGGGTGGACACCCTGACCCTGCAGTCCTCTGACCTCCCCACCTGCCAGCTACTGGTCAAGGCTTTGGAGCTAGAACTGGCCGGTGAGTGTCATCAAAATTATTACTGACCGTTTGTCACTGTTTGTCTGCCTGGTTTTTTTGTGGTATGTTTTATCTATCTGTGTTGTGTGTGTGTGTGTGTGTGTGTGTGTGTGTGAGAGAGAGAGAGAGAGAGAGAGAGAGAGAGAGAGAGAAGAGGAGAGAGAGAGAGAGAGAGAGAGAGAGAGAGAGAGAGAGAGATGTTGTCGGTGGTTGCCTTTAACAACTTTGCACCGATTAAAATCAACAGAGTGTGCAGTGGCACGAGTCGAACTCGTGTCAGGCCAGGGGAGCTGAAGTATGTGACAGTTACACTAAGGGTGAAGGGTGGGGAGTTCAGATTTCTATACAAGTCAAAGATCAAGTGCTTCCCACTACAATGTAACGCTGACCTTCATTTGTGTTACACGACTTTTAGATAAGGGCTAAGAAGAGACGGGACAACATGGGATAAGACGAGAGAGCCAGAGAGAGAGAGAGAGAGAGAGAGAGAGAGTACCCAAGGCCTTTATATGTCAAACCTATTTATATCCAACCCACTGCCAAAAAACCAAACCCTCTGACCTAGTGCCTGCTATAGACACTCTACCCCGTGACCCGTGACAACGGATAAACTTTGATCAGTCACAAGCAACAGCCGACCGATCGATTGATCGCCCCGAGTCAGTCACTCGCCAGTCGCCGTGAATAAGTCACACAGGCACATTCCTTCCAGCCTCCCTCAGGCGGCGCCTGACACCGTGACGACCTACAGTAATCATGGGTAACCTGACCCACCCTACACATGAACAACTAGGGTGTGACTCCCATGCTACTGCAGACACAAACCCACTTTCTGTCAATAGTGTGGTGGTGGTGTGTGTTTTTTAAAAAATCGAGATTCGTACAAACTCACGCTCCAGTGCACTACAGCACTTTTACAAGTGATAAAGATCTGTTCTGGAAAGAGGACAGAGTTTAAGAGGTTATATAACAATAACATAATAAATCAAACACAATGACGGTAATAATAATTTTGAAAGAGCCGCACACTGCATGCCATATATAGAAGTGGAGAACGGCAGGAGGGCGAGGACTTGAAAAAAAAGTAATCCTTTTTTAGCGTAGTTGAACTCAGCCCGCCACATACTTGCTAATAATAGAGCCTTTTTGTGCCCTGGTCAGACTTTTAATGAAATGCAAATAAGGAGACCCTCCGTGGAGTGCTTCGCATACTTTCTATTGAGGCAGGGAAGTAAGCGGCACGCCGTCGCCTCCTTCTCCTTCTTTTCAAGGAGCCAGCGCCCTTCTTCCATACATACATTCCCCTTGTCCTCTGCTGTCACTCGATTCCTTGTTGCGTAGCGCTCTGTTTACAAAACACAACTAGCACGACCCATATATACATTGACTGCTGAAAGAGCGGCTTCAGTAAGCTTTGCATGCAAACAACATATATTTCAGAGAGAGAGGGAGAGAGAAAGATTTATAATCCTACATAATCCTGCCATCTATTTTATGTGGGGGTTTTTTCCCTCTCCTTTAGCCTCGCGCTTTTATCGCATCAAGTATGCATGATCTGGCAACTGAACAAATTTGTCAGGAAAACATCTTTACCACGAACGCTAACTTTTCAGAAAGCATACTGATAAAGAAAGAGTTCCTTATCGAATGGCAGGATCAGAACAAAAATTGCGACGGTTAAATGGCGTGATTAGGCTGCAGGCAGTTGGTTACTTTTTGACCTGCAATTAATCTCTTCTGGATGATTGGAATCGCTTACGGCACTTTGGACGGAAAGCAACCTTGCGCAGATCACCAGACATCTTTCACGGGGCTTAGGCAGTAGCGAAGACTTAAAAGCTGTGTGGTGTGATTAATGCTGTTGACAAGGTTTCATTTACGTCAGGGCGCTATGTTGATCAATAGGGTTTTAATTAGAGTTATGTCAAAGTCAAGTGTTAGTCAATATTCTTAAAATAGTATTCTCTCTCTCTCTGTCTCTCTCTCCCTGTCTCTGGTATCCTCACACATAACAGTGCACTACAGCCCAACCTGACCCCAGCGGTTCCTGTCTTATGTTTACAGATACAGAACGGCCCCAGAAGCTTGCAGTCATCATCAACCCCAACAGCGGCAAGAAACAGGCCGAGAAAGTCTTCTCCAAGAAGGTTCAGCCACTCTTCAAACTCTGCGGCATCGAGACCAAAGTTGTCGGTAAGTCTCCCTGCTTTTGTCATCTCTCACATTCAATAAAGACTTGTGAAGTAAACTAGACGATTGAAGGCACAGTTCTGATGCTTGTGGTACTTGAAGTGATGAAAGAGAAAATGAAAAAGAAAAAACGGGAAAGATATCAGCTGATGTTTTTCTTTCTTAATGTTTTGTTTGGTCAGCTTTACGGTACATGTTGTGCAGTGTTTGGAAAACTTTCAAGAAACTAGTGCATGAAATAAACGAATTTAGAATAAAAACGTACATCAACTGAAGAATGCAAACACAATATGTTTTCAAATACTTAGACATTTTCTCCCTTTAAAAAAAAAAAGAAATGGATAGAATTTCTACCTTCGGCATTGGTCAGGTGTTGATGTGGGTTCTGTTTTCTTGTGTTGCAGTAACCAAAGCCCCCAAACAAGCAAGAGACGTTCTGCAGACACTGGAACTGGATGATGTTGATGGGTAAGCATCTCTATTTTTTCGTTCTCTGTATTTTTACACACACACTCACACACACACACACACACACACACACACACACACTGAGAGAGAGAGAGAGAGAGAGAGAGAGAGAGGAGAGAGAGAGAGAGAGAGAGAGAGAGAGAGAGAGAGGATGAGAGAGAGAGAGAGAGAGACTTTCGCTTTGTTTCCCACCCTTTCCCCGTTCTTCCTTCTCCCCAAAGCCAAACAAAACTAACCAAGCATTCTCTTCTCTCTGTTCCTTCACAGCATCATCACAGTGGGCGGGGACGGACTGTACTGCGAGGTGCTCAACGGCCTCATCCTCCGTACCCAGAAAGACAACCAGGTGGACGTGCACGACGTGGAGGCCAGAGTGGTGCCCAGCCACATCCCCATCGGCATCATCCCCGCCGGCACCGGCGACATGGTGGTGCAGTACCTTCACGGCACCCGTGACGTCATGACGGCCGCTGTCCGCGTCATCCTGGGGGCTTCCATGCCGGCGAACGCCGTGTCGGTGCACCAGGGCGGTCAGCTGTCCGCTTACTCCGGACTGGTCCTGGGCTTCGGCCTGCAGGGCGACATGATGGCCGACTGCGAGCGCTTCCGCTGGATGGGCCACAGCCGATATAATGGTGAGTAGTGAGTGGGCTTTCTTCTTCTTCTTCTTCTTCGTGTTTTCTTAAGAAAGAATTTTGGGTGAGATACAGGATATGTAAAGTTAAATGTTGAGATGAAGTTTAAAAAATCGCAAGGGAGTAAAGATTTTTTTTCAAGTTCCTTAGCAGGAATTGATATAAAGAGTCTGTTGATAAAAACACTGAAAAGTAAAGTAAAACTTAAAAGAGTAATGGAACGGAATGCACTATCTATTTTTTTTAGAAAAAAATGCTGTAATAGAAGTAAAGACAATTACAAAAAAATGTACACAGAAAAAACATGTTTTAAAGATGAAAGTAGACAAACAGCTCTTGTGGACTTGTTAACTAAACAGACGGTCCCTGTCTTGTGTTGAACAGTGATCCCCATCGGCACGGTGCTCAGCCGCCGCTCTCTGGACCTGGAGGTGGAGTACGTGGACGAGAACACGGGGAAGGTGCACAAGGCGTCTGACGCCATGTACAGCGTGGACACCTACGTGGTCGCCAAGCAGGAGGTGGGCCAGCACATGCAGCACGTGTTCGGCGCGGACTCCATGCACGTGCACATGACCAGCAAGTGCGCCCTGGGCAAGCACGTCCAGCAGCTGACCAAGCTGAAGGAGAACACGGCTGGAGCTGTAAGTATCTGCACTGTTCTCGTTACTTAAGTCTGTAGTGAGCTGGTAGAGAAAAAACATACGGCCTCCAATCTTCTCTGATACAGTAACTGGGATGGTCTCGGTTGTAAACCCATTCGTGGAAGAATTTTTTGACAACAATGTTTAAAATCTCATTGCCTTTCAATCTGGCAAGTTTCCTTAAACACTGACCTATTGGGAAAGTTGATTTCTTCATATCACTTCTTTCATAATTGTTTATGACAGCTGTTGAAATATACAGTGCCTTTGGAACTTTACATATAAAATCATAAGCCATCTAAAGTAATATGTTTGAAAAGCATCATCAAAAAGGGTAATTCTTCTCTTAAACATAATCTTAGACTAGGCCATGACTGTTTCTATTCATTGCAAATAATGTTCTTGTCCACAAATGTGAAAAAATCTTATGTTATTGACTGATGATATGCAAAACTCCCTTTATCCGGCAGCCCATTAAATATTGTTCTCCTCTGTCTGTTCAACAGTTCGATTACGACTTCATGACGACAGCGCGTGTGCAAAGCTACACCGTCCGTCTGTGCAACGCCCCCACAGTCGTGCAGGACGGCAAGAAAGCGTTGAAAGAGACCTACAACATCAACTGCGACGGCGAGATTCTCCGCCTGACGCACCCCGAGTACCACGTCAAGCAGCATCGCCACGCAGTCCGCGTCTTCGGCGAAAGCATTGTCTAGATGACGGATCCATCATTGCCGTTGTGTGCCTCCACTGATGGTCTGAGCGATCAGACATCGTCTACGTCTTCCAACGGCTTGCAGTCGCCGCTGCGTCTCGGCTGCTGATCTCGCCCAGTAGTGGGCAGGTCAGGTCAGGTCAGGTCAGCAACGACTGACCGCCGCCGAGAGTCGGGCCCGGAGACCGACTGGTCGACAGTCAAGACACCGGGTCGATGCGACTAGAGAGCAGAGGTCGGAGTCCTGTCCTTGCGAGTTCACTGCAGCTGCAGAGAAAGAACAGTTTTCCTGTGAACTGGAACAGTTCCTGTGAGAACGACCTGAACTTTGCTCTTCCTTGACTGCCAGGAAAGTCGACAGCCAGGTTCCTGGACAGACAAAGGAGTCCAAATCAGCCTGCAGGACTGGAATCGCCTCTGAACAATGGCTTGGGGACAATCTGACTTCCGTCGGATTCCCGCCGTTGCGAGCCAGAGAACGTGAAGGAGAAGTGGTGACTGGGTCATGGAAAACAACAGCCTGGAACACTCCCTGTGCGGAAAGCACAGGCTGGCCTACTGGAACTTGCATGCATCACTGTTACTGTGACAGCGGTGCGCGCATGATCAAGAGAAACAGACGCGGCCCTGGTGTTGTGCTCGTGGTGTTGTGTTGTCATACTCCAGCGTGACATCACATGCACGTCAGCAATGACGTCGTGTGCTTGTCACAGCTGCAGAAATATTGTACATGGCTCGTAGGCTGTGTTTCACATTTCGTAGGTAGATTACATTTCTACCATATAATTACTATGTTTCACCTTGTTTTTAAGTAGGTTTGTACAGTATAGTTTAGTAGCCTATTATGCTTATATTTAGTGCCAGGTCTTGATATTTTTAGCCATAATCTTTACCAACGATGTGTTCACGTTTAACACTTATCAGCAAGTGTATGTGTGCGTGCGCGTGCGTGCGCGCGTGTGTGTGTGTGTGTAAGCCATTCTAATTTTGTCACTTGTTCATAGTAAAACCAACCTCACACCCCCCACACCCCCCCAAAAAAAAGAAAAAGGGAAAAAAAACCCAGCTCCCCCCCCCTCCCCTAAAAAAAAAAGGAAAAAGGGAAAAAGAAGGGGGGGGAAGAGAAAAACCCGATGTTCGTGATTGAATTAAAATGGTCGATTCTTGAAATGGATATCAAAAACAGTTTTGCCCATCTGCCCCTCATAACTTAAATAAAACAAACGCTATTGAACTTGGTTCTCATAGGGAAAAAGAATCATATCATAAGTAAAACATTGATTTTTTTTGCGTTGTGAAGTTTATATCGCAGTAGATTTTGCCAAAAAGCTTGTTTTAAACAAAAACTGCCATGACTTGTGTCTGTGATATACAAATGTTGTCTTGCTCATTGTTCATTATTTCATTTTCTTACCTTTTTGGCTTACTTCAGCTTTTTATTGTTCAAACTTTTTGTTGTTTTTTGCGTATATTTTTTAAAGAATGTTTTGGGAATAAGCTTCCGTGTGCAATAGATTTCAATATTTGCTAGTTTTTATATATTGATGTTTTTAAGGAAGTAAGAGAGAGAAGAGAGTTTATATTTTTATATAGTAGTTTAAAAATAAATTTTAATTGAAAATAAAATTGAAAAGAATGTAATTTTTCGTCTGTTGTTCTGTGCTGAACATGACCGGAATGTGTATGCTTGTTTTCTTTGTGTGCCATGAAAACACACACGCGCGCGCACACACACACACACACACACATACACAAGAACATAAATGCTTTCTCTTTGTGCGTGTATGTGTGTGAGCAATCGAGCGAGAGAGAGAGAGAGAGGGAGAGACTCGTGCACATGCACACACACACGCGCGCGCATGAAAAAACCCTACTGAAAGCAATCCTCCAAGTCGAGGCATTTGCTAAGAACCTGAGACACGCAATGACCTTTGCAGATACCTGACGATCGTTCCCCCATTCACTCCCTCTCCAATCCACCTGACAAACGCTTTCACCAACGCCTACCCTCTAACCATACGCCTCTCACAACTCTGCTTCATTCATCCCCTGCAGAAGAAGCATGCATCTCAACCCGTTTCTCAGACCCGTTCCCTAAACAAAAAGCTATCGTGATCAACAACATCTCTGGCAGAGCCATAGCTTCTGGCACCTGATACACCGCTGTCAATAGCTTGCTGGCTGACAGAACATAAGAATGCCATGGCTTTAACAGCCAGGCAGAAGTATGGAGAACTGTATGATTGGCAGCGTGTGGAACCTACACAGAATAACATACGCGTCTGTCGTCAGATTCTAATATCAGATTCCCGAGCTGATGGCACAGTATGTGGGACATACCATAATCGCTACGCCTCATTGACAGAGGAATCCATTTTGCAGATGCTCCATCGCATTCTTAACACCACTCTCCCCCTTCCCCTCCTCATTCTGTTCCCACCCTCTATATGCTACTGAAGTCTTTGAATGCGCCCAAGGGCGTTTTCATGTTTCCCCAACTCAACAACACACAGACTCGAATCACATGATCTTTCAAAATTACAGGATCTTTAAGCTGACCTACGAAGAATGGTATCACTAGATAATTATCTTGGCTCAGAACAGGCATCTCTGAATGCCACCGAAGCAACCCAGTAGCAGTGCAGGTCCATATCATAGGTAGTCTCGCGGCGACCTAACACTAAGCCATTAATAACTAACTCCCTGTGGACCTCTGACCCTGAGCATACATACATCG
>CM054140.1:25757145-25759645 GCA_028751875.1 Rapana venosa
ATGGCCTACTCTTTCGAAAAGCGGAACAGGATTTAACGTGTGCGCAAGATGTTCTGCATGCGTTCGCACACGGGACCTCGGTTTATAGTTTCTAGTGGGCAGCCAGCTTTTGTCGTAGTTTAGGGGGCGACAACCCGATAACTATGACTTCTGACGGGGCCGACGGGGCTGTAAACGGCAAGATAGGATTGGACCTTTGGCCGTTTCGTAAAAGTAGTAGTAGTTGTTACACTCCTTGAGCCTGGGCTAGATTTTCCTATTAATGAAAGTTTCCTGTCCGTTACTGTTCTGTAGAATCAACTTCGGTTTCTGCAGTCCGCAGCCAAGACTCAAGACTGCTTTAATGTCTCAAGTAGAGAAATTGTGAGTGGCATTTTAAAATTACAGTTACACAGCCAGCGGTCAAATTCGTTTCTCTCGCCCGTCACCAATCTGAAATGAGTTTTTGTCCGTATCCTGTTTTCCTCCACATCACAGATCATGTCAGGCTGACCCGACTTCCGGAGGTACGGTGGAACGTAAGCATCTTGGTCCTGCTGGATCAAGGAATGATCTGTCGGTCCTAAGATCAGCCGCAACCTCAGCATTCTAGGGAGGTTTCCTAAATCTTTGACATGCACTTTACTTTTCTGTCCTGTCCATGCTTTTTCAAAGGACCTCGTGTGTGTGTGTGTGTGTGTGTGTGTGTGTGTGTGTGTGTGTGTGTGTGTGTGTGTGTGTGTGTGTGAGTGAGTGTGTGTGTGTGTGTGTGTGTGTGTGTGTGTGTGTGTGTGTGTGTGTGTGTGTGTGTGTGTGTGTGTGTGTGTGAGTGTATGATGTGTTTGGGATGAAAGAGATGGGAAAAGCAGTACCCATGTCATAGGACGTGAAGCTTGCATAAATGTAAAGTATCTTATGTAAAAAGGTTGTGTAAATTTAAAAAAATGTTTCAGCTAACACACAGTATTCCTGCTTGTTTAATTTCTTGTTTATCTTTTTTTAAAAAAAGTTTCCTGTTTGTTTCTGTATGGTTTCTCTTTTTTTTTGGCTGACGTCATATGTCAGGAAATTACATTAGTAGTTCTCGCTGTTTTACGTCAATTCCGAGACCAGCTAAAAACGTTTGAGTTAAATCCATGTGATTATCTCTATTTTGATCAGGTCAGCCCATGCTTGGTCTGTAGGGATTAATCGCAGGGTGTGAGTGTAATCCATTTTGGATATTAAACTTTTGTGAGTAAACAGGAGCAATGGGGAACCCCCAAAACTGATTTCAACACTAAAATATTTTTGTTGTGTATTAAAGCCCAGTTAACACTTGGGTCAGTTGTGGCTTGTTCCATGTAGTTATGCTCTTGACTGTTGACCAAGGCCTCTGAGTGGAGATCTCCAATAATGCTTTTAAGACGAAAATGATCTCTGTGGCGGACACCTTGCATATGAAATCTTACACGAGTTAACTAATATTTTAGGATTTATCAATGTGACATTCAAATCAAAGAAATGACGGAATAATTGTTGGATGTGACATGGGCGATACTGGCCCTGGGAACGCTTAACAACAACAGTAGGCAGCAGCAGCAGCAGCAGCAGCAGTAGTAGTAGTAGTAGTAGTAAAAGTAGTAGAAGTAGTAGTAGCAGCAGCAGCAGCAGCAGCAGTAGTAGTAGTAGTAGTAGTAGTAGTAAAAGTAGTAGGAGTAGTAGTAGCAGCAGCAGCAGCAGCAGTAGTATAGTAGCAGTAGTAGTATAGTAGTAGTAGCAGCAGCAGTAGCAGTAGTAGAAGTAGTAGTAGCAGCAGCAGCAGTAGTAGTAGTAGGAGTAGTAGCAGCAGTAGTAGTATAGTAGCAGTAGTAGTATAGTAGTAGTAGCAGCAGCAGTAGTAGAAGTAGTAGTAGCAGCAGCAGCAGTAGCAGCTGCTAGCATGAACAACTTGCTAGATCAAAAAATGGAGACAAAACGAATGTGTGGAAGGGTAGATCTCTGACAAGTGAACATCCAATGATATAACACAATGACGTCCCCCAAATTTCAAGTGATTGTGTTTTAACTGTTTCTGGACAATGTAGGGTTTTAACGTAAATTAACATGTACCATCCTTCCCAAATCCAGGAGACAGCTGCACACAGTTGAAAACTAAGCAATGATTAACCATTTCTGAATCAACCAACCTTGTTCCTTCACTAGACTGTAAACTGCAGAAAGTGAAAACTGATCTTGAAAAGATGTTCAGAAAATGCTTTGTATGAAGATGGCAAAACCTGTCCTTATTCACTGATAGTCTTCATTCCTGTCCTGGGATAGTGTCCTACTAATCCGACTGGTTATGCTGTCCTAGCAGATATGGACGTTCATTGATTCATGTCAGGTTTGTTTTTGAGTGAATCTTACAAACAGCAGCTATTCTCCACAATAGTATCAGACACCAGATTTTAATAGACGTGCCATCATTCCCGAAACAACTACCTCTTCCGAAAATGCCAACAAACGGTTATTTAAAGAAAATAGTAAATGACGAAATATT
>CM054140.1:25762145-25764645 GCA_028751875.1 Rapana venosa
CTCTCTCTCTCTCTCTCTCTGAAATAATTGTAGCCAAGTTTTTGACTGCTACATTTTCCTAAGTCCACATTATGTTCACGTTTGTTTATCGGCTGGTGGCCAAAGTGCAGTAAACTAGGTAAAGTTCACTCCTCCCTTCTTCATTCTCCCCCTACCTCCTTTCTCCCCACTCCCCTCTCTCCTCCTCCCTCCTTCCCCTGCGGTGTGTGTGTGTGTGTGTGTGTGTGTGTGTGTGTGTGTGTGTGTGTGTGTGTGTGTGTGTGTGTGTGTGTGTTTAGCGTGCGTCCATGCACGAGAGGTTTTTAGCATTTACAGTAGCTTTCGGAAGAGTAAACATGGACGTAAACGATCAGAAATCAATTCATATATCTGCTTTAATTTAAAAATAAAAGAAATTCAAATCTCGAGTTTCTTTTGAGAAGTTGGGCGGGAAACTGAAATAGACGGTGTGTACATGTAGGTGGCATCTTGTGTAACCATGTTTAGAGTACTGTGTGATTGTACTTTCATTCGTTTTCATTTTTCCTTTCGTCTATAAACCAGCTGACCAAAGAGGACACTTCAGGCTCGACACAGGACTGAATTTGTCTAATGTTTACTAAACGAGAATAGATTTTTTTAAAACCCAACAACAACAACAAAAAACAACAAACCCAAACTACAAACACTACCAGTACTACCATCACCCTCACTACCAACGCCGCCACTACCACCAACCAGATCAAGGCAGTTTTTGACGGTTTAAGTCAGTTTTATCTTTAAAAATAGCTTCAAAACAAAACTGATGCCATTAATAGATAGTCAAGTCAGACCTGCTGGTAACGTTTGTATTTATTTATTTATTTATACTTTTATTTCGAGAATAATGGAAGCACTCATGTGCTTTTTAAAAAAAAAATCCAGTCCCTGTGTGTATGCAGTTTTGTAAATCTTGTCATCCGTTCCCACCGCACACAATGGCCTACTCTTTTGAAAAGCGGACGGGTTTTGATGTGTGCGCAAGATGTTCTGCGTGCGTTTGCACACGGGACATCGGTTTATAGTCTTATCCGAAGGACTTTTGGGGGAGTTGAGTCAGCACTGCTATTAACTCCAGAGGAAAAAAATCATCTTGAACGTGATTCGAACCCGGCTCAGCCGATCACCAACGCTTCACTCTAACCACTAGGCCATCCAGTCCCCTTGATGTTAACATGGTGAGATATTCACTGCATTTCTTGATCAAAGAATCTGACTCCACCCCCCCACCCCCTCCCTTCCCCCTTCCCCGTTTCTTGAAAAAAAAATCTTATTGCAACATCACGCGCAAGAAAATCCACTACCATGACAAACAGGATGTTGCAGAAAAACAATAGCAACAATGGCAGGTGTCCTTCAACTTTATAAGCACTTTTATTAGCTGAGCACAAAACGCGCCACTTAATGCAGCATCACAACCTTTGGTTTTCCAGGGATAGTGGCGGGTGAACGGCGTCCATTAGAAGAAACTAGCCATCATTTATACAGATTGGGTTTTCAACGGGCATTGTTTGAAAAAAATATGTCCACGGTATTCCAAACAGGAAGTGTGTGTGTGTGTGTGTGTGTGTGTGTGAAGATCCGGATTCAAATTGTTTTTTCATGTAAAGACCATTGCCCCCTATAAAAGAGTTCAACGCACATCAGTATGACAAAAGCACAGCAATGTAAAAACAACAACAAAACAAAACAAAAATAATACCACATGCAAGCAAGCACAGGAACAAAAGCAATGTAAAGCCAGGGTACAGTTGCTTTTCTTTGAACTAACTCATTAAAGCGTTTTCCCCCATATTTTCAGGTGGCTTAAACACACGTTCACGTAAATTCAAACAACTTCATCAACAATAACGTTTCTCATAACAAAACACATCTTTGAACTTATATCGTACCTCTCAGTAAAAACTTAGGTTGTATACACAACTTTTTCCTTTACACAGAAGCTAGAAACAGCCAGCAGGAACACATTGAATTTCATAAAATCAGCCTTTGTAGATCATGTCCACTATCATATTGTACAATTCAGGACTACACAAAATAAATACGCAACCCATATGCCCAACCTTTTTTTTTTAAAAAAGCACAACCAACAAAGAATAAATCAAGTTCACCTCAAAAAGTTCTCTGTAATATAAACACAATCTGCAGTTTCGGGAAACGGTAGAAGTATTCCCATAACCTGCGCAGTCGTTGGGGAGCCGAGTGCCAGAGACCTCAGCTTCTCTAGGGGCCAGCATCTTGAGGGCGGCGCCCATCTCCTCTCCTTCGCAGCTGCTATACCTTCCCTGACCCTTAAGAGGGCAGGTACCCCGTTCACATAAACCTAAATGTTAACAGCCTCAGTACTACTTTCATATATTCCTTTTTATACACACTTTTAATTGTGTCAAGTGGGTGATATTCTTTACAAATCAACTCTTCGCTATGACACCCTATGACCCACTCATGCAATCTGCATTGAAGTAGTCAGTCTCGCAGTTCA
>CM054140.1:25769645-25782145 GCA_028751875.1 Rapana venosa
AATCACACCCACACAGCCAAAGCCATTAATTCCTATTTTATTTCATCTTTATCGCCAGACTGTCCCCATCATCATCGACTTTCAGGCAATGAAAAAAAAAATCGGCTGGCTCAGATCTATCAACCGTTGACCTGTGCACAAGGTTGAGTCTGCAGTTTCGCCAGATGACGTTTTGTGTATATTTATAATATACATGATAATAATAATAATAATAATAGTAATAATAATAGTAATAATAATAATAATAGTAATAATAATAATGTATGGAATTTGTATATTTACATACTATCATCATCATCGTCAGATTCCTTTTCTTCAAATAAATACACACACGCATACTCGTGCGTGTGTGTGCGCGCACACACACATGCACGTGGCTTATTTTGTACTTTATGCTTTATGGATGTGCGTGTGTGTGCCTGTGCGTGCGTGTGTGCGTGCATGTGTGTGTGTGTGCATGCACGCAGGTGTGCATGCATGCGTGTGGTACACACACGCGTTTGTGATGCAAGCCCCCATCCCCCGGCCCTGGAGATTTGTGGATTGATAGTTGTGTACTCTAAAAACACACTCACGCTGCTATTTGTGATGGGTGTGTATGATTTAACATAAAACCAGCCAATTAAACAAATACGCCTAAAGCTCGACACCCCCCCCCCCCTTCCCCCCCCCCCCCCCCCCCCCCCTTCCCCCGTCTTCCTTTCACACTTCCCTCCCTGGTGGGCATAATCATTATGTTCAATCCTCCTGAAGTCGAATAATGTGTGACATCACCGGTAACATCCAATTTTCTTATATTATGGGAAGAAAGGTATGCAGGGTTTTTTCCTTTCCACTGGATAAATCTTTCAAGTTCTGCATTCCCCCGTGGGGAGGCCGGGGACCTATCGGTATAAATGGCATCGCCATATTCTGGAAATACTATGCTAGAAATTTCCTCTTTTCTATTACTCTCTTTGTTTCTGCCTTGTTCCTTTTCTTTCTGTCTCCTTCTCCTTGGGTTTTTTTTCTGCCTTCTTGGTCCATTCTCCTGCCTTTTTTCCCCAAGAAAGACTTTAAAATAATATTCTCTCTTATGCCGAAGTCGGATGCCCTGGGCCTGACTTGTCAGGCGCTTAACGGCAGCGTGACGCATTTTCGCTCATCTAACAGACAGCAATAGTTGCTGTCTGAGCGTTCGACACAGAAGAAGAAGAAGAAGCTCTACACTCTTACCTGAGCAGAGCTCTGATTTGTCCCCTGAACAGAAGGAGACGATGGGGATTTTGCCGTCAACGTCACACCGAACCCTTGTCTTCTTTGTCCAGCCCTCAACCAGCAACTATTGTTCTCTGACATAGGAGCGAAAATGCGTTGCGCTGCCGTTAAGCGCCTGACAAGTCAGGCCCAGCGCATCCAACTTCGGTGTGGGAGAAAACCATTATCTTTTAAGTCTTCCCGGGGAAAAAGTCAGAAGAAAGGACCGAGAAGGCAGAAAATAGACAAGAAGGTGAAGGAAGCAAAGGGGAAAAAAAAAGGCAGAAACAACGAGAGGGATAGAAAAGAAGGAATTCCTTAGCATAAAATTTCCAGAAGGTGATGATGCTATTTATACTGACAGCCCCCCCCCCCCCCCCCCCCTTCCTTCCCCGGCATGTTCACGGGGGACGTCTAACCCTACTTTGGTAAGGAGTGAACATACTGCGTCCTAGTGCGTGGGCGGTGTGACCAGTATGGTCTGAATAAGTACGTTAGATTCTTGTAGCTTTTCAGTCATCGTGTTTACTTGCTGCTTTGAATCAGAATTATATGTAAACACTAACATCTGCGGGAGATTTCTGTCTGTGAAATTCAGATTACCCTCCCTGGGGAGAACGTGTCGCCACTTGCGCAACGCTCCCAAGTTTGTATTTTTTTTTTAAAAAAGAATGTTTTCCCTGTATAATATATGTATCAAAGGTGACGGTGTACCATGATCGAAGGGGTCGTTGGGAAGTGAGGTGTCAGAGACCTCAGCTTCTATGGAGAGCCAGTATCTTGAGGGCGGCGCCCATCTCCTCTCCCTCACTGCTCTACCTCCTTCCCTGTCCCTGAAGAGGGCAGGTACCCATTTATGAACTGGGGGTTGGGAGGGAGGGGGGGGAGTCTGTATTCAAGCCAAGGGGGTCACCTACCTACGAGGCAACCCCGCTCAACAGCTGTCTACCGCTAGGTTGGGGACATCAAATGCTCTGTGTGTGTGTGATATACATATGATATATATATATATTATATATTATATATTATATATATTATATATAAATATATATAATATGATGTGTGTGTGTGTGTTGTGTGTGTGTGTGTGTGTGTGTGTGTGTGTGTGTGTATGTGTGAGTGTGTGTGAATGTAGATGTATGTATGGATGTGTGTGTGTGTGTGTGTGTGTGTGTGTGTGTGTTGTGTGTTTAGTGTGTGTGTGTGTGTGTGTGTGTGTGTGTGTGTGTGTGTGTTTCCCAAAGAGAATTACTTTAAAATATTTTTTTCTTTTACAGACTTTGTCCGAGGTAATCTCTTGACGCCGTGCTTGGTTTTTGTTTTTATTCCAGAACACTAAACACCTGTTGCAGCCTGCACCTCACGTAGTTATCTTATCCAAACGACAGCACCCAGACCATGACTCACAGTCTTGTGGAGGAGGAACAGGTTGGTTTCACTGAGCCTTGAACCAGCGACCCCTCACCGTCATGACCGCTGAGCTACCGCACATACAGTCTGATTCGTGCCCCACCGCTAAAGAGCAACGTTTCATCGTTACCTCACCACAAATGCTCATCCTACTTTGTTGCTTCTTTCCAGTGTGCGAGATGTTTCAGCTGGGAGACTTGCCGCTGCTTTTGGTAAGCACGCAAATCCAGAATGTCCTGTAAATGTTGTAGTACTTGCAACATGTCAAGCAAGCCAGTCAGTTGCAAACCTCCTTCTTCACTTTCATCAGTTAACTCCCTAAGAATCATGAGAACTCTGTACACAAGAGATGTTTATTGAATACTTTCATTTTTTGTCTGTTATGTGCCAAATCCTGAGACTTTGAAAACGGTTTCCCTTTCTATTCTGCATCGTTGCTGGTTCATTTTGTTCTGTCAGATAGGTCGTCTCCCTCTCGCAACAGTTTCCTAAAGATCTTTCATTTTCGCCAGGTCACTGGAGTTTGCTATTGGCCCGCTGGATACGTCAATGTTGTTGCCGTTCGCTCTTTTATTTTCTTCTTCTTGTTATTGTTTTTCTTCTCTGATGTCAACAGATCTTGTATGTACCAGTCTACAGGTGACAAACCAAATTGTTCATTTACAGAGTCAGCACACAAGATTACAGGCAAGCATTCAACAACCACTTATTAAAGAGAGAGAAAACACGTTTGTGAACAATATTTTGAGGGGGTTGCCAAGGTAGTTATATTATGATGAACCTGCACTTCAGGTTTCTTGTTATGTACTGGAGTAAAAGGCACATGTTTCCATGGTTTCGGAAACTCCTCACCTAAGGCGATCTTTCCAATTACAAAAACGACACATCAGTAACGACCTTCACCCCTGAGATCAGCGATCTATTCTCATTGCAATCTTTGGTGCCGATGCCTTGCATGTTTCTTTTCTTGAAAATCTAAAATTAGATCACACCTTTATTTCAGTTGAAAGAAAGGCATAAAATTCCATGGAGCAAAGGAAGCAGGAAGGACATTTTGCCCCCAGAATACTCTAAATGTGGGCGGATCTAAACAGAAAAGAGCACAGGCAATGAAAATATCCAGAACGTTGCTTCCTGTTGGCGGAACCCATCCCTCTCCAGGTTCGTGGTGCATGCTGGGTACATTCGTCTTTCCTTAACCCTGAGAATATTGACATAGAATAGGGATCTTTTACGTATTTGATCGTCTGCATGGGTGTGTGTGTGTGTGTGTGAGTGTGTGTGTGTGTGTGTGTGTGTGTGTGTGTGTGTGTGTGTGTTGTGTGTGTGTGTGTTTGTGTGCGCGCGCGTGCGTGCGTGCGTGCGTGCGTGCGTGTGTGTGTGTGGTGTGTGTGTACACGAAAGAAATAAGAGGCATGAGCAGGTTTGCACTGTAAGTTTATCCTGGAGATCGTAAAAATCCCAACCCCTTGATTTACTAAACGCTGCTACCGATGATCGGAACATGCGCCTTTAAGGACAAGTTGATGAATACACTTAACATCAACTAAACACATTTTCTGTTCAAATAAACAAACAGTTTACCCTTATGTTCAGCACAGGGGCGTGCGTGGTATACTCGGATAGCTAGTTGCCAATAACACACTTCTCTAGTTCACTGATTTGGGCAGAATTTGGTCAACAACTCTGCAGTGCAGTGCCCTAATCACTCCCCATAGACTGGACAAGAACAGGAGAATTTTACACATGGTTTTGGTTCAGAAACGCTTTCAATTTCATACTTTTTCTCACGCTGATCTTCCGATAAATCCCTTTGCCATTTTTCTCTTTAAACTGTGAAGTCAATGATTTTAAGGAGGTGGAAAACGGCTTACATTCGTATCGTCAAAAGTTGACGTTCACTTCAGAAGGAATACGGCGTTAAACCTCAACAACCCATCACAAGTCCCCTGCTTGAAATCAGCTGGCGTGAACACGGAAGATCTGGTCATGGGTCATTACACAGATCGATTACAATTCATGGCATTCTCCAGGGGAGGTCTGTTGTTGTTGTTGTATCGGCGCGAGGGCAAGGTTAAAGTGTTTACCTGTTCAAAGTAATGTACCTTTACCCCTGTGCCCTATCTGTGAACTGTGAAATCACACCGCCTTTTCCCCCCCTCCTTAAAGTTCATTGACTTCAAAGTTTGTTCTTGCAGAAGGCAAAATCGCGCGTGCTCTGGCTTTAATTATATTTTCCCAAACAACCACCCCTTATGCAAGCTGCCAAAATCACACCAGAGAATAATTATGTAAACATCATCGTACTGTAGTACATGCAGAGGACCTCTGTATGCACAGCACTAGTGCGTGCAAACGAACATACTAATGTAGTATGAGAGGTTGTAAGGAGAGATTATGAAAAGTAGATGAAACAATCAACTGTCAACGGCATCCATGCAAGTATATGCTACAGTAACAAACGGTTAATCACACACACACACACACACACACACACACACACACACACACAACACACACACTCTCTCTCTCTCTCTGCCTTCCTTCCTTCCTTCCTTCCTTCCCTCCTTCTCTTTGGCACCCTGCTTAGAGGATTTTTGCTTTTAGTAAGTTCCATATTTTTCTATTATTATTTCAGTTTCTTGGGGCTCTCTGGAAAGGCCTTTGTACTTAGCCTGTTACTATCATCTCTCTCTCTCTCTCTCTTCTCTTCTTCTCTCTCTCTCTCTCTCTCTCTCTCTCTCTCTCTCTCTGTCTGTCTGTCTCTCTATCACACACTCTCTCCACAAAAACCGTTATGACCTAACTCCTCCTCCACCCCTCCCCCAAATGTTCCCTGTTCTCTTTTCTTTCTCAATCAATCGAACAATCAATCAATCTTCAAAAGCGAAAGAAATCAAGTTCCAGAGAGAGAGACAGACAGACAGACAGACAGACAGATCAGAGAGAGACAGAGACACACACAGAGAGCAAAACGTCTCTCCGCCCAAAGCCATCCACCCACTAACTAATCCCGTAAAAACTGGACAGGTGAGGTAAGGTAAGGCAGGCAGGTAAGGTAAAGGTAATTGGGCGCCTGTCAGTCAGCTCCGCGGCTTCCAAATCCACCCTAAATCTTCTCCATTGGGGTCGGCCAGCTGATTTACATACCCACGGTGACGTCCGAGCACCCGGCTATCAACCCGTGTTTGATCCCCCAAGTGTGTGTATGTATGCAGAGGTGTCGGTGGTTATCCTGCTGCCTGCAGCTTTATAGAAAGAACACTGGGAGGCTCTTCACCATGCAGGCTATCGACGCTTGGTACTGGACGCCGATTGGTTGTGACGGAGGGCGTTGCTCTTATCGCTTTTTGGATGGCCGGTCCATAATTCTACATTGCTGGCATTTTTCTTCAGCTAGGCCTAGCGGTGAAGCAGAGTGTTACGTAGAGAGGAGGAGGGAGGGGAGGGGTGTGAAATATTTACAGGAGTACATAACACGTGTCTTGGACAAAGTGCAGAATGGGAGGGAGCTGGCGTGACTGTGATGTAGGAGTGTTGGCAGGGTGGGTGGAAAGTGTTGAGGACGTAGGTAGAGAAAGAACTTAAGCTGTGAGGATTAATTAATGGTGGTGGTGGCGGCTTACCCGAACGGTATTTTTGGAAGGGTTTGAATTTTCAAGGCCGAGTGTTTCTGTCTGTGTCTGTCTCTCGTTTCTGTGTGTGTGTGTGTGTGTGTGTGTGGTGTGTGTGTGTGTGGTGTGTGTGTGTGTGTGTGTGTGTGTGTGTGTGTGTGTGTGTGTGGAGAGCGAGAGAGAGAGAGAGAGAGAGAGAGAGAGAGAGAGAGATTAGAGTTCCTGCGTGCATGTATGTGTGTGTGTGTGCGTGTGAGCGTGCTCGAAAGTGTGTATGTGTGTGTGAGTGCGCGCGTGCACACACGCACCCACGCATGCATGTATACCTGCAAAACTTCACTTATCTAACATCTGGTACCTTTAATTCAATTACGAAATACAGAAGATTTCGCGAATAAGTAACAGCCTATAGACGATGCTTTGTTGTACTCAATCTTATGGTTTTTCCCCAAACATCTGAAATACTCTCACCTTTAAAGAACAATATAAATGAACATAATCTTAAGGACTTTTTTGTGACGAAAACACACACACACACACACACACACACACACACAACACACACACACACACACACACACACTTAACTCCAGTTACATAAACCCGTGTCCTTCTAATCCCAGAGAATTAGATCATGCAATAAAAAATGTTTTTAAAAGATTATCCCCAAAAAAACTGTTTAAAAAAACAAAAAGAAAAGAAAAATAACAACTCCTCCGAAAAAATGCGGACGATGGAGCGATCACTCATTTCAATCGGAGTTGAGCCTCGTCAATCCCCAAATACACTCCGCCCTCTCCACATTTACCCGAGCAGGCCCAGAATAGCCAAGCAGGTGACAGACACGTTCCACCAGCCAGCGATCCTTACGGCAACATTCCACACTGGTCAGTGCGCCTGACCTGCCGGTGACCTACCGTTTGGACATGCACACCTGTGTCGGGTCTTGCTTGCCTACCTACCGGCCTGCCTGCTGCTGTCGAAGACTAAGAATGTCTTGTCATCTCACCGGGCAAAGGTCTTTGTGGCAAACAGAATGTTTACTTCGTTTTCTGCTTGTGCTCAGTTTACTCGTTATCGGACACAGCTTGTGCAGTACTTCACTCCGGGGTGAACTGAGGGAGATAGTAGAAGGGGGAAAAATGATGACTGTGTGGAAAACTTCAGTCTTAGGGAGGTACCGGGACACGAGCTTACGCGCACGCGCTCGCACATACACACACACGCGCGCGCGCATGTACGCTTGCACGCACACACACATGCGCGCGCACTCGCAGAGAATAAACATGTTATCGGCAGGGAGATTATTCATATATATATATATATATATATATATATATATATATATATATATATATATATATATAATATATATATATAATATATATATTGAGAGATCCCCTCCTGACATCTCAAGGACTGTACGGGATGATATGTTTAATCTGACACCTGACAGCGTTCAAATGTTCACAATCGGTATGAATCATAACATTTAAAACAGGTCATATCAATCACTCGGCTTGTCCGACCTCAAGCAGGCTTGACAGGTAAGAAATACCGGTTTAATTAAGGGTATAGTTTCACAGGGGTAGGCAACCTAAAAATTATAAAAAAAAGGAAAAGAGAAGCAATATTGCACGAGCTGACAACTGTTATATATGCAAGGACAAGGACTTTTCCAAACCCTATATAAAGTGTACTTATTTCAGCACGCCAGAATTTGAATAGACAGCACTACCCATGAAAGAGCGTGCTCCCTCCCCCCCCCCCCCCCCCCCCCCCCCCCCGTACCCGACACCTAGTCTACCCTGATATCCTATTCCCCTTCCCCTACCCCCTCCATCTTATGTAAGTCTTGTCTACTTCTTTACGTATGTTATCTAGGTCTTGATACAGTGGTCAGTGCAATGTCAGGCCGTTTAGGGTTTTTTTTTTTGGTTTGGGGGTTGTTGGTGGTGGTTGGTTTGGTTTTTGTTGTTGTTTTTTTGTTGTTGTTGGTTTTTTGTTGTTGTTTTTTGGTTTTTTTTGGGGGGGGGGGGGGGGGGGGGGGGTTGGTTTTGTTCCTTGGCTAGAACTCCGAGGTTCACCAGTGGTGATATTTTGCACATGTTATCGTTTTCTCCAACACTGAAAGTAGCCACATTCCGACTTCGGGGATGTATGCTGGGTATGTCCGTGTTTCCGTAACCCATCAAACACACTGACATGAACTACAGGATATTTAACGTGCATATTTGATCTTCTGCATGTGCGTATATACACGATGGGAATTCAGACACTGGCAGGTTTGCGCTTGAAGTTGACCTATAGGATGGTACCACCCACCCGTAATTCACCAGACGCCATCGAGATTCAAACCCATGACTTCATGGACCCATGATATTGAATTGGAACGGTCTTAACCACTCGGCTATATAGCGTCCGTCAGGTGGTGGGTTCAGACCTTATCTAGGACATGAAATGCTTGTCAGCTGTTCAGGATTCTGACCGGCTTCTAAGTCTTCTTCTCCTGTGTTGTTGTTGTTGTTGTTGTTGTTGTTGTTGTTGTTGTTGTTCTTCTTCTTCTTCTTCTTCTTCTTCTTCTTCTTCTTCTTCTTCTTCTTCTTCTTCTTCTCTTCTCCTCCTCCTCCTCCTCCTCCTCCTTCTTCTTCTTCTTCTTCTTCTTCTTCGAAACCTCGGACAGCAACTGTTGTTATCTGTCATATTATGAGCAAAAATGCGCTGCGCTGCCTTTAAAGCGCCTGACAAGTCAGGCCCAGCGCATCCGACTTCGGCATAAGAGAGCATTGTTTTCTTTTTAGGTCTTTCTGGGAAAAAAAGGCAGGAGAATGGACCAAGAAGGCAGAAAACAGACAAGAAGGAGGTTACAGGAAGAAAAAGAACAAGGCAGAAACAAAGAGAACGAAATTTTTTTTTTAATGGAATTTATATAGCGCTATATCTTGCAAAAACAAATCAAAGCGCTTCTCTTCAACCCGCTCCTACACATGCAACTAACAATGATAAACAGTTTTTTAAGAAATTCAAATGCACACACACACACACACACACACACACACACACACACACACACACACACACACACACACACACACACACACACACAGGTTACACACTTCAGCAGGGTGATGGAATTTTGGCTGTTAAAGGCAGGGACGACAGATACGAGATGAAACAGGAAGGGAAAATCTTAGGTTTGAAATAGGTATGTTTTGAGACTGGATTTAAAACCGTCGTAAGTAGGCTGTTCACGAAGGGAGAGAGGGGGGTCATTCCAGATTGATGGACCAGAAATAGAGCAAGAGCGACGGCCAACAGTGGTTGGTTGAATCTAGGTATTCGTGAGCTCAGGGAATTCCTAGCACAGATTTTTCAGAAGGTGGGGATGCTGTTTATTCTGACAGGCCCCTGGCATCCCAACAGGGGAACCAGCTTCTAATGAGAGGTGAGGCTTTATACAGAAGAGTCCGGGATTTCCTCAAGGGGGAATCCTACAGTGTGTGGATGCCAGGATGATGAACATCCATCCCCCTGTCCCATCAGTTACAGGCCATCTCATAAACTTGTGGGTTTTTTCCATTTGTTTCTTTCTTTGTTTGTTTGTAATGTGGTGCCAGTTGCGTGCAGATCCTTCTTCTTCTTCTTCTCCTTCTTCTTCTTTCTTTCTTTCTTTCTTTTTTCTTTCTTTCTTTCTTTCTTTCTTTCTTTCTTTCTGTCTCTGCGCTTTGATTTGTTGTTTACAAGATTCAGCGCTATATAAATTCCATACATTATTATTATTATTATTATCTTTCCTCTTCTTCTATTTTGTTTTTGTTTGAATGAGTGTTATATTAATTTTGTGCGTTTGTATAGGTCTAGAGATATTTTCTTTTTGTCAATCAGCTTTTCTTATATTTTTATCATAGTCTCCATTTTTCAGGTTTTTGCATCAAGGTCATAGGACTTGTTCATCTAGACGTACAATCTGGAACAAAGAGTTCATATATCCCAGGGGTGTGGCGTTGCGATCTGTGAGTATGCGACAACTGCATAATTTTGTCGACATTTAATGATATACAAATGTATTGTGATACATGCATGTACACTATCATCATCATCATCATCATCATCATCATCATCAGTGTAATCTCAAAAGTAGTTATGACTCTTAGATCAGGGGCACACAACCATTACATTTTCAACTCTGGTAGAATTTATTTCAGTCTTTTTGCAGTCACACAAATCTTAAACGGTGGAGAGAAAAAAAATCTCAGTTTTGATGTCCAGCAAAGTGTAACGGTTCTTCTAACCTAATCTCCTGAATTTTTAACTCAGTAAATATAAAATTATGTACAACATAATATGAATGGACACTGGCTTAAAGAACATGAACAAAGAATGGCAAGGTACAGTTATACAACAAAAGTAGTTTTACCGTGCACATGTCAATGCTTAAGCTTGTGTGTATGTGTGTGTGTGTGTGTGTGTGTGTGTGTGTGTGTGTGTGTGTGTGTGTGTGTGTGTGTGTGTGTGTGTGTGTGATCTCTCTCTCTCTCTCTCCACTCCCCCCCCCCCCCCCCCCCCATCTCTCTCCTGCCCATCATCTCATTCACTGCATCAGTATATCAGTGAACAAGCGTGTACATCTATAACCCCTGCTACCCCCTGAATAGCCAGCCGGCTGTGTGCTCAAAGAGGACAGAAATCGGGGATGTTCCTGGCTAGCTGACTGACTGACCGGGCCCTGGACAGTCTTCCCGGCAGAGAGGAACGCCAGAAATGCCAGGAGCTGCCTACATGCCTGCTTACCTGCCTGCTCACCTGCCTGCTTACCTGCCTACCTGCCAGAGGAGGGAGGGGGGATTAAGATTAGCAGCATGCCTCAAGTGTTCGCTTTGTTGAAATCTCTGAGCGAGGTTTCAAGTGCCATCGCCAGTAGTTCATTTTAGTATGTGTGCCCGACGGTTGGCTTTCTGGTCGCTTGTACTGGCTGAACTGGAAGATTGGAACTAAAGATTGGGTTTAGAAAAAAGAAAAAAACCCACCTTGAATATTGCTTAACCGAGTCCTCAACTTTCTTGGATGATAATTATCGCGGTTTGTTTTTTTAATGCACACGAGCAGTTTTGCGTGCACACTTTCAGTTCATTTCATGCTGTTTATAGCCTCACTGACCGGTATAGTCACTGCGGGACTGTCACCTCAGAGCCATTTCAGCAATTCCAATAACATTCACCTCAAATCTAATCCCTTCGAATACCTAACAGCATCAATATGAAAAAAAGCATTAACATGACAAAAGACCCTAATCATTTTATTCCTAAGGTCAGGAAAACCAGGCCGTGCTGAGGACTCCAACCATACTGTTCAGTATTTCATACCCCGGTTTCAAAAGACCGTAACAAAAAGATAATGAACACTTCAATGTAAAAAACAAGGAATAAGAAAACATGCCACATAGGCAAACAGCACTAGAGAATGGTCACTCTATCGCTACCAGAACAAACCCATACAGGCAAAATTCCATCTGAAAAAAAAAGATATTTCCTTGTAAAAAGGCAGGAGAATGAACTTGGGCATAAGTTAATCAAAGGAAATGATAGAAAGATAAGGAAAAAGAAAAAACAACAACCAAGGCGTGATTGATAAGAGGGAAATTCTAGCAGAGAAGTTCCAGAAGGTGGGGATGTTATTTACACTGAAAAAGCTCCCGGCACCCCCACGGGGGGACGCGTGCACATTTGAAGTTCTGCGGGCATATGTGAATAAGTACGGGGAGGTACGGGGATGTGTACACACACACACACACACACACACACACACACAAACACAAACAAACACACACACACACACCAAAGGTACAGAAATGAGTGACTACACATTTAATCAACTAGGAAAAAGACACAAAGCTTCCAGTATGAAAATAACAAAATTAAGCACGATTGTAATGACGAAAGAGAAAGCGCACTGTTGGAAAGACATATCAAGCAGAATAGATGATGGAGGAAAAAGCATATGCCCTTGATGAAAACAGCCAAGCGTAGACACGACAAAATATACAAAGTAAATTTCTCTTCGAAATACGTCAAATATTTCAAAGCTGAAAAAGCAAAAGCAAAATTGAAATGTACCAAACAATGAAGCGAACAAGAAGATAAAACCACGATTGTTTCTAAGAGGACATAATTGGAGAGAGAGAGAGAGAGAGAGAGAGAGAGAGAGAGAGAGAGAGAGAGAGAGAGAGAGAGAGAGAGAGAG
>CM054140.1:25787145-25792145 GCA_028751875.1 Rapana venosa
GCACTACACAGTCGAGCTTTGTTCCTTTTGGGGATGCAGTTTTGAGAGTGTTGCCCAAAAGTACCTGACCAATACTGCAGGTGTCTGTGTCTCTCGGGCCTGGTTGACGCGGAGACATATTAGGACAGGAAGCGTGGAGCTCAGCCCTGTCAAGTAGTCTCAAAGCAGGTGCACTTCCATAGTGGCATCATTACGTCATCCTCATTATCAGTGATCATCATGTAATAAAAGAAAATCGTCCCTGATTAGGTGGTCCCTGTTGTTTTGGTCTTATCGTGATCTTAGTTTCGGTTTCCCCCATACACTTCTGTGCCTGTGGTGAGTTTGTGTCAGGGTCTTGGAAGCTGGAGGTTTACGGACCTCGGGTAGGTATCTCACTCAGTCTGGTTCCGTGACTGAGCGGTTGCTGTCATCAGTAGGGGGCTTAGTAGGTGGTGTCTGCGTATGTTAGCTCAGGACAGGCACCACTGGACACCACCAAAGTGACCCAGAAGACGTGCAGGGCCCCTTTGGCTGGTGGACCCATAGCGGCCTGACATTGATGGGCTCCCTGTGGACTTCTGACCTCAAGGATGTGATATGACGAATCTGGATATAGCTGGGATGGAGAGATTGAAACAAGCAGCGTGGAAACGGCAGGACCAAAACCTCACAGAAGATGAGGCAGCAAAAAGACAACAAAAAACCCCAACAAAATTATCATCATTTTATTATCATGATCATGACCATCATCATCATTATCACTACTATCATCATTATCATTATTTTTAAAAAATAAATTTGATTATTATTATCCTCATTGTTACTACTATTACCATTCTCAAAACTGTACATGAGTATGGGTGACCCTGGCAGTGCCCTCGTTGAACAGGACGAAAAGCAGGTGACTGGAACGAAGGGAGGAAGGGAAATGGAGAATATTTCCGAAAGGTAACCAATGGCCCAAGACCTAACTGGGCCGAAGATTGTGACGTAGTTGACCGGGAAAAAAGGTCTACCCACAGTACAGCCTTTGTAGCAGTCGTACCGCTATCGTGGGCTGTGCTAATTGTAGGTCTCGCACAAAACGATTCTGAATGTTTGACAAAGAACAACCACAGACTATTTTTGACAAATCATGACTGCAGTCTATGTTTGACAAAGCACTATATTGTAGCCTATTTTTGACAATACATGACTGTAGCCTATGTTTGACAAAGCACTATGCTGTAGCTTATATTTAAAACGACTATAGCCTATGGTATGCTTTCCACCCTCCACTTGACTGTGAATGACGGTCTGGGTGGTAGTCTTTCGGACGAAACGATAACCGAGGTCATGTGTGCATTACGCATTCAGCGCACGTAACAGAACCCACGGCAACAAGAGAGCTGTCCCTGGCCAAAAAAATTATAGAAAAAGCTGTTCTCATAGGGAAATAATAATAGTCTTGCCAACAGGGAAAAAAGGGGAAAATAATGGGCGGCGGTGCTCTTCTGGAGACACGCCTTTTTCGGGGAGAGCAGCCCGAACTTGACGCAGAGAAATCTGCCGTGACTGAAACTAGTGCATCAAATCACAACAAACACAGTCAAATCAAGTATGGAGTTAAGACGGGGAAAATGCGTTCTCAGCATTTCATCTGATCCTTCTACAAAATTGCGGTGCATCAGTGCAGTTCGAAAGTATCTGTCTAACTAGTCACGTCTCTCATTCTCTCACGTCTGGACTATTGCAATTCTCTTCTGGCTGGTCTGCCAGCTTCATCTATCCACTCCCTTCAACGTAACAAAACTCTGCAGCTCGCCTAGTCCTCAGAAAGAAAAAATCTGAGCACATTACTCCTCTCTTGCGATCTTTCCACTGGTTGCCTGTGCTACAGAGTAAACTATAAGATCAGTACCCCCTGTTACAAATGCCTCCATAAAACAGCACCTTCCTACCTCTGTGAATGTCTTCACCTGTACACTCCTCGTTCCCTCCACTCTGTTGCAGATACCTTGTGCTTAAGAATACCTAGATTTTACCAGTCCATCGTTGGCCGTTGCTCTTTTTCTGTTTCTGGTCCATCGATCTGGAATGATCTCCCTCTCTCCCTACGCAAAAAGCCTTCTTATGACGCTTTAAAATCCGGCCTCAAGACACATTTATTTCATTTCTAAAATCCTCCCCTCTTGTTCCATTTCATTTTTGTCCCTGCCCTCAACAGCCCAAACCCCATCACCCTGCCGGAGTGTACAACCTTTATGTGTGTGCGTGAGTGTGCGTGTGTGCGTGCGTGCGTGCAAGCGTGTGTGTATACATTTGAATTTGTAAAAAAAAAACACCCTATTAATTGTAACTGGCTGCATGTGAATGAGTAGGATGAATGAAAGCGCTTTCATTTCTCTGCAAGATATAGCGCTATATAAATTCCATGTATAATAATAATAATAATAAATATAATAATAATTATTATTAAAAATTGTATGACTCTCTCTCTCTCTTTCTCTATGTGAAAAAACCCCTGAAAATACATTGTGTGTGTGTGTGTGTGTGTGTGTGTGTGTGTGTGTGTGTGTGCGCGCTTGCTTGCTTGCTTGTGTGCGTGTGTATGTGTGTGCTTGTGTGCGTGCTTGTGCACTTGCGTGTGCACTTGCATACTTGTGTGTGTACGCCTATGCATGAGTACCTGCACTGCACACACAAGTGTACGCCTATGTTTGTGTGCGTATGTGCCTGTATAAGAAGAAGAGAGAGAGAGAGAGAGAGAGAGAGAGAGAGAGAGAGAGAGAGAGAGAGAGAGAGAGAGAGAGAGAGCACGCACGCCGACACACACTCACATTTACATAAAAATCCTGCGCTCATGCATGTTCTGGTCTCTCTGTTACACACACACACACACACACATACACACACACACACACACAGAGAAGAGAGAAAGTGGTAAGAAAGTGTGTTAGAGAAGTTCTCTAACTTTTTCTTCTACTTCTTCTTCTTTTACTTTCTTTTTTTTTCTTCCCAGTTTTAAACTCCTACGAATAAAATCGAGCCCAGCTTTCTCTTCAAACCGCTAAAGTAGCCCGCACCTGACGTCACTGTGGTTTAGATCATGACGTAGACCTTTAACGGTCTCTCCCCATATGATAAATAGCATCCTCCTCACCTGCGCTTCAGCAGGGTTTAAAGACGTTTACATCAAACCAATAAAACAAAATGCAATGGTAAAATAACACCAGCAGTGAAATAAAACAAGGGAGCAGGACGAACACTTTTTTTTTCTGAAGACAAAAAGTGTCAATAAAATTTAAACAAACAAAGAAGAAAAAAAGTGGAGTGACGTCAAATGGTAAAAAGCCCACGTTATGAAAATGGAAATAAAACTTGCTCTAGTGCTCTAGTGCTCTCGTGTGTGTGTGTGTGTGTGTGTGTGTGTGTGTGTGTGTGTGTGTGTGTGTGTGTGTGTGTGTATTTTGCTTGAACTTGGTGACAAATCAAGGTTATGCACAATCTTTGTTTTTGTGTATGTTCGTCTGTGTGTGTTAGTGTGTGTGTGTGTGTGTGTGTGTGTGTGTGTGTGTGTGTGTGTGCGCGCGTGCGTACGTGCGTGTATGTGTGTGTGTGCGTGTGTATCAGTGTGTGTGTACGTACGTGTGTATCAGTGTGTGTGTACGTGCGTGCGTGCGAGCGTACGTGTGTGCGTGTGTGCATGCGTACGTGCGTGCGTGTGTGTGTATGTGTGTAGGCGCACGCGAGAGAGCACTTTTGTTTAGTACAGAAATAATCTATGACTTTCAGTTTCTATTCTTACCACGTCTAATAGGGATGGGGGTGGGACAGAATCAATAAATTTTTTCCTCTTAATTCCTGATTAGTTACTAGACCCTCGTTTAAAGGTAAAAAAAGGAATCTGCTTTGTTCTCTTAATTTCTTGAAGACCACCAGACTCTGCACCAAACTTGGATTTCTAGGGTGTCTCTAACCCATCCCTTGTCACTTTTATAGATACATACGTCCTCCACACGACCCATCTGTCCTTTCTGAAGCTGTGCGTTTATCTATTTGTGTACACATGATCGTTGTTATCTGCATACGAACAACAAAGTGTCTACCAAAGTTGCCTCGTTTATTTCAGCTCAATTTTCAACGAGGAGGACAATCTCGACATGATGATCCTCGTGGTCGGCTTGGTAAGAAAGTTCATAGGTAAGGCAGTGGCTGATTGATTGAATGGGTGAATGGAGCGATGGAATGATGAGTTGATTAGTCAATAGGGAATCGAAAGAATGAGTAACGGAATAAATGAATGAATAGCAGAATGATAAGATGGATGAATGATTAAATGAATGACAGGCTAAAAACATAAATGATAAAATGGGTAACATAAGGGATGAATGAATGAATGAATGAATGAATAGCAAAATGATCAAATACATGTTTGAATGAATGAATGGATACATGGATGAATGAAAGAACGAATGAATAAGTGAATGAATGAATGAATGAATAGCAAAAACGAATAAATTGCAGAATGATCAAATGTATGAATAAATGAGTGAATGAATGAGTAAATGAATGAATGAATGAATGAACCCCTAAGCAATAAAAAACACTGAGAATCATCACCCGAAGCTACCACCACCGCCACCCCCCATACCACCACCACCACCACCACAAATAAAACCATATTTTTTGTTTGTTTAGAAGAGGGAGAGGGGCAGGGGGACAAAAGTGACCAGGGGGTGGCACTGACTTATCCCCATCACCGCCAACGTGTCCTTCAGCACCAATGGAGTGCATGAGTAGCGTGCATGCCCTGAGCCATTATCTCTGTTTACCCTCCTCTTCAGCAGTATCACCATCCGCATAGAGGTCAGTCAAATTATGTCACTTCCCATTTCACACTGACCAAGTCCGGTATAAAAACGAAATGGCAATAATATAATGAGGGAGTTGGGTGGGAAGGGGGTTGAAAGAGGCAGGATGGCGGTGGTGGTTATGGGTGGGGAGGGGGTGGGTGGGTGGGTGGGTGAGAGGGGAAT
>CM054140.1:25797145-25819645 GCA_028751875.1 Rapana venosa
TGTTCCGCTTTTCGTAAGAGTAGGCCATTGTGTGCCGGTGGGAACAGATGACAGAACTGACAAAACCACATACACACGGGGACTGGATGTAAAAAAAAACCCACATAAGTGATTATTCCATTATCCTCCGATATAAAAGAATAAAATGAAAATTATTTTTTTTTAAGTTGATCAGGAAGATTGTAAATAGCATTGTAGGGCTGGTGACAATTGAACTAATCACGATTAAAACTGTCCCTCTGAAAGATTGTGGTGTGATCTTTGTCCACTTGTATTGTTTGACATTTCACTATGCTCGAAGATAACGAAGATCTATAAATTACGGGGCTGGGGGGTATTTCTTGTTGGATGTACTGACCTTGCATTGTCTTTGAAAAGTACTGCCGGTTTCCAACGTTTGTTGATACTTGAAAATCTCTCTCTCTGTCTCTCTCTGTCTCTGTCTCTCCCCCCCCTCCTCTCTCTCTCTCTCTCTCTCTCTCTCTCTCTCCTCTAAAACAAGTACAATGAATTTGTTGACGTTTATGGTTTATCCTCCCTTATATATCGTGGAGTTTATTGTGGGGATTATCTGGTTGTCACTTCTCGCCACCATCCCCCTTCCTTCTTGTTTGTTTCATTTGCTGTTTGTTCTTTTTGTTTTTGTGTGTCTGTGTGTTTTTGTTTTGTATGTTCTGTTTTGGTGGGGTTTTTTTGGCTGTTTGTTTTTTCTTTCTTTTGATTTTTTGGTGGTTTTTTTTTGTAGAAGTGGTTTTTTTTTCTTTTACTGTGCGAGTGTATAGGTATTAGGTTTACTTTATTATCATACGATGTATCCTTAAGGGCGGGGACTGAATGTAAAAAAGCACATGGATGCTTATTCATTATCCTCGAAATAAAAGAATTTGTCATGTCTCTCTCTCTCTCTCTCTCTCTCTCTCTCTCTCTCTCTTCTCTCGTGAATTCTCTCTCCTCTCTCTCTCTCTCTCTCTGTGGGAAAATCTCTCTCTCTCTCTCTCTCTCTCTCTCTCTCTCTCTCCTCTCTCTCTCTCTTCTCTGTGAAAATCCCTATCTCAACCATGCACCTGCTTGCTTGGGTGTGTCCAATATAAATGGGTGTATGCCCCTTTACAGCCAAAGCTGACAGACTTTCAATCTTGAGTGCACCAAAACATAGCATATCAAGTAGCCGTCTATATCCTGGACACATTGCGTATTGACGCTTGGTTCATTGTTTACAAACAAACTGTGGTCTTTCAAACCTATCAATGGCTTACCCCCTTCAGTTCAGCCACCCCCCCCCCCCCCCCTCACCTTTTTTCTTTCTGTCCCAGTTTCGCAATGATAGTCAATATTCAAACGTATCCGTGTAACATTATATATCTTTGTGGTTAAAAAAAAGTATTGGGGTTTTTTCCCCCCAAGTAGCATTGATTTGTTTACACACTCGCCCCTCCCTCTCGTAAATTACCTTTCCAGAATGTGAGATATAAAAGATAACAGAAAACTTTTCCACGTTTCGAGACCCGTTTATGCGCTTGTGTGTTATTTCATTGTGTGCATAAGGGCATTATGCACGCACTGAGTATATGTGTATGTACATGCCTGTGTAATAATGAGTGATTTATTCTATTTTATTGTGACTTATGCCAAGCTTTCATGTTTAATGATGTTATAATTTATGTTGTGTAGTGAGTGTGCTTGTCCAAGTGCAAGGAAGATGTATATTGGGAATTTCATTTACTGTTTTGTTAATGTGTGTAGATGGTCATAAACATTTGCAATGGGGGATACACACACACACACTCACACACTCTCTCTCTCTCTTTTCTCTCTTTCTTTCCCGTCTGAGATCACTATTTAGCGGGAGGATGTTAAACCGAATAACACCACCACACACACACATCACACACGCACGCACGCACGAACACATACACGCACACAAATGCACGTACACACAGTACACACACATACTCCCCCAACACACACACACCTTACCTCCACACACATACACAGACCCCTCCCCCTTCACACACACTAACACACACATCCCCCCACCCCCCCTCCTGCCCCACCCTCACACACACAACACACCCTACCCCTTCCCCCTCCTTCCCCCACCCTCCAAACACACAACACCACACACACACACACAGAGCAAGGCACGTCTTGATCGTCCTAACCGATTTCTGTGGTTTACAGCGGCAGGTAACTAAACAAAGCACCGCCTTAACACTGCACATCAGCCCGCATCAGCAGACAGGCTGATGAAGAACAAACCAGCACCGATGTCCTGGTGAATCAGAAAATGTCAGAGGTACGTGGGCAGGCCCCCTTCACATCTGTACTGGCTTACGCAAGACGAAATGCTTTGCCAATGATGTACATCCACGTAGCAAAAACTGTGATTTGCTTTCATTCTGGACACATAAATCCATATACAGAACAGACTTGGTTTGAGTAAAAGTTGTGTTCAGAAAGTCGTACATGTTTAAAAGAGTAGTCTCAAGCCAAAAAGCTGATGATGTGTTCAGCTGGAATAACATTTTCAACTTTTACGTTAGGCAAGAGGGTGGAATGAATAAGGATACCTTTTAGTTGATAAACTTTTGACAGCTAGTATATTCAAAACCATCTCTTGAAAGGTCATGGCACTTAGGCTAGGCATATTTCTAAAAGGAAAAGGGTAAGAATGACAGATATGGGTAAGCTAAACAGCCTCCAAAAATCGAAAAAAGCACTTGAAAGAGACATTCAATTGAAAAAGCACTTGAAAGAGACATTCAATTCTGTTAAGTTATTGAAGCCGAGCTGTAATGCAATGCACCACACACAAGTCAAGTCAAATTTTTATTTCCAGATCCAACATTGAATAAGCAATACATTTGCTTTTTTCCCATCAAGCCATCTATCTAAGAACAATGGTGCGTGTGTGTGTGTGAGACAGACAGAGACAGAGAGAGGGAGAGAGACAGAGACAGACAGACTAACAGACAGATATGCAAGCAGGCAGGCTGACAGACAGATAGAGAAAGACAGAGACGGAAACAGAGAAAAATATGTTGTTATGCTCAAGTATCGATACAAATGGAAAGCTCCCAACTACCTATGATCAGATCAAAATCCAAAGTTCAACACGGAAATCAGCCATTCCCAAGAAGTCAAGTTCCCTTTCGAAGGAAAGGTGTTGACATGGTCGTCTTATCTTTTGGTGATATCCTGGTGCAAAAGGACATGACATATCAAGAAAACCTAACATGCAGTGCAGAGATTGTGCAAACATAACAAATGGGCGCAATCCCATAACAAACACCACACACACACACACACACACACACACACACACACACACACACACGGAACAGTCAGCCATGTGAACTGCCGTCTCTGTGGAACAATGCAGATATACAATGAGATAATTATACAGTGTGTGGAATATTGAAAAACGGTTCATGACTATGCCTTAATTTTCTATGTGTAATGTTGGTATCATATAACCACTTGCGTTTTTATTTAGACTCTCTCTCTCTCTCTCTCTCTCTCTCTCTCTCTCTCTCTCTCTCTCTCTCTCTCTTCTCTGCTCTGCTCTGCTCTGCTCTGCTCTGCTCTGCTCTGTCAGCACTACTTCTGTTTTTCTCATCTATTTACTATCTTTTTGTACAGTTAGTTTAAACATTTTCTTTTTCCCCACTTTGTGTTGTAATTTGAAGTGGGTAATGTTGATAGCAGGTTATGTGGTAAGCTTATAAAAGACAGCCCCCATTGTCGTTTATGCCAAGAACTTCAATAACATGCCACAACTCTCCTCCACTGAAAAAAAATGTAAAGGAAGGAAAAGAAGAGAGAAAAGATAAATCAAATTTTAAAGAACAAAACATTTGAGACAACATTTTCACAACAAACCACGAACCTTCCAATAAAAGAAGTACCATACACTCTTTAAAGTAGTAACGAATGGTTGCAACAAACCATTGCACGTTCCCTGATCTTGTGAATGTCATTCACTGAACAAGAAACTACTTAATCTATGATACAACAAAACTTAAATGGCAACCAGCTCTAGTTAATCGTATAAAATGATAAAACAGCTTCTTTGCAAAACTGTTTTAAGGAAAATTACAGATTTTGAAACTAGGCAGTGCCACGATTGAAATCAAATATTTGATGTCGTGCTGGTCGCAGTTGATGACAGGTTTTCTTTTGGATTTAGGGAGCTGTCAAGGAAGAAAGAAACGCTCCAAGAATACTTCTTGCTTGTGAAAAAAAAGCGTTTCTTTCATGAAATATTACAACCATGTCTCCCTCATGTGGGGGAGGGGGGGGGGGGGGGGGGGGGTCCGTCACACAATTAAAGTAAAACTGCGATCATCAACTGAGAAACGTCCAACTATGGATTTGACAGAACGCAGCATCTTTTCACCGCAACGGTTCACGTTTGTTAACAACGCTTTTTCCAATGCTTCTCACCTTTCTGTGCTTCGGTTCGGTTAAGCACGCAATGAACATTATTTCATTCCGGTAGTATGCATCTCCCTGCTTTGATTCTTCTTAGGGTTTGTACCTGCTTGCATTTAGCTTTCTCAGGTGTTGGTGTTCAAGAGACAGGTTTGTCATATTTGCACTAAGTGAAGCCATTTCTTCAAGATGGCTGACCCTTTTCCCCGTCTCGTTAATCCTGTCATGTCACCAAACTTACAGTTTATGTACATTAGAACATGATGACATCGTTTACTGGTTTCTGCACAAGAACTGGTCTCGTACACAGAGAGAGAAGAGAGAGAGAGAGAGAGAGAGAGAGAGGAGAGAGAGAGAGAGAGAGGAGAGAGAGAGAGAGAGAGAGAGAGAGAGAGAGAGAGAGCGTGTGCGCGTGGACGCGTGTAAGTGCGCGAATATGCGTTTATATGTGCTATGACTGTATGCATGATTGTAAGTTGCAAGGCTGCTCTGAGATGCTGGATTTTCTTACTTTTATTTCCAGGAGACGCACCCCGATACAAACGACTGAAGTACACACGGACAGGTCTACAATCTTGGAGATAAAAATAATGTCGAATCACAATAATATTCGAAAAATTCGGCGGGAAGATTCACACATTTTTTCATTATTTTTTGCACATAAATATTGCACATTGAACTGTAGTATTAGGCAGTGAGCTATAGGTCTAACACAATGCCCTTGCACAAAATCTCTGCGGCAGTAGGCCAATATTTACAAACTTGCACCCCACCTTGACTTATCAGTTACGTTCCCACCCTTTTTTTCTTTTTCCTTTCCTTTTTTTACCCAGGTGGGCAATGTTAGTAAACAGACGAGGTGTAGTGGGATTTACCCGCACCGCTGAATACCTCCTGGTGTATTGAACAGTGTAGGTACCTGTCGCGCTGCGAAAAATTTTTTTGCATACAGCTGCAGATTCAAAACAGTTTTACGATCGCGCGCGAGCACACACACACACACACACACACACACAGAGGTCATATAAAAGAATTACTTCTTTTAAAGGCAAGCGAACATTCTTCGATCGCCGAGGAGGGTCCTGTGTTAGTTTCCCTATCAATCCAATTCGGCAAGTGTCGTTTACAAGCCGTAAATCTTCTTGGTTCGGCACTGAGGCGGGTATTCTACCCAGTTCAAGCCTTGTTCCCCTAAATCCTGTTCCAGGGCTGATCTGGCTGACCCTAACCCAGATTTCGGCGTTGGAAACTCCGCAGACTCTTCCTATTCTATTATTATATTATGTACTCACTGTTTTGATATTGTCGTCTGTTCCGTTGCATATGTGGTGGAAATAACATCACTTATACTGGACATTTTAGTCGTAAATCAGTGACACCTGTCGTGTCTTTGTTGTTGGTTGTTGTTGAAATATTGCCTTTGTTATCAGAATATCTGAAGTTTGTGTTTCTTCAATGTCGTTGTTTTGTTGCTATTACCGTCATCGTTGATGATGTTTCTATGTGGTTTTGTTTTCTTTTTTTGTTGGTTTTGTTTTGGTTTGCTTTTTGGGTTGTTTTGGGGGTTTTTGGTTTTATGTTTTTCTGGCTGTATTGTGTTGTTGTTTCTGTCTCCGCCCTCCTATTTTATCCTCCTTCCCGTCCTACTCTCTCTTGTTCCTTTGAGTGTCTTTCTGCGTCACCCTTCCCCCCCCCCCCCACCCCCCCCTCCCCCTTTCTCCCTCCATCCTACCCCTCTCCTCTCTCAACTAGCGTTCGAAACTGCATCTAGGGCTGAGTAATTGGATGGGTAAAAGAAGGGTGTATGTAAGACTGTATGGTTAACTCTAATAAACGACCGAGCAACATGATGTAGAAGAATCTACTAAATATAAATATTTCCCACATCTTGCAAATAGTTATGTAATCTAGGCCCCCGTCTCTGTCCTCCTATCTTTTCATATCCTGCTATATTCGTGTTTTTCTTTTCTGTTTCTTTCTTTTTGGGGGGGGGGGGGGGGGGGGGGGGCAGGTTAATCTCCACTTTAATAGGTACCGGCTATGCCATGCATTGCTTGTTCTTGTGTGCTTAGCGGGCCTGTAGCATAGCAATGTGAACGGCCCAATTTCACATTGTCATGCTTACTCCTTTGGCCACACTCCAGCTGTAATGTGTTGCCTATTTCCTTCTGTTTTTCAAATAACTGAACCACACAATCACGCACCTGCTATCATATCTTCCGAAATAGAAAAAAAATCTTTTGTAAAAGACTAGCTCCTGGTACACAACTTATGTGACTGTGCACGAAATTGGTTGGTTTGATTTTTTTTTAAAGCTAACGCTGTATCCCGCTCATTTCTTTGTCATCTGCAAGCCTCCTAACTGTGATATACATGCACAGGGTCATCGTTGTAGGAACACAGGTAATTCTCAGGTGTTGATCCTTTCCTTGTTTCTCACGACTACCTGGCATCAGTCCAATTCCATAACCTTCAAACCGACCAATCTGTGCATTTAAAAAAAAATATTCATTACAATTGTTTGAAAATGAGCTAAATATATTTGAGTAGCACTTTGTAGAAGACACTTCTTCACCTGGAAGTTAAAGCTGAAGGTGTGGTTTTATAATCCTGCCCTTCTGCAGCCCCGCCCCATTAAAAATGCTCACAGGCACATCCTTCCTCCCCATGCTACTCAATTGACCACCCTTTTCCTTGTCCTTCTACCCAACCCCCTTCCCCGTCTTCTTTTACTGACGTCTACTTGTATGAGGGGGACGGGATATCTCAGTGGTCACAGCACTCGCTTTCCTCAAGCTAAGGTGAAGCAGCGTTAAGCGTGGTTTCGCCTTGGTTAGGTGACCATTCCTATGCCTTGGCTTCAGTACAGTTCCCCCAGTTCACCCAGCTGTAAATGGGTACCTGCTCTCTATAGGGTCAGGGGAGGTCACGCAGCGAGGGAGAGGAGATGGGCACTGCCCTTAAAATGCTGGCCTCTAGAGAAACTGAGGTCTCTGACACCTCGCTCCCGAACGACCGCCCAGGTTATGAGAACACCTTTACCTTTGAATGGTATGATACCACTTGGAAACGGGAATTCCCCGAGGTCAGAGGACTGCGAAGCAAAATATTGACAGTTGCAATGCCACCCCAGTGCTGCTTTCATACAGTCCTCGGGTAGATCAAACAAAGAGAGAACACGTAGGAATGCCGAGTGCACCTTGGGTACTCTCTCAACACTGGAGTACAGTGTGCTTCAGAGTAATAGCCATGGCCTCTCCACGTGACGACCCTCAGCGACTGCAATGAATCATTTACCGTAGTTATGTGTACCATGGTAGTTAACAGGGGGACGCGCATTCCTTATTGAGATGATGATGAAAGAAGAAGAAGAAGAAGAAGAAGAAGAAGAAGAAGAAGAAGTAAAAGAAGAAGAAGAAGAAGAAGAAGTAAAAGAAGAAAGAAGAGAAAGAAGTAGAAGAAGAAGAAGAAGAAGAAGAAGAAGAAGAAGAAGAAGAAACTTCTATATACTGTGGAAAACTCAGTTTGTTGTTGTTGATGTTGTTGCCTTCTTTGCATGCAACTAATTGGCAATGAAAGCACCTTCGTTTTTCATGCACGCACGCGCTCACACAGGTGCGCCTCTGTCGGGGCATGGTCACGAGCATCACTGCAGACAAAGCATCTGCTTAGCCTGGAATCCTATGATTTAGGCTCTGATGTCCTGAGTGAGTCTTGGTGGTTGATGTCCTGGCTGTGTGGGTTCAGAACAGGAATCTCTGATCATCACCGAAAACATCCAGCAGTAGTGCTAGGTCTCTTCTGGATAGCGGCCTATGTAGGCTGTGTACGGTGAGACTAATGTGAGAGAACTAAGTGCAGCGGGACTGCAGCCACCCCAAAAAGGAGGCGCGGTGAAACAATGAAGTAGCACGCGAACAGCCGAACATATATGAAAACTCCAACATTTTATACTAATGTTTAGGTTTTCATCTTCAAATAATGCTGATTTTTAATTCTAAAGCAAAAAGGTTGATAGATCGTCCTCTACAATGAATGCATACGCGTGGGGAGAGAGCGAGAGCGAGAGCGCGCGCGCACGCGCGCGCGAGAGAGAGAGAGGAGAGAGAGAGCGAGCGAGAGAGAGAGAGAGAGAGACAGACAGACAGACAGACAAACAGACAGACGGGGGAACAGAGAGACACACAGATAGACAAAGAGTGCCAGAAATACAGAGATAGACAGACAGACAGACAGAACAGAGAGACACACAGACAGACAAAGAGTGCCAGAAATACAGAGAGAGAGAGAGAGAGAGAGAGAGAGAGAGAGAGAGAGAGAGAGAGAGAGAGAGAGAGAAGAGAGAGAAGACAGACAGACAGACAGACAGACAGAGACAGGCAGACAGGCAGACAAACCAACCGATTAAAGCCATCACAGGGAAGGAGACGAACAAGTTTGGCTTACTGCCCAACAGATACTTAATATCACTCTGATGAACAGGTTCACAAAACGGGTTCTGCTGACGGTCATAAAGGGGACTACGTATATCTAACCAACGCTTTTATCATGCAAGTTCTTTCTTTTCAAAGAAAAAAAAAAAGAAATAAAATTGTTGCAAAATAACTCAATAATGTTGCATATAATAGGCATCATCATTTTTTTTAAAGGGACTAAATTAGGCTAAGCACTGCTATAAAAAAAAAATCATGAAATTTTAGGAAGGCAAAAGGGTCGGGGGGAAAATTGTGAATATTTCTGTGAAAAATATTTGTTTAAGCATTTGCTAAAAACAAAACGTCAACTGGACATAGGGTTATCCAAAACACGTTTTAAAAGGGTTGGCTCACACAAGTTTTAAAATGATACTCTGATGATGAATATAAGCAAGACACACACAGAAGAATGAAGAAAAAAATAGTACTATTTTTTATTATTCAGGTTTTGTGTCAGCGCCCACTTGTGATGCAGCCGACAGGAACAATCATTCAAAGACATGGATAGATGGGGATGTGGGGGTGCTGTGATGAATGGGGGTGGGGGGGGGGCTCTTTGCTGCTGTCTGTCTGTCTGTCTGTCACTCTCTCTCTCTCTCTCTCTGATGCTTTTTGTACGATATGCCGTGAGCCCCAATGAGTGTATGTGTGACACATTGATTACTTGCGCATTGAAATGTTATTTTTGACTGAATGGTTGTTGTTTTTTTGTTGGTTCTAATTTCTTTACAACTTTTATTGCTGTTTCTAGTCTTCTAACCGTTAACTGCAACTCTTTTTTTTTTTGGTGGTCATGTTACCGATGTTTATGTCATCAGGCCCTATTTGGTTATATCTTAGCACTTTGGGATAGGTCAGGGTAGTGCGGTATTGTTATCAGCATTTCTGCTTACATGGCATTAATTATCATTATTCCACTACATCCTTCGGATGAGACTATAACAGCCCGTGTGCCAACCATTCACGACATCTTACATACTTTAAATGTTCCGCTTTTCAAGATTAGGCCATGTGTGCCAGTGGAAAGATGACAAAATTTTTATTCCCAACACACGGAACTGATGTAAAAGAAGCCTCGAGTCCTTATTCACTTATCCTCGATAAATTAAAAAAATGTCATCTGAGCGCTTTGATTTTCGTAATCCAAGATATCGCGCTATATAAATCCAATAATCATTATTAATATATAATTACTATTATATTACTACGTGGCTGTCCATTTTACCAGTAGCACAGCACACGAGCACGAAATATTTCATTTTATTTCATGTTGTTTATTGCCCCACCGACCACGAAGGCCATATGTTAGGGCTGTTGTCACCTTTACATCAGTTTCAGCAACCCCAGTAGCATTCACCTCAAGTTCAACATCAGTACCATGCAATCCCTTCGAACATCCAACACCGTCAATCTGGAAAACTAACAACAACATCAAATTCCAATAAAATTCACCTCAAGTTCAACAGTTTAATTAATTTTTTTATATAATTATATGGAATTTATATAGCGCTGAATCTTGTAAAACAAACAAATCGAAGCGTTGTACCATCCAACCCCTCCAAACACCAATACCTTCAATCTTAAAGTCAAACCAAAGAAAAAAGCCCGCCATTAAATGATGAAACACCTTAACTAGTTCATCTCTTAAGGCCCCCCAAAAAGACTAGGGCGTGCTGAGGACGCCAGCAGGCATAGGGAGGGAATATATATCCGTTTCTTTGTTGGGTTATCTAAGATAGAACAGCTGATTTTGGTAATGAAACCGAGAGAGAGAGAGAGACTGAACGCCCAACAAACTTCCAGGTTGAGAGAGAGAGATCGGAATTTTAATGAACATGGGCTAATAATCCCTTTTGGTGAAAAGGGGGCTGGGGTAGGATGATCACAAGTTTCTTTGAAATAAGACGCTGACAACGCACCGAAATATCTTACATACCTGATGAAATTTTATGTATTTATAATTACTATCAATTTCAATCCGAGTTCATCTGAAATTAGGACCAGAGATAGATAGATAGATAGACAGACAGACAGACAGACAGACAGACAGACAAACAGACAAATACAGAGGGCAAACAAATAGAAAAACAGTGATAGAAAAAGTCACACAGAGAGAGACACAGAGAGACAGACAGACAGACAGGCAAGCAGGCAGTCAGGGAGAGACAGAGAGACAGACAGATACAAACAGAAAAAAGGTCAGAGAGAAAGAGAAGGCAGAGAGAAGAGAGAGAGAGAGAGAGAGAGAGAGAGAGAGAGAGAGAGAGAGAGAGAAGAGAGACAAAGACAGACAGACAGACAGACAGTTAAGGAGACAAAGAGACAGACAGAAAAGACCAACAAACAAAGCGACACTTCTTGTATAAACATCGCGGGCTTATTCTGAGAACTTGGGTTTACACAAAGCGCGTTCCATGTGAGGTTTCTTCTCTCGATGACGTGATTGTACAACATTAATAGTTTCGTAAGACTTGAGAAGCTCAACAAAATGATGTCATTTTCCATGCCAACTCAGAGTTAAGCACGTTCGACACTGCGTCATGATCGAAGAATGTCGTAGGCTTTTTCTCAACGCTGTGGGATAGGCTGCGCTACGATTCCAGAAAGTTTGTCAATATTGCTCTTCAGAGTGACTAGTCATACCAATGACATCATGAAGGCGGTGTCTCAGAATTTTCTCTTCATTGTGTTTCCATATGATATGTTAGGTTCCAGAACTTTGTTCTTTATTATTTTTTTTGTTTTGTTTTTCGACTACAGTTCTGAAGTTCACCTATGCTGAGATTTTTGCGTGTGCGACCGTTTGGAGAACTTTCAATATCGAAAACCATAAGCAATACAGTTGTCTGAAGTTTCTTCTCGAGTGCGGTGTACGTTATGTCGAATACTATATAGTGATACATAATTACACAGGCTGTAAAGAGAATGTAAGACTACAGGTTTTGTGTGCGATGAACTTTTTTTAAAAGATGGAAATTAACGTGTTTAGGACTACTTTTTGAATACTTAACATAGATAGGAGTTTTGGTGAGGGTGTGTGTGTGTGCATGCGCGCGTGGTGTGTGTGTGTGTGTGTGTGTTAGGGGGGTGGGGGGTGTGGAGTTGGGTGAAAGAGACGGCTGTAAATGTAGATGCGTACATATTTAACTTCTTTTGGGATTTCACGTTTTGCATTGCACTTAAGAGTTATTTACTATAAAAAAATATTTTAAAAAATCCACATGAAATGTTTAACCTCAGTGGAATATATAAAAAAATACACACCACACGCGTATGCACACACATACACCACGCCGCGCCCCACACACACACACACACACACACACACACACACACACACACACACACACTTCGGATGAGACTATAAACCGAGGCCCCGTGTTCGAACGCATTCAGAACATCTTGCGCACACGTTAAATCCTGTTCCGCTTTTCGGAAGAGTAGGCCATTGCGTGCCGGTGGAAACATTACAAAATTTACAAAACCGCATACACACGGGGACTGGATGTAAAAAAGCACATGAGTGCTTATTCCATTATCCTCGATATAAAAGAATAAATAAATATAAAAGAATAAATAAATAAATAAAATAAACACTCCAGACAGACATGCAGAGATCTGAAAAACATCTTGCCTACCTTACCAGTTCGTAGCTTACAGCAAATTCTAAAATACATTCCATTAATGAAAGAAATTGTATTGTCATTAAGCCATACTCCTATTTTCAGACTCCGCTAATATAAGGATAGCTTCAAGTTATATGAATTGGAAAGTTAGTATTTTAGCTGTTTGATGTTTTTGCTTTTGTTTTGTTGTTGCTTTGTGGTTTTTTTCTTCAGAATTCTTGTTTAAGCTTTTTCATAATAGTTGTTTATTGCGATTGATTAGTTATGTGCATACCCCTACCCCCTACACACACACACGCACGCACGCGCGCGCACACACACACACACACACACACACACACACACACACACACACACACACACACACACACACACACTTTTCCGTCTGATATCACTATTTAGTGGAAGGACGTTAAACTGAATAACTACTACCAGACAGACATGTAAACAGATTAGTGGATGGGTTTGTTTTTTTAAAAAGACCAAATAAATTCACATTCTGTTTTCATAAAGCCAAAAGCTAAAGCCTCATTCTCTTGCAAACTGATAAATAAAGCACTGGTATGTGTGTGTGAGAGAAAGAGAGAGAATGTGTGTTTGTGCGTGTGCGCGCTCGCGCGCGCGCGAGTGTATGCGCTTGTACTTATATATTTGTCCTTGTGTAATCGTTTTTTTAAACAAAATTTTCAACCTTTTGATGTAGGTCAAAGCCCTTGCAGACAAAGGCAAATAGGCATAATACATACACACACACACACACACACACACACACGCACACACACACACACACACACACACACCGAGAGAGAGAGAGGCAGAGAAGACACAACAACACACACACACACACAGACACGACACACAAACACACACACACAACACACACACACGCAACAGGCAGACACACAGACAGACAGAGTGGTGGAGTGATTATCCTACAAGTATAAGGGCAAAGCTTCTATTGCCGAATTAAACGAGATGCACAGGTAACAAACTAAATAAAAACATTGCCAACAAAGACATCGACGTTCCTGCGGTTTGCCCCCCCCCCCCCCCCTCTCTCTCTCTCTCTCCCCCCCCCCCCCCCCCCACACCTGTAAAAAAGGAGAGGGGAGGGAAGGGGAAAGTGGTAGGAAGGGAAGTTGTTTGCAGTAGCCAGACGTCTAGAAAGCGTTTTCTTGTTAACAATCGTTTTGAACGGCGCCATGCACCGTTAAAACAGCGGGGTTTAAACCCCCAGTGCCTGCTGCAATGCACTCTTGTTCACCACCTTCCCGCGATAGGCTCCTGCCTCACTTATAATCATCACCAGCCCGCAAACGGATTCCAGCGCTCCGAAAATCTTGCACAAAAAAAAAAAATTCAAGAGGGGGGGGGGGGGGGGGGTGTTAGTGGGGGGAGGAGGTGTGTGTTAGGGGGGCGGGGGCGGGAGGGAGGACGTTGAGAGGGAGAAGAAATAAAGAATGCGAAATATAACGCCAGGTAGTTATTTATTCCTGTATGTGTGCATACATATGTGTGCATACAAACTAATGCGTACACGCAGGAAAGCACGCACACACAAATACCCACCTCTCTCTCTCTCTCTCTCTCTCTCTCTCTCTCTCTCTCTCTCTCTCTCTCTCTCTCTCTCTCTCTCTCTCTCTCACACACACACACACACACACACACACACACACACACACACACATACATGCGCTGTGAGAACACACATAAATACCTGTGCAAGAGACAGACAGACAGAGGTTCTTGTAAGCCCCAGTAAAGTTAAACTTTATTCCTACTATTACTGCTGTTGCTGTTGCTGCTGCTACTACTACTACTACTCCTGCTTCTGCTGCTGCTGCCGCTGCTGCTACTCCTACTCCTGCTGCTGCTGCTGCTGCTACTACTTCTGCTATTAGAATTTTGCGCCCTTTATTAGAATCAACAATGGTCACAACAGTCACAGAAATATTTTAAAGTTGTAATAAAAAACATACTATTCGTTTCGCAATACACAGAAAAAAAATGAAAAATTGAAAAAAAGAGAAGAAAATGCCCGCAAACACTTTTGTACTAATTTGTGGGTTTAATTTGACGGAGCTTTCTTTTTTCTAAACCATTTTGCATAAACTTTCCGGTGTGCCTTTTATTAGCAGGAAAACCCTCCTCTCTCTCTCTCTCTCTCTCTCTCTCTCTCTCTCTCTCTCTCTCTCTCTCTTCTCTCTCTCTCTCTCTCTCTCTCTCTTGAATTTTTAGACTGCCATTCACAAATGACAGTGTACGTACCTGACGGCTCTGAAAAGTTAATGACTAACTGCCCCTTTTCTTTGATCAGCTGCGATGTTGCGCCAGCTAAGCTGAGCCAGCTTCCGTTAATTGATGTGTAACGACAGTCACCTGTTCAGCTTTGATTAACTAGGCTCAGTCCTCTTCTCTTTCTTCTGGGTCGATCATCATCTTCTCTTTTGTATGCATGAACGGAGCATCTTTGTGTGTGTGTGTGTGTGTGTGTGTGTGTGGTGTGTGTGTGTGTGTGTGTGTGTGTGTGTGTGTGTGTGTGTGTGTTGTGTTGTCTCCTCTTGCTTGTAACTAGCATCTTTTCCGTGTGCGCATCATTTTGTTCGTATTTTGTGCTTTTCTTTGTCTTTATTTTTTCCAGTTATGTTTCTTTACCTTCGTTTGGGTTTTTTTTATTTAAAGGTTTTACTGTTGTCTATATTTTCGCTTTCTGTGTCTTCTGTCTGCATTTGCTTGTTTGTCTGTTGATTTGTTGCTTGTTTCTTTCTTTCTTTCTTCCGTCATATCTGTTTCCTTTTTTTCTTCCTTTTTTTTCTTTCATTCTTTCTGTCTTTCTGTTATTTCGCTTTCTCCTTCTTCGTTGTCTTCTTGTTAGTGTTCCACTTCTTTTCATTTCTTTTTGTTCTTGTTCTCTGTTCTTTGGTGTTTGGACTTGATCTCCTTCCTCATGCCTCTCTGGGATCGGCCAAATGCACCCTATCTTATCCATTTTCTCACAACTTTTTTTTTGGGGGGTGGGGGGTGGGAAGGGGTGTTGGGGGAGTAAGGGGGGGGGGGGGCAGGAAGGAATGCATACCACAGACATGCCTCGGCGCATGTTTTTTGTGCATTTATGTCCCGCTGCATAAAATGTGAAAGTGATGAACTGTGGAATGCAGCGTTGCATGCAGTCTGGCCACCACTCCCTCCTACATGGGAAGAAAACACTGATGACAAAGCACAAAGCGCTAACACTTCAGCGAAAACGCTGATCTGGGTGATGATGGTAAACCTCTCCAACCTTCAGCAACCTGGTGATGTCGATAATTATGGGATCAAGGGGATCTCATATGCTGGCTTCATTATGGTGTTTCTATCAGAACTTCCAGTCTGTCCGCCCAGCCTGACGACATCAGTCCAGTACTACCCAATTATGATTATTGTTTACAGCCGGGCCTGCATTCTGCTATGCAAGGAGGAATTTTAATCTTTTCCATCATGAAGTTTTCAAGGATTCTTGTTTAAAAAAATCACTTTACTACAAACGGTTACTTTGTGAAGAATTTGAATGGGTTTTCCGTTCTAAATTAAAGTTTTTAAGAAACCTTGGTAGAATCACCAGACTACAAAACGATTAATCTTCTGCGCTTCTTTTTTTTCTTCTTTTTAATTCAATGATCTTGGAACATAGATTAGAGAGAAATTTTAACTGAATAATGAACATTGATGATCCCTTTGAAGGTATATATCACTTAAAATGTTTACTTTCAAGTTCGTGACCCAGTTAAACGCCCTAGCTCAAGAAGAAAGGATTACACTTCTTTATCATTTGCGGACAGATTAACAGACAAACTGGCAGACTGAGGGACTCAGGGAAGATTGCTGTTCCATTCGGAGCTGTTTTCCCCCCATCCCCCCTAAACAAAAATTTAATTTTTTTTTAAAATGTTACATGGCATAAAGTAACCCTGCAACTTTCAGAGCTTTCCTGTCCCCAAGGCCTGACATAATTATGTTTGTTATGAGGCACAACAAGGACGCATGCATGCTATGGGATGAACATCACCTTCACCTATGCTGTAGTCTGGTAGGCTGTTGGGGTACCATTGAAGATTTTGCAACCAGCTTCCTCCACTCCTTGCGGTTTTTAACTTTGTACTTCCCTGCAGGACAGTCTTGCCAGCCCAGATGATTGTATGATGTTCCCGTATCACTTCTGTTTGCGGTTTATTTCCCCCTTAAATCGGAGGTCTTCATGTGGCCAGATGATGTGTTCATTTCTGGGGTTTCAATTGGTCGTTAGTTATGTGATCTCTGTAGGAGTTATCAAGAAGTTTGCAAGAGCATCTCATCCCAGGATCAACATCATTGGAATAAAAATGTTATTTGTTTATATGTTTTAGGACAGGAAATAATTTGCTTGAGCTTCTGATACTGATTTGTGCTATTTAATATTTAATATGATGTTTGCAACTCACGTGAATTTCTCCAGTTTTGTTTTGTTTCAGATAATAAAGTACTGCAGTCTTCTCCGCCCCCCCTCTCCCTTACTTATATTTTCCCCTCCCTGATCAACATATCATTACTGGTATAAAGTTCTAAGCTATGTCTTCCTTTCTTTCTTTACTTATTTGAGGCATTTTGTCCTCTCCATTTTGATTATTGCATTTTCCAAGTCTTTCATCTAAAAAGGTAACGCATTTCAACAGAGATTGAACGACGATTAGTGTTTTATCAAAAGTGATATTACGTTTTCCATTAACACATCTTGCCATTTAATTTTCATTTAAAGTTGAGTAATCTTAGTGAAGGTGCTTTCGAGTGCAAGTTTTTCATCAAACGTTTGTATGGTATATTTAAGAATGATGAAGTAGTGTACAAGTCTGTCATCACAAAATAGTATAATATTCTATCTGACATCTAAACCAGGTGTCTTTCATCAATGTAGAGTAACACTTCAATCTAATAATCATTTTTCATCAAAAGTGATCGATATAATAATTATAACACAATGAACCAACTTGTGTGACTGGCGAGGTGATAGCCTTGATATGGCCTCTGTGGTTAGCAGGGATATAAACAGGACTGGATTGAAACGTGTGTGCTTCTGTGACATGACGTGAGGAACACCTATGATTATACATTAACACTCGTGGGCCTCCGCCTCCTTCCCAAACCCCCCTCCTACAAAACAGACTCGGGACTCAGGATTTTAATGGTAAAGCCGCCAGCCTGTATTCAAGGGTGTACATGTTTATAAAAGAAACCACAAATGAAACAGAATAGCAGACACGAATGAAATTGGCATTATCAAGAGTGATTATTCACGATAACCTTAACCCACTCCAACTTTTTGTTACATCAATACATCCGACGCATTTCACTTCTTCGGGTTTCAAAGTGTCAAACTTGTACATATCTTACTGTCTTAACTGGAGACGTTGTTTTCGCTGAGAGACAAACTTTGAAACTTCCCTGGAGAGAGAGAGAGAGAGAGAGAGAGAGAGAGAGAGAGAGAGAGAGAGAGAGAGAGAGAGAGAGAGGAGAGAGAGAGAGAGAGAGAGAGAGAGAGCTTGCACAGTGCACTGAGTGCACGCCTCGTGCCCCTCTCTCTCTCTCTCTCTCTCTCTCTCTCTGTAAGGGCAAATTTGTAACACCGTTTCGATAAAATATCGACGCTGATCAATCTTTGTTTAAGTTGTGTTTCCAGTCAGAACATTAACAGCACAATGTTAGGTCAAGGTTTGGAAAAACCAAACATATTAAGACTTTTTTTTTTTTATTAGGCTGCCATTGGTGTCTGGAATATAAGTCTAGTTCGACCAATCCAAAAACTGCGATAACGAAAGAAACCGCCATTGGTTGTAAAACGTCACAAGTTCCGGCTATAAGGAAAGGGTATAGGGGTGGGAGAGGGCATGGAGGGTGGGGATGGATAGGGTTGCGACTATATAAAAAAATAAAGAAGGAGGAGGAGACAAATCCTCGGTTTTGCCTGTCAAACAATGAGCTACGCCGTTGACACAATCACGCTGACAGATTACCTTCATTGCAGTTGACACCTTCAAGGTTTCTTAAGTTTGGCTGGTTTTCTTTTGGGTTTTTTTTAAAGAATAAATACTATAAAAAGAAACCTCATGGTAAAGTCCCAGTGAAAGAGGCCAAGGTCTGTTTGGTAGATACAAGTTGTCCCTCCTGTACTCCTTTCTCTCTTAAGCCAATAGTTATATGTTAAAACACACACACTCACGCGCACACACACACACACACACACACACACCACACAACTATCTCTCTCTCTCTCTCTCTCTCTCTCTCTCCTCTCACACACACACACACACACACAAACACACGCACACACACACACAACAACAACAACAACAACAACCACCACCACCACCACCGAATATGCAAAGGGGAAACAAAATAAAAAAGCAAGATTCTTACTGCGATCATTCTATTTGCTGTGACACAATGTGTTGTAATGTATTGCGTCTTACACCACTTTCAGTCATGGTAGATTTTGTCTCTCCGTAACATTCAGGCTGTGCTGCTCTTCCCAGGGAGAGCATGTCACCACAAGAGCAGCGCCACCCAATTCTCTATACACACTTTTCCTATCCATGTGTATATTTGTTTCCCCGTGAGAGTGGCCTTTTTCTACATAATTTTTTTTTATACTACGAACAACACCCTTGCTTGCCGTGGGTTCTTTAACACGCGCTAAAATATATGTCACACGCGAGACTTCAGTTTATCGTCTCATCCGAAAGACTAGCACCCAGACCATAACTCAAGCTTTAGTGGATGGGAGGAGAACTTCGGGTTTCAAACGGGGATCGAACCCATAACGTGTTTGCTTTCATTCTAGGTAGGTTTGTCACCTTTAGACCACCGGCCCATGTCTTTGTGACAGGCATGTTTGATTGCACGTTTTCTGACTTAGCTGCTAAATCATTTCCGCCTTTAAAATTAAACACTCAGAAACTCGAGCGCAAACGTGTACTCGCACACGTACACATTAACATACTATATATATATATACGCAGACAGACAGGTAAACACATATAGGCAGGCTAGAGTGGACACGCGCAGGTACACACGCACACACACACACACACACACACACACACACACACATGCTTGAACGTACAGTTTCACAAAGTGCGCAGGCACACACACACACACAGGTGGCAGGATGGTAAAGATGTTCGCCTGCCAACAAGTAAACCGTGAGGTTCTGGGTTCGATTCCCAGCCTCGCCCTTTCTTCCCAGTTTGACAAAAAAATCGAACTGAATGTCAAAGTCCTTCGGGTGAGACTATAAACCGAGGCCCCGTGTTCGAACGCATGCAGAACATCTTGCGCACACGTTAAATCCTGTTTCGCTTTTCGGAAGAGTAGGCCATTGTGTGCCGGTGGAAACAGATGACAAAATTTTACAAAACCGCACAAACGGGGCTGGATGGAATAAGCACTCATGTAAAAAAGCACATGAGTGCTTATTCCATTATCCTCGATATAAAAGAATAAATAGATAAATAAATCTCTCTTTATCTCTATCTCTCGCTCTCTCGTGCCCCCTCCCTTGCAAACTAGAAATACAGCAAGAAGCAAACAGGCGGCCACCAAGTTCAACTGAGGATGCTTTAAAATGTCTGTGGCACTACCAAAATGTCTCTGTCCCTACCAAGTTATCTTGGCCCTACAAAGCTGTCTCTGATCCTACCAAGCTGTCTCTGATCCTCCCAAGCTGTCTCTGATCCTCCCAAGCTGTCTCTGGCCTTTCCAAGCTGTCCTTAGCCCTACCAAGCTGTCTCTGGCCCTACCAAGCTGTCTCTGATCCTACCAAGCTCTGATCCTACCAAGCTGTCTCTGATTCTACCAAGTCAAGCTGTCCTTAGCCCTATCAAGCTGTCTCTGATCCTACCAAGCCAAGCTGTCTGTGGCCTAACAAGCTGTATTTGGCCATACCAAACTGTCTATGATCCTACCAAGCTGTCTCTGGCCCTACCAAACTGTCTATGATCCTACCAAACTATCTGTGATCCTACCAAGCTGTCTCTGGCCCTACCAAGCTGTCTCTGATCCTACCAAGCTGTCTCTGACCCTACCAAGCTGTCTGTGGCCCCGAAAAGCTGTCTGTGGCCCTGAAAAGCTGTCTGTGGCCCTACCAAGCTGTCTATGGCTCTATCAAGCTGTCTGTGGCCCTACCAAGCTGTCTATGACTCTATCAAGCTGTCTGTGGCTCTATCAAGCTGTCTGTAGCCCTACCAAGCTGTCTGTGGCCCTACCAAGCTGTCTGTGGCCCTACCAAGCTGTCTGTGGCCCTACCAAGCTGTCTGTGGCCTAACAAGCTGTATTAAGTCCTTCGGATGAGACTATAAACCGAGGCCCCATGTGCGGACGCATGCAGAACATCTTGCGCATACGTTAAATCCTGTTCCGCTTTTCGAAAGAGTAGGCCATTGTGTGCCGGTGGGAACAGATGACAAAATTTACAAAACTGCATACACACGGGGACTGATGTAAAAAAAAAAAGTCATCTGAGCGCTTTGATCTGTTACTTTACAAGATTCAGCGCTATATAAATTCCATACATTATTATTATTATTATTATTATTATTATTATTATTTGGCCATACCAAACTGTCTCTGGCCCTACCAAGCTGTCTCTGATCCTACCAAGCCAAGCTGTCTGTAGCCCTACCAAGCTGTCTGTAGCCCTACCAAGCTGTCTGTGCCCTACCGAACTGTCTGTGGGCCCGAAAAGCTGTCTATGGCCATACCAAGCTGTCTGTGGCCTAACAAGCTGTCTGTGGCTCTATCAAGCTGTCTGTGGCTCTACCAAGCTCTCTGTGGCCATGAAAAGCTGTCTGTAGCTCTGTCAAGCTATCTGTGGCTCTACCAAACTGTCTGTGGCTCTATCAAGCTGTCTGTGGCCCTACCAAGCTGTCTGTGGCTCTATCAAGCTCTCTGCGGCCTTTCCAAACTTTTTTTGACCCAACACTAAGCTGTCTTTGGCCCTACCAAGCTGTCTCTGGCCACACCAAGCTGTCTGTGGCCCTACCAAGCTGTCTGTGGCCCTACCAAGCTGTCTTTGGCCCTACCAAGCTGTCTCAAGTCAAGTCAAAAACACTGTAATCATTCCATGAAGAGCAATTACAAGTCAAAAACAAAGCCAAGCTGTCTCTCGTCCAATCGAATTGTCTCTGATCCTACCAAGCTGTCTCTGGCCCTATCAAGCCGACCACAAGACAGAGCAAGTTGACTTTCACTGTTCCCTATGTCTTCAGCGCGCACACACACACACACACACACACACAAATCGCTGAGTGCAGATATGACATCGACCTTGGCTACCCGTAACGATTATCTAACCACTGACCTCAGGTGACGTACTTCAATAACAGTGTAGAAAGTTTCTGCCAGCACTTAAGTGCTACAAAAAGCATTGTGTGCTTTTTGGTTTGATGTGTTGTGTGTGTGTGTGTGCTGTTTGTCAACGTTGCCTCAGTACGGCTTTGTGTTTTCTTTTCATTGTTATCGTTTCACATTAAAGGTAGTATGTGTTTGCTCTCTCTCTCTCTCTCTCTCTCTCTCTTCTCCTCTCTCTCTCTCTCTCTCTCTCTCTCTGTATGCTCACTACACACACGCACTCGCGTATATGTGTGCGTACATAATATTATACAAGTCCTAAACCTTGATTTCCAAAATCTGCCTATAATCTTCCAAGTGCGCGGTAAATTAGTAGCCTTTCATTTTTCAGCAAAACATGATAAATAGTTACCAAATCCGCAAATCAACGTCTCTCTAGCAATGGACATTATTTCACTAACTCACGCAGAGAAACTTGCTGTGACTTTAAGTAGCATACAAAAACAAATACTGGTGGAATTCTAGCGGGTAGCAGTAGCAGAAATGGAAAATACGATACCAAGCGAACATTTCAAACCATAGTCAGGACGTCCGGATGTATACATACG
>CM054140.1:25824645-25857145 GCA_028751875.1 Rapana venosa
TGTTGTATTACCAAAGTGGATATTTGTAGATCCAATCCGACGGACGCTATAGACGAGTGGTTAAGACCGTTTGACTTCAATCCCTTGGGCCTGTGAAGTCACGGGTTCGAATCTTGGCAGCGTCTGATGAATTAAGGGTAGGGAATTTTTACGATCTCCCAAGTCAACTTCAAGTGCAGACCTGCTAGTACCTTAATCCTCCCCCCCCCCCCCCCCCCCCCCCCCCCCCCCCCCCCCCCCCCCGCGGGGGACGAAGCCAAGGAATGAGAGGTAGCTGAGGAGGGAGAATCTGTTTCTGAAATGTCCGAATTACGCGATTGAATAGTAAGTTACAATGAACTGGCTTAAGCCATTCTCAAAAGACAATCATCATCATCATCAGACCCCTGACCTTGGCGGTCGTGGGGGAGACACGAAAGACAATGCCGTGGTAAGCCTCCTCCATCATCTCGGTCCTCGGCTCTGCGCAATAGTGCCGAGTCATTGTCAAAAGACAATACAGAAGATCAAATATGCATGTTAAAGATCCCGTCATTCATGTCAGCGTTCTGTGGGTTACGGAAATGAGAACACATCCCGCAAACATCCCCGAAGTCGGAATGCGGCTACCTTCGTGGTGGGCAAAAGCGGTCGCATACAAAAACTCTCACCATTGGTGAACCTCGGAGCTCTAGCTATCCGAGGAAGGAAATAATAAAAATTTAAATAAAAAGAAAAGATCCAATCTGTTATACTCCGGTGGCTTGCTTTGGGATGCAAGGAAATTCTGACCACAGTCAATATCCACATCGGCTTTAATACCTCCAAACAGAAATACCATTCACCATTAATGAAGGAGTTTTCCCATTGTTTGACTCTTTATCTTATTTTGTTTTATTTCATTTTATATTATGTTATTTTATTTTATCTTTTTTTCCATTTAACTGCATGCTTGGCATTACCGGTTTGTGTCTCTATTGATCAGTTTGTAGTCAACCAGTCTGTCTGTCTGCTTGTCTGTTTGAATATTTGCCTCTGAGTCTGTCTGTCTGTCCGTCTGTCTATCTCTATCTCTGTCTGTCTTTCTGTGAGCAAGTTGCATGTGTGTGTGTGTGTGTGTGTGTGTGTGTGTGTGTGTGTGTGTGTGTGTGTGTGTGTGTGTGTGTGTGTGTGTGTGTGTGTGTGTGTGTACGACGAACAGTTTACAAATTGGTAAAGGCAGAAGGAGAGAAGACTTAATACAGATAAACAATATGGCAAATAACACAAATTCACGTTCAGCACAACTCACTTATACAATATCTGCATAATAGTACACCTGGACAAATGTTGACACAACTAAAATGTCAACATAAAAGCTCTACGCGTTTCATTTCGGATTCAATCCCGTGAGGAAAGTCCAGGGCTCTTTCAGTGATCAACATCCACTTTGGAAATTCTGTCAGAGTTTCCACTTTCCAATCATAATCTTAGTTTTTGTCTTTCCTGAGGTCTCTATCTTTTCCTACATACTTTATTTTGGTCTTCTTCTGAAGTCTCTATTCCCTTTTCCTATCATTATCTTTATTTTTGTCTTTCTTCTGAGGTCTCTATTCCCTTTTCCTATCATTATCTTTATTTTTGTCTTTCTCCTGAGGTCTCTATCCTCAGCCTTTGTTGCCTATTTTCTGCCTTCCCAAATTTGTCTTCACGCTTTTTTTTCAAGCAAATAGTTATGACAACTGTCTGTTAGCATTTATGTATGGTGTTTTGGGTTTTTTAATGTTTTTTTTAAGCTGCCCTGAAGTCGGAACGCGCCGGCTGAAGTCAGCTGGCAGACCTCCTGGAGAGTTTACAGGCACAGGAGAGGACTAGACACTACGCATTTCACCCAGTAGGGCAATTGGGTTATGGTTTTTCCTGTTTTGCATCTTTTGCTTGGTTTTTTCTAATAAGCGTCAGATCCAAAGCCGTTGACCGACTTGACCCTTACCCCCACCTCAGGGGACGTGAAGCTCAGTGGTCAGAGCGCAAATCTTCCCCTTGCTAGGGCTAAGCAGCGTTGCTTCGAGTATGGGTGACCGTTCGTCCGCCTTGGCTTCAGTATAGTCTCCCAGTTCACCCGGCTGTAAATGGGTACCTGCCCTCTTGAGGGTCAGGGAAGGTAAAGAAGCGACAGAGGGGAGATGGACACCGCTCCCAAGATGCTGTTCTCTAGAGAAGCTGAGGTTTCTGATGCCTCGCTCCCCAACGATCACTTAGGTTATGGGAACACATCATCATCATCATCATCATCATCATCATCATCATTATTGGCGTCGCTGTGGTTGTGGCTGTAATTATCATTTTCAAAGAAAAAATAACGAGAAAACTGCAAAAAGCAAATGATCAGGACACAAATCGGCTATGTGCCTGTTTCTCTGAGATACTTTAATTCCACTGTTGATATAATTATATCTACATTTCTTGAAATAATATTAAACTAAATGATCACATCTTCATCCATAAACAGTAACAAAGAAGTGTCTTACGTAGAATGGCCTTGACTTTGACCAATGTCATGGGGGTGGGGGAGGGGGAGGAAGTCAAGGAATGAGAGGTAGTTGAGGAGGGAGAATCTGTTTCTGAAATGTCCGAATATACTGCGATTGACTAGTAAGTTACAATGAACTGGCTTAAACCATTCTCAAAAGACAGTTATTGTCCTTGAATTGTGCCAAGGTACACAGGACAGATCAATTCAATGACATTACATTTATTACGAATAATACTCATGAAATACTAGCCATGAAACTAATTACCAACTGTTTATATGTATAGTTTAGGTTGGGAAATTCAACCAGACAGACAGAGACAGACAGACAGACAGAAAGAGAAAGGACAGATGAGAAGAAAAGTTATTCGAGAGAGTAATGAATAAGCACTCAGAGAAGAGAGGAAGAGAGAAGAGATGATTGAGAGAGAATCCATTCTTACACTTCCCCTACATAACCAGAAACTTACTAAAACACTATAAATTAAAGGACAAAACAAGTGGAAAAAAATTAGCAGGAACCACCCTCGCCCTTTTATACTCCCCCCCCTCGAAGCTACATATGTAATCCTAAATACTATTCCATCCTCTTTGTTTTTTTAATGCTCATGCTCCTAAAAGCCGCTAACCAACACAAACAGCAGGAGTGAAGCACCAACCTACCCCATGGGAAAGCAAAGACCGAGTACAAAAAAAAACCAACAACCAGGCACAAAAAAAGCCAACTTAATAAGTCAAACAGTAAACTCTAGACAGTCAAGGACACCATAATGTTAAAGCATGACAATAATATATTGATACTTCGACTCCCTCAATTAGGCAACGTACGCAATAAAGTTCTGAAATAAACATTATCCTTTATGACATATTTCTATATTGGCGCCTAACTAAAGTGCACGAGACGAGAATTTTTTTTAGGTACAAAGTAAACTCATAACAGGATAATATCCATATACATGCCCAAAATACACGATCACCATCAACACATAGCAAAAGAACGAGAGAGCAGAATAAGAGAGAGAACACGAAAGAGAAGATGAGAGGAGAGAGAAGACAATCCATCATCAACATCCCCCTCAAAAAACTTAATTTAAACAAAAACGAAAGGTAAAAAGCACAGTGGATAAAAACATAGAATTTAAGGAACCACCTTAAATTGATTTTTTATATCCTATGCTCTTGTGTTCTTTTCCTTTTTCATGTTGGTTTTTTTTTTTAATTTGGTTTGGTTCTCTTTATAGCTCCTTGGCTACCACTCAATACAGCGGGTGGAGGGCACGCTCCCCTCCCCCCCTGGGTAAGCATGTTGCACCCGAGGGTAAGAAAAAAACCCAACCAGGGTGCACAAGAAAGCGCCTTTCAAGTGCCCCTGTACACCTGGCTAAGACAGCCAGGACAGCCCCTTGAACTGAAAAGCCTTGCCAATAATTAATCGGTCTTTCGCTCGGCCCCATTGGCAAACGTCGCATGAGAGGAATTCCTCTGCAGCAGCATTCTCCGATGTTTATGACTGGAGTGTTTCTCGTATTGGCGCCTGATCTAAGCTGCCCGATCTGGATTTTTTTTTTTTTGGTACGATATAGCTAAAACACTCACAAGACAGGAATACACACGCACGCACGCACGCATACCCACACGCGCGCGCATGCACACACACACACGCACGCACGCACTTACACACACACACACGCATACATACATGTCTACGCACGCACGCACGCACACACACACACACACACACACACCAGCTGGAGAAATAGGCGGTAAGTTATTAGAAGAGAGTGATGTATTATAGAGTGTGTGTGTTTACTTTTGAATTTGTAAAAATCTATAAATTGTAACTGGCTGCATGTGAAAGACTAGGATGAATGAAAGCGTTTTGATTTGTTTTTTGCAAGATATAGCGCTGTATAAATTCCTTGTATTATTATTATTATTATTATTATTATTATATTAACAAGGCGGTAAATGAGCGCAAGAAAATTGGATTTACTTCCTCTAGCAGCTCAGAAGAATGTATTTCGAATATTTAATTATTTTTTTTAAAGGGGGGGGGGGGGGGGAGGAAACAAATGACAATGATCTAATAATAAAAAAAGAAAAATCACAAGTCAGAAGGTATGACAGTTTTCACCGAAGTCTTCATCCCCCCTCCCTCCCCCCTGCCCATATTACCCCCCCCCCCCCCCCCCCCTCCCATCATGGTCTCCAATTTTGTGATCACCTTTGTTGTGTTTTGATAGAATTGAGAATCAATTGCCAGAATATCTCTCTCTCTCTCTCTCTCTCTCTCTCCTCTCTCTCTGTATTTATTTATTCATTTATTCTTTCTTTCTTTCTTTCTTCTATCGAGGATAATGGAAAAAGCACTCATGACTGTGCTTTTTTAATTCAGTACCCGAATGTAAGCGGTTTTCTAAATTTTGTCATCTGTTCCCACTGGTACACAATGGCCTACTCTTTCGAAAAGCGGAATAGAATTTAACGAGTGCGCATGGTGTTCTGTTTGTGTGTGTGTGTGTGTGTGTGTGTGTGTGTGTGTGTGTGTGTGTGTGTGTGTGTGTGTGTGTGTGTGTGTGTGTGTGTGTGTGACATAGTGAGAGAGAGAGAGAGAGAGAGAGAGAGAGAGAGAGAGAGAGAGAGAGAGAGAGAGAGAGAGAGAGAGAGAGAGAGAGAGAGATTTTATTCTTTCATTTCGAGGATAGTGGAATAAAAGAGACAGACAGACAGATAGGCAGACACACGAAGTCAAAAGGCCCCCCTCCCCGTTCCCCCCTCCCCCTCCACCCGTTTAAGGAAAATAATAATAATGATAATGTATGGAATTTATATAGCGCTGAATCTTGTAAAGCAACAAATCAAAGCGCTCAGATGACTTTTTTTATGCGTGTGTATGCGGTTTTTTTAAATTTCATCTGTTCCCACCGGCACACAATGGCGTACGCTTTCGAGCAGCGGAACAAGGATTTAACGTGTGCGCAAGATGTTCTGCATGCGTTCGCACACGGGGCATCGGTTTATAGTCTCATCCGAAAGACTTTGACATTCAGTTTGATTTTTTTTGTCAAACTGGGAAGAAAGGGCGAGGCTGGGAATTGAACCCAGAACCTCACGGTTTACTTGTTGGCAGGCAAACGTCTTAACCATCCGGCCACCTTCCTTAACTGCGTAAGTCTGGCTGTACTTTATTGAACGACAATATCAACTCTGCTTAAATTGAGGACGGTCTGAAGAAAACACAGTCTGGTCAACAAGAGAATTGTACGTCAGTGTAGAAAAACAACAAAAATAGGATGCAGGGTGTTTGTGTGCGTGCGTGCGTGGCGTGCGTGTGTGTGTGTGTGTGTGTGTGTGTGTGTGTGTGTGTGTGTGTGTGTGTGTGTGTGTGTGTGTGTGTGTGTGTGTGTGCGTGTGCGTGCGCGTGTGTGTAACATTCTCTTCCTCACGACCATAACAATGTAGTGATGCCAGGACATTCAGTAATTCATGCTGCAAAATACGCGCACAGGTGAGTGAACTATAGGACAAGTAGAGAGAGAGGAGAGAGAGAGAGAGAGAGAGAGAGAGAGAGAGAGAGAGAGAGAGAGAGAGAGAGAGAAGAGAGAGAGAGAGAGAGAGAGAGAGAGAGAGAGAGAGAGAGAGAGAGAGAGAGAGAGAGAGAGAGAGAGAGAGCATAGCAAACAAGTATGTTATCCAACAGAAGCCACGCGTTCAAAGATCCCCCCCCCCCCTGCCCCTTACCATCTCTCAATAAACAACCCAAAAACCACACAGAACAGTAAATAATTTGAAAATACAGGCACCCATACTATGCAGTCGGACAGTAGAGCCTCATAAGCCATAGACAATGAGATTACAACGCGAAGTTGGTCAAGTCAACACAATCTTCATATCACATACACACAACAAAACAACACACCTTCATCCAACCAACAACAACATCAATACCAAAACAAAACCCTCCGCCACGTATTGTTATCTTAAAAAATAATACGAGAGAACATTCAATGTATCATCTACACACACATACAACACATACACCGAATGCGCGCACACACACACACACACACACACAACACACAACACACACACACACACACACACAACACACACACACAACACACAAACTCTCACGCACACATACAAACACAAACACATAACAACACTACAGACTAAAGGGTAACGGGATACCAGTGGTTAGAACATGCGCGGCAATCACGACCCGGTCGATCCCTTCAAGATATTTTCCCCGATAACTTCAATGCCGACATCCACTCTCCACACAAAAGTCTTTCGGACGAACAAAAACCGAGGCCCCGTTGCGAACGCACCAGAACATCTTCGCAGACGATACGGTTAAATTCGGTCTACGACTTCTTCCGTAAGAGTAGGCCATTGTGTGCCGTGGAGAACCAACGCCTAAATTTACCAAAACCGACATAACCACCCGGTGCGAACGAATGGAACACAAGCACACGAAATGTGCTTTATTCCATTATCCGTACAAACAAATTAAAAGAAAATAATTATATATATAATATATATAATATATATATATATATATATATAATATATATAATATATAATATAATATAAAGACATCATCTTTATCATCATCAACATCGTAGGTCTGTAGGTAGGAAAGACACTGCCATGTCGAAGTGAACCAGACGACCAACAGCAGTCACCGTGACATAATTATCATGCCCATGAGAGACGTACGGTACCAACTGCTAGGGCTTTAAACCGAACGGCAAGACCCCCACAAATACCGGTTGGTGTTCTAGAGGTAACGCACCTTCTTAGAAAGCAAAAACCCCGCGTTTGAAGCGTGTGGTGGTTTGATCCCCGTTTGGGCCCGATGTGTAGTAGATATAGATTGTTATATTCAATGCTAAACATTTCTGCGAGTTTGGTTTTTTGTTCCTGTAGTTGTCCGTTCCCTAGTTTAATACTTTACGAGTCACCCGGGATGTGCACCCTGACTTATTCATCACACCTGGAAATCACTGTGAGACCGGAAGTATGTTTGTCCGTCGTGTTCGACGATGACCTCCAAAACAGCAGAGGAGGCAGCTGCTTTTTTGGAAATTGGGCAGAAATTTGATTATAGTAGAGATGCCTTGCCCACAGTACATCCCCACTCTCTCGGCCATGTGAGCATAAGGACAGTCAGCGTTGGAGATGTTCTCCAAAGGCCAACCAGCCCCCATGGCTGCAGCACATATGGACTGTGCAAGTGAAGCCTCCTTGTCAGAGAGTCATAGTCGATGAGAACTGTGATAAACCCCAGGCGCTGACGGCGTGTACATTCTGCATAAGACGTTTTGCATGTATGGCTGTTTAAATACAAATTTTAAAAACTCTCGCTGTACAAGCAGCCGTATCTTAACTAAACATGATTATTTTCCCTGAACCCAAACTTTACCCCTCCCTGTCCACTGGACCTTGAGTGTGCTAGGTTTTCGGACAAACACCTCAGCTTAATGAAACACACGTAAAAGCACACGTAAAAGAACCTAAAGCAACAAGAGCCTTGTCCCTGGCAAAATAGTGTAGAAAAAGCAGCTCTCGTCGGGAAAAACATAATCAGAGATGAATTATTTTTTACATGGGTGGCATTGCTCTTGTGAACACGCTCTTCGCGGGGGAGTACAAACCAAATTTTGCGCAAAGAAAACTGTCATGATCGAAAGAGTTATGCAATAGCAACAAAGAGACGTTTAGTGGTTAACAGTCCATCACAAAAACCATCCCACACCAACTGAGTCTAACGCCGTTAAGCACAGTATGGACCGTCTCCTCTGTTGTTACTGGCAAAATAAAAGATAAAGAGAGCCTCCTTCAGGAATCTGGAGAGAAAAAAGTGTGTGTATACACAAACAAACAACGGGCAGCAGCAGCAGCAGCAGCAGCAGCAGCAGCAGCAGAAGCAGCAGGAGCAGCAGCAGCGGTACAGACCGCATGTTGATTGATGCAAATCAGGATGGCTAAGGCCTGCACACTCATACAGGAATGTAGGAACCCCACTTTGTTTGTTCCATTGTTTGTTTTTGAATCGAATCTGGACCTGTTCCCCAAAATGTTAGGCATATGGGATGGAAATAGATGGTCTGATCACGTCACAGGAAAAAAATATATATCCACGCTCCCTCCCCCCCCCCCCCCCCAATCTGGTAAAAAAAAAAAGGAATGACAACAACAGAATGGAAGGGAGTGATTAACAAATAGAAAAGAGAAAAGAAGAAGAAGAGAAGAAAAGAAGAAGAAGAAAGAAGAAGAAGGAACAAACAGAAGGAAAAAAAAATTTAAAGAAAGACGAAATACTAAAAATGACATACAATTTCATTAATAATTAAAACGGATTGAGAGAGAGAGAAAAGAGAGAGAGAGAGAGAAGAGAGAGAGAGAGAGAGAGAGAGAGAGAGAGAGAGAGAGAGAGAGAGAGAGAGAGAGAGCCCAAACAACAACATCAAGATAACTTCAGATGAGAAGACCGAACTTTCCCAAATCTGGCAGTACCACTGGGTTGTGATGGCATATGGAATGCTAACGTCACAACCCTTTTTATTGCATTGGGAATGGCAAATCTTTTGCCTGTTCATCGGAGTTGTGTATCTATTCAGCCACATTCCGATGAGCTGGAATGTTTCGGTTATCGAAGTTCGGTAACATGCAAAATTGTTCGAACAGAAAAAGTATGTACCGTCTGTTTTAAGACAGTGCACCCAGGAGAGTGCATCTGAACATCTTTGGATACCGCAATACACCTAGTCTTTTCTGCAGGGGCTGCCGATGAGCATCTGTCGAAATGTGTGCTGAGCCATGGTTAGCTAGAGAAACACAGGTGGTCACATATTTTTCACTGGGCCAGGTGGCAATATCCATGCAGCGTAACACTAAATGACTTCAGAGAAGAAGCTCTCTTCTAACAAGTACTGTATAGAAGCTGGACCATAGGCACTGCACTCGAGCAGGTGTGAAATAGCTTGTCTTGAAATACAGTGTGTTGACGTATTGTGTGTGTGTGCCATGAGTACAGGTAAACATTCACTGAGCTAAAAATAAAAAAAAAGACATTGTAAAATAGCTGTGTTGAAAAGAAGTCTACTGAGGCTAGTTGCGAAGATACTGGGAGACATACACCGCACAGAGCAGGTGCTAAAATGCAATATCCACTGCACTGTAATGGAAGGAATAGAAGCTGGGTTTTCTTTTCTGTTCTCGTAGAATGAAAATGCACCATCATGGAAGAAGGGTCTGATACCTCCTGTTGAAATGCACTACAAATAACTTTGTGTGTAAGGCAACACCTTTTGAAATACAGTTAATACATTAAACGAGTATTATATGTGGGTAGCCCTTCTGGTATACTGCAGACAAGCACGTGTCATTAGGCTCCCATTGGGATACAGGTCAATATGACAGGTGTGAGGATGCATTAATTGAAATGCAGTGTAAATATCAGCTGTGAGGGGGTGGCTCATGCTGGAGAACAGAGCAAAATAATGTGCAGATGTAATGCAGCATCTGTTGATACACAGTCCACGGAGCAAGGGTGGCGTCACAACTGGTGAAACAGGGTGCAATAGAGCAGGTGTAAGTTGTGGAAATACAAGGGTGTGGATCAGGTGTGGGGCATAACGTGTTAAAAAAAAAGTGCATGACGCAAGGTGTGAGGCAACGCCTTTTGAAATGAGCTGCTATGGAACAGGTGTAAGTTGTGGAAATACAAGGCTTTGGATCAGATGTGAGACAATGCGTGTTGAATGTACGAGTTTCGGCAAGTGTTGCCCGATATCTTTCGTATTGAAAGGTATCTGGCAACACTTGCCGAAACTGGTACAACGGAACAGGTGTAAAGTTGTGGAAATACAAGGGAGTGGATCAGGTGTGCGGCAAAACGTGTTGAAAAACAGTGCATTACGAGATGTATGGGCCAACACCTGCTGAAACACGTGCAATGGAACAGGTGTAAGTTATGAAAGTACAAGGCTATGGATCAGATGTGAGGCAATACCTGTTGAAAAACAGTGCATGTCGTAAGTTAGGGGGTAACACCTGCTGAAATGGAATGCTATGGAACAGGTGTGAGATGGCTCCAAATGAAATGAGCGCATTATTGTTTAAAAAATTTTTAATTCTTCTATATCGAGGTTAATGGAATAAGCACCTATGTGCTTTTTTACATCCAGTCCCCGTGTGTATGCGGTTTTGTATTAAGGCCAGTGAGGGTTGTTTGGCATAACCTGGCTCCTGTACAAGATCTATTGCTTCAGGCCAAACAGTCATGAAGATAGTATCTGTTAACTACCAACATACCACACAGATGTCCACAAAGTTACCTTCCATTTCTTAAGAAAACATGGAAGGTAATTATGCTTTTAGATCGTGATAACATGCGTTCTTTCGTTGCTTTTTTCAAATTTTAAAGTAAAAATTAGTTTAATTTTTTTTTTTTAAAGAATGCAAACTTTGTTTAAAGATTTTGAAGAGATTGGTAAAGTAAGCCATAATGGCTGAGATGTATAAAGAGGAAATGTGAGACAATATAGCAAAGTGCAGACGTGCGCGCGCGTATGTATGTATGTAGGTATGTAATTCCTAGCAAAGAGATCGTCTCTGCTGTAAGATAGGATAGTCACTGACAGAAGATGAACTTCAATGCCAACAATGCATCATACTGGCATACAACGTAACCACTTTCACAGCATCAGCAGCTGTTTCAGCTTAATTCTCTGGCATCCCTTGACTCCCAGCTATCAATAACCTGTAATTGGACCATCTGGAAATTATCTACGGTCCGTACCCCCCCCCCCCCCCCCCCCCCCCCAAACCCACTCCATTATGTTCCACCGTACTCCTTCCCATCCAGCATCTATAGTGATGACAGCCCCAGAACCCCTTAAAATACTGAAACTCCCTTGCCGAAAATGGGTCACAAAGTTTTATCTTCTTTCTTATATAACGAGAACAAGAGGTGTACGTTCCATCTCCCACTTTCCCTATAAAACAGATGAAGTTGACAAGCTAGTTTCTCGTTTGGTTGCAACTGACTGAAAACAAGCCAACTATACGCTTAAAGTAGTTTTAGTGAAGCTTTACTTTATTTTCGATGATTTATAATCCGTTAAGTCTTTTGAAGACCCTGGACACATAAAAACGGTAAAATGGGAAGAAAACTGCGTAAGCACTTCAATGTGCTTTTACTGTGGAGAAAGTGTTTGGGGGGGGGGGGGGGGGGGGGGGGGGGGGGGGGGGGGGGGGGGGGGGGGGGGGGGGGGGGGAAAGGGGGGGGGGGGGTGGGAGGTCGGGAGTGGGGGGGGCGGGGGGGGTGGGGTGGGGCAATGTGCAACAGCAATTAAGGTGTGTGTTAAGTGTTTCCTGCACACACTCACACAAAACCCAACAACCCCGTAAGTAGGCTATGCCTATGTGTTCTAAAGTTCATTATAAAATGAAGAGAAGAAAACTGTTTTACCTCTAAGTAGGTCAGTGAGCAACATTAGGCATAAAAGTGATGTCAGAATGGCCAATAATTGCTGTAGGGTGACACTTTGAATGCAACCTTTGCCAAGATCTCTTAAATGGTGCAAACAGTTGTCCTTTATACAACTAGTGCAACGACCGAGTGATTCTTATTTAGGTCAGTTCTATAAATTTCAACCGCAGCAACTGGGTTAAAGAACAGCTATTTTTCTTATGTGAACTTTCATGTAAAAAAAAAATGCAAACCTGCTAGTGTTTGATTCAGATTTGTTTTCATTTACTCTTGCAAAATAGATGGGTTCATGTTCAAAATTTTATGTTAGGCGCGTTAATCTTCAGCAGGTTACAAAAACACATAGATCTTCTATCCAACGAGTCATTTCAGAAAATGTTGACTATGTTAATGAAACAAGCAGGACAAAAACAGTTTTACGTGAATTAATCTGAATAAATTCTAAATATGTGGAATAAAGCATCTTCCAAATAAACACCGAAAACGGTAAACATTCGCTTCGCGGCAAAATGCATACATGTTTATTTTTAGGATCTCACACCACCCTTTACCTGCCCCTTCCAGCTCTTTTGCCCCGTCCAATAACTTGTACAGAACAACAAAACGGATCTTTGCATCTAAACATCATCGCTTTGAGCCGTTCAAATTCCATCGGCTTCTGGGTGCCAAGAGCTGAGCTATTTTGGGGGACGAAGGGCGGAACGTTCTGCGGTTTTGTTTAACAACACATCCAATTCCAGAACAGAGGCTGCTTCCGTTTATCGTGCCTGAAATGCGCGGTATTTTTATTGGTTAGTAAGTCGCTGTGGTCCGTGTAAACGGGTGAGGATTGATGGATGAGTTCCTCTCCTGAAGTCCGCTAGGCACTTGATGGCGGCCGGAGTATCATCCTCTCTGCATGCTTTGGTAACACCCTGGCCGACCATGACCTTTCAGTCACCCCACATTCCGTGTATGCATAAGGAAAAATAAACATCAACCAGTGAAAGGTACTATAAATAATTGTATCCCCAAAGTCAGAATGAGGCTGTGGGTAAAAATGGTTGCATACGCAAAATTTCACCATTGGTAAAACCTCGGGTATATAGCTAAGGAACGATAGATATGACTGTTTTGCCCAAACAAGCTGGGAAAAAGATATGGATAGAAATTCTTTTTTGCGTAAAGTGCGGCCATTAAGCGTTTTTTTCTCCTTCTTTTTAAAGGCTACATTGCCTACCGGATTATCCAAATAGAAGTGTGTACAATTATTTGATCCGTTTTACTGGTTATTCCACTAATTGGACATAGAGTCTGGTTTTCTTCCCTTTTCCCCCTCCCCTTGTTCTTTTCATTTGCTTATTTACAGAGCAAATGGCATTGTGATAACTACAGGTGTGTTTCTTTCTCCTATTCCAAAATCTTTTCTAAAGAATGTACCCCTTTTGATTATAAAATGGTATATTTTTCTCTCTCCAATAATTGCTGACAGATCTGGTCTTCTGGTTTTCACTTTTCTTTTGTTTTTGTTTAATTTCATTTTTTAAAAGTGTTTACCTCACAGATCTTAGCAATTTTTGTCATCTAATTTCTTGATTTATTGTATGCAGATGAAGCATACATGGTTTGATGCATCAAAGTCTGTGTAATCAGTTTGGTCAGGTCATTTGTGACAATGGTAATTTGTGAACCAGTCTGCGCCCAACAGGGCGTAAAGGAAAGGGCGACACAAGTCTGATTCCTCTTTCCCCATTGTTCATCACAAAAAGAAACCAGGAAAGATAAACAAAGAACAAAAGCAAAACGAAGACAAAATACATGAAAAAAACACCCCAAGAACAGCAACAGCAGAAGCAGCAACAACAACATATCCAAAGTCTTGTTTTTTCTCTTTGTATGTATCAAAATGAATAGAGTTTTCCCATAACAGTTTCGAGAACTGCTGTTTTGTCACTGAAGTTTAAGAAAAAAAGGAAGGTAAGAATAATTGTTAATATACATTTTTCTTTTCTAATTTTTTTCAAAAATCCCTTGGCATAAAGCAAGTTTTGAGAACTAACAAAGAAAAATGCGTACATAAGAAATCACCGTTTACGCCATACTCATAGACACCCGAAGACGTGTTTTCTCTCTCTCCTCTCTCTCTCTCTCTCCTCTCTCCTCTCTCTCTCTCCTCTCTCTCTCTCTCTCTCTCTCTCTCTCTCTCTCTCTCTTATACACACACACGCACGCACACCACACACACACACACACTGGCGCACCACCTACGCATGCTAGAGCAATGCGATCAGAGCATCTCTTGTCATTACAGTCTGTCAAACAGAACAGAACTGATGTTAATCTCTGGAATCCCAGCAAAGGGCAGGGGATATTTTAAGAAGAGCACAGAACAAAGCCACGCCGTAGTGCCAAAATGTCTGGAATTACAGGAAGTACCTCCCCCCCCCCCCCCCCCCCCCCCCCCCACCTCTCCCTCTCTCTCCTCTCTGAACAGCTTGAAAATTCGTATATTGAGCCTAGTTGATAATAAGTAATGACGATTTTTATCAATAAATCTACTTCGTTATAATTTTTTTAAAGCAAAGTGTGGACATCCCCCCCCCCCCCCCCTCCCGCCCATGACAAAAATAAAACACTTGAGTCCTTTATTCCATTATTATTGGGGGAAAAAATGACATAAAGAGATCACGAATTAATTATAAAAAAAAATTTAAGTTCAAATTTCGAAGCTTTCAGAGATAATTTTGGGTCTGTTTGATCCTGCAATTCAATATACACAAAAATCCCCAGTGGGGGATGCCGTGGGCCTGTCAGTATAAATAACATCCCCGCCTTCTGGAAACTTTGTGCTAGGAACTCCCTCTTTTCTATCCCTCCCTTTATTTCTGCCTTGTTCCTTTTCTCCCTGCCACCTCCTTCTTGTCTACTTTCCGTCTTCTTGGTCCATTTTCCTACCTTTTTTTTTGTCTCCAGAAAGACTTGAAATAACGATTATCTCCCATGCCGGAGTCGGATGTGCTGGGCCTGACGAGTCAGGCGCTTAACGGCAGAGCAATGCAGTTTTGCTCATTATAACAGACACTAATAGCTGCTGCCTGAGCGTTCGACGAAGAAGAAGAAGAAAATATATACAGACGATGTTTAGTCCATGCAAATTATCAAGCTGTGCGTTTTTACAATATATTTTGGGATCAAGCAGACAAATTCGGCCCTTTAAAAAAACCCAAAAAACTTTGGGTGAAAAAATACAGTGTATTACCGCGGAGGCAGAATCAGGTCGGCCTGTGACGCGACATGACGTAATTTGTTTAAGGTATGATTACGTTTCATCACTTGTCAGCGTTGCAGTTCAAGTTTATGAACGCGTTCAACATTTAAAGTCAGGCCAAAAAAGATCCAAATTGGAAATGTAAGCCACACAGATACCCACCCGTCCACGTATACACACCGTGTGTATATTTCGTTAAGTTAAAAACAGCAAAGTGCTGACATTATTTGCCATCACAAAGTAGTTCTTTACCTAAAAAATTAGATAAGGAATTTCCCTGTGGGGATACCGGGGACTGTCAGTATTAAACATCATCACGATCTGGAAATTCTGTCCCAGGAATTCCTTCTTTTCTATCCCTTTCTTTGTTTCTGCCTTGTTCCTTTTCTTCCTGTCACCTCCTTCTTGTCTATTTCGTACCTTCTTGGTCCATTCTCCTGCCTACCCCCCGCCCCCCCCCCCCAAAAAAAAAAAGACTAAGATATAGCAATTCTCTCCCGCGCTGAAGTCAGATGCGCTGGGTCTGACATGTCAGGCGCTTAACGGCGGCACAACGCATTTTTGCTCATATGACAGACAACAGTAGTTGCTGACTGAATGCTCGAAGAAAACGAAGAAACATAAAATGAAATGATAAAAAGTAATGGAAACTAAATTTTGAAAAAATTGTAAACATTTCGCTTCACAAATATCCGTTGTCCTACACACACACACACAACACACACACACACACAGAGAGAGAGAGAGAGAGAGGAGAGAGAGAGAGAGAGGAGAGAGAGAGAGAGAGAGAGAGAGAGGAGAGAGAGAGAGAGAGAGAGAGAGAGAGAGAGAGAGAGAACACACAATATATATATTTTTTTTTTAAACAAAAAAGCAAACCAGCAGACTTACATAGTTTTTCTTAAAAACAACAACAAACCAGCAGAGTAAATAGGGGGAAGAGTTAGGAATGCAAAACAAGTATTTCAGAAACAGCAAATCAAATTTTTCACACGTTCAACAACCTGTGGCAGCAATTAGTCACTGGAACGTTTGTGAATACAACCACAACCAAGGGTGAAAACAACCTCATTTGGCAGACGCAATGCATTAAACCAGGGCAGTTTTCATTTAAAACGATGAGATTGAACAATTACTGACACCGAGATGACATAAAGCAGACAGAAACATGTTGTAACAGCAGCAGCAAGAGAACAGAATGAATCCTAAAAACCACCCCTACAGTTTCAAGACATCAGTGCTTTTTAAAAAAAAAAAAAAAAAACATAAATGCTATGAAATGTGATGTAAACATCCCCCTCCCTCCCCCAATCTCCACTCCGTATTTTTTATCTCATTGGCTTCTATTTGTGAGCTTCCTTTTTTCCAGAAATCAATCCTGCTAATGTGAAAGTGTGTGTGTGTGTGTGTGTGTGTGTGTGTGTGTGTGTGTGTGTGTGTGTGTGTGTGTGTGTGTGTGTGTGTGTGTGGTGCAAATTCTGATGAACTAGCTTGTAAACACGCTTTCTTTGTGAACATCTCTGTAAACACTTTTGTATCCAAAATTTTCCAAACCATATTTTTGCCAAATACGATTTTATAAAAGTTAATACAGAAACATGGTCAATGGTATTGTATTGTACTGTATTGTCGTATCTCTCAGCATGAAATTTGAGGTACACTCTTTATGGGGACAGTGCGGTACTATTATACAGCACATCATGTATTGTTGATGTTGTTTGAATAAGAACGGCTAACGCTAAGCTGTGTGAAAGAATAACCATGTGACACTGCAATACACACTAAAGCCGTCGCAAACCCTTACTGACATTTACGCAGCCTACAGTGTAGATAAGCAGTCACTAACATCCACTAGAGCATTAAGAAACCCTGGCATTTTGTGAAGTCACAGAACATTCATAGAACTCATGCCACATTTCACACTTAGGTAATTTTTGCACCAGATGTTAGGTACAAGTGAATAAGAGTTGCGTGGTTTTTTCCGTGTATTGCTTTAGCTTTTTTCCGTTAGGTTTGCTTGTTTTTAGCTGAACTTTTTTTTTTAGTCTTGCCTTAATGTGGTTAATAAAACAAGAAAAAATGTAACCATGCAGTATTTGCTATCAATATTAAATGAAATCACAGGATTATAAGTATTTGTTGCTGCAATAACGAAAAAAGGATGAATCAAATACATATATAAGAGCAAAACAACCCCCCCCAAAAAAAAGATCATCACACATTGTATTCAGACAGGCACAGGTGGTTGATACGTCTATATCAAGCTTAGCATCTTTTTTAGAACATGTACAGCCCCCAAAACAACTGCAAGGGATTAAACCACATAAATTTTGTCCTTCAAATATATGTAACACCGGGAGAAGAATGCCATCTAGCACGCGGAGAGCATTTCCGCGTTTCATCATCATCATCAGTCATAAAATCTGGCAAAAAAGGGTGTCAGGAAATGTATACATAAAAAAGGGACTTAACTCTTGACGTGTCAGCTACCGCTGGGAAACAAATAGCCGGATGTCATTCCGGTTGGAGAGAGAGAGAGAGAGGAGAGAGAGAGATGCACAGAGAGAGAGAGAGAGAGAGAGAGAGAGAGAGAGAGAGAGAGAGCTGCAGAGAGAGAGAAGAGAGAGAGAGAGAGAGAGAGAGAGAGAGGAGAGAGAGGAGAGAGATATGCAGAGAGAGAGAGAGTTGCAGAGAGAGAGAGAGAGAGCTGCAGAGAGAGAGAAAGGGAGAGAGAACGGCGTTCACGTGCTGGTGAAGAATGGGAAAATGGGCCGGTACAAGTACTGTCATGTTGTGATCTATTTCGGTACAAAGTGAACCACAGGCCTCATAAAAGTGCCAGGTAGGAATGCTTAACCGGGGGAATAATCTCTTATTTTATTCTCTCTCGGGTTTAGTTAGGGTGGACAACCCTGGTAAACCGGAAACTACTCTTCATGACAAGCTTTGCGCGCGCGTAGCACAGCGGGAAGACATGATTGGGCAGATTATCCTTGTCGTTGCTGAGTTCAAGGAGAAGGGAAACATACATACATGTGACTGGAAAGTAGGAGTGAATGTCCCAATCTATAAAAGCGGATGCATATACAACCCAGAAAACTACAGGGGAATAACGTTGACAAACACTATTGGAAAACTATTTTGTCCATATACTGAACCATAAAATTTCTGAATATTTAGAAAATAACAATAGTATTGTCAGAGAACAAGCTGGTTTCAGAAAAGCATGCAGAACAACGGACCATATCTTCCTACTTAATTTAATAGATAGCGCACTGAAAGAAAAAACTAAAAGACTTTATTGCTGCTTTGTAGATTTTCAGAAACCGTTTGATAATATGTGGCACTAGGGTCTTCTTATAAAGTTAACCGAAATAGGAATAACAGGCAAAACTTTTAATGTCATTAAAAACATGTATTCCAATGCAACAATATTTACAAACATACGAGGCAAACACACAGATGAAATCATAGTCAAAAAAGGGGTACATCAGGGAAATACATTAAGTTCTACATTATTTAATGCATATGTCAATGATATATTTCAACATATTTATGAGAAAGATTCGCCATATATAACCGCAAAAGACAGAATTCCTTGTTTACTCTATGCTGATGACCTAGCATTACTATCAACAACCAAAATAGGTCTTCAAACTAAACTGAATAAACTGCAAGAATACTGTTCTAATTGGGGTTTAGAGATAAACAAAACAAAAACAAAGGTAATAGTCTTTATGAGATCACCTCCTAAAATTCCCATTCATTTTAAATGTGGAGAGCATATAATTGAAACAGTAGAAACTTATAAATATCTAGGTGTCGTTTTTCATCGGAATGGGAAATTTCAAGCAACACAAGAACATTTAGTAAAACAAAGCAACAAAGCAATGTACGCCTTTAAAAGAGCAATTCATGGACAAAATTTAAAGACTACTATAATAATGCGTTTATTCGACTCACTGATAACCCCCGTCTTAACCTGTGGAGCAGAAGTTTGGTTTCCTTTTTGTTTTAATGGGGAGACAGAATTTCATATTAATAAACTGTACAAGGCATGCTTATCAAATAAGTTTTTGTATGAGAATTTTCATGTAAAATTTTGTAAATAAATGCTAGGAGTTCATAAAAAAGCATTAGTACTACCCAGTTTGGGTGAATTAAGAAGATTTCCATGACCCTTAAAATCATATGCCAGATAATATCCTTTTGGATTCATTTGACAGAATCAAAACCAGACTCTTATATTATAATAGTATACAATTATTTGTATCAGAAGAATACATATGATATATGGATCAACACAATGAAAAATATTCTGTTCACAATTGGATTGAAACATGTCTGGAAGAACCAAAGTACTCTTAATGTTCATCCGTTCAGTTATGCCGTTAGAAGAAACCTTGAGGACATGTATAAAACATTTTGGATCTACCAGAAGAAAGAGTTTGCAAAACTAAAATTTTATGATTTTGCTACCAAAGAATACAGACTGGAACCATATTTAATAAACTATGAAAGCAAAACCCATAAGAAGACATATTGTAAATTTCGCACAAGCTGTCACAATTTAATGATAGAGAAAGGGAGACACCAAAATATATCCAGAGAGGACAGAAAATGTAGATACTGTAACAAATGTTACCTATGTGAATGTCTTAACCTGTACACTCCTTCACGTTCCCTCCGATCTACTGCAGATACCTTGTGCCTACGAATACCTAGATTCAACCAATCCATGACTTCACCGCTCATTCTCTATTTCTAGTCCTTTTCTTTGGAACAGAATCAACCATCCTTTCATGCAAAACTAGTTATACATTTTAAATCCAGCCAAAACATATTTAATTCAAACCATAAAAATTCTCCACTTGGTTTAAATCTAACCAACAGTCATATACCCTGTAAAGTATACGGCCTTGTGCAGTTGAAAACTGTGGTTTGAAAAACATTTGACTATCGAAATTTTAATTTCATAGATTTTGCAAACAACCATGTTTGTAAATACATTGATTTAAACTTTTATTATTTATAATTGATGCATAACATTAAGATTAGTTGAATATTTCGCTAATTTGTCATTTATGATAGATAAGGGCCCTAAAATATCCATTTATTATTATATAAATTATTATTAAAAAATAGAAGATGAATTTCATTTAATCGATGAATGTATTTTATATGATAAACTCAGAAATAATTTGTTATTAAAAATCAAAACCAAAGACAAAGAACGCAAAAATGCGTACATAAATTAAGTGACATAATCACAGTTGATATATATCAAGAAGATATCATCAGATATGTGTATGAGTGTTTTGAAAAAAGAGAAAAAGAGAAATAGAATGCAACATGTTTTTAGTGTACATCACTTTTAGCCAAAATAGATAATTATAATTGATGTTTTTTGTTGTGTCAAATAAGTCTACATGACTTAAATGGTAGTAAAATATTATGAATCTAAATCTGAAAAATGAATCTGAATCTACACACACACAGCGCGCGCGAGTACGTGCACGCACACACACACATATCTGAACAGTTTTAATATTTACATTAGCCTTAGGCAAGAGAGAGAGAGAGATGGGGTAGGGGGGGGGGACGCTTTGACCAATATTTATTTATTGTCATGCCCAATGTGGCCTATTGACAAGGGGGGTTACACACGACTTTCTTTTGTAAATACAAATTTTAAAAATTGCATGATGCATTTAACGTAATGAAAAAAAAATACTGAGAGAGAGAGAGACAAACAGACATATCCGGCTCTTTACACACACAACAACACACACACACACACACACACACACACACACACACACACACAAATAACTTGTAAGTTTAAAGATTAACTCCTCAGAAACGAAAGGCCTGAAGAAGATTATCTCCAAAAACGCGCACATGAAGCACACACACAACCCAGCCATTACGCTGACAGGAAGATTGTGGTTTGAAAAGAACAGACATGATTTATGACCTCAGCGCTGTTTAATCTTTGTGGCCCTGGTGCCACGGGTTCAAACCTTCGCCTGGGGAATGAAGTGTGAAGGTATTTACGATCTCCAGGTCAACATGCTTGCATACCTGCCACTGCTGCATTTTCCTACTTGCATAAGCACGTGTAGATCAAGCATGCATATTTGGACAAAAGAAGTGCCCATTCAGATTTACAAAATAGGCAGAAAATGTTTCACATTAAAGAAAATAATAATAATAATAATAATGATAATGATAATAATAATAATAACAGAAGCAGAGTTTAAAAGATGGTGCTCCAAAATAGGCAGACAACTTGTTCCATAATCGGTTGACAGCTTTGACAAGAAAGCAAAAAGTGTAAGGTTTTGTTTGGGGATATTTGCTTTGTTTTGTTTTTTTATGTTTTTATCCTACTACCTTTGAGGTGGGAGGTTTCAGTCTAGGCGGCGCCTCTTGTATAAAGGGCGGGGAATTTTTTCACAACTCTCAGATTAAATTTATGTGTGCAGATCTGAGTGCCTTAATCCCCTTCGTACATGTGTGGAGGATTTATGTGCACGTTAAGGATCCCATAACTCATGTAGCTCAGTAGGCTGTGGAATCATGAAAATAACCAGCAAGCACGCGAGACCCTCCAGTGCAATGTGGTATGTGGCATGCCTGTCGTCTGCTAACTGAATTGCCTGCATATCTACTAGTTTTAAGGTGTTTGGATTTCATGAAGGTGGGGATTTTTTTACGACCTCCCGGGTCAACTTATAATGCAGACATGCCAGTGCCTCAACTCCCTTACGTAAATACGCATGCAGGTAATCAAAATATCTATATTGAAGATTCTGTAATTCTCGTTGGAATTCGGTGGATTACGGACACATGAACATAGCTCGTGCCCTGTACATCTGTCTATCCAGGGACGGGACAGAGTGGTGGTTAGAGCGTTGCGCTCGCAACCTGACGACCCGGGTTCGAGCCACCACTGAGTCGCCCGGTCGAGATAATTTTTCCTCTGGAGTTAGCAGCATCAGTGCAGACTCCACTCTCCCGCAAGTCCTTCAGATGAGACTATAGACAAAGGTCCCGTGTGCGAAAGTACGCAGAACATCGTGCACACATGTTAAAACCTGTTCTGCCTCTCGGAACAGTAGGGCATTAATTTGTACTGATTGGAACAAATGACAAAATTAAGAAAACTGCATGCAAAAAAACTGCATGACATTTTGGATGTTAAAAAAAAAGACTGCTTATTCTATTGTCCTTGAAATAAAAGAAAAAAGATTAAATAAATACTAGGATGCTATCCTGGAGAGAATTTCAGGTTTTGATACTTCATCCGATACTATAGCTCCCAAGTATTTGAGTTATGGACGTATCCATTTTCTTGCTGTCTAGAATAACGTCAGTGCTGATGCATTGGCACTATTTGTCCTCAGCTGGGTTAATTCTCTGCATGGATCTGCACGTCATATGCCGAAGAAGCTTCATCCAGGAGATTGCCCAAATTGACTAGCTCTTGCTCTTCTCCAGATAAGCGTAGATGTCTAAAGTCTTCTTTTTCTCTTTTCTCGATCACTATCAGTCTGTGTGAGTGTGAGCTGACAAGTATGAAAAGGAACAAGCGTGGGTTTTGTTATTATTGGGTCGTTTTATAAATTAAGATCCAGCTTATAAAAGACGTTCCTATCACACTGCAATTCACTATCACGCTGTTCGGTGAAAAACTGATTGTTAGAAAATTGCAGTCCTACCCCCCTCCCTCCCCCACTCCTTTCTGTGCCTGGCAAATGTCTGTTACACTCTATAAGATCACGTACACAGCACAATACATGACAATCTTAAATTCTTATTAGTAAATGCTATGCTGGAGTGCTTTGACAACTGATTGGCCTAAACCTTGCCAAAGATATCGGTAGATAAACACAAGCATTGACTGTTTTCCAGACATAATTATTTTGTTGTATCTAAAAGAAATTATACAGAGGGTTGATTATAAACCGATTGACTAACTCGTGAACTAATTGAACATTAATGGATCGATCGATTTAAATGAAAAGATTAAACAACATAGAAAGGTAAGGTCGATCCTAAGTATAAATAAAAACAAGTGTACCGGTCAGTCCACTTCATGGAAATTACATGGTGAAATCGCCCGCCTCTCATCCATCAACACCCAACGTTTTCTTTTACTTGGGACCATCAGTACTGGAGGACGGGATAGCTCAGTAGTCAGAGCACTCGCTTTCCCCAAGCTAAGGTCAAGCAGCACTGAGCGTGGTTACTAAGTGGAATGGTGAACATTAACGTACCTTGGCTTCATTACAGTTCCCCAGTTCACCCAGCTGTAAATGGGTACCTGCCCTCTTTAGGGTCAGGGAAAGTAAAGCAGCGAGGGAGAGGAGATGGGCGCAGCCGTCATATTGCCGGGCCCTGGAGAAGCTGAGGTCTCTGACACCTCGCTCCCCAACGACGACATAGGTTATAGAACACCTTTACCATCAGTACACCCAGTGATCATTCACCCCTTCTTCTCCGGAACAGTGCGGGTTTTCTGTTTACTTTTTTCTTAGGTTCTTGTTCACCTGACAGTTTTAAAACATCTTGCCTTGTTTACAATACGACACTGACTACTACACAACAACGCAAGGCATTTGTTCAGAGCCACGGATGTGCAAGTATGCATGCACGCAAACGCTTGGTCACGGGAGTCAATTATGCAGGGTGTGGTGCAGTCCACCGCAGGCCTGAGCAATAAAAACAGCACGCGTTTCCCCCTGCTGCCTGACATCGCGTGTAGGCGGAATGAGTGAAGAGAGGTGTCGCCGCCACCGGGGAGGGAGGGAGGGATGCATCAGGCAGTTAACGGTCCACATCATTAAACCAGGTGTTTTAACACCTTGTTTTCGTCACGGCTTTGAAAACGATGACAGGTGAGGACACACAAAAAAGTGATGTGCTCGCGGCCACTTCATGTTTCTCATTCACGTACTACTGACGTCATAACGGTGCGGTTTGTGGCTCACGCGGACCAATACAGGGCGAAAAAAGGCTGAATGGAAGATGGCCTCCTGTCTGTCCCAAGGGTAAATGTCCCGGGCTGAGTTTATGTGAGGTGACTTCAGTCAACATCTACTTATAGGTCCATAATTGCCTGCTCAATCAAACAGCATGATGCCCTGCGGATATAGCAGTACAGTGACTGCATGGGGATCAGTGCACTTGGAAACAGAAATAAACAAACAGAAATAGATATACGCTGCAACATCCTTTGAAAAAAAAGAAGAAAACAGTGAAGGTTTGCTGAGAAAGTAAAGAAGATGAGATGCTGGAAGTTTTTCAGTGCCGTGTCTGTCTGCCTTTCTGTGTGATTTGGAAAATGCTTAAAGATACAGGAATGATGAACAAAGCATTGGAATGTTTTAATGCTAAGTTAATGAAGTATAGGACCGCAGCTTCTACTTAATTCAATGATGTTTCCTCTTCCTAACGCGATGTGTGTGTGTGTGTGTGTGTGTGTGTGCGTGTGCGTGGTGTGTGTGTGTGTGTGTGTGCTTGCGTCTGTGCATGTATCTGTATGCTTGCGTCTATGCATGTATGTGTGTGCATGCATGCGTGCATGCGTGCGTGCGTGCATGTGTGTGTGTGTGTGTGTGTGTGCATGCGTTTAAAGACTTTTGGAATCTCCTCAACAGGACTGAGAGAAGCAGACACCTGCCTCTAAAGTTGTTAACATTTTGTACAACTTCCGAACATAATTATCATAATAAGGGGAATAGCACTGAACTCTGTGGTCTCAGCTTTACAACTGATCTAAAGTCCTCCAGGTCTGGGTGGGTTTTTTTCAGATGAGGAAAGAGTAGCCTGCCGGCGGTAACATAATTCTATTTTCGAATGATGTAGCCGTTGGCACGTACTACGTAACTACAAACATGTCAAGGATTGCTTTAAATGTTTTTTAAATAAAAGCTTGGAGGAGGGGTTCTTTTAGTCTTATTGACAAAATGAGCCCGATGACTTTCGCTGGATGTCTCACTTTAATAGCTGACAGTCACCATCATCATTATCACACTATCATCATCATTACCATCACTATCATCATCATCATCACTATCATTTTCTTCTTCTTCTTCCTATTATTATTATTATCATTATTCACGAAGTGGGATGAGGAGGAGCAGGAGGACAGGGGGAGTGGACAAGGACAGGGCCTAGGGGTACAGTGTGTCTGTGTGTCAAGTGTAACTTTCTGTCTGCACTCCGTGATGATTAAACTAACTTATGTCAGAGTTACATAGTTTAGTATCTTGCATGCACAAAACCTCCCTGCATTTTCACACACGCACACACACACACACACACACACACAACACAACACACACACACACACACACACACACACACACAGCACTTGTACGATACCAACTCGGTCCTTTTCAAAACCCTTCTCGCACAGCCGCACTCCCACACACAGTCTTTCGGATGGGACTATAAACTATAAAACGAAGCCCGGTGTGCGAACACACAGAGAACATCTTGCGCACACGTTAAAACCTCTTCCGCTTTTAGGAAGAATAGACCAGTGTGTGCCGGTGGGAACGGTTGACAAAATTTATTAAACTGCAAGCACATGGGACCCGGATGTAGAAAAGCACGTGAATGCTTATTCCATCATTGTCGAAATAAAATAGTAAAACAGATCAATAAAACAGAGGCACGAACGCACGCGCACGCGAGCACTGTACCATGCCTGTGATAAAGTCTGCTATTCAACAAGCTGCAGAGTTCAACGAGCTGAACAAGCTTCCTTGTATACTGGGTACTTCTGCTGTGACTCTGCTGCCCCTGTAAACCTTACTGATGACCAAATACTTAACTGGCTAGTACATACACAGAATCACATGAATAGATGTATACCTTGACACAATAAAAGACTGACAGTTGTCAGTTTGAAGAGAGTTCTTCAGGGCAAAAAAAACAACACCCTAACGCACAAAGAACGTTATATCGTTGGATGGTTCGGAATTAGTCAACTCCCGCTTAAAGCTGAATATGAATGGACTGGGGGGAGTTCATGGGAGGACAGACTGGCTGGATAGCCATACAGTCGTAGACAACCACTGCAAGGAAACAAACCAGTTACTTTTTGTTTTAGCCAAACCAGTTGCTTATCAGAGACTGCTCCAGCACCTTTTTTTCTTTACCTTGAATAAACAACCTCCACCCACTTCCAGCTCCTCTCATTTCTCCCGTGAAATTGAGTTCTGTGTAGCATAAGATGAAGTTAGCTAAGGTTATCATGTTAACTCCCCTATAAAAGAAAACAAAAACAAACAAACAAACAAAACTGCTTAAACTTTGCAGACCCAGACAAAGTTCTGGACCCAGGCCAAGAAAACAAAACTGGCAGTTGTCAATCAAGCTTATATTACCCCCTCCCCCTCCTCGCCATCAGAGTCCACTGTCTTTTTTTCTCTCTCTCTCTAGGCCTATATTTAAACCTCGTCAGCTCGGTTCTGCATTTACTGACCTAGGCATGGAACCAGCCCAGTCAACAACTCTGCTCCTATGTCAAGGTCACTTTTTTAAAAAAAACACGTATATGGTGTGTGTGTGTGTGTGTGTGTGTGTGTGTGTGTGTGTGTGTGTGTGTGTGTTGTGTGTGTGTGTGTGTGTGTGTTTGTATGTGTGTGAGAGAGAGAGTGTGTGTATGTGTGTGTGTGCGCGCGCGTGCGTGCGCGCGTGTGTGTGTGTGCGTACGTGCGTGTGTGCGTGCGTGCGTGCGTGTGTGTGTGTGTGAGATCCTTCACCTTCGCCTTGTTTTTCGGACAGGACCATTGGAAAAGGAAAGCGAGGAACGACTACAGGCTAAATGACATTGCAGGAACGTAGATTAAAGATAAGCTGAATACACGCATAACAAAAGCGGAATGAAAACACACCGATTGTCCAGCCACCCAATCTGTTTAACGATAGCTCACAATGATGAGTGAAAGATAAAACAAAAAGATAGTAGCTGTCGTGATTGAAATATATGAAATCAACGATAAAATTAAATATAGAGCTATTTATTAAAGCATCACCAACGTTATGTTGTTATCCGTTTATGTTCGTTTCCATTTGCATAATAATGTTTGCTTGTGTGTGTGTGTGTGTGTGTGTGTGTGTGTGTGTGTGTGTGTTGTGTGTATGTGTGTGTGTGTGTGTGTGTGTGTGTGTGTACGGCGTGTTTTGTTTACTGCTTGCGCTTTTTCTGCTTTGCCGGTTGCTCCTTCCCTCTCCCTCTGTCGCTCTGTTTTGTGTTGTATTGTGTTGTATTGCGTTGTATTGTGTTGTGTTGTATTGTGTTGTATCGTGTTGCATTGTATTGTGTTGTATCGTTGCATTGCATTGTGTTGTATCGTGTTGCATTGCTTTACTGTATTGTGTTGTATTGTGTTGTACTGTATTGTGTTGTATTGTTTTTACTGTACTGTGTTGTATTGTACTGTATTGTGTTGAATTGTATTGTGTTACGTTGTAGTGTATTGCATTTTATTGTGTTGCATTGTGTTGTACTGTATTGTATTGTACTGCATTGTATTGTGTTGTATTATATTATACTGCATTGTGTTGTATTAAACTGTATTGTGTTGTATTGCATTGTGTTGTACTGTACCATGGTGTGTTGTACTACACTTATTGAACACTACTTTCAGGCACGCAGACAGCGTAAAATTTGCGCTGCTCTCCACGGGTAGAGCGCGTCGCCACAAGAGCAGCGCCACCGATACATATTTTTGTCCTGTCTGCATGTGCATTTTGTTTCCCAATTAGTGTGTCTTTTAAAGAATTGTGCCAGGAACAACTTTCTTGTTGACCTGCGTTCTTTTATTCTGCACATGGGGTCTCGGTTTTTCTTCGTGTCATACGAAAGACTAGCATCCAGACAGCTACTCAAGATCTAGAGGCTGGGAGAACAGTTCGTGCCCTTATGCTCTCTCTCTCTCTCTCTCTCTCTCTCTCTCTCTCTCTCTCTCTCTCTCTCTCTCTCTCTCTCTCTCTCTCTCTCTCTCTCTCTCTCGCCCTGACGTATGCAGCAGAAGTATGGGGTCTAGAAGATACCACACAAATTGAAAAAGTACACACCTTTGCATGAAAAAATTCTTATGTGTTCCATTACATGCATCAAATAAACTTATGTACGGAGAAACTGGTAGATACCCCTTTTATATAAGAACCATAACTAAATGCATTAAATACTGGATTAAACTTATCAGGCTTCCTATGTTAAGAATAAACAGACAAGCATACGAGATGCTGCTTATACAACATAATAATGGTAAAGTAAACTGGGCGACTAAAGTAAAAGATCTTTTGACGATAAATGGATTTGGTATTGTTTGGCTATGCCAGGGGGTGGGTTATGAAGAACAGTTTGTTAGAGAATTGAAAGATAGACTTATTTCATGTTTTCATCAAAACTGGCATGAACAGTTAATGTCTAGTGAAAAATACACTTGGTATAGCTCCTTTAAAGATGCGTTTGGTCCAGAACAGTATCTGATATCGTTAACTAATAAAAGGCTTCGAAGTAATTTACTAAAGTTTAGGCTAAGATTGTGTGGTCTTTTGAACTGCAAACAATGGTATATTACAGCAGAGACAGACAACAACTCTTGTCCAGCATGTGGAGAAGAAGAAGAAGACGAATTTTATTTTTTGTTTGCTTGTAGAACTTATCATGACATTCGCCAAAAAATTGCTTTTTTGACAAACCCAACCAACAGGTCCACCAATCTTGTACAAAAGGTGTTATCTTCAAATAATATGTCCGAGCTTAAATCTTTAGCAATATATATAACGCAGTAGATAAACGTAAGCAGACTATGAATGAAACGGATCCTATACGTAATAACTGAAAATATTGGTTGGCATTTATCTGGACTTTGGATTATTACTCATGTCCTTTTCATATTCATTCCTATGTTAATATGTTACTTACAATTACCCCCTTTGACTGATGGGCTTGTAGCTTTTGTCAAATAAAATTCGTTCATTCATTCATTCATTCTCTTCTCTCTCTCCTCCTCTCTCTCCTCTCTCTCTCTCTCTCTCTCCTCTCTCTCTCTCTCTCTCTCTCTATCTCTCTCTCTCTCTCTCTCTCTCTCTCTTCTCTCTCTCTGTTTCTCACTCTCTCTCTGAAACACTTTATTGAAAAACTGCTACAATTTGATATACTCAATATGGATGATTTTTCTAGCATCTTCTCTCTATGATTGGGTTATGGTTGATTTAAGGTTTATAATTATGTAATTTTCTTCTGTATTCAATCATAAATTGTATTGACATCATCTTTTTGTATGAGTTCGCTATATATACTTGTGTGTATTTCTTCTTTAATCAGTCATAAATCATTATTTGTTTGTGCATTTGCTTTGCCAGTGATATGAATGAACTCACTGTTCCATCCTGAGCCCAACAAATGTATTGTGGTCCAAGGCCAATGTACATTAAATCATTTCAGAGTTCAGAGTTCAGAGTTCTCTCTCTCTCTCTCTTCCTCTCTGGATTTTTGGTCTAGGTCAGCACTTAGTCATGATTTTGGAAAATGCATATTCAAGAGCTTTGGGTACATGTCAAGGTATATTATAATTATGCCAAACTCTTACCAAAGCTTACGAGAAGTTATTATATTTCATTTTCTATATCTTTCCATTTTTGCCTCTTAAAGTGCATTGTGGCCTCAAGTCGACATATTTCATACCACCTTTAAGTCACGGCAGAGTCAAATTCGGGCTACTCTCCCCAGGGAGAGCGCGTCGCCACAAGAGCAGCGCCACCCATTACTTTTTTCCTGTCTGCAACTATAATGGTTTCCCTATCAGACTGACTTTTTTCTACAGAATTTTGCCAGGGACAACTCTCTTGTTGCCGTGGGTTCGTTTACGTACGCTATATAATTTTATGTAACACACGGAACCTCGGTTTATCGTCTCATCCGAAAAACTAGTTCCCAGACCACCACTCATGTTTTAATTAATGGAGGAAAAGTTTTTTGCCAAACGGGGATCAAACCACCGCACACTACCGACCCTGACTTTTCGCTTTCTAGGTAGTCGTGTTACCTCTAGACCACCGATTACACCATTTCAGAACTCTCTCTCTCTCTCTCTCTCTCTCTCTCTCTCCTCTCTCTCTCTCTCTCTCTCTCTCTCTCTTCTCTCTCTCTCTCTCCCAACATTGTTTTGCTTTGAAATTAGCTTCATGGGGAGTCCTTTATGAGTGCTATAGCTCTTATACCGGCCAGGCGAGTGCCTCTGCACCCATGATTATCGCTTTCTGTCAAAGGCCTCACTGTCACATGGCACTGCTAACACAGACAATGTCAATCATTCGTCATGTGTGGTATGACACAACTCTCGACGCAGCCTGGGTGAGTCAATGTGCTATGTTTAGACCAGTAGCTACTTTCTGTTCTTTTAAGTTTGATTTTATTGTGCTGTTTGGGGTTTTTTTTAATTGTTTTTTGTTGTTGTTTGGGTTTTTTTTTGTTTGTTTGTTTTTTTGGAGGGGAGGGGTAGAAAGAAGTTAGGGCGGTGTCGAATATTTCCATTGCTCTCTCTCTCTCTCTCTCTCTCTCTCTCTCTCTCTCTCTCTCTCTCTCTCTCTCACTCTCTCTCTCTCTCTCTCTCCTCTCTCTCTCTCTCTCTCTCCTCTCTCTCTCTCTCTGCGGCAGGGAGGGGGGTGGGGTCATTGTTGCATACGTGCGTGCGTATGTGTGTGTATGCGTGCGTGTATGTTAAAGTGTGTGTGTGTGTGCGTGCGTGTGTATTCTGTGTGTGTGCGTGCGTGTGTTTGTGTGTGTGTGTTTGTATGCGTGTGTGAAAGTGTGTGTGTTTGCGTGAGAGAGAGAGAGAGTGTGTGTGAGAGAGAGAGAGAGAGAGAGAGAGAGAGAGAGAGAGAGAGAGGAGTGTGTGTGTGTGTGTGTGGTGTGTGTGTGTGTGTGTGTGTGTGTGTGTGTGTGTGTGTGTGTGTGTGTGTGCGTGCGTATGTGTACACGCACGCACTAATGGGTGTTTGCACTGATGAATGTATGTGTAGCTATAATATCGCTAATGTTTAAATGTTCTTTTTCTCAATGTAAAAAGATTAGAAAATGATTCTCCTGATATTGAAGACTGATTTGATTTTGTTCATTTAATAAATGTTTCCTGTTTATAACGTTTATGTATAGCTTGCAAGGTACACGAGCTTGTCTACCTTTTAAAAAAATTTTTTTTTATATATATATATATATATATATATATATATATATATAATATATATAATATATATATATATATATATATATATATAATATATTATAAAATTTATAAAAGTGACAGAAGCTATAGCCGAGTGGTTAAGACCGTTCGACTTCAATCCCAGAGGTACGCGAAGTCGTGGCTTCGAATCTCTGTGATGTCTGGTGAATTAAGAGTGGGGATTTTTTTTTTTTACAATCTCCCATATCAACTTCAAGTGCAGACCTGCCAGGGCCTTAATTCCCTTTGTGTGTGTATATACCCATACAGAAGATCAGGTATGCAGGTTAAGGGTGGCGCGGCGCTGCTTTTTGTAGCAACGCTCTCTCCCCGGGTAGAGAGAGCACCCCGAACTTCACGCACAGAAACCTGCCGTGACTTAAAGTGGAATGAAAATGAAAACAGGATCCCGTAATTCACGTCGGCATTCGGTGGGTTACGGAAACACGAACATACCCAGCGTACATCCTCGGAATGCGGCTACCTTCATCATTTTTTTTTTTTTTTTTTTTTTTTTTTCCCCCTCCAAGGGCAGGTGGAAAGCAGGATTCACGAAGATATTCATTCCTATGTCCATAATGAAAAATAATATGATGTGCCTTTTGCCTTGCCTTGATTTCTTCCATCCATTCTCTCTCTCTCACTCTCTCTGTCTCTGTCAATCTATTTGTCTGTCTGTCTGTCTGTTTGTTTGTCTGTCTGCCTGTCTGTCTATCTACCTATCTATCTATCTATCTATCTATTTTCGCTATCTGTCCCCCTCTCTCTCTGTTACTCTCTCTCTCTGTCAGTCTCTGTCTCTGTGTCAGTCTGTCTCTCCCAATGTCTCTGTCTCTGTTTCTCTCTCCCTGTCTGTCTGCCTGTCTGTCTGTCTCTTTCTCTCACTCTCTCTCTCTCTCTTTCTCTCTTCTTTGCATTCCTTTTCTTTTTATTTTCCATTACATTATTGAAATAACTTTTCTTGAACTTCATCATTTTGTCTTTATATATATGTATGTGTATGT
>CM054140.1:25859645-25869645 GCA_028751875.1 Rapana venosa
GTTGTCGCAGCAAAAAAATAAAAGAGAATCGTAAAAGACGGGAAAAGGGACCAAAGAACAAGCCAACAACAGTTGCAGTTCTTTCCTTCACGCGCCCAGGATGCAACAGATCATATTCTTCACACATCAACCTCATCAGTTACAAGAGGGCTCTTAGTGACTGAAACCATCTCCTTTCTCCTCATGGTCCTTGCATGCGAGAAACCAGCCATGATCGTCAACTGTGCGCTTGCACACTTGTGTACATTCTCTCATCTTCCACCTTCAAACAAATTGTTTAAAAGCTCCGTATTGCTCTATGTAAAAATACGTTAAGTTGAACGCAATAAGACAAGACACACATACCATTCTTTTACATGTATACAGACAGGTATGAAGAAGCTTCTGTATTTACTTTGGAGCGTCTTTCGAAAGTATGGACAAGAATAAATTTTGTTTTCAACCAAGAAAAAATGTGGGGGGAAAAAAGTGGAAAAAGAACCCCACCCCCACCCCTTACTCCACCCCACCTTCCAAGACCTATTTTCATCCTGTCAGCTCCATTGAGGAGTGAGCGGGGGTGGAGAAACCCTGGGAAAGGTATGTGATTTAAAAAACCCAGCTACAACAGATTGCTGCCAACTGTCAAAAATTCCTGAGCAGGGGATAACCAGCCAACCGTGCTGCCTGCATTCACTGACGGGCGGTTAAAAAAGAAAAAAAAGTGGTGAAATCCTCATCCTGTTATCTATCTTCTCTGCGGGCTTCCTTCTCTCAGCTTTCCTTCACCATTCGAGTTTACAACCCAAAAAAACAGCTAAATTGGTTTTGGGTGAAGCCTAAGTGTCATAACATGCACGCGCGCCGCGCGGGTGTGGATGTTTGTACGTATGTATGTATGTATGTTATGTATGTGTGTGTGTGTGTGTGTGTGTGAGAGAGAGGAGAGAGAGAGAGAGAGAGAGAGAGAGAGAGAGGAGAGAGAGAGAGAGAGAGAGAGAGAGAGAGAGAGAGAGAGCAAACCATGACTTAGCAAAATTATATTTTCATCAAAAATAAACCAATCACTAAACGAATCCTGGAACATCATTAGCTGTAAAAGCTCAATCCCTCCTCTTTACAATAGGGGATTGAGACATGCACGCATTCATACTTTAATTAGTTTTTTTAATTTTAAAGTGGATAGCAATGCCAGTTAAGACCCATGTTCAGAGCTGAAAGTTTAATCATAACTAGATCATGGTCGAAAACCGATCAGAGAATGACAAACACTGTCTGGAACTACCGCCATCCTATAATTTGAAAGTTATATATGTAATCAAAGTTCTATCAAACAGCCATTATTCAAGTTCAACACTTCGCCTTTATGCAAGTCTGTAAGCCCAGGACATTCAAGCTCATGACACCAAATCTATTTTAAGATCAGAACTGTATAGATCCAGCAAGGTTTCTTCACATAATAATAATAATTATTGACAGGGAGCGGCCACCGGCTGGTCGGTTGGCCGGGTGTAAACGGTCACGCCTGGCCGCGGAATTTTACACACTCCCCATTGTCAGTCTCGGTTCATGACTGGGCAAGTCACCCTTCTTTTTTTCCCTTTCTTTCTCACACGCCCGTTATTAACTTGTCCTACGTACGGGTCATTGGGAACGGGTATTTACTGTTGATCTTGTCAATAGTGGTGGTGGTTGACGTTGTGTGAGTGCTTGTTGGGGGGAAAGTGTTGTGGTAACGGCTTTGTTCTGGACAGTCAGTCGCTTGCTTTTTGCCCCCTTTTTTGAATGGAGGGAGTCAAGTCCCTGAACCTGAATGGATGGGGGACGTAGACCACTACACGCCGGATATGACGTTCTTCCCGCCGATTCATGGAGGTTTTTTTTTTAACCAGTGTCACCTGACCTCTCTCTCTCTCTCTCTCTTTCCGCCCCCTGCCTTCAATATGAGTTTCAATATTCAAGATTTATTTCAAGAAACATCCCCTCTGGGAGTGTGTGTGTGTGGGGGGGGGGGGGGGGGGGGGGCAGTTTACATGAAATTTAAGACCACCACCAACTTGTAGATGTGGGCGAGTGGGAAACACTCATAACAAAAGTCATTCGTTGTACAATGAATTTCACAAGTGATGGGTATGAAAATAGGGAAGCTTCAGCCCCTTCTTTCTACATCCTTCCGGCCTCCCGCACCACAGTGGCTGTGGCTCTGTATCTGTGAAGAACTTCAGCAAAATTAAGGCAGGGAACAGAAGGAAGCATTCTCCTTGTATACATAGGTACCACGTTTATTTTTCACTTTAAACAAACAAGTGATCGAGGATATCTAAAAAAAAAAATCACCGTAAGATCCTATTTTTGTCCTTTGATGGGGGTGACCACAGGTCAAAAGTTCAGGAGTTAAATTCATGTGAAAACTATAGAAACGGCAACACACACACATCCACGCATGCGCGCGCGCGCGTGCGGGTGTACTTACTTTCTGTGCCAATCTTATCGTCTATATTCGTCCCGGTAATCTATCTTAAATATCAGACCATCTGTTTGACAAAAAGGAGTTGCTCATCTAAGAGTGAATGAATAAATAGATAAATAAAGTGGTAATAAATAGCCAACTTTAAAAAAATTCCTGAAAGTTAAACTCTCTGATATGAAGCCTTAGGTGTGACTGAATAAGCCATTAATTTTTTCCCTCTCTCTGCAAGAGTAATGTGCACAGGTGTTCCTTGGTTTGATTATTTTCATCCCCAGAATATCAGGCACAGCAAAAATAAATCAAGCTAAAATACTCTCTAAAACGCACTCTTGCGCGCGCGCGCGTGTGTGCATGTGTGTGTGTGTGTGCATGTGTGTGTGTGTATAGGGGGCGCGCATACGCGCGCGCACTCATTCTGAAAATGAAAACTAACCGCATACTATACTAGTCTAAAAACAGAAACGCCCTATTTTTTCAATAGTTTTTTTTTTCTCAAATCACTTTCTACTTGTGAAGCCAGCGCTGGTACTAAAGTCAACCATTCCGTGCTCTTGGGGATCTCACGCCCTGTCCATCACTCTACAACAGGAGAAGGAGAGAAACATCTTTCCCACCTGGATTTCAGGCCACTGGGGAAAGGAGGTCGTTCACCGACTTGTACAAAAAACGCCACTAAAGAGAACAAGTTGTACACCTCTAGTCTGTACCATGACTTTAAGTCCCAAACTCAGCTGTGTGTGAAAGACCATCAGCAATGATTGATGGAGCCCTAAAACTAAGACCGGGCTTTTCCAGATTCGCCAATCCTTACGGAATTCATCCCAGCTCTGATGAAAAGCAGATGAGATAAAAACTGTCCTTACCTGAGTACATACCGGTGATTTTAATCATGGATGGTAGAAACATCAACCACTCCATGCCATGACATTTAATGATCTGTGCATTGCTCTAAAATAGATGATTATAGCGCCATTTACATCTGCATTTCTAGACCATGCTCATATTCAAGGAAACGAGGTTGTGGATTGATTTCGAAAAATACCAATAAAAGAGATATTTTGCATACCACCCTGTTCTATACAATGATTTTTATACCCTAACTCAGTCCAAGTGGGAAGACTTACAAACTGAAAAGAATGGAACATTCAAAACGACAACAAACTTGTTTTAAGAATTGATGTCTACCAGCTGCCAAATGTAGAGACTGAACCTTTAATTGCTGTTGAGCACATTATAAGCGTTACGCTCTGTGTGCATGTATGGTTTCTTTTTCAAACAAATTTTGTGTACACCAAAGTTGGGGGGAGGGGGGGGGGGGGGGGGGGGGGGGGGGGGGTCCAGATCTACACCAGCTTCACGGAGTTTCTCTCAGATTCCGTAAGTAATAGCCAGGAAAAATAAACTGTTGTCTTCAGACTAGTCGGATGCGCTGGGCCCGACTTGTCAGGCGCTTAACGGCAGCGGGACGCATTTTCGCTCATATGACAGACAACAGTAGTTAATGTCTAATAAGCGTTCGACGACAAAGAACAGGAAAACTATACCATGGTGATTTCAATCTTCTCTGCACTATTTGGGTAAGGGCAACAAAGACCGTCAGTGTGTGGGTTGTGAGAAGCCATTAAGCATCTGATGTGACACTGTCCGCTGTAGTTAGGCTTCTGCGGAAAGCCTTTCAACAGATGTCATGTCTGTACTAAAGGAGAGGAGACAGGCGACATCCTCAAGATGCTGCCTCCTCCAGTAGCTGAGGTCTCTGACACCTTGCTCCCAAATGATGACATCATTATGGGACACGATGATATGATGATAATGATGAAGTGGTGATGATGGAATTTATAATTATGATGATAAATGTTACAGCGTTGGTGAGGATGATAATGATGATGGTGATATTAAATGATGAAGGTGATAATGATGATTGATGATGAGGAGGAGAAGGACATAACATACTTTAATGATTAGGGGGGAAAACCCAATACCAGGTAACACAGGGGTTGGTTTTGGTTTTTTTGTCAAGGAACTCGAAATAGTAACAACAGGTGCAGGCCTAAATCTCAGACAGCGACATCAAAACAGTCAGTTCGGGATCAGCGATCCGGGGCATGCATGCGATCAATGTCAATTTATCTTTCCCCGATTTGTTTGGGTGGTTTTTAGGTGTGCTTTTTTAAATGGTGGGTTACGATGGGGATCAGTCCCACAAACAGAAAGCAAACTAACTTTTTTTGTTTTTTAGTGTACAGGTCTCAGCTTTCCAAAGGAATCGTTATAGTTCGGAGCATTCCACCATGGGGTTGTTTTTTTCTGCCAGGTTCAAATTGGCCAAGATACGTGACCTGGAAAATGCAGTGCCGTGCTTCAACACCTCTTCAGGGAGTTAAGGGAGAAGATTATATATATATATATCTATATATATAAATATATCTTCTCCCTTAAAATCCAAACAAATATCTCTCTCTCTCTCTCTCTCTCTCTCTCTCTCTCTCTCTCTCTCTCTCTCTCTCTCTCTACTTTTATATATATATATATATATATATATATATATATATATATATATTTGTTAGTTGTGGTTGTGTGTGTGTGTGTGTGTGTGTGTGTGTGTGTGTGTGTGTGTGTGTGTGTGTGTGTGTGTACACACGTCACCACATCTATCAACATGTCTTCTAAGCAGACGCCTGACCCCATCAGTGACCCAATGCAACAGGTCTCCAGATCGGGAAGCTAGCTAACTTCTCTTACATGTCCAGCTATTTTCCTGTTCCCAAAAACTCACCAAAAGCTTATATGAGTCATGGGATCATTACCGTGCATACCTTCTGCAGGTAAGTAAACAGGAAGGACAGAAAGGCAGCGTGGCCTGGGCAGTGGAAGGTCAGCGAAAATCTTGATATGGGAGATCGTAAACATCTCATCCTTGGAGATCGTAAACATCTCATCCTTGGAGATCGTAAAAATCTTATCCTTGGAGATCGTAAAAATCTCATCCTTGGAGATCGTAAAAATCTCATCCTTGGAGATCGTAAAAATCTCAACCTTGGAGATCGTAAACATCTCATCCATGGAGATCGTAAACATCTCAACCTTGGAGATCGTAAACATCTCATCCTTGGAGATCGTAAACATCTCATCCTTGGAGATCGTAAACATCTCATCCTTGGAGATCGTAAACATCTCATCCTTGGAGATCTCCTTGGAGATCGTAAAAATCTCATCCTTGGAAATCGTAAAAATCTCATCCTTAATCTACTAGGCGCCGAGGAGATTCCAACCCGTGACCGAAGATCGCAGGGCGGCAAAAGGCTGGACCAGAAGTCGTCATTCTGTCCATGGGCTGACCCACAGCTCGGAAATTAGGCTGGCGGGCCTTGGTGGCCTGGTGGTTAGAACATTGCGCTCCCGACCTAAAGGCCCGGGATCGATTCCAGGTTTGAGCTACCACTGAGACGTCTGTTCAGTGGTATTTTTCGCCTCCAAAAGTCCGTTGGATGAGACTCTAAACCGAGGTCCTGTGTACAAACGCACAAAAAAAAAAACCGGTTTCGCTTTTTGGAAGAGTAGGCCATTGTGTGCAAAACGCACGCACGCCGGCGTCGTGTTTGGACATCACCCCCGAAGTCGGAATTCGGCTACCTTATTTGTGTGCAAAAACGGTGGTGTATATGCAAAAGTTGTGAACCTCAGAGGTCAATCTAAAGAACAATTAAAAAAAATAATAATAAAACCAACCAAACAAACAACTAATAGATGGAAATAAAAACAGGTCAGCAGAGGCAATTGCAAGACAAACACCAGACTGCCTTAACACGGTCATCACAATGATGACTGCTATCATCACCTCTTGTCAGTGGTAGACACGGCAGTAATACAGTTGGCCTCCAGGTAGCGGCCGTAATGGCAGTAGTACTCGTGGCAACAGCTATGGAAATGAATAATGTCAACAATGTAGTTAATAACCATCACAGTAAGAAAAGAGGAAAAGCATAACTAGGAGAAAGAACAGTAGCACCAGTTTGGTTGGCTGAAAACCGGTGCAATGTAAAAAGCTAATATTTATCCGTACGATGTTTAATCTGGGTGGAAGAAGGGCAGATAAACTCACTTAATTTTCTCCCATCTTCAAAATCCTCTGCATCCCCCCCTACCCACCCTCTTCCTACCCGCTTTTCTCCTAAACTGCGATTCAGTTCACCTGAATGCCCTCAAAACCCCTCTTCCTTCCGAAAGGCAAGACAAACACTCCGTTTGTATACAAGCGCTTGTGTACATGGCGAATTCCTGTCTCTTCTCTTCCAGACAAACTTGAAATGATTCCAGTTCCAGAGGGAATGTTTTTAATCGAGATTTTAAAGCCAGGCTGTACCTTCCGGGTGTTCTCAAGTCTGCGGGTCAGAGAACACTAACATGGATAACAATAATGAAGAAGACGACAAATCGAATAACAACTGTGACATACCATTGTGTCAATATAAAACAGCAGTTTTATATGACTACAATCAATACGCCCGCATGTTATTAACAAACCTTAGTAATTGTACATGCAAAAACATAACCCCTAAGTGTGTCAGAACCATACATTTAACAAACACACACACATACACGCGCATGTGCACGTCTATACTCCCCCCCCCCCCCCCCTTCACACCATACACACATACATACACGTCTGTCTGTGGTCTATCTGTCTTGAATCTTACATCTTGAGTTTCTGCCTCTGTTTGTGTCTAGGTCCCTTTCTCTGTCCCCATGAGCCATTATCTGCATTCAGTACTAAATAACTGATTAAAACAGTGTGTTTTGTGTGTGTGTGGTGTGTGTGTGTGTGTGGTGTGGTGTGTGTGTGTGTGTGTGTGTGTGTGTGTGTGTGTTAGAGAGAGAGAGAGAGGAAGGAGAGAGAGACAGAGACAGACAGACAGACAGACATAAAAAGACCGACAGACACACAAACACAGACGTACAGACGCAGCAGTCAGATACAAAGAGAGAAGAACAGGCATACATACAGACATACAGATAGATAGACAGAAAGTAATGAATGAATGAATGAATGAATGAATGAATGGTCTTTACTACGCAAAGATTAACATTCCAGGCTAAGCCTTCGTCTTCCAATCTGTCCTTGTAAACAGACACATACCCATTCACCAAAACAATCAGTAAAACATGAGCAAAGAAGAAAGAAGGCAGAGCCAGAGAGACCAAAATACAAGGGTAAGACCGAAAAGATATAGCTCCAGTACCCTGTGTGGTAGCAACAACATAATATAGACATCATCATCATCATTAACCATTACACCCAGTAGGGCAGCAACAGAGCGCCTCCACTCCTGCCTATCCTGAGCCAACCTAGTCACTGATCCCCAAGAGTGCTGCATGGCCTTCATCTCACTTTCTACAGTCCTCCTCCACGTTATGATATAGACAGACAGGGCGCAATTGGCAGAAAAAGCAGCCAGCAATGCCTTGCAAAACGATGAGTGTTGAACAGCCACGACACACTACGTTAGAAGGCAAGGTAATGTAGGCAAGACAGACAGCAACAGCTTTGACATGTTGTGGCAGGCGGCTAATCACATACCCAGCCCGCTTTTCAAAACAATGTTTGTTTGGCTGCCGTCTTCATAGAAACGATATCTTGTCGTGGGAGGAACCAAGGAATGAGTTTAAGGCTATTTCAAGAGGGTAATGGCGAAAACAAATGTGATCATTTTGAACTGTCATGGCCAGAGGAGACGCGAGAAAGCGATAAATGTATTATTTTATCGTAATTCCAACACATGTTTTGAAAAGAGAAAGTTATCTTGGTGAGTTGCCATATTTTGTGATGATATGATTTTCTTATCTTGATACAGGTGTGATCATAATTAGGGAATGGTATTGCACGCGAAATACAATCTTTGTAAACAGTGTCATGTGGATACTGTCGGTGATGAGTTTCACTTTATAATGAAATTTCCAAAAATTTCTAACATTCGGAGAAAAAAAAGTTTTACATCATAAAAGTATAGTTTCCAGATTAATCTTCACGTTTGGAGTTTGATCTCTTCACACAAGAAAGCCTCGACACTGAGCAAATGTATAATGAAGAACAAAATTGCATGAGTTTGTTATCAACAAAAAAGCAAACAAAAAAGGTCGACTACGATATTTCTGTCACATGCAGTGTTCAAACTGTCTTTATTAACGCAAATTGCATACGTTACCCTTAACATTGTTTTCATAAATTCCTCGAAGTCCAAAAGAGGTCGCATGCTAATAGATCTTGGATATATTGAATAGTGTGTGTGTGTGTGTGTGTGTGTGTGTGTGTGTGTGTGTGTGTGTGTGTGTGGGTTTGTGTGTGTGTGACTTTTTAGTACAGTTTACTGGACAGTTGGCAGTTTATTTAACAGTGTATTATCTTCTTTTTTTCTGTTTGGCTTTCTTTGTGTGGTTGTCCAAAAAAATGTCTCTCTCCTTTTCAAGTGAGATGCATCATGCTGGGTTCTGGTCAGACAAATCTGTCAGGCTGTAAAAATTATGTTTGAATGCCTCGCCTGTAACATATAAGGCTATGAAAACTATGTTTAAAAGTTTCGCTCAAATTGCTATTTCAAGAAGTACGTCGCTATAAAAAGCATAAAAAATGACATTGCAAGTTGAGTTGTCCCTTTTGTATGAATAAAATTTTCTTTATTTAGCTTGGCGAAGCCTCGATCATTTGAAACAAAAGGTCGGGGCATGTCTACCTGTCAGACTAGTTGGTTCAGCCTAGTTCCTAATGCTATAAACAGAACAAGGTTGACACACACAAGCAGCAGCCTGACACACAGTCATCACATTCCCGTTCTGTGAATCCAAGAACAAAACAATCATATTTAAAGGATATTCTTTCGGACATTCGTTTCAATCTGGAGATAGATTTACCGCCAGCAGTGGAGACAAAGTTTTGATACTAAAAACAGTAAGAGGAATAAAAAATGATTCTTAGCCTGGAATGTTAATCTTTGCGTAGTAAAGACCATTCATTCATTCATTCATTCATTCATTACTTTCTGTCTATCTTACGTATGTTTATGTCGGCACATGTACGTAATTTACCAGGTGTTTCGTGCATATGTCTATGTTGCTTGTATCACACACGTACGTCGGCATAAAATCATTTACGTCAGTGGAGTCTACTTTAAAACAAAATGAATCAAAGCGAAACCTAACCAAGCAAACAAACAAAAAACAAGCACAAAAGCCCGCTTGAAGTTTACAAATGTACATACAAACAAACCGCCTTTCCCATTCAACTCAGAACAGAAAACCGTGGCGGCTTTTTATTTCTTTAGTTAGGTATTTTAAGCGAGAGAAAGATGTATATGAGTTTTCCTTGAAAATGCGTCGATAATGATGGTAACAAAAGACTTTCTTTTGGGGTGTTTTTTTTGTTTTGTTATGGTTGTGTTGTTGGTTTTTTTGTTTGTTTTTTTACAAGGGAGAGAAACATCTCTCTCTCTCTCTCTCTCTCTCTCTCTCTCCTCTCTCGCTCTCTCTCTCTCTCTCTCTCTCTCTCTCTCTCTCTCT
>CM054140.1:25874645-25877145 GCA_028751875.1 Rapana venosa
ATAAACATTCCATATTTTTTTCTCAGAGAGGAGAGAGAGAGAGAGGAGAGAGTGGAGAGAGGAGAGAAGGAGAGAGAGAGGAGAGAGAGAGAGAGAGGAGAGAGAGAATAAATGAAGAATGAATGATGAAAACTTTATTTTTCAAGGGTTACAGATAAGCATTCACATACTTTTTTTTCATGAGAGCGAGAGAGAGAGGAGGGGGGGGGGGGGGTGAGAGAGAAGACAGAAGAGAAGAATGAATGAATAATGCTTTATTTTTCAAGGGTTACAGATAAGCATTCAAAATACTTTTTTTCATGGAGAGAGAGAGGAGGGGGGGGGGTGAGATGAAGAAGATCAGAAAGAGAATAATGAATGAATAATCTTTATTTTTCAAGGTTACAGATAAGCATTCACATAACTTTTTCATGAAGAGAGAGAGAGAGAGAGAGGGAGATGAAGGATGAGAATGAAATACTTTATTTTTCAAGGGTTACAGATTAGCATCCAATACTCTTTTCATGAGAGAGAGAGGGAGAGAGAGGAGAGTGAGAGAGAGAGAGAGGAGAGAGAGAGAGAGGGGAGAGGAGAGAGATAGAGAGAGTAGGAGAGAGATAGAGAGAGAGAGAGAGAGAAGAAACGAGAAGATGACAATCGAGAGAGAGAGATTGCACCCTATAGAAGATGAGACTGCAGAGAGACAGAGAGAGAAAGGGAAGTGAGCACTGAGAAAGAGAGAGACGGCAGAAGACGTTGACGCGGAGAGAGAGAGAGAGAGGCAAAACGAAAATGACAATCTCGTAAAAGAAGATTCCACCCTACTAAACTGCCACACAGACAAACAAAAGGTGTTTGCACCTAAATAACCCCCCACAACCGCTTATCTTTCGTCATGCCGAGAAGAACTGTCATTTTGTTTTGCCGTTCCCCCACCCCCACCCCCACCCTTTCCTCTCCTCCCCCCCCCCCCCCCCCCCCCCCCCGCACCACCCCCCGCACGCTCTATCTGCGCAGGCAGTTAATGTATGGGAGGTTTAACAGATGGTCAGCATTCTCCACATTCCAACAGCGGTTTCGGGGTAGCACCACTTGAAACAAGGAAAGAAACTCTTCGAGTGGCTGGTGTAATAATCGGGTTAAGGACGGACAACCAGCCCCTCTCGCATTCTCGCAGTCAACCATGCATCAACCATTAAGAGGATAAAAATCGAGATATAAAACACTCCCGAAGAGCTGCTACGGCCCACGTTTTATTTATATTATAAACGGATCATGTTTCAATCAGCTTCGGACGGGCTCTTAAACCAACAGTGGGATGGCTCCTACCTATATCAATCATGTTGAGACAGGCCGATGGTATGGGCCGCTTGCTATCTGGGCGGTCCTCACAGTTCATTGAGTGAAGGAAAGAAGGAAGGAATGTGGAGTGGGGATTAGGACAGGTTGCTGCCATTGGCACAGTGCAGTCATTGGCAGCAGGCAGCGCAGGCTTCTCTCGCCCTTGGTGCTGACTGGAAATAATGTAAGAAGTTAATGTGTGTCGGCACGCCGGTGCCGTTCCCCCAGCTAGCTAGCTGAGATTAGTTGCAGGAGAAATATTAGGCTAGGGCCTAGGCTACTGATGTGTCACACACTACTTGTTGAATGAAGGTTACTTACTCATCGCGTCGTTATGCGCTGAGTGAGTGAGTGAGTGAGTGAATGTGAGTGAATGAGTGTGTGTGTGTGTGTGTGTGTGTGTGTGTGTGTGTGTGAGAGAGAGAGAGAGAGGAGAGAGAGAGAGATGAGAGAGAGAGAGAGAGAGGTACAGACAGATACACAGGCAGGCAGACAAAACGACAGAGATAACGAGAACAAACTGTTATTTTCTGAGGGTAATAGAAAAAGTACAAGATTTTTTTATTAATTTATATCCATCCCTCAGGGGGAAAAAAGTGAACACGTAAACAGACAGGTGTGCAAGCCTAACACACACGCTCATAGGGACCCAACATAAACTTTCCTCCATCACAACAACATCAATACAATTCGGCAGTGCGTCAGTTCCTTTGTCCAACTCTGTGAAGTATCTAGGTGTAGTTCTTGACAACACACTCAATATGAAAAAATTCATCACCCAGACCTGCCAGTCTTGCTACTATCAATTACGGCGCATAAGTGCGATTCGAAAGTATCTGTCCACTGATGCAACTTCCAAGCTCGTCACATCTCTCATTCTTTCACGTTTAGACTACTGTAATTCTCTTCTGGCTGGCCTACCAGCATCATCCATCCACTCTCTTCAACGCATACAAAACTCTGCAGTTCGACTGGTCCTAAGGAAGAAAAGATCCGAACACATCACTCCTCTTCTGCGATCTCTTCACTGGCTGCCAGTCTCACAAAGACTGAAGTATAAGATCAATACCCTCTGTTTCAAATGTCTCCACAAATCTGCACCATCTTATCTTTGTAACTGTCTTCACCTGTACACTCCATCCCGTTCCCTTCGTTCAGCCGCAGATACTTTGTGCTTTCG
>CM054140.1:25887145-25917145 GCA_028751875.1 Rapana venosa
ATGGTTAAATCGTGAGGATTTTGGATGAATAAACACTAGATAATATAAAATGACACATAACTTTTATTTGAACGACTAGATAGCGCAGTGTTAAAATGATATGGAGTGTTGTCTGGGAGAACTATGGAGGCTGCCCACAATCAAAACTACCCCCCCCCCCCCCCCCCCCCCCCTTTCTAAGTTGCCCATCCCCTCCCCCCACCCCCCACACACACACACACGTCTCGTTATTAATTTTCAGGGAATATGGGATTTTTATTTTAGCGGTATGCACGTTTCAGAAAAAGAAGTACTAGCAGTAGAAATAAAGTAGTTTCTGTCACCTAGCTGCCAGGTGTTAGTGCATGCAGCACTGTTGTTTGCAGTTTGTGCTATTCAAATACATAATTCTTTCTTCTTCTTCTTTTTTTAAATCATTGAGGAAAAAAACACCCCACACTTCTTCCCCCAAAATAAAAAAGAGAAAAACAGAACAAAAACAAACAAATGATATAAAAACAAATAACACACCACAGCGAGCAATAATTTATATTTTTCAGTCTATTGGATAGTAACAAGAGGCGTTTTAATTGTTGTTGTTGTTTTGCTGTTGTTGTCGTCGTCGTTGTTGTAGGTGGTGGTGATGGAAGAGTGTGTGTATTTTTTAAAATTTATTCTTGTTTTGTTTTTGTTTGGTATTGCTTTTCATCAAGTTGGTTTATTGACAATACCTTTTTCTTTTCGGATGATAATTGCGATACATTTACTTGAGCGCTTTGATTTGTTGCTTTACAAGATTCAGCGCTTTATAAATTCCATACATTATTATTATTATTATTATTATTACTCCAGCTTCTACGATAAGAGGACTCTACACTTTCTTTGTACATGCACAATATCTGGCAAGAAGTTGTTGCAAGCAGCATGGTGCTGAACTGGAAGATTTGCAAGATTTTTTTGTTTCTCGAAAACTTGACATGTTTTGTTATTGCATTGTATTATTGTATTGATATCGATTGGATTGCATAATTCAGTATTATAATATTTATTATATTTTGTATTGTATACACTTTCAGTCACAGCAGATTTCTTTCTGTGAAATTCTGGCTGCTGTGCTTGGGAAGGACACATCACCACAAGAGCTGCCCCCCCCCCCCCTCGGGTTTTTGTGTGTTTATTTTGGTCCAGTGTCTGTGTGATAACATCACCGCAAGAAAAGCACGCCATCCATATATTATTTTGATCATTTTGCTTGTTTACACGAGTATTGTTTTTCCCTTATGGGAGTGTTTCTGTTCTATAAACATTTTGCCAGGGACAACTCCCTTGTGTCTGTGGGTTCTTTTATGTGCACTGAAAGTGTTTTGCTAATGGGAGGCTTTATTTCTCGTCTCATCAGAAAGACTAACACTCAGACCATCACCTACGGTTTAGTAAATGGTAAAGTTTTACTTTATGTTGAAAAAGAAACGGTGATTTCTTGCTTTTTACACAGGTGTGTAGCTTCAGGATCACCAATATTGTTAACCTGAAGTTTTTGTATTGTACATGTATACCACTGTCAGTCACAGCAGATTTCTCCATGTGAAATTCAGGCTCCTTTCCCCCAGAGGGAGAGTGTTGCCACAAGAGCAGTGCCAACCATTATTTTTTTCTTTACCGGTCTGCATGTGTGTTGCTGGTTTTTTCCTTTCAGAGTGGCTTTTTACAACAGAATTTTGCCTGGCACAACTCTCTGGTTGCCATGGGTCCTTTTATGTGTTCTAAATTATCTTTTGCACACAGGACCTTGGTTAATTGTTTCATCCAAAAGACTAGTACCCAGACCACAACTAATGGATGGGGGAACACTTTCAGGTACAAATAGGGATCAAACCCAGACCTGGATTGAGCCCGGAGTTTTCGCTTTCTAGGCAGGTGCATTACCTCAAGACTGATCCACCATTTTTGGCTTTGCCCACTCAGTTGATGTCACTGTTTTGCAAGCCAGATTGAATTTCCACAGTGCAGACTACATAGGCATAATTCTTCACTAGCAGGTAGGTCTGCTTCCATTGTCTTCAGACTGTTGGAGGTGAAGGTGGTAGTGGTGATGGCGAGTGTCTAAAATATTCAATGTAATTGTCTCCATAATTTTTGTTTTAGGGTGGCTGATGTGCTGTTGGGTGTGGGAGACTGTTAATTGTTTATATGCAGAGTCAAGAGTTATGAAATTATGTGTAAATGCCAACTGTCCTGATGTAGAATTTATTGTGGTCACTATACTTGATGTGAATTTATGACTCCTTGCACTCCCTCTCAGTCTCTTTAGCCAGACTGACACAGAGAGAGAGAGAGAGAGAGAGAGAGAGGAGAGAGAGAGAGAGAGAGAGGAGAGAGAGAGAGAGAGAGAGAGAGAGAGAGAGAGAGCATGTGTGTGTGTGTGTGTGTGTGAGTGTGTGTGTGTTTGTTTGGATGCACAGGTGTTTATGAATAAATGACAGAGTATGAAAAATAGCAACCTAACACAAGTAAACATTTAATCATTTTTCAAACACAGAACACCACAAAACATGCCATCCTCTTTCAATCATTTTATTCATGCAACATGCACTTCATAACTGCAAGAAGTAAAAAATAAAAATTAAAAAAACCCACAGAAATAAAGAGAAATAGTGTTAATTTATACATTTCACTTTCTTTTTTTATTGTACCATGAAGGCATCAGTAAAACATGTAGTAAACCAATAAATATATAAATATTCACACAAAAATAACAGGTTCTCCGATCTTCAATATCACCATTATCATAATCTTAGAAAAAAAAAGCTAAATCACAGATACAGCCGGACGGTTCATGGAGTGTCTGTTGTGTTTCACTCTGCAGTTCGAATTTCAAAGAATTTGTAAAAATAAAAGAGGTGTGTGTGTGTGTGTGTGTGTGTGTGTGTGTGTGTGTGTGTGTGTGTGTGTGTGTGTGTGTGTGTGTGTGTGTGAGTGGTATGAGTGATGTGTGCCTGTGTGTGTCTGTGTGTCTGTGTGTGCATGTGCATGCTTGTGTGAGTTAATAAGTTATGTTCTAGGAAGATGGGCCAAGAAAATAAGTGTAGGATCATTGGTTTTCATGACTAAGGAGTTCAGGACAAACAAACAAACAAAACCACTTTCAAAGTACACTCCTCTGGCTTGATTCCCCATTCTTGCTCTGGAATGTCTGTCCATCTTCCTTTTTTTTATTGCTTTTTTTGTTTTGGTTTTTTTTTGGGGGGTGGGGGGTGGGGGGGGCGGTTGTGGTCTTCTTCTTTAGTCCACAGCAGCGACAGCTGAAAAGAGAAATCAGCATTGAACAGTCAATCAAGATGCCAGGCAAAATAACAGTTAGTGCCATATGTTCTTCTGTTCATTCCACTATCCATCGGTCTGCTCATCTGTCAGTCAGTTTGTCTGTAAGTCAGTCCACTTGTCCGTTTATCTGCTGGTCAGTCGGTTGGCTGGTGAGACAGTACAGCAATCAGTCTTTTTTATTAAAAGAAAAGAAAAACTTACTCCATCCATCTATCCTTCCATCAATCAATCCATCCACTCATTTATTCATGCATCTACAAACCTACCCTTTCTTAACCAACCAACTATGGATCTAACCAATGCATGCATCCAGTACTTAATTAATTAATCACTCAATCAATCAAACCTCTTTAAGTCAGCAAAACATGAAGCCAGTGAAAGACAAATATTAAATGCTATTTGACAACAGTGCAAAAAGTTGGAGCTTTAAGAAACTATCAGTTTTACAGCACCAGATGATCATTTCATCACACTCACTGCACTTCTAACTGAATCTAAACTGAGATAATAATCATACTTCATAGAATAAATAACACACACACACACACACACACACACACACACACACACACACACACACACACACAACACACACACACACACACACTATTTCATCAGCAGCAACAGTGACTGTACTGGAAAAGTATGATATATTTCTAAATACAGACAACTAATTTAAGTATAACTGTTGGTTGACTGTTTACACCAATATATCAACAACAAAAAACCCATCCACATCACACAGAAATTAATCTTTAAAAAGTTTGAAAATAAGTCTCATGTCACTAAATGAACACACTTAAATTTTAAAAAGGGACTGAAAGAAATTTAAACTGAGACAGCCAGAAATATACATTACCGTAAGGGAGATTTAACTGTCAGAAAACGAATCATTTCTGAATCATTTTCATAAGAAAACAATCTCTTATGATTTCTGAATAATTACTTCATGAGAAAACAATAACTTTTTCAATACTATCACTGATTTTAGCCCAACTGCACACAAAACAAAACAAAAAATAACAAGAAATTACAACAACAACAAAGCAAAACTAAAACAACCCACATCTGTTACTCTCCGCCTCCTCCTCCCCAAAATACATCCCCCCTCCCCGAAAAAAACACCAAAAATCAAAAGCAAGCAAGCTAACCAACCCAAAAAGGAAAAGACGTTAGGGGGGGGGGGGGGGGTTAAAAATTCACTATAACCAAATGTCTCAACTAGAAAAGGATGTTTGTCTCTGATAATCATGCATACTTAACAAGGGTGGCATGCAGTATTATTACCCTTTGAAGATATTCATAGTGAATAAGTCATATATCCTGACACCCCTGAAAAGAATCCTAAACATAGCACAGAGCCTGAAAGAATTGTATGTCAGTACTATTTTTTTTAATTTACCCCTCCCCATTACAACCACACTTCATGCTAAATTAAACATCAAACTATTGTCAATTGCTTTATTGTCATAAGCATTTGTAGAATTATTCATAACTATAGCACAGATATATAATGAACAGATATGCACATGCAGACATAAGGCGATGAATATTATCCAATCCAAAAGAAAATTGATAATACCAACAAACTGACATGCAAAAAGAGAGAGAGAGAGAGTAGGTCTGTCAGTCTCATGCAGACAAAAAGGTACAAACAGGCAGGGAGGGAAACGGGTGTCTCAAATCATGCAAAGAATCTGAACATGCAGACCATGAACTCTCAGTCTCGTTCACGTAAATTCACTCACAGCGTAAGGTTCAACCTATGTGAGGGATTCTCCCTGCCTCGCTGGTTGTGGAACTGCCACATGAGTAAACAGGCAGGTCAGGGCTTCATGCTTTATTCTGAAGTCTCTCGATTTGTTTGTTTTTTACATGATTCAGCGCTATATAAATTCCATATATTATTATTATCGTTATTGATGAATCAACACAATCACCTGGGACTTCACAGCTAGCCAGCACGGCCAGCCTTCACCAACAAGAGCTATCAGGCCCAGCAGCAGAAAGTATGGGGCAGGTCTAGAGCTGCCAGTCCACAAGCAGCTGGGGAACACCTGCCCAGAGCCTGCCTCAGCCTTGCCAGCCCTTCACCATGCCGAGGTCATGGCCTACAGGGAGGGAGTATCAAAGCCCTCTTCCAAGACACTGGAAAGGTGACTCCAGCAAAAATCAATACATCAACACTTTTCAGTGCAGCCACTTCCCTTTACTTTCTTCACAATCATGAAAATGACAACTCTCCAAGAAAGCATGCCAATTACTTCGTTTCCTTTGATTTCATGAATCTGCATCACTGCCTGTTTGTGTAGATCATATTTTATTTTCTATCTTACAATGCAGCGGTTATCTGCTTCCAAATCTCTATTTGGACTAGCTTATCTAGAAAAAAAAAACCAAGCAAAAAACAAACACCTCCATTCATGCACAAGACAAAACATATGCTTAAGTACCCCATAACTGTTGTAAGTATGCAGTGGGTTCTGTTAGTTTTGTTGTGTTATTTTATACACAGTGACCCCCATATGATATTCGCTAACACACCCAAAGGAGAACTGGGGTTACACACTGAGAATACTGTCAGTGACAACTGCAAGATGGGGCAGAAGCAGAAGCTGTGGTCCAAGCTGGTGAACAGACTGCATGCCTTTCCTAACCAGATCCACGCTACTTTTAATGCACGTAGCTAGGTTTGGGGAATACTTTTGTCAGATTCCATAGACGCATTAGAGATCTACTGTGTGAATAGAGACTCTACCTGAGAATAACTCGCAAGGCTGACGGTATAAAACATTACACCACTACTTCCCAATTGTCAGATTCCATGGGCATAAGCTATAAGAGGAGGAATTTCATATACACACTCTAAAAGAGATCCACTTTTTCAATTTGCAACATTAAGGATTATTTCTTTACTTAGCCATCATCAGATTCAACTGGTATATGAGGAGGTATTGTATAGAAAGTTTACACACTCTGACTTACAACTCACTCCATTTAAACATTCATGATGGAAACTGTGCTACACTCAACTGTTTGGGTTTTTAAAAAAATGATATTCCTTATAAGGAATTTGAATTTCAGATATTTTTTATATCTAAGTACATCATAATAAAATCGTAAGCCAATGGTGATTATTTTTGTCTATTTATCTTGCAAAATCAACTCATCAGAAAAGATTTCATAGATCGTTGTATGTTTGTGACCTGATTCTCATTGCATCTCATTAACACAAAAGATTTTCTTCATAATGACACAAACTAAACTATGTGAAAAGAAACTTCATCCTTTGACACCAACTTACTCAATATATGAATGATTTGCTTTAAAACTTTTATTTTTTAACTTGGCGTGATTCATTTGTGGTCATTTCTTTTTCTTTCATATCAACCCTTACAAATGACCAAGATATGGCGAGGGCTGCGGAGACAACCGGCAGGTGCCAATGCTTTATAACATTATTCTGAAAACAGTGTAAATAACAAAAGTGTACTGCTTTCTCCTTTAAATATCATAATCATGTTGGTTGCTCCTGAAAGTATATTTTTAAGTTAGCCACCTTCACAAATCAAAATGTGTGCAAAATAATTGTGGGTATAGGTTTCATTCTTTTCATTTCAATTTCCTTTTTCTCTCTCTTTTTAAAAAAATAATTTTTACTATACTTTGTAAAGCTACTAACTTCATGATTACAGTTGATACATGAATATGTTAGTCAAGACTGTTAGTTCAGCTTTGTCTTCACACAAGTAGTAGAGATGAATTAGGGAATAAAAAAGACACAGCCTTTATCTTCTATTACTCTGTACAGAAAGACAGGTCATGTACATCTATATTAACTGGCGAATCAGTTAATACAAATGGCAGTTACATATATAGAGTACACAGCCGTGGGAATGGAAGATAATGAGGAAGAAGGCAGTTTAAATATACAATGAAAATGTCAGTTGAAAAATACAAAGGTAGTTACAAGTATCAAAAAGGAAAGGAGGGTGTCAGTAGACTAAAAGGAGGATATCATATACACACTGATCTCTATGCTAAAAGGTGGGTGGACAATCAAAAGGGGGAAATGAAACAGGATTGATTTACCCCGTGCTGAAAATCAAACACAACAATGTAGTCAAATTCTTTCCCAAAAAACCACTAGAAATTTTTACTTGCACCGGTAACAGTATACACAATGATGATGCTAACATACACATACACACACACTCACACATGCACATACACACGCACATGCACAAACACACACATTCTTTCTCTGACACACTCACAAAGCTGCACACTTTCATTCATTTGCTTGTGTAATAATTTGTAAAAATTCCAAGGAGAAAAATAAGGCAGATTTGAGGCAGCAAAATTCAAAATACAGTGTCTCATAATGTGTATCACTGAGAGCGAGAGAGAGACAGACAGACAGACAGAGACAGAGAGAGACAGAGAGAGCATATGTGTGTGTGCGTGCGTGTGTGCATGCGTGTGTGCGTGCATGTGTGTGTAATTGAAGAAATAAGGGCACACACACGCACAGACCAAAAGAAATGAAAGGAAGAACACACAGAACTCACCGTTTGTCTCAAAGAGTCAGAAACCATTAATGTAAAAAGAACAGAAACCACCAAAAAAAAACTTCCAATTCAAACACTCCAAGCAAACAAACGGCAGTGAGACCATTACAACACAGAGTCTGTAAGAATGTCACACTGCCACACACAGAGTCACACCTGCACACGACAGGACTGAGAGCAGAGCAGTGACAACATCAGATAAAAGATAAAGTTCTGATAAAAACAGGGGGTGGGAGGGGGGGATACCTTTAGGAATGTTGACTTTGTTGGAGATGAGGACGTCTGCCTGCACGTGGTTCATGTTGATGTACAGGGTCTCTGGGCTGGACTGTGAACCCCAAAAATAGAATGATTAAAATTCATGCTGAATGCAGCTACCTTTTAATGGCAGGCAAAAATGGTTGTATATATACAAAAACATCATCACTGGTGAACCTTGGGAGCTCTAGCCAAGGAACAAACAAACAAAAAATCAAGCCAGCAATGGATTTTGCACCTACAGTACAAAGATTACTGGAACACACTTCTGCAGAAGACACCTGGAGAGGGACAAAGACCACCGGGTTCAACTTGCCCACAATACGCTGCCTAAAACTGCTCTCTACCATGCAGGAATTCTTTGTTTTGTTTTGTTTTGTTCTTTGGCTAGAGCTCCACGGTTCACCCATGGTGAGGATTTTTGCATAAGTGACAGCTCCCCCGGCTTCCTCCACTTAGGTAGCCACATTCTGATTTCTGGGATGGTGTCTAAACATGCTGCCTGTGTGTATGCATCTTTAAAATAAAATTTTGTTGTCCATTCTTACCAGCATGAAATAGCCTACTCTTCTTACGAAAGGTGGAACGGAATCTTTATTGTGTGCGCAAAATGTTCTGTGTGCGTTTTGTACATGGGGCCCCAGTTTACAGTCCCATCCGAAGGACTTTGAATTCCAGTGTGGCTTTTCTCATCAGAACCTCCCAGTTTACTTGTCAGACAGGTGAAGATCTTAACTGTTCTTCCACCTTCCCTCTAGGGTGACCAGGAGTGACTCCTCAAGGAGTTTAGGGATGAGTCAAGTTGAGTCCAGTAAACAGATAAGATCATAACAAAAATGTTATAAATGGTATGAAAAGTTGGACACATAACTTGACAGTAGAAATACAATCTATAACAACAATAACAACAGCAGGAGGATAAAAAAAACACACCAGAAATTGATTTGGCCACCTACATAATTCTGGTAAATATAGGTAAAGGTAAAGGAGTCCCATAACCTATAAGGTCGTAGGGGAGCGAGGCGTCAGAGACTCACTTCTCTAGGGCCAGCATATTGAAGGTGGCGCCCATCTCCTCTCCCTCACTGCTTTACCTTCCCTGACCCTAAAGAGGGCAGGTACCCATTTACAGCTGGGGGAACTGTACTGAAGCCAAGGCGCGCAAACGGTCACCCATCCAAGTGGTAACCACGCTCGACGCTGCTTAACTTGGCTAGGGGAAAGCGAGTGCTCTGACCACTGAGCTATCCCGTCCCCTGGTAAATATGCCTATCTTAAATCATTCTGATGGCATCTTTTGTACAGAAATACAAAATATCATCCTGCACATGGTCGTTTCCCAAAGTCCAACCCCTCGTCCACGTCGTGGGAAACGGAAACAGGTCAAGCTGGCTAACGGGGCTAGCAAGCCGACAGTGGATTTATCAACCGCTAAGAAAACTAAAAAGAGACATAAACGGACGGATACCAACGGAAAACGACCTCGCAATGGAAACGGACATCGAGATAGGAACAGTGACTACATTGGAACATGGAACATCTGCGGCCTAACAAACAAGGAACCAGAAATTGTGGGATTCATGACCAAAAGAAAGATCTCCATCATGGGCATTTCAGACACTAGGAAGAAAGGAGAAGGAACGAAAGAAATCCATTCAAACTTTGTTCTCATCTGGAGTGGAGTCAGGAAAGACCAGAGAGCAATGCATGGTGTGGGATTCATCCTACACCCAGACATAGCAAAGAATCTCATGAGTACAGAACACATATCAGAAAGACTGATTAAAATCAGTGTAAGAAAGTCCAACAAAATCGTCCACTATATCCAAGCATATGCACCGTGTAACGATTTGTACTCAGAAGAGGAGAAAGACTCATTCTATCAAGAGCTCTCCGACCTCATCAACAGCACCCCTGACAAAGAGGACCTGTATGTCATGGGTGATTTCAACGGCAGAGATGGTGAGAGAAGAAACCCGTGGACAAAACATCTTGGACCCCACAGTGACCACAGAACACCTTGCAATTACAACGGGAACCACGTGCTGGAACTATGTGCAGAGCATGATCTGATCATCACCAACACCTTTTTCCAACACCAAGCCTCCCAAATTTACACCTGGTACAAATGGAACATCTAAAACATCTCGTCTAAAATCATTTTTTTAACTTGCAAGACTAAAACCCTTACCCAAAAAGACCAAAAAGCACCCCCAACCCAAACCCTTTACACGGCCACAGGCCTGTCATTCACCCCAATCAGAAAGAAAAAAACAACGCGGGAAGAACCCTAAAAAGACAACCTCCTAAAACTGAAGAGAAAGAAGTGCAAGAACAGTTTTCACAGTGCTATCAAGGGAAACTTGCCCCTTAATACAACACCTCTCAACAGGGAGCAAGCGGGACACCTTAAAGCCAGCTCTCTTAAACACCTTAAGGGAAGTTTCGGAAAAAGAATGTGGAGGTAAAAACAAAAGCTACAGCTTGGTGGAACCAAAGAGGTGAAGGAAAGCCATCAAAAAAAAAAAAGCACTTATAAGCTTGGGCCAAGACCAAAACAAAAAGGGACTACCCCCAAGTACAACGCAAGAAGACAAGTAATGTTTTGTGAAACCCTCCAAAAAAAAATCTTGGGCGTTTAGGAGAGAATTAATGAAATTGCAAAAACCCCCCAAGAGAATTTTTAAAAATGTGAAGACGATAAGGAAAGAGATGAGCCTTAAAACCAAAACATAGTGAATGATGCAAATGGAGAGGATTGCCAAAGAAGGGGAAATTTGAAAACGAGGGGGAAGATTATTTTTTAAAGATTTTTTAAAAAACCATCGGGTCAAGCTTCCACCCCCTCAGTTCCACCACCTTAAAACCATTAACCCCCAAACCCTTGAAGCTAAAACAAGAAAAGAAATTTAAGACCGCCCAAAGGGCAAAGCGGCGGTGATGACGCATAACAATGAACCACCCCTTGCATGGGGAAAACGGGATTAAGTGCTCCCCCTCATTTTCCAAAAAAGCAGGGGAAGAGAAAAAAAGCCCAAGGGACTGGAAAAATGCAAAGTGGTCCCAATTTGGAAAAAGAAGGGGCAGCAAGAGAGACTGCGCACCTACAGAGGCTTTTCCTTTCTCAGCCATGTAGGAAAATGTATACAAAGATTCTGGAACAGCACACAAGACCCAAAGCAGAAAACCCTACGAGAAGCCCATTTGGCTTGGGGAAAGGAAGGGGGGCCAGATGCCATTTTCGCACCCGACACTGTGTAAAAAGAGCATCAAATAAAACCCAAAGACCTGTACAGTTTTCGTTTTAAAAAAAAAAGCTTTCGACCGAAACAGAACAAGCCGGGAAGTTTTGAGCGTAGACTAAAGGGGCAGTTGCTTGAAAAACCAAAAATCTATCCCAAAATTATAGCGCAGTCCGAACAGCCCTGGAACATCCCACTGGGTTTCCCCGGGTTTCATCAGGGGGAGGGAAAGGGTGCTACTCTCTCCCCCTTTTCTTCATGATTCATGGGGCCCGATCACAAAGGGAAACCAACCCAGACTTTAGGCCTGAAAGAACTATTTATTTGCGACGACCATCCCTGAGAATCAGAACAAAACAGTCTTCAAATCACACAACCAATCAACACAAGCTGCGAGAGGTATTATGAAATCAGTAACACCCAAAAAAAAGTTAGTCGTCAGCAGAAAAACCAGGAAAGCGGACATCAACATCAACGGCACCCACTAAACGACCAAAAAATTTAAAATACCTTGGGAGCCTCTTTACTGAAAATGGAAAATTGGGCAAGAGATAGAAACAGATGCCCGAAAAAGAAAGCGCAGTTACCAAATGCCCCCCTTCTAAAACATTCCAGCATCCCAAAGACACCAAAGGAAAACTCTCAAGCCCCTTCGTTCCAAACTACCCAACCCGGCAGACAGGGGCCCCAGAGAAAATTGGGCACATGTGAAATGCGTCCTGAGAAAAGCGTCAACAAACCAACGCGACAAGATCAAGAATGATGATCAGAGCATGGCGGGCTAACACCAATTCTCCACCAATCGAACAAAAAAAGGATCAGGTGGTTTGGGCACCCCACTAGAAGCCCCCAACCAAAGCCCTACGGGCATACACCACCAAATACAATGGCGGAAACCCGAGGTAGACCCAAGACGATGGACGCTCCGTGGGGTGACCCCGCGAGCCCCGACCTGCACACCCAAACCTCCCGCCTAGCTTCAAAAGACCTGTGTCTCCCCGCGACGCCCAAGGGCACCCCGGGAAAAAAAGAAAGAAAGAAAAAAAGACATTCTGGGACTGTGTTCAATTTAAAAATGTTTTTGGAAAAATTTTTCAAAGGGGCAAATGCTTACCCGGGGGAAACCCAGCTTTGCTTGGTGAATTGCATGATACCGGGGCATGAAAAAAATCAGCAAAAACCAAAATCTTTGATTTTATCAAGTGGACCCAAACTTTATCGTTAACTGTAAAATAGACAAGACCTCACTTAACAAAAGATTGCAGTTGGTATGTCATAAAAAAAAACCCACATCTTTGTAAAATCCGGGATTTACAGCAGTTTCTTAAATGGGCAACTTTATTTCTGAAAATACTCCTATTTAAACTTGTTGTAACCACAACTGAGAATAAATTATCTTCAGTTGGAGTATGGATGCCTAAATGACAATGTACTTGAAAACAGTCATACATGCAAACTTTTCATTGTACTTAAATGTCATGGTGATTCCCAGCTGTGATAAGTGAGACATAGTGCATCTTCTGGGTGACCCTCCGGGCATTAAGCTGGGGAACACCCAACAGCAAATAAATCATCAATTGTACCTGACAAAAAAGACTCCCAAGAACACCATACTACACCCATCATTTACCATGAACAGATCGTAGAGTGTTTCTCCCATGGCGTCTCGTACATGATCATCCACAATGGAAAAGGTGCGACAAAAATGCTGCAAAAAACCAAAACAAAAATGACTGGCTTTCATCTATGATTAATTTCTATGACAGGTTTTTAGTTATGTTTAATTTTTTTTACGCCCGCCAGGTCTAAAGCTATGAGCAATGTAACTAAAGGTCTTTAGCTGTTTAAATTTGAGACAGGTCTTTAGATATAGCCATTTGTTACTGGTATTTGGCATGATCATTTCTTTTACTGCTATTGGCTAGGGCCCCTTTCTATGACGAAAATTGGGTTTGGGCTATGAGCCATTTCTTTGACGATATTTAGCTAGACCATTTCTTTACTGATATTTGGCTAGACCTTTCTGTTACTGGTATTTGGCTATGACCATTTTTTTTATGCTGACTTTTGGGCTATGAGCCTTTCATATGATACTTGCTACAAGCCATTTCATATGGTTTTTGGGCTAGACCCTTTCTATCGATATTTGGCTATGAGCCATTTCATACATAACCATTTCACGACATTTGGCTAGAGCCTTTCTTGAAGGTTTTTTTAGCATGAGCCTTTCCACACATCACAACAAAAAGGTTTTGGGACAAATGAGAACAAACAACAATGACTGAACTAAAGGGAAGCGTTTTCACCTATCCATGTGACTGACCTCCAGAGTGATGCTGTTTGGGCCGGGCGTGGGCATAGTCTAAGTTCCCATGGCGAAAAACAGGTTGTGAACCACACGCCTGAAAAAACACCACACCCCCACCCCAACCACACACACAAAACACAAAACAACAACACACAACAACATACCACCCCACAAACACCACACATACACCCCCACACACACGCACAACACCACACCACACACAAACAACAGTGACAGCAAGAGCATTTACTGCAAGTCAATAGGAAAAAGACAGATTGACCCCTCTACATTTGGTTTTTAGATATGGAACATAAACACACCACAATCTCCAATACAGGAATGACCCCCTTCATAATCAGAGGGGGAGATGTTACAGACTTTTCTTATTTTTTGCTTAGTTAAAAAGAATAAAAACACAAAAAAAAAAGATAAATCAATTCTTACACAGGAATAGATCCAAAATTATGGTCATTAGAAGAGAACAAAAAAGATTTTACACCTTACTTGTGTTAAACTTGACAACATAAACACACATAATTATCTGTTCTGATAGGAAAAAAAGTTTCAAAATTTCTGTGAAGGAGGTAAAACCTTAGCCCTTACGCTTTTTATCTTTTAAGAAAAACAAGAAACAAAAAGTGATCACTGATACAGAAAGACGATGACAAAAAAAAAGGACAAATTTTTACAATTCCTTTTTCTCCTCTGTCTCTCTGTTTTCACTCCCTCCCCCTAATAGGCAAGGGCCGGGTGAAAAAATATCCCCCGCTTATTCTGTTACCCCGAAAAAAAAAGATTCATTCATTCTCTCTCTTGTCTCTCTGCCTTTTTGCCTCTTATGTCTCTTTCTTTATCTTGTTTTCTCTCCCTCTTAAGCATTCAATGGGGTTAAGAGTTGAGTTATAAGCTTTGGGGGAGACAACATCTAGTGAAGTAAAACTGCCTTTCCCCTCTTATCAATACTTCCTTCCTTTTCCCTAACCAAAAAAAATAATTAAAAAAACAAGCACAAGATGCAGCATACACATACAGCAGAATACTGTACTCACCTGTATGATTTTTCTCCAGCTTTTTTGTTTACCAGCCAGTATGCGGAAATCACCAAAAAAAAATGATATTTAGTAAGTGACATACACACACACAAAAAACACACTTAAAAACAAAGACTATATACACGTCCAAAATCTCCTCTCTTTCTCTCTCACAACACACAAACTCCAACACACATTTTTACACACACACACACACACCACTGTGGCCGCTGCAACACACAAAAAGCTGCACACAACACACACACATCAGGGGGGAAGATAAATAAACACACTTTGATATAGGGGTTTAAATAAAAACAAAATGAAACCAAATATAAGGGTTCTTTTCCCGATCCCACATCCAAAAAAAATTTTTGACCATTTAAAAATTTTATACAATGACACGCCTAGATAATCAAAAAACAGGTCCTTTTTTTGTTAACCACGTTAAAAATTGAAAAATAATTTTAAATTTGGTAAACACACTCGTTTTTTACGGGCAAACTGTAGCAATACTAAGGGGCTTACTTATATTTTTGATTTGCCGTTTGAGTAATTTCAAATCTTCTTTGCGTGATTCTAAATCGGCATTGAGCTTGAAAATCGCCATGTTACAAGAAAACTCAAAAATCATATTGAGATTAAGCAGTCATACATCTCTTAACCTAAAGGGCATAAGTGTGAATTTTGTTTGGTGCCTTCACACATGGGGTTTTTTCCAAATGATGGGCGGATAAGCTGCCAAAAAAGGGGGCAAAACTGGGCGGGGGCAATGAATTGCAGGCCGTACCTTACAAAAAGGGATAGCTTCAGAACAAAAAAAATGGAGAAAAGGGCACGTAAATCCAAAATAAGACTTTTTAAAAAACGCAATCAAAAAACCCAAATTAAAAAAGTGGGAACCATTCAGAAGTTAGACAAGTTTTTTTAAGTCAAGGAGAATTAATACTTTATTTTACAGAATGAAACAAATGCATTGATAACCAAATTTACAAAAAAAGGGAAATGCCTGGGGTGAGAAACACTAATACCATATACTTTTTTACTGCCAGAGTGTAAAACCTTTCACCCCATTTTTTCTGAAAACCCCCCCCACATATTTATAATTTTAAAATTGGGATTTTTAAAATTTTGAAAGGTTTTTTTTACAGTCCCCTGGACATTTGTTAGTTACATTAAAAGTTAATGACTTTTTTGGGGTTTTTTTTTTGTTTTTTTAAAATTTCCCGTCCATTTCCAAGTTTTTCGAGATTTTTATTATTTTTTTTTTTTTTTAACACCACACCCACTCCCGGGTTTTTTTTGTTTTTTTTTTTTTTGTTTTTTTTTTTTTTTTGTTTTTTTTGAGGGAATGGGGGAGGGGGGGGGCGTCTAATAACAAAAAAATGAACAACGAAAATTTAAGCAAAAAACAACAACACCACCAGAGTGGGAAGAAGGGAGAAACAGACACAAAGAAAGAGAAAGAGAGAGAAAGAAAGACAACACAGGTCCCAATGGCTTAGCAAACAGCTTGCTGGACAAAAAAAGGGGGAGGACGTTCAACCTGTTTTTCAACCGTGTCTGGGATCAAAAATGAATCAAGAGTTAAACAAAATTTTTTTTTTCTAAAAAAAAATTATTTTTAAGCGATTCATGCACAGTTTTCACTACATACACTATTTCACTACAGGTGATTTTTACCGTTTGCAGAAGATCAGAAATCTGTTTCCCTTGCCTTTCTTTTATCTCTGAAGGTAAAAAACAAGAATAGTTCTGCCATACCAAACTGTTTAAATACACCATCCTCTCATTTGGCTATTCTTCAATGATTTCTTTCAGTCTATATGCTCATCACACACAATCACACAGACACACAATCACACAGACATGTTTATCATGAATACACAACTGTATCATGGATACATGTTTCTCTACTGAAAAAAACCCAACCACCAACAGCAAATTCATGTGTTCAATGCTACCGTCCAGGGAATCCTGCTTTGGCTTGATGTCGTCCACTGCAGGTCTCAACAGGGCGACCAGGCCTGACAACAGGGACTCCGCCACCTCGTAGTTCATCAGCTCCTTGATCAGCTCTATGGCTGCACACACACACACACACACATGTACTATCACACACACACACACACACACACACACACACACACACACACACACATGTACTATCACTCCGTGTGTAAATACATTAAATTAAAGAGAGAACACACACACACATACACGCACACCCACACTCCTTTGAGTTCTATTCCAGTGGTTGTTTACCTTGTCCCTGCTGGTTTCTCTGTAGCTTTAAAACCAAACACAAAAAAAGAAGATAAAAAATACACACACGCCAGAAAACAACAACAGCAAAACCAGTTTCTATCCTTTCTCTCTACCTTAACTTTCATGCATTTGAGAAGTGCACTCTCATGTTGCTTATACCAGCTTTCCTGCCCAGAGTATACCCTCCCATCTGGTCGGTTATAATCCAAACATGAATTTAAAAAAAAAAAGAAGATAAAGTCAGTAGCACGCAGAAGCAAGCCTGGACCATTCCAAGCCTCCAGCTGCAACAGACCAGTGGTCATGTCATCAGAACCATCCCTGTGTTTTGTTATATACCCACTTATTCCTATGTGATGAATCTGTGAGACCCACAGTCAACAGTTCAACATGAAAATATTGGCCGCATTAAACCTGAAAATTAGTAGTTTTAAAATTTAGGTACATGAGAGTTCCACAGTGAGTGTTGACAGTTTAGTTCTTTACAATGAGTGGCTCTGTAAAATGGGGAGAGTCAATAATTTTGTCTTCGTGACTATAATGAAAAGTTGGGCTTGTGTGATCCAGGAAAGACAGGAATACAATAGTCTAGATGCAACAATAGCTCATTCATAAATAGGAATCAATGAATACATAGCAGAAATGATCTATAAAACTGAATTTGAGGAACACACAAAATTTGAAGTCACCACAAAAAGGATTTCTTCCTTTTTTTTGAATGATTAAAAAACGGATCTGTCAGGCTCTTATATGAATGTGAGTGTATGAAAGGTACACACAGCTATAAACTAAACAAACAGTGCTATGCGTAATTTACAGGTGTTTTCTTAAACAGCATCAGCTGTGACGTCATGTCTTGCATGTGGAGAAAAAGCCAAGGCTGTAACCCTCACAGGGTGATCTGGGTTTGCTACTGTTCTCTGCAGTACTTCTGCTAACCCAGATGAGATAGTGTTCTGTTCTTGCACTCAGTCTACATTTGGAATACCACATACAGACTGCAAGCTGGGTACGTTGATCGGATGTCATCTACACCAATGGCCACTATTCAATTAGTCTTCCATGACAAATGGATGCTGTCTAATCAACACATGCACAAGAAGTGTGTACATTTGCACACAGGACATAGGCTACTAGTGTTATCTTTCAATATGAATTTAAAAAATAACAACCCAAAAATGCAGATAGGTATGACTGCAGCACAGGCAAAGCAGATGGGTTACAGGCATGACCATGTATGTCACACTGACCCTCACCTTCAAACTGAACCTCCAGATGCAGGGTTCGCAGAAGGTTCAGCAGAGGCTCCACAATGCTGGGGTTAGCCTGTCCAACGATTGGCTGTCAACAGACATCATAGTGTTTCAAAGCAGGGATAATGTTATAGTTTCCTCACTTGAATACTGAGAAAGTCAGAGACGCTGAAATAAACCATCTTGAATATTATTCTGTTGTTAAGACATTTTACAATTCTTGAATGATCACCTAGTGATTACTACCTTTTTAAAGTTTAACAAAAGTCCGATTTTAAAGCAGCTTCTCAAAGGTCAGTAATAACGTACTGTACAGAAACAGAGCAATGACATACACAAACAATGATACGTCAGTTCTTTGACCTTGTTCTCAAGCATAACCAGTTGTCAACAAAGTGCGATGGCATACTTTAACCCTTTACCATTCGCATTTCTTACAGAGAAACTCTCTGTAGTATTCGGAAATTTACGCTGTTTTTATCAGAGAATAAGGTACCTCAAGTACACATAGTCCTGCACAGTTACTATTGTTCGCAGAGCAGTCATATTTGGCCAAGGTATTCACATGATGTCATACTTTGTTCTGCACCCCAAGATGTGTGTCCTACCTACATGTGTCGTGCTGCTGTCCCCTCTTTGTCACCAAATACAGGTAACATTGCAGTGACATCATGCTGTTAGTCTACAACTACCCTCTCAATATGCGCAATATAGGTATGTGATTAAAAAAAAAATTTTGGGGCCGTGGAAGGGCCTCCACGCATCCCCTCGGGATCAAAAAATTTTACAGTCCAAAAATTTCCCCCAAGTTTTTCTGTGAAAGTTTCCTATGAAACCCAACGTTGCAATGTTTTTTATAATTTTAAAATTTGGGCCCAAACAAGAACTGAGCCTTAAACCTGAAGTTTGGCGCCAATGCGGGTGTCAACCCAGTTTTTGCGCCAGGTGTTGTTGGCGGTTTTCGGGTAGAATATTTTTTTTTAAAATCTTTTTTCTCAAATTTTACACCCGGATAAAAATTTAAAATCTCCGAAAGAATTGAAGCCCAAAAAGCTTTTTCCCTCATATAAAAATGAAGGTAACCCCAAAAATTTTATCAGGGGCGTGAAGGACAAAACCCCTTTCACGCATTTTTGGGGATATTGTTAGTTTCCCATTTTCAAAATTTTTAAAAAAAATTTAGGGCCAAAACAAAAACAAGTAAATCTGGCGGCTTCGGGGGATTGTGGGGGCCCAGCGGCGCGGGCTCCGGGGGGAAAAAATTTTGGAGGCCATTTTTTCCTAAAAAACCCAAAGAAGTTATCCTCTGACATTTCCAAAACTACACCTTTTCCCCCTATTTAATTCTTTTTTTACCTCTACTTAAAACATGGTTTTCCTTTATTTCCAAATGTTCCCTTAGCCAAAATTTGTTCATTTCCAACAGTAATTCCTCCAAAAGATCCAAAACTTTTGCTGTTTTTTACTAAAAAAAAAGCGGGGGGGGAAAAAAGCCATCCTGGCCTTTTTGGAAAGGGACGTGAGCACGAATTTTTGGGCCCACCCCAGAAAAGACAAGGGGAGTTCATTAAAGGTGGGGGTTACATAGCGGGCGGAGGAAAAATCCCCAAAGGGCTAAAACGCCGGGGGCCGGCCCAAAAAAAAGCGGCGGCCCAAGCGGGGCCCACGGGGTAAAAAATGGGGGAAAGGGTTTTAAAACCGGAGCCAAAAATACAAAAGAGACCCCAAAACAACCGCAGAAAGGGGACAAAAAAAACAACCAAAAACAAGGTTTTTTTTTTTAAACCAATACACCCACCCGGCCGGGTGGAAAGAGAAGCAACGGGGGCCCCGACAAGGCCGAGAAAAGACACCAAGGGGGCAAAAAAAAACAACCCCACTTTTTCCAAGCAACATCACCAAAAAAGCAGGGACTACCGCACACCGCAGGCCCGGGGCACCACGCGGGCGGGGGGGGCAAGCAGGGCGTCGTCTTTGTACATGCACCGGGAAGCGAGGGTTGCCCTCCCAGCACCCAAGAGGTTGCGGCCGGCCCTGGGCCTCTTCTGTTTTCCTTTGGCCCCAACATCAGCACAGCGGATACCTGTCCAGAGTGGCAATGGTTAGCATGGTTCTGTCACGGTTTGATACCCATCCGAGCGGGGCCCCGCACTTTCTGATTGGTGGAATCCCTTTTTGGAGCCCAGAATAGAAACAGGCCCTTTAAAGTTAGGGAAATTTTTTACCAACAAAATGCACAATGAATAACATGAAACTAAAAGTTAATCTAAAAAAATTTTTAAAAAACCTTTGCTTTAAACAAGAATTTGATTTTCTCTGAGCTTACTTTAGATAAACTTTATCGGGAAATTTTTTTCTAAAAATTTCTGCATCGAGTATCCCTCTCCCTCCCTCCCTCCCCCCTCTCCCGATCTTTTCCCTTCACACACACAGTGACACCACACCATGACCTTTTCCCCCTCCCTTTCCCCCCCCCCCCCCCAAAAACCTCACCCAACGCACGCCCCCCCCTTCCCCCCATCCATACACTACTCTGAGCGCCCCACCCCCCCCTTACCTGCCTCACAATAGCCCTTGATTTTGGGGCCAGCTTTGGCGATGTGCTGCAAAAAGCCCAGGCCGCTGTCTTGCCAGCTCTTCCCCTGCTTCAGCCCGGATCCCCAGCGGGTCAGCACCCCCCCACTTCCCAGGAACTCTGCATAAATTGTGTCGGGCCCAACAAAAATTATGATGCACAAATACATGATGTGTACACTTAGACTGTAGTACACTGGGCAGGGGTCATAGAAGCGAAGACTGAGGTCAATTTCTATTTTTCTCCAATTTTACCTTCCGAACTTTTTTTTGTACCACCCATGAGCTAGCATGGTAGTCTGGGTGATATCCTTGACTTGGGATAAAAAAACAAATCTGTGGTGACAAAAATTTAAGATGAAAAACTAAAAGACCCAGGGCAAAAAAGAGAGTTGTCCCGGGCAAAATTTTTTTAAAAAAGAGCCTTCTTTTCACGGGAGGAAATAACACATGTATGAACAGAAAAAAAATATTTTAAACCCTTTTTTATTTAAGAAAATGGTGGTGCGCACTTTTAATATTACTTAACATGTCTCCACGAAAGTGTAAAATAGATTAAATGAATTTCAGAAGGAAAATCGCCTTGAAAAAAAATATTTTCACAATAAAATTTAACACACAATTTTCATTTATGAAAAACCAAACTCCCCTTTTAAAACTGTCACTTAATAGCAACATGAAAAGGAAGAGGTCATACAAATTTCGCTTTGGACTAAAATGAGGCTACTCAGGGGGTTTTGTGGGGGGGGGGGGGGGGGTAGGGGGGGGGGGTTATTCTTTTCATTTTTCTTTTTTTTTTTTTATCTCAAAGAAAATGGATAAGCATTCTATGCTTTTTTCCTCCATTCCCCCTGTGCATTGGGTTTTTTTTAATTTTGCATCAGTTCCCATCAAAAAAAAAATTGCCTACTCTTTTAAAATATGTAACAAGTTTTTTAAAGAATGTGCAAGATGTTTTGCATGTGTTTTATACAGGGTTTGGATTATAGTCCATCTAAAGGTTTTGTGTTAGGGGTGTGTGTGGATGCGCAGTGCAGGTTGAGTGTGTATGAAAAAACCCTGGGTGCTGATGTGTTGATACAGTTGTGGGGTGTGCATGGTGTGTGTGTCTCGTGTGTGTGAGTGCACTGTAAAAATTTGCATGCTGCTATTAATTAAAAAAATATGTCAACTACAAGTTGGTAATACCTACCCATGGATGCTGAGAGGAAAATGGGATGGCCTTGACTGTTCTGTCAGACATACCCTTCAGTAACTGAAGGGGGCAAGGGGAAAGGAAAAACACACTGAACAAGATATTTATACTCTTACTTCAGTATTATTATTTATTATCATCTCTTTTTTTATCATATTTTTCACATTTATTATTTTTACAAGACAACCAATATTTATAAAAGGGTTGTTTTTGGTTTCATAATTAGGCATGATCTTCCACTTTGAATCATAATCAATAAACATCTTGGAAATTTTCCCCTCACTGCCGCACAAACACACACCAAAAATGCCCTGCCCACCACACAAACCCTGCAGGCTTTTCGGGGTATACTTACTTACAGTCTGGTGCAAATACCTGTTTTCCCCCAGCCCCATATGCACACTTCATAAAGGCATGTATCCAAAAGTACATACTTTACACACACCTTATGTACACATGCACTCAGCTTTTCATTTTTTGTGTTTCATAATGTAATACAGGGGAAGGATAGCCCAATGGTCGAGCGCTTTTGTTTCCCCAGCCAAGTTTAACCAGTTTGAGAGAGGGCCACTTGGATGGGCCCACTGTTTGGGGCTTTGGCTTTGTACGTTCCCCACTGTAAATGGGTACCTGCCCTCTTTAGGTCAGGGGGGGTAAAACAGGAGGGAGAGGAGATGGGCGCCCCCCTCAAAAATGCTGGCCCTAGGAAAAATGAAGTCTCTGGTGCCTCGCTCCCCCTGACCACATAGGGTTTTGCTACACCTTATTTTTTTTTTTTACCAATACGTAAAAGTCATTGATGAAAACCCCACAACCCCGATTAATACAGTGATATCATCATATAATAAAAAAACACCGCTGTGTCCTTGTTTTAAGCTGGGAGGGAGGACATGTATATTAAAAAAAAACCAACCCAACAAGTAGTCTTTAAATTTTTAAAGAAAATTTAGTGGCATAGTGTAAAAAAAAAAAAATCAATACAAAACAACTTAGATCTCTTCCTTCTCTCTTCTCTCCTCTCCCTTTTCTTCCTCTCTCTCTTTTCCCCTTAAAAAAGAAATTGAGTAATTTAACTATCAGTAACTGCAACGGCTACTGTTGTGCAGTGTAACCAAATGAACATCACAAACTACAAGGTCGTAAGTCGCGCCATGGACATCTGGCTAAAACAAAAATAGCTGCCTGTGCAAACTCCCGTTTTCGGGCCCCTTTGTTTTCGTTTTGTTTTAAAAAAGTCCTCCAAAAATTTTTTTGCGCCAGGTTTCGCGCCTTGTCCCCCTCCTGTGAATGTTATCACACGGAAATGGGCTTGTTGTTTCGCCGTCCCCTGTTTGATCGCTTTTAGTCCACAAAGAACGGAAATTGTAAATCTGAATACCCCAAAAACATCGAACGGTACTTTTATAAAATTTGGCAACAAAAGGGGTTAAAAGCAACTATTTTTACAGTTTTCGTTTCCTCGATTTGTCGGGGTTCTATAACGCATATTGAACCAAAAAAGTTTTCAAGTCATTTGATTGTTAAGGACTGCAAATGTATCCTCAATAGCGGTTTTTTCTAACAACGTTTTGAGTATTGTTAGGCCACTAGCTACAACTTCTACAAGTACTCACTTCTACTACTGATTAAATAGTGCGCGTCTATACAGAAAAGATGAAAACCTTAACAAAAAAAGACGAAAGGGAAAAATTGCCCTTGCTAGGGGAGCCCACAATTGCAGGAAATCAGGGGAGCTAACAATACATTTTTCATGCAAAAAAGAAGTAGCTTCCTTACCACCCCACCCCCCGATAATTATTGTCGAAAAGTGTGGGTGGTGTAAGTGAAATTATTTTTAAAAATTTTCCCCCTTTACTTAAATGTCGAGAGAAATTTGTTGAAATTTGTCTGTGTTCTGCAAACGTGCAGAGCTCATGCAATAATAATAATAATAAAAAATAATAAAAAATAATTATTATTTTATTTTGAAAAAAAGAAATAATAAATTATAAACGGCCGTTTACATCAAAGTTACTCCCCGCCAAAAATGCCTGGCACGTGGTCCAGACTCAACCCCCTGATCGCGAGCATGCAGATTTTTTTTTGGTGGGGCTGTCGTGTTGTTTTTGTTGTTGTTTGTTTATTTGTTTTGCTTTTACTTTTATTTATCTCTTTCTTTATGCGTTTATTTATTTACTTATTTTATTCTCCCCGTGCACTCTTTCTCACTGGAAGAAAAGATCGTCCAAACGCCTAATCGCAGACAAAAGTATATATATATATATATATATATATATATATATAATATTTATAATATATATATATATATATATATCACTCACTCACTCACTCACTCACTCATCCCTTGGTCGGGACGACCGTTGGGGTACCCGCACGGAGGCTGCAAGTGGACCGCCAAATGGTTCTGTCCTGGGCTGTTTTCAGGAGGTTTGGTACAGTGAGGCCGGTCCACTCCTTGATGTTGGATATCCAGCTTTTGCGTGGTCGTCCCTGCCTCCTTGCTCCTTCCACCATTCCCTGCAGGACTGTCTTTGACAGGCTGTTATGCCTTGTTGTGTGGCCAAACCACTTCAGTTTCCTCCGTTTGACTGTATCTAGCAATGGTTCACCAACCTCACCAACAACTTCAATGAGGCAGTCCGAGAAACAGCAGAGGAGGTACTCGGTCGTCAGAGGAATAAACACCAGCCATGGACTACCAATGACATCTTGGACCTCTGCGATACAAGAAGAGCACTGAAACCAACCAGGTCTTCCAACCCTAAAGAATACCGGGAGGCCAACAATCTCGTGAAGAAGTCAATGTTAAAGGCCAGAGAGAAGTGGATCAGTGATCAATGTGATGAGATCGAAAAAAACATGAAAGTGGGCAACAGTAAAAAGGCATACGACACCCTGAAAAAAATCACAAAACCACTTCAAACCAAATCATCAGTCATTGAAGACAGCTCCGGAAACCTCCTCACAGAAAGCTCAGCTGCATTGAACAGGTGGTCTGAATATTGTCAAGAACTGTACAACTACCCAATACAACCTGACAAGAGCATAATAGAAGAGAAAGCAGCAACATCAAGAGCACCCTCGCCATTACCTATACTGAGGAAGAAGTGGAAGAAGCCATCCGCAGCTTACCAGTAGGAAAGTCCCCAGGAGCAGACAATTATACCAGCAGAGCTGCTCAAGCATGGTGGCGAAACAGTCATCACATATGTTACAGCTATCTGTCAGAAGATTTGGGAGACAAAACAGTGGCCAACAGAATGGACACAATCACTCATCATACCCTGCCCAAGAAGGGGAATTTACGCCAATGCCAAAACTATAGAACAATCAGCCTCATCAGCCACGCCAGCAAGATCATGCTCAAAGTTATTTTGAATCGACTCAAGAAGGAGGCAGAAGAACACCTTGCAGAGGAACAAGCTGGGTTCAGGGCAGGCAGGAGCACAATCGAACAGATTTTTAACTGCCACATCATGATGGAAAAACATCTTCAACATCAGAGAGACCTGTTCCACAACTTCATCGACTTCAAGAAGGCTTTTGACAGAGTATGGCACGAAGGCCTGTGGCAGGTCCTCAGAATGTTTGGCATTGAAGAAGGACTAGTGCAAACCATTCAAGCACTATACAACACCGCAAGCAGTGCAGTCCTTCTGAACAATCAGGTCGGAGACTACTTCAAAACTACAGTTGGGGTCCGACAAGGATGCCTGTTATCTCCAGTCCTGTTCAATCTGTTCTTGGAAAACATTATGAGAGAGACCCTACATGACTTCCACTCTACCATCTCCATTGGCGGCAGACCCCTCAACAACTTACGGTTTGCCGATGACATTGACCTCATGGGCGGAAGTAACACAGAGCTGCAAGATCTTACGACCAGACTTGAGAACAGAGCTGGAGCATATGGGATGGAGGTGAGCTCGGAGAAAAGTAAAGTACTTGTGAACAGCACGAGCAATGCCACCGCTAAAATTTACATGAACGGCCAACAACTGGAGGAGGTAGACGCTTTTAAATACCTCGGCGCTACACTCACAAAGGACGGGCGATCGACGACAGAAATCAAAGTCAGAATAGCCATGGCAACATCTTCCATGACAAAACTCACCACCATATGGAAAAGTAAAGAGATCAGTTTCCCAATCAAACTAAAGCTCTACAAAGCCCTAATTCAGTCGATCCTGCTGTAGAAGTGAAACCTGGACTTGACTGCTGAAACAGAAAGCAAATTTCCAGTCATTCGAAACAAAATGCCATAGAAAAATCCTGGCATATTCCTGGAGAACGAAGACCAATGAATTTGTCAGGTCAAATACCGGCTGCAGGTCCTCAGGAACCCTCTCACCATCGTCAGAAGAAAAAGCTGTTACTAGCTTCGGCCCGTCACCGCCACAACACTCTCCCAAAACTACTGCAGGGAACCTCGAAGTGGCAGAAGGAGGGAAGACAGAACAGTCATGGTGGCACATCAGAAATGGACCAGGATGAATGACTCGGCACTAGGGCCGACCCGGGGTCGGATGGATGGAGGGCTTACCACGGCATCCTTTTCTGTCCCCCACGACCGCCAAGGTCCGGGTTTTGATTGATATGATGAGCATGGTTCTTTTGCCAGCCAGTCCCTTTCGATCTGCTGCCAGCCCCCTATTTCATTGTTTTGCGGTCTCTTTTTGGTGATTTTCAGGATCCGCCTGAGGCACTCATCTCAAGGCTTGAATGCGACGTTCTAAATCGGCAGTAGTGTCCATGCTTCACGCCCCTGACAGGGCAATGGATGTTGACGGTGCCTTGTAGGTCGACCTTGTGTGGGTTCTGATTTGTGGTTTCTCCCACTTTCGCCAGCTTGTCATGGAGGGAGTCCACAGAAGTCGATCTTCCCCTTTTGTGTGCTCGTGCCCTTCTTGGGTTTGAGGGACTGCTCCTAGGTACCTGAAGTTTCCACCTCCTCTAGTGTTCTCGCCATCTTTGATGGGGTGGGAAGTGGTCGGTTTTGGGTACTGTTACTAGGATTTGCTTTTTCCCCTGTGACCCCCTCCATTTTAAGTGGGCATTGGTGGTTGTCCGTCTGGGGGTGAGATCCTGGGAGTTCTTCTTCACGGGCGGCCATGAGATCAATATCGTCTGCGATCGAAGATTGCAGACTGGCCTTCCTCCTATTGTGATTGTGGTCTTGAAGTCAGGGAGGGGCTCCTGCAGATGTTCTCCAGGAACAGTTGAAAGTTACGGGGGTTTTTAGCGTGGCGCTTGTCGAACCCAACTGAAGCCGGAAAAAAATCCCGATTTCCACCATGAGGACTGCATTTGTGGGGCTGTCATATCAGCGCCTGGATGACTTGAATCGGTTTCCCTTTCGTCGAAGCTATGTTCTCAGGGACTTGCCCAGAGCTTCTTGCAACACTCGGTCGAAGGCCTTCTTGAGTCAATGAAGTTGTTGTAGAGTGTAGCTGATGTTGGAGATGCTTTTTTCTTGAGCATTTGATGTTGAAGATTGCTTGAATTTGTTTTCGGGCTGGTCTGAATCCCCCCTGTTCTTCTGATGGTTTCTTCTGCTTGTGGTTCAGTCTGTTCAAGGCAATGCGTGCATAACTTTGCTTGGATGGCTATCGACTGATTTTTCTGTATTTTGGCACTTCTTCAGGTCCCCCTTTCTTTTGGAAGTGAACTATGTGGATTGGGTCTTTTTCAGGCACTCTTTGCTGGATCAGATCGGTTGGCAGTGATTGTTATGCCTTGATATCTCTGGGCTCGGTTCTGTGAGCTAGCGGGTTTTTTTGGGGAAGGGCTTATCAGGACTGATTGTTCTGTAATTTTGGCACTTCTTAGGTCCCTTTTTTGGGAAGTGGAACTAGGGATGGATTGGGTCCACTTTTCGGGCCATCTTGTGGTCCGATGCTTGGCAGATGATTGTTAATGCCTTTTTCATCTCTGGCCTCGTTTCTTGATGAGCTCAGCGGGATGTTGTAAAATCCTGGTGACTTGCCCCTTTCAGGGTCTTACTGCTTCTTCTACTCTTCCTACCCCTTTGTGTGCTTTCAGGATTCTATGGTTGGGTTTCTTGCTCGTGATGTTTGTTCGGATCAGCCTTCGCCTTTAGTTGTACAGTTCTCTGCAATATTTGTCCATTCTTCTGTAGTGGCGCTCTCTGTAAGGTGACCCTTTTGTCTAATAACGGAGGTCTTTGGCTGTTTGGGACTTGGTTAGTACCTTGATGGTCTGGTACGCCTCTTTGCTGTCTCCTTTCGGCATTCCCTTCTCAACCTTGGAGCTTGTTCTGACATCCAGTTCCCTGGCCTAGTTCTTCTTCTTGGTTGACCTGTTGACTGTCTATCTCTTCGGCCGTTTCTGGGTTTTGTTCTTCACTGGCTTAGCTCCTAGTTGGTTCACAGGTCCGGATATCGTTGGTAACCCCCGGTTGGTTTCTTTTCCTCTCTTTCCAAGGATCTCGCGTCTGTTCCTGAATGGTTTTTTGAAGGTCTCAGTTGAAAATGGTTTTGATCATCTGGAGGGAAATTCAATGCGGCAAATCTGCCCCCTATCTCCTTTAAGATTTCAGCGACTTCGGGGCCTTCAGCTTTTCCGTTGACCGCAAACGGGGATTTTTTTGTTCTTGGTCTTTCAGCTTGATCTGTAGGGTCATGATACCATGTCGTGGTCACTGCCAATTTCAGCGCCAGGGAAACTTCTTGTCTGGGCTTTGTTGATGCTCGACTTAAATCGTTTGGGGGCAGATGTAGTCAATTGGTTTATGTGTCTTTCCATTTGGTGAGTGCCACGTCGTTCTTCTTGATGTCTTGTGGGGTATAGGTGTTGGCGACAGTAAGATTGTAGTGCTTGCGAATTCCAAAAGTTGAGACTCTATCATTAGTTTCGTCCACGCCAAAACGGCCTACTGTCCTGGCCTTTTGGTCATAAGCGTCGGTCCCATCTTGGCATTCCCGTCGCCCTGGATCACGAGAAAGTCCTTCTTTGGAGTTGATTTGATGGCGCTCTCCAAATCTTTGTAGAAACACTCGATTGCTTCTTTATCGTAGTCTGTGTTTGGTGCATTGACTTGTATGATGGGTCATGTTGTGTGGTTTTGCTGCGACACGCATGGGATCGTCTGCTTTGAGATTGGGGGGTACAGCTGATGACACTGTTAGTCCTCTTTTTGTTGACAAGGAATCCTACTCCTGTTGGTGTTTGGGAGTCGTCGCCCCTAAACCATAGTTTGTGATCTTCTTCTGTAGTTGCATCGCCGAATCGACCCAACGGACTTCGGCCCGTCCTGTTGTCCCCTTCGTATCTTCGAAGTTCATGGGTTAGCTCTTGGAGCTTCCCACATGCGTGCAAGGTAGGATGTTCCATGTTCCAATGATGGTCCTTTCAGCCTGGAGTTTGATCGCTGTTTTTTATTATTTTTATATTTTTATATTATATATATTATATATATATATAATATATATTATTATATATATATATTTATATATATATTTTATATATATATTATATTTATATATTATATATATGTGTGTGTGTGTGTGTTTTGTGTGTGTGTGTTCTGTGTGTGTGTTTGGGGGTGTGTGTGTGTGTGTGTTGTGTGGGGGTGTGTTGTGACATTATATAATATATATGTAATATACATATATACATATACATATATATGTATAGTGTCCTTACCCTCCACCCTCTTTCCCTGTCCCTTCCTCTCATCATCATCATTAGCCATTACACCCAGCGGTGTGTAGGGCAGCAACAAAGCGCTTCCACTCCTGCCTATCCTGGGCCAACCTAGTCACTGATCCCCAAGAGTGCTGCATGGCCTTCATCTCACTTTCTACAGTTCTCCTCCACGTTGCTTTTGGTCTTCCTTTCTTTCTCCTTCCTTCTGGGGTCCATTGCAATGCTGTTCTTGTGATTGACTGTGGGTCTCTTCGGAGGATGTGCCCAATCCACTTCCACCGTGGTCTGGTGATGATGGTTCCCTTCCTCTGCTTGATCTTTTCTCTACT
>CM054140.1:25922145-25954645 GCA_028751875.1 Rapana venosa
ACCTGATCAACCACAGATGTTTCGTTAAATGAGAGCAAGGTGTAATGCTAACTTGGTGTCAAAATACAAACTATGAAAGGAAAGAAAATAATGGAAGGTGTTTGAAGTTTGTGATGAATCTGTGTCCATGTTTTTGTTCAGTTCAAAAGACGCCATTGTTTCATTTCAGATGCATGCCAATATTGCTGGTCTTCTGTTCAACATGTGGAAGTGGAGGACCATGGACACGCATGTACCTGTACAAACAGGTAGGCCTAATTGTTACAAAAATCTTCTTTTAAAAAACCCAATTAATCCATTAAAGATGATCTGTTTATTATCAATGTCAAGAAATTTTTTGTTGAAAACACCCTTCACATTAATTTTAATATATTATTGATAACAAATTGGAAAGAAAAAAGATTGTTTAGTGGGTAAGCCAATATGTATGGTGGTCGGGATAACCTGGTAGATAAAGTGTGGAGCTCACAATTTGATGCTGTAGGTTTGATTTGCCACTTTTTGTTGTTGTTATAGGCACAACATCTAAGTAACTGCAACACATACTGAGACACCTATTTGGTCCCCGAGTTAACATAAATGCCGACTCTGCTCCACTCCCCCAAAAGCTTCAGATGAAACTTTAAACCAAGGTGCCGTGTATCAATGCACGCAGAACATCCTACAGTACACTTACCTGTTCTTTCAGAAGAGTAGGCCATTGCATTTCAGAAGAAATGGATGGCAACAATTTAAAAACACATGCACACTGTAGTGTTTAGACATCTGCAAAGTTGGAATGCGGCTATCATAATGGCAGCAGATGGTCCACACACATGGTAGTGTACTTAAATCTCAAAATGTTTATGTACAGTGGATTGTTTGGCTGTTATCAGACAAGGAGGAGAGTGAGAACCTGGAAAGCTCATTGAGTCTTTAAAATCTTTTAAAAATATATTTATTCATTCTGTCATGGATGATGATGATTATTTTTAATTCATTTACTTAAAAAAATTTTTTTTTAAAGAGACCCCTACAACTGCATTGTGGGCAACTCTGCTTGCTTGCTCTCTCACACACACACACACACACACACACACACGTGAATTGCCCTTGTAAGTATGTTTATGTTTTTGTTGTCAGACACCTCCCAGAAATCTCGGATCTTCTCACTACAGATACTTTGACATCGCCAACAACGTGAAGCACATTGACTTTCAAACTTTTAGGCCTCAGTGATTCAAAGGTAGGGATTGGAGGTTATAGGAAATAGCTTGCGGCCCCAAAGGGCTTGGTTTTGTGAAGCATGAAAATATTCAGTCTTCAGTTTTCGGCATATTATGTTGCTCCGTGTATTGCGATTGATTTTCATGAAGACTGTTGCATACTTATAGATCCCACAGGACTAAGCTAAAGCTCTGATGAAATATTTGACACGAGAGTGGTGTTCGTCGTATGACTGAACACATGTGAAACAGTTTGCGAGACAAAACTATTAAAGCTATGAACACTTGCAGAAAATGCACTGCTCAATGTGAGAATGACTAAAGAGATAGAGGTGCTAAAGTTACCAGCCATGCAACTGATGGTTCCATGGCTAGTTCATATGAAGCCATGTTCATTAGATTGTTACCCATGAAGCACATTTACAGTGCTCACAAAGGGCAGCAGGTCTAACCTGTACATCCCCCCCCCCCCCCCCCCCAAAAAAAGGAAAAAACACCCCTGAACCCTGTGCCCCCAGAGTTCAGTGTTTAGTGTGACACTTGCCTTCAAATGATCCCTGGGCAGTTATCCTTATTAAAAATCTTTGAAAAATATAGACTTAGATACTTCTTGCTAAAAATGTGAGAGAAATGTAGAGTTAAAGTAGTATATGAATTGAAATAAAAATGAAAAATAAACAGAATAGCAAAAAACAAAACAAAAACAAAAAATATATAGAAGGATATAATAAAGTACAAAAATAAAACTGAAAAAGTGATATGAAGTGAAACAAGGCATGAGCTAAAACAGTAATAAAATGAAATAAAACTAAATGAAATGAAACAAAACAAGCATAGAATGAACATGAAGAAAAGCGACCAAAACTTTTTCAAAACAAAACAAAACCAAAACCAAAACAAAACCAAACTAACAAACTGAAAACTAAAATAAATTGAAACAAAATGGAATGAAAAAAGAAAATGACCCGGCAACCGCATGGGGGAAACAAAATAAAATAAAAACATTAAAGGAAAACTAAACAAAACAGTTAAAAACAAAAATGGTTTGAAACTGTTAAAATAAAACAAACTTAAGTAAATCGACTGCAATAAAAAAAAAATTAAAATAAAACCCTACTTAAACCATGCACCAGAAATAGAATAAAACAAAAGAAAATAAACCAACTGGAACAAAAATGAGACTACCATATTAAACCAAGCATGGAAAATAAAAGAAAAAACAAACCAATTGGAACAAAAATGAGACTACCATCTTAAACCAAGCATGGAAAATGAAAGAAAACAAAACAAAATAAACCAATTGGAACAAAAATGAGACTACCATCTTAAACCAAGCGTGGAAAATAAAACAAAACAAAATAAACCAACTGGAACAAAAATGAGACTACCATCTTGAACCAAGCGTGGAAAATAAAATAAAACAAAACAAAATAAACCAACAGAAACAAAAATGAGACTACCATCTTAAACCAAGCGTGGAAAATAAAACAAAACAAAACAAAATAAACCAACTGGAACAAAAATGAGACTACCATCTTAAACCAAGCGTGGAAAATAAAACAAAACAAAACAAAATAAACCAACTGGAACAAAAATAAAATGGACTACCACAGTAAATCAAGTGCGCGGAAATAAAACAAAATGAAATAAACCAACTGGAGCAAAAATGAAATAGGTTACCTTATTAAACCCAGCGCCCAAAATAAACGAAACAAAATAAACCATTCAGAACAAAATAAAATAGGTTACCATCTTAAACCCACTACCCTAAGTAAAACAAAAGAAAGTAAAATAAACAAACTGGAACAAAAATAGATTAGGCTATCATCTTAAACCAAGCACCAGAAATGAAACAAAACATATAAAATAAAATCAACTGAAAAAAAAATAGAAAGGTTATCACCTTAAACCAAGCACTGGAAATAAAATGAATACGATGAAGCAAAACTGGAACGCAAATAAAATACGCTACCATCTTAAACCAAGCACCGGAAATGAACAAAATGAAATAAAATGATTCAACCAGAACAGAAATAAAACACGCTACCATCTTAAACCAAGTGCCGGAAATAAAACGAAAGGAAATGAAATAAACCAACTGGAACAAAAATAAAACACGCTACCATCTTAACAAGTGCCAGAAATAAAACAAAATAAACCCAAACGGAACAAACAATAAAACAGGCTACCACCTTAAACCAAGCCCCTGAAATAAAATGAAATAAACCAACTGGAATAAAAGTAAATTAGGCTACTCTCTTAAACCAAGCGCCGGAAATAAAAGTGAAATAAACTAACCGGAATAAAAGCAAATTAGGCTACTCTCTTAAACCAAGCGCCGGAAATAAAAGTGAAATAAACCAACTGGAATAAAAGCAAATTAGGCTACTCTCTTAAACCAAGCGCCGGAAATAAAACAAGACGAAATAAAATAAACCAGCGGGAACAAGAAAAAAGGCATAATCTTAAACCAAGTGCTGGAAATAAAATAAAATGAAATAAACCAAATGGTACAAAAAAGAAAATAGGCTACCACCTTAAACCAAATGCCACAAAACAAAAAAATAAATCAACTGGAACAGGCTATGTTCTTAAACCCAGTGCTGGAAATAAATCAAAATAAAACGAAATAAGCTGGAACAAAAATAAAATAGGCTACCATCTAAAGCCCAGTGCCCAAAATAAAACAAAACCATGTAAAATAAACCAAATGGAACAAAAATGAATTAGGTTACCTCAAACAAAGCGCCTGAAAGAAATTAAATAAAATAAAGTAAACCAACCAGAACAAAATTAAAATAGGCTAACCATCTTAAACCAAGTCCGTGAAATAAAATAAACCAACCAGAACAAAAACAAAATAGCCATAAAACCCAGTGCTGGAAATAAAACAAAATAAAGTCAATCGACCAGAAGAAAAACACAAAAAATCATAAAACAGAAATGAGTAATATAAAATGTACTGTTAAAACACCTGACTCAAGGTGACACCCCTGACACCCCTTCTCCCTACCATCCCCGACATCCCTTCTCCCCTACCATCCCCCCCCCCCCCCCCCCCCCCCCAAAACCCAAAGAAAATCAACATAAAAAAAATTAGGTTAAAAACAAAAACAAATCCCTCCCCATCTTCCCCACCCCAATAAAAACGATAAACCCAAAGCCTAAAACATTCATCCAAATTTTTAAACCCTTGTCAGCAAAGAAAACGAATGAAGCCAAAGGAACATAAAAGAGGATATTTTTTTCATGAGAGATGAAAGAGTAATCCTGGTAAACAGTGATCATGGTGTCTGAAAAAACGTCTAACAAAAAGCATTGAGACAGCACTCATGAGGGAATGTAACTCCATCATCCCCTTACGCTAGCATTTCCTATACCTCCTGCCCACCTTTTGTTTCACACGGGTCCTGATCTGGTCGTTAGTCAAATGGATCATGTTCAAGGCATCACTGGAGTGGGGCTGTCACCAGGGGGATTTGTTTCAAGATCCTTGTATGTGTAAGTACATTCAGACTTATTAAGGTAAAGTTCACTTTGTCGTTCAAGATTCATGTTTGTTGTTGTTTTTTTATATTTTTTTTTTACTATAAGCCTATATCTGGAGAAAGTTCATTTTCTTGAAAGATGTCTCACTTGGCTTTTTAATGTAAAAAGCTTGTGGTGTTCGGCAGCTGCAGATAGGGCAGTTATGTCTGGAATGAGGAATATTGTGCCGATAGAAGTAACTCCAAGTTTGCAAATTGCTAAAATGATAATTCGGAATAATTTCTTTGTTATATATCTGAATGTTTAATACTATAAACTGATTGTATTTGATTTTTGACAAAATTGGGGAAAAGGCTCATTTAAATAAAGTAGAATTATGGTTGTACTCCATTTTGACTAAAGTGGTGACAAGGTTCAGTGAGGTAGAATTGTGGTTTTACTCCATTTTGACTAAAGTGGTGAAAAGGTTCATTGAGGTAGAATTGTGGTTGTACTCTATTTTGACTAAAGTGGTGAAAAGGTTCAGGGAGGTAGAATTGTGGTTGTACTCTATTTTGACTAAAGTAGTGAAAAAGTTCAGTAAGGTAGAATGGTGGTATGTACTAATTTTGACTGAATTTGGTGAAAAGGTTAAGTGAGGTAGAATTGTGGTTGTACGTAATTTTGACAAGATAGTAAATTGGTGAAAGGTTTAGTGAAATAGAGTTGCACTTATTCTCAATTTTGATTAATTTGATGAAAAGGTTCAATGAAGCAAGAGTTGTAATTCAAATCCGTGGCATAGTGATAAAATCAATCATTCATTATAATATAATTGCCAATAAAACAGGGTATTCAGCTGTACTGATACTGGGTTAACTGCTTTCAGGGGCTCAAGGACTGGAATCAAGTGCCATTGACCTGACACACATGACAGTCATCATGATCAGCAATTCCTAAAGAAGGTAAGGTATATGTTACTTAGTGACTTTGACGGTCAATTCTATTTTGGGGTGTGTGCGTTTTTACTTAAAATTTATTTATTCATTGTTGTTTTTGCCTTTTTAATTTGTGATCTGATACTTTCTGAATTCAGTGTTTTGTTTACTGTTTGCCTTTTATCTGTTGTTTCTGTCCAGGTTTGCATACTTTTTATACTAATGTTAGAATGCAAAGTTCTACCTTAATGGTGGGCAAATGGTCGCATGTGCAAAATCTCATCATTGGTGAACCTCGGAGGTCAAACCTAGGAACAGCACCTCTCACCTAACTGGGCCCCCCCCCCCTTTACATTAATGTGATGTGCTATGATATGATATACAGAAATTGTTTTTTTTGGAATAAAGAAGATAGGATCAGTGGGAGGATGGCTCTAAAAGAGGTGGATTAGATGTACCTGAAATAAGTTCATATATTGCAGCATTAAAACTAAAATGGATTAATAGATGTAAGCAGCCAGACATAAATTAGCTGAACTTGTTCTTACTTGCCCTTAAATTTAGAACATTGAAAGGTGTACTTCAGATTATCTAATTAAAAATACAAAGGACAATGAATGGAAAATTGTTGTGTGAAATCCAGTGGGACACTACTTCCTAAAGATACATATGTTTAGTGGTTTTTAACTAAAGTTGTAGATAGAATTATCTCCACAAATATAATGTTCTTGAAAAGAAATGGAGTTGGCAGCAACCCACAGTTGTACTTTCTGCAATTCAGAAAATGACAGCATTGAACATGTGCTTTGGTGATGTAAATGTATAAAGTTTTGGAAAATAATTGAAGATCATTTGAAAGATAAGTGCCCAGTCACAGCAAACTTATTCCTCAAAGGAAATTGTATGCAACCTTGTTTTACACGGTTAAGATAGAGATAACGTTATGATTGTGAAATATTGTTTACTGAGGATAATAGAATAAGTATAAGACTTTTACATCCAGCCCTATGGACAAAAAGTGAACATGTTTAGACAAATATGAGAGACGGATGCATGCATGAATGCATGCGTGCATGTGTGTACACACATGTGCGTGCGCGCGCATGCACACATACACACACACACATGGACACACACACTCACTCGCACACACTCACTTGCACACTCACTTTGTCTCAGTTATTAAATCTTTTTGTTGAGACGAGTGGGTTGCATAATTAAATGTTAGCAACAGAAGTGAAAAAAACCCTGAACATATGAAAAGCTTTGAATTTGGTTTAAATACAGGAAAACCAGATATCACGAAGGATGTCCCCAGTCCTCAAGAACAGCCCTGACCAGGAAGAAAGAAGAAAATGCCCCACCACCATGGAACACTCATGTCACTGAGGAAGAAAACGACTCTTCACAACTTGTGTCATCATAGAAGAAAACGACTTCACAACTTGTGTCATCATAGAAGAAAACAATTCTTCACAACTTGTCATCAAAGAAGAAAACATCTCTTCACAACTTGTCATAAGAACCCCTAGTCATTGAGGATTACCCTGGTCATCAAAGAAGAAAACTTCAGTCATCCGGAAAGGAAAGAAAAAACCCCTCCATTCTTCAAAGTAAAAAAGAAACAACTCCAGTATTCAAAGAAAAAAAACACAACTCCATTCTTCAAAGAAAAAACAACACCCAACTCCATTCTTCAAAGGAAAAAACACAACTCCGTTCTTCAAAGAAAAACAACCCAACTCCAGTCTTCCAAGGAAAAAAATCCACCCAATTCCATTCTTCAAAGAAAAAAACCCAACTCCAGTCTTTAAAAAAACCCAGTCTTCAAAGAAAAAAGAACAAACCAACTCCAGTCTTCAAAGACAAAAACAACAAACCATCTCCAGTCTTCAAAGAAGAAAACAACAAACCAACTCCAGTCTTCAAAGAAAAAAACAACAAACCAACTCCAGTCTTCAAAAAAAACAATCTCCAGTTTTCAAAGAAAAACCCAACTCTGGTCTTAGAAAAAGAAAAAATTCCGGGCTTTAAACCCCCCCCCAAATAACTCCAGTCTTCAAAGAAAAAACTAACTCCAGTCTTCAAAGAAAAAACTAACTCCAGTCGTCTTCAAAGAAAAAACTAACTCCAGTCTTCAAAGAAAAAACTAACTTCAGTCTTCAAAGAAAAAACTAACTCCAGTCTTCAAAGAAAAAACTAACTCCAGTCTTCAAAGAAAAAACTAACTTCAGTCTTCAAAGAAAAAACTAACTCCAGTCTTCAAAGAAAAAACTAACTTCAGTCTTCAAAGAAAAAACTAACTTCAGTCTTCAAAGAAAAAACTAACTTCAGTCTTCAAAGAAAAAACTAACTCCAGTCTTCAAAGAAAAAACTAACTTCAGTCTTCAAAGAAAAAACTAACTTCAGTCTTCAAAGAAAAAAACACCCAACTCCAGTCTTCAAAGAAAAAACTAACTTCAGTCTTCAAAGAAAAAAACACCCAACTCCAGTCTTCAAAGAAAAAACTAACTTCAGTCTTCAAAGAGAAAAACACCCAACTCCAGTCTTCAAAGGAAAAGAAACCCTTCAGTCTTCAAAGAAAAAAGAACCCAACTTTAGTCTTCAAAGAAAAACAACCCAACTCCATTCCTCAAAGAAAAAAACAACAAACCAAACTCCAGTCTTCAAAGAAAATAAAACAAACCTTCAGTCTTCAAAGAAAGAAAAAAAATCAACTCCAGTCTTAAGAGGAGAAAAAAATCAACTCAGTCTTCAGAGAAAAAAAATCAACTCCAGTCTTCAGAGAGAAAAAATCAACTCCACCATTCTTCAGAGAAAAAAAAATCAACTCCAAGTCTTTAGAGAAAAAAAAAATCAACTCCAGTCTTCAAAGAAAAAACCCCAACTCCAGTCTTCAAGGAAAAAAACAACAAACCAACTCCAGTCTTCAAAGAAAAAAACAACAAACCATCTCCAGTCTTCAAAGAAAAAAACCCAACTCCAGTCTTCAAAGAAACAACAAACCAACTCCAGTCTTCAAAGGAAAAAACAACAAACCAACTCCAGTCTTCAAAGAAAAAAACAACAAACCAACTCCAGTCTAAAAAAAAAAAAAAAACCAACTCCAGTCTTCAAAGAAAAAAACAACAAACCAACCCCAATCTTCAAAGAAAAAAACAACAAACCAACTCCAGTCTTCAAAGAAAAATCCAACAAACCAACTCCAGTCTTCAAAGAAAAAAACAACAAACCAAGTCCAGTCTTCAAAGAAAAAAACAACAAACCAACTCGGTCTTCAAAGAAAAAAACAACAAACCAACTCCAGTCTTCAAAGAAAAAAACAAAAAACCAACTCCAGTCTTCAAAGAAAAAAACAACAAACCAACTCCAGTCTTCAAAGAAAAAAACAACCCAACTCCAGTCTTCAAAGAAAAAAACAACAAACCAACTCCATTCTTCAAAGAAAAAAACAACAAACCAAATTCCAGTCTTCAAAGAAAATAAAACAAACCTTCAGTCTTCAAAGAAAGGAAAAAAATCAACTCCAGTCTTAAGAGAGAAAAAAATCAACTCAGTCTTCAGAGAAAAAAAAAATCAACTCCAGTCTTCAGAGAAAAAACACTTCAGTCTTCAGAGAAAAAACATCAACTCCAGTCTTCAGAGAAAAAAACATCAACTCCACCAGTCTTCAGAGAAAAACCCCCCAACTCCAGTCTTCAAAGAAAAAATAAACCAACTCCAGTCTTCAAGGAAAAAAACAACAAACCAACTCCAGTCTTCAAGGAAAAAAACAACAAACCAACTCCAGTCTTCAAAGAAGAAAACAACAAACCAACTGCAGTCTTCAAAGAAAAAAACAACAAACCAACTCCAGTCTTCAAAGAAAAAAACAACAAACCAACTCCAGTCTTCTAAAAAAACAACCTCCAGTTTTCAAAGAAAAACCCAACTCTGGTCTTAGAAAAAGAAAAAATTCCGGGCTTTAAAACCCCCCCCAAATAACTCCAGTCTTCAAAGAAAAACTAACTTCAGTCTTCAAAGAAAAAACTAACTCCAGTCTTCAAAGAAAAAACTAACTTCAGTCTTCAAAGAAAAAACTAACTCCAGTCTTCAAAGAAAAAACTAACTTCAGTCTTCAAAGAAAAAAACACCCAACTCCAGTCTTCAAAGGAAAAGAAACCCTTCAGTCTTCAAAGAAAAACAACCCAACTTTAGTCTTCAAAGAAAAACAACCCAACTCCATTCCTCAAAGAAAAAAACAACAAACGAAACTCCAGTTTTCAAAGAAAATAAAACAAACCTTCAGTCTTCAAAGAAAGAAAAAAAATCAACTCCAGTCTTAAGAGAAAAAAAAAATCAACTCAGTCTTCAGAGAAAAAAAATCAACTCCAGTCTTCAGAGAAAAAAAATCAACTCCACCAGTCTTCAGAGAAAAAAAAATCAACTCCAAGTCTTCAGAGAAAAAAAAATCAACTCCAGTCTTCAGAAAAAAAAAATCAACTCCAGTCTTCAAAGAAAAAAACCCCCAACTCCAGTCTTCAAAGAAAAAAACAACCCAACTCCAGTCCTCAAGGAAAAAACCAACAAACCAACTCCAGTCTTCAAAGAAAAAAACAACAAACCAACTCCAGTCTTCAAAGAAAAAAAGAACAAACCAACTCCAGTCTTCAAAGAAAAAAAGAACAAACCAACTCCAGTCTTCAAAGAAAAACAACAACAAACCAACTCCAGTCTTAAAAGAAAAACAACAACAAACCAACTCCAGTCTTCAAAGAAAAAAAGAACAAACCAACTCCAGTCTTCAAAGAAAAACAACAACAAACCAACTCCAGTCTTCAAAGAAAAAACCAACAAACCAACTCCAGTCTTTAAGGAAAAAAACAACAAACCAACTCCAGTCTTCAAAGAAAAACCCCAACCAACTCCAGTCTTTAAAGAAAAAACCAACAAACCAACTCCAGTCTTCAAAGAAAAAACCAACAAACCAACTCCAGTCTTCAAAGAAAAAAAAAGAACAAACCAACTCCAGCCTTCAAAGAAAAAACCAACAAACCAACTCCAGTCTTCAAAGAAAAAAACAACAAACCAACTCCAGTCTTCAAAGAAGAAAACAACAAACCAACTCCAGTCTTCAAAGAAAGAACAAACCAACTCCAGTCTTCAAAGAAAAAAAGAACAAACCAACTCCAGTCTTCAAAGAAAAACAACAACAAACCAACTCCAGTCTTCAAAGAAAAACAACAACAAACCAACTCCAGTCTTTAAAGAAGAAAACAACAAACCAACTCCATTCTTCAAAGAAGAAAACAACAAACCAACTCCATTCTTCAAAGAAAAAAACAACAAACCAAATTCCAGTCTTCAAAGTAAAAAACCACAAACCAACTCCAGTCTTCAAAGAAAAAAACCACAAACCAACTCCAGTCTTCAAAGAAAAAAAACCAAACCAACTCCAGTCTTCAAATAAAAAAACAACAAACCAACTCCAGTCTTCAAATAAAAAAACAACAAACCAACTCCAGTCTTCAAAGAAAACCCCCCCAACCAACTCCAGTCTTCAAAAAAAAAAAGAACCCAACTCCAGTCTTCAAAGAACAAAACAACCTTCAGTCTTCAAAGAACAAAACAACCTTCAGTCTTCAAAGAAAAAAACAACAAACCAACTCCAGTCTTCAAAGAAAAAAGCAACAAACCATCTCCAGTCTTCAAAGAAAAAATAAACCAACTCCAGTCTTCAAAGAAAAAAACAAACCAACTCCAGTCTTCAAAAAAAAAAAAAAAACCCCACTCCAGTCTTCAAAGAAAAAAAAACAACCTTCAGTCTTCAAAGAAAATAAACGTAAGCCAAATCCAGTCTGCAAAGAAAAATATCAACTCCAGTCTTCAAAGAAAACAATAAAACAACTGTCTTAAATGAAAAAAGAAACGACTCCATTCTTCACAGAAAGATATCAACTCCAGCCTTGAAAGAAAAAAATCTCCAGTCTTCAAAGAAAGAAAAAAATCTCCAGTCTTCAGAGAAAACATGGCAACTCTAGCTAGTCTTCAAAGAAAGAACTCCAGTCTTCAAAGAAAAACAAAACAACTCCAGCTTTCAAACTCTCCCCCCCAAAAAAACGAAACAAAACCAAAACCAACAACCTAACTCCAGTCTTCAAAAAACAAAACAAAACAAACACCCCCCCCCCCCCCCCCCAACTCCATTCCTCAAAGAAAGATATCAACTCCAGTCTTCAAAGAAAAAAATCTACTCCTGTCTTCAAAGAAAAAAACCCCAACCCAACTCCATTCTTCAAGGAAAAAAGCCATCTCCAGCCTTCAAAGAAAAAAGCTCAACTCCAGTCTTCTAAGAAAAAAACCAAACCTTCGGTCTTCAATTAAAAAACCCCAACTCCAGTTAAAGGGAAAAAAATCCAGCCTTCAAAGAAAAAAGCCCAATTCCAGCCTTCAAAGAAAAAAGCCCAACTCCAGTATTCAAAGAAAAAACCCCAACTCCAGTATTCAAAGAAGAAAAACTTTAGTCTTCAAAGAAAACTATTAACACCAATCTTTAAAGACAAATATCAACACCAACCTTCAAAGAAAAATATCAATCTTAAAAGAAATACACCAACTCCATTCTTAAAAGAAATATCAACACCAATCTTCAGAGAAATACATCAACACTAATGTTCAGAGAAAAATATAAACTCTGGTCTTAAAAGAAAAAAACAAAAACCTTCCAGTCATGAACAAAAGAAAGCACTTACTGCCATTAAAGAAAACTCCAGTCATTACAGAAGAAAACAGAACTCCAGTCATCACAGAAGAAAACATAACTCCAGTCATCACAGAAGAAAACATAACTCCAGTCATCACAGAAGAAAACAACTCCAAAGAAAACGACTCCAGTCATCACAGAAGAAAAGAGCTCCAAAGAAAACGACTCCAGTCATCACAAAAGAAAAGAGCTCCAGTCATCACAGAAGAAAACAACTCCAGTCTTCACAGAAGAAAACAACTCCAAAGAAAAGAACTCCAGTCATCACAGAAGAAAACAACTCCAGTCATCACAGAAGAAAACAACTCCACTCATCAAAGCAGCAAAAGAAGAGAAAAAGTCGTAGAAAACAGTGGTGTACACAAAACGACGAACAGTTCACACAAGCCAGTACAAAAAAAGTAGGCTACTCCACGAATGAACTAAAATCAAAAACCTTATTTGAACATGCAGTTTGCATTATATAAAGGTCTTTCAGTAACAATTTCTGTAAAACGTTTAAGTTGGTACAGGTAGAACGGATAAGTAGTCAAATGTGACATTGCAACACACACTAGAACAATGAGAAACCTATTCGAGGGTGAGCACAAGCCACACTATATAACCACAAGCATCAGCACACACTAGAGCAGTAGAAAACCCTGACAAATGTAATCGGTTGTTTCTTAGTGCATGCATCTCTTCATACTCTTAAAGCTGTTATTGCTCAAGATGTTGGGCACAAGTAAGTGAAGGCATTTTCTGTCTTTAATTGTTTTTGCTTTTGAAGAGAGATGTGTAAAGCTTACATCCCGCGCCCCCCCCCCCAAAAAAAAAGAAAAAAGGAAAGATGTTACAAAAGGAAAAGGACACAAAAAATTTGGAGCTTTACAATCTACATGCAGATAAAAGGCAAAATAAGACGAGTTACAATAAAAGGGTAGAATGTATGTTCATATCAGTAGAAGTGAGGATAAAATCCTTCTGACAGTGGTTTTTTGTTAGCTTTTTTTTCATGTGTATTTTTGAAGTGGTTTTATCCTGAATGAATTTATAGAGTGGATGGCATTTTCAGCACATTAAGATTAATGGAAGTGAAGGAACACAGCTGTCCGATCGTGTTTTTTGTACTTTTTTGTTGTTAGCTTTTTTCATGTGTAATTTTGAAATGTTTAGTTTTAGCCTTAGTGAAGTTATAGAGTGGATGGAATCTTCAGGAACTTTTGCCCAAGGAAAATATGCCATTTGGTATGTGTTCTGCAAGTTGATGGCATTTGATATTAAGAGATTAGTATCAATTACATGGCTGTTTATTCACAAAAAGTGAAAAGTTGATCTTTGGTTGCATATAAGAAGGGTTATGTCATACATTGGGTAGACTTAAACTGGGTCATGGTTTTTTTTTTGTGCATGGAGAAGGTTAATATTTAATTGGTTGACTTTTATCGAAAGTCTCAAGTAGGACTAGAAATTAGTCTGGCAAGCAAATCTTTGCTGTGACCACCACACGTCCAAGACATAAATTGAGGCAAGACTTAAGGTTTTCATGCTGCTGTGTACATATCTTTGTAGGGAAATGTTAGTGCTTTTCATGACAGATTTAAGAGAATATCCTATTTATAGTAAGTCTTAATGCTTTTAAAGGCTGGTAATGATTTGTGATTTTCCTTTTAACCAACCCAAAATATCTTTTAGGGAATTAAATTTAAGGATTGGTTGGAGAAATGCTTTTGCCTCCCATGCCTAAAGATGGGCAGTAATTTGTGATGCCTTTAAAAAAAAAAGGAGTTTAGTTTAATGGAAAAAATCACCAAATTGTGAAAATACTGTTGTAACAATATGTTCCTGGATGCTTTTTTTTTCTTAGCTGTTCCCATTCTGTTTGGTATGCTTTCATTTGTTCTGTCTGTCCAATAACCTGACAAGCCTGAATTTCATGCAGAGAAATCTCGTGACTTAAAGTGATATTTATAAATAAATAGATAAATAAGTACTAGATATTTCAGTATTTTCATTTTCATATAGTAAAGAATGCTGCAATATTTCCATATTTTCATTGAATCATTCTGCTTTTAGCCATGCCTATTATTTTAATATTTTTGGTACATCACATGATCCATCATATGTTTTGTCTAGGCCTGGATATTTACAATCTTTGACATTTTTTATAGCAGTTTTATCAATCTTTATCACATGCTCTGGCAACATGTAGTAGTAGTATCTTTTTTGGCGTTAAGCACAAGACTGGCTCTTCTTCCTGTTTTATCTACTCTATAGAACTTTCTTCATTCTAGAGATGTTGGCTAGTTAGTAGTGCTGTATCAGCATAGTTCAGATTTTATATTTTCACCAACTCTTGCTCAAATCTTGTTTTCACCAACTATAGCTCAGATTCTATATTTTCACTAAGTACCGTAAAATCCCTAGCATAAGCCCACCATCTAGCAAACGCCCACCCCCCACTTGGGACCAAAAGTTGTGCACAGGGGTAACTACCCAGCAAACGCCCACCCTGCTTTTTTCAAAGAGACTAGGCTCACTTTCACTAAGATTTGTGCAGTCATCTTTTTCCCCTTTACCTGTTCGTGTTTCTTTCCTTTTTTCTTATTCTTTGTCCCCTCTCCTCACTCCCACCCATCCCCGACAAAGTGAATTAAAATTACGTCATGCTTTTTCCACTGACGTCTTTTGTCTGTCAGTGATGTACCGGTACTTTGACAACGCTTCCTGGTGGCCGGAAGTTGGTTCTTGAATCTCTCTGTGCCATTTTTGCAAAATGCCGAAGCGACAGTCTTACACTGTGTCTTTCAAATTGCAAGCCCTCCAGTATCTGGAAAACGAAGCATGTGGGAATGTTTCGGAGTGTGCCCGTGAATTTTCTGTGGATAGGAAGAGGATCAGGGAATGGAGTGAAAACAGAGATAGACTTGAACAGCAGTATGGAAAAGACAAACAAAAACGGAAACTGTCGGAAGGACCAGCAGTTAGATCTGAACATGTCGACCAAGGTCTATCTATCTGTCCCGTAGTCTGACGACCGTGGGGGCACCCTCAAAGACTCAACCAAGGTGTGCTGCGTTATCTGGAAGATGAAAGGTCTGAAGGCAGGGTAGTGCGAAACAAGGACTTACAACGGAAAGCGATGGAACTGGCAGGTGCTTTCAATGTGGTGGGCTTCTTGGCATCAGACATGTGGTCAAGTCGTTGGAAACAGCGCCACTTGGTGTCTTGTAGACAGGGAACCAGATCAAGCCAAAAGGTCCCTGCAGACTTTGAGGATCAACTTCTACAGTTCCGACTGAACGTTCTGCGACTACGTCATCACCATGGTTATCCTCTGTCCAACATCATGAACATGGATCAGACGATGGTCCGGTTTGACATAAATGCCAGCCCGTACCAACAACAAGAAAGGTGCCAAACAAGTTAGAATCAAGAGCACAAAGGCTGAAAACGAGGCTTCACGGTGGCACTTACGGCGGCAGCGGATGGAACCAAATTGCCAGCTTTTGTGATCCTGCGAGAGAGAAATGGGAACATTCCACCCCGGTTTTTTGCAGCTGAGAGTGCCAGACAATGTTCGTGTATGTGCGACAGCCAATGGCTGGATGACCAGAGACACCATCATTGCCTGGATTCAGCGTGTCCTTGGGCCATCCGACGAACGCCGCCTCCTGCTTCTGGACTGTTACAGTGCCCATAGGACTCAGGAAGTCAGGGACGCACTCCAAGCGCAGCAAGTGGACACCATGTTCATTCCTGCAGGCTGCACCCCTTTGGCACAGCCAGTGGATGTGGCTCTTGCCAAGCCTTTTAAGGACTCCATCAGAGATTGCTGGGTGGAGTGGATGAGGGAACCCAGGCCACCGACTGCTGCTGCCAACCTCAGGCAGGCCACCAGACAAGACGTCATCAACTGGGTCAGCAGGGCGTGGGACAACATTCGACCCGAAACGATCGTTAAATCGTTCCTGATGTACGCCATATCCAACGCCATGGATGGATCTGAGGACGACAAAGTGCTGGAATGGTTTCCGGACGAGATCGGCGCTGTCCTGCCTTGTGTTGATGGCAATGCACCTGGTCCAGAAGAGCCAGAGAGTGAGGACGACGGGGCCCAGGATGACAACCTGGATGAGAGCGACGCCGATGCAGACTTTGAGGGACTGGAATAAGTACCGGTACTAAAACTGAACCTGTTTACCTCAGCTAGGCAGTTAGCAAGATGAGTTCATGTGTTAATGAGTGCTGTTCGTGTTTTTTCGAGTTTCTGTTTCTTTTTTTTCTGTTTGTGGGTTTTTCTTTCTCCGAAAGATTGGGCCTTTTGAAGACAAAATCCAAGGTCAGTTTTACGTTTCATTTCCAAAAACGATGGTGTAATTTTTTCCCTGTACAGAAAGAAAGGACTTCATTGGTGTTGACATTTCGACATTTGACCAAGTTTCTTTTTCCCGGAAATTGTGTTTCTTATTGTTTGCCCTTGCAAAGGTCTGGCGATTTTCTTTTTACTTTATAAATATGAATGACAGAAATCATGCTCGTGTTGTTTTCACAAGAGCCAGTCCCCTCCCCTCTCCTCCTCTCTCTCTCTCTCTCTCTCTCTCTCCTCTCTCTCTCTCCTCTCTCTCTCTCTCTCTCTCTCTCTCTCTCTCTCTCTCTCTCTCTCTCTCTCTCTCATGATTGTCCTCGTTGGCCTTCTTTGCCTCAAAGTCGCTTTTTAAAATTTTTTCCTTCACTTCTACTCACACGACCTAACTTACATGCTTTCGGGGTTTGTTTTCACTCAATTACACGGTTGAGCACAAAAATTACTTTCTGCAAAGGGGTCCATCCCTAGCAAACGCCCACCCCCCAGTTTTGCCCTAAATCAGTGCACAGGGGGGGTGGGCGTTTGCTAGGGATTTTACGGTATAGCTCAGATGTTATATTTTCACCAACTATAGCTTAGATGTTATATTGTTACCATGTATTTTAAAACCCATGTCTTCAGCGTCAGACTCTCATTACTAGGTCTACTTTTCTGTTGAGGTGAGAGGATACATTTGTTTAATCATTTTTATTTCATTCATGTTACTAGTTTAATTATTACTGTTCACTCAAACCTGAATGAAGTACTCCTTTTTGCGCAAAAAAAAGGGGGAAAGAAACTGCTCGATATACACACAGCGCTAGGCCACTCTCAACTAAATTGCTCAGAGGTGAGAGAACATGGTGTGTGACTTGTGATGTGCAAATAACTGTCAAGCATCAGCTTCTTGATTGTCCTTAGTTGAAGGTTCTGTTTCACATTGTACCACTGGACAACATTTTTAACTTTGAGGGAATTGGGTATTTCTGTCCTATATGACTATGAGTTGATGTGTCATAGTTGCTGACTACAAATGAGGTTGGCCTCAAGGAATCGGTAATGGTTTTACCTCTGTCATTCATGTGGTTCTCCCACAACTTGGTGACCATCTTTGGTTGACCAGTATGGTTGGCCAGAGCATTAATACAAAGAATGACAGGAGTTTTTTGTTGTTTTTTTAATAGTTTTAATCTATATTCAATTACACTGTTTAAATCTGAGATATTAAATTTTTATTAGGCAACAGCCCTGGTATGGCTTTGTTGTCGGCGGGGCTGTAAATGGTGATTGGATTGGAGAGGAGGCATCATTGTCGGACTCTTTTTGAGATATTAAAAATTAACATGTTTATCTCCCTGTCTGATATATTTCTGTTTTGGACTTCATAAAGTAAGGAAAGAGATTAGTTTTGAAAAGCCCATTTTATGCATTGTGTGAAAAAGAAGCTGACAGATTACACTATCATAGGCTTTGCTGTAGTTCATGAAGGGGATAAAAAATACTTGATTCATATTTTCTTCTTGTTCAATGATGTTTTTGAAGCACAAAATTATTGTCTGTCATGACTGTTCTGTTCCCTGCCTGACCGCCAAGTTATACTTTTCTTTTATCCTGTTCAAGATTGTGATCAGCAGGAAATTACTTGTAAGACAAATAAGGGCTATTGTCCTGTAATTATTGCAGTCTTTTACATTTCCACTTAAATGAGCATGCGAGATTCTTGTAAATTCCAGTCTATTGGTTGGTTATTGACCAGTCTTCTAGATTTTACAACATAGGTAATGCATGGCTCTCAGCCCACCTTCTCCTTAGTGCTTCAGCAGTTCTTTTGGAATGTTATCAAACCCTGGTGATAGTCTGCATTTATACTCTTTGAGTGCTGCCTCAACTTCACTGATGAGGGGTGCTGGCACTATCTCGGTGCTGTGTGTGTAAAAATTAAAATCGTTTTGAGATTGTTAGTTTCGAGGTCGACTACTTTTGCCATATCCGTGCTGTTTTTTAAGGATGTTTCATGGCTCAGTAAGAGTTGTTTCATTTGAGGTAATGGCTTATCAGTTTTTGGCTTAAAACTCAGTTGAGTGATCTGATCTGCAGAAAAGGTTCTCTTGATTTTCTTCTTTCCTCCATCTTTTCACATTCTTCTTCCAGCCAGTTTTTCTTGCTCCTCGAATTTTGCTATTGATTTCTTTTTAGTCTTCAGAAATCTTGAATTTAGAATTTAGATATGTATTGATGCTGGACAAAATATCTATTCATGTACATTTATGTGTGCATGTGTCTGTGTGTGTGAGCACGCATGTGTTTGTGTGAGCGAGAGAGAGACGGTAACAGAGGGAGTTGAGTCTAAGGAAGGTTTTTGTTACCAGGATGGATTTTTCACACTACTGTCAACAAATCTGTGCTGATCTACCTCTGGTATATTCCTAATTGCACTGCAGTATAAAGAAAATTCATAAATAAGATTTGATAATTGTATTATTTAAATGTAGAATTTCTTCTGAGTTATGAAAAGATAGTTTAAATTTGGAAGAGATGATGTGTGTGTGTTTGAAGGAGATAGAGCTCTAGGGGAAAAAAATCAGGTATGGCAGAGGTATTTAAAGAAAAGAGGTGTTTAGAAGGGAGGGGATAGGATGCATATTTTGGATCAGTGGTGATAGGAAAATAGACTTGTTGGTGGAGAGGTCTTTAGACTGCAATGGTTTATTTTGGGTTTTATCCTTTATCAAATGGAATTTTTATTGAACAAAAAAGGTCTTAGGCTTGAAAACACTTTGCTATGAGAATTAACAATTTGTGTTTCAAAATACCAAATTTCAAGGGATAACTTTGGCTGTTCATGTTGATAGGACTTGTATTTCATGATCAAAACAAAAAAGAAAAGCTCTGTATCATTGTGTCTACAGCTGGGTACCATTGTGTCTATCTGCCATTGTGTCCACATGACTGACCGACTTGACTGACAACCCCTACCCCAATACTAACTCTAACACTAACCCTAACAAACGTTTACTCTAACCCCAAGCCCCACATGTGGACACAAAAGGCAGGTGGATACCATTGTACATGCTGACCAAAGGGGACTTTCTTAAGAGCTAGAATTTTATTATGGAAAGGGGTGCTAGAAAGGGGAGGAATAGAATTTATGTTCACATCAGTGGGAATGGGAGATGTGTGATGATTGTGTGTGTGTAGATGGGGATAGGGAGTAGGCAGTCCTCTTTTCCTATAATGTGGTTTAGGTGGAGGGAAGACATTTTAAAAGGAGATTTAATAAAAATAAAACAAAGAAGAGGTGATAGTTTTAGGACACGTGATAGCATAAATTATTTTGGCAAGGAGTGGTGGTGGGAGAATCGGGGGGAGGGGGTTGGAGGAGGAGGTGGAAGAGGGGCAGTTATGGATACATCACATTTCAGAAAAGTGTGTTCAAAAGGAAAGAACAGGAAGCATGTTCAGGTCAGAGGAAATGGGTGTGCGCGAGTGGAATGGTATACCACTGGCATTTCATCACAAGGTCTATAATTATATGCTGTTGCGAAACCAACACAAAATTTCATAATTGACTTTGTACACATGTGCTTTTTTAAAAAGTGGAAAGTGCAGTTCACTAAAATAAGTGCTCTTTGACCTTCAGTTCTCTCTCTCCTTCTCTGTGTGTGTGTGTTGGGGGGGGGGGGGGATGTGATGTGGGGGGAGCTGGCTTATTATTTATAGGGAAGTGAAGGGAGATGTGTATGCATTTAGATCAAAGTGGTTGACACTGAGGTGTGAGGGATTTTTTGTTTTGTTTTTAGTTTACATATCAAATACATTAAATCAGTGGGTGCGTGCGTGTGTGTGTTGGATTTCGCTTTTTAGAAACCTGTCTTTTTTAATGAAACCATGCAGAATATAGCAGTCCTGCTTATATATTTGCATCCCCAATTTCAGGTAAGGTTTGAGGAAATTCACTTGTTCAGTGATTTACAAGATCTTATTCCTGGAACTCTGTCAGTCTTCATAGACAAACATTTTCATAAACAGATCAAAATATGAGGGACGGCCTGTGCCTCTTATTGTCCCACCATCTTGATATCTTCATTTTTTGAGTTCTTACCTTTGGATAACTCTTGTTCACTGCTGAACTTTACACTCTTCTTTTGTCCCTAAAACTGATGCTAAGTGATCTTGAGGAGGATGTTTTAAAGTATGTGCGGACTTGTTTTCAGCTGTGGATGCCATTGCTTGTAGGAATAAAAATCATCCCATGCTCCTTGAATTCTGTGGTCAGTACACATCCTTGAAAGAAGACCGATATGACATACGGGTTTGGACCCCTGGGCAATTAAGACAATGAGGCCATTGACTGACTCCCAAGAGTGCTACAAAAGTTTTATGATGGTAATAATAATATGGAATTTTGATAGTGCTCTATATTGTAAAGCAAACAAATCAAAAGCACTTGCATTCAAATGTTTCAAATTAAATTTTCTTCACAAATTATATTTACAGATTTTAAATTACAGAAGTGCACTAAGGCAAGGTGATGGAGATTGTGTAGGCTGATTAAATGCAAAGATATGCGAGGTGTAACAATCGGGGAAGATCCTAGGAAGGAAATAAATTTGTTTAGGCTGGATTTGAAAGTGTTGTATGAAAGCTTTTGGCAAAGGGACAGAGTGAAGTCATTCCAAATGACTAGAATTAGTAGAAATAGATTAGTGACAGTAAATTGTTTGAATCTGGACACTTGTAAGCACATAGTGTCTGCAGCAGAATGAAGGGAACAAGATTGGATATAATTGGAATGTGCAGTTTTGTGGAGACATTTGAAACGGAAGGTACCAATCTTGTACTTCACTCTCTGTGAGAGAGGCAACTTGTGAAAAATCGCAAGAGGAGTAGTTTGTTCAGGTTTTTTCTTTCTTAGGGCAAGTTGAGCTGCAGAGTTTTGTATGCGTTAAAGGGAGCAGATGGATGATTTGGGTAGACAAGTTAAAATAGAACTACAGTATTCTAATTGTAAAAGAATAAGAGATTTGACAAGCTTGGCTGTTGCATCAGTAGACGACACTTGTGACATACACTAATGTGCCATAATTAATTGTTGCAGGACTGAGATGTTTGCATAGTGTTGTTAAAAACACCTAGGATACATAAGAGATGACAGCCCTGATATGGCCTCTATGGTTGGCTGGGCTATAAAGAAGAAGAAGATTGGAAGTGAGGTATTGCCAAATTCAATTAAAGTTGTGAGGAGAGTTTATGTTTGGTCCATTGGAGCACAGCTTCAGTTTTATAGGCGTTTAGCTGTAACTTGTTCGGAATCATCCAGTTTTTAATATATTGAAGACGGTAGGACGTATTTGTCTAGAGGAAAGGCAGCGTTTCAAGATTGTCATTGCTTTCAATCTTGAGAATCCTCAGCATATGACATAAAAATGATTGGTGATTTTTTTATATATGAAAGTGGAGCAGGCTTAAAATCTAAAAGTGAACATTATGTGCAGTCTCTGGCAAGATTTGAGCGCTTTGATTTGTTGCTTTACAAGATTCAGCGCTATATAAAATCCATACATTATTATTATTATTATTAAGATGAATGAAACAGACTGATGAACTTTCTAGATTCGCCCTAATCTTGAAGGAAGTGCGCCTTTTTGGTGCCAGAAATGGAAGGGAAGAGTGAGTGCACACCAGGATAGGCACAGGCCACCACTGTGGTGTTTGACTTGTGATATGTGAATAACCATCAAACATCTGCTTCTGGATTGTTGAGTTGTCCGGGATATTAGGCACAAGTATTTTACTGCAGGTTCCTTAAAGGCCGTGTTTTGCTATGTGTGACCAAAAACATGTTTCAGTTCCAGAGAAACGGGCATTTTCCACCTGATATGAGTTAACATGTTAAGTTACTATGAACAAGGTATGTTTTTGATAATTCGGGTATTTGGTTTCATTTCATGTCGTTTATGTGGTTCTCCCACAATGCAGTGACCATCCTCGGTTGACCCTATGGTTGAACAGGGTTTCGATGTAAGGAACATCAGTAAAATTGGTTTTAAGCCCAGTTTTAATATGTGTATAATTGCAATTTTAATCCGAGAGTTAAATATGTTACCAGGTGACAGCCCTGATATGGCCTCTGTGGTTGGCAGGGCTATAAACTGGTTTGGATTGAGCGTGCTATATTTCTTTTCTAAAATTGTATCATAAAGTTGTATCATACTTTAATTCAACACTTGTAAAGTTTTGACCTTTTGAAGTAGTCTTTGAAATAAACTGAGCAGTAATTATTTTTTGAGAGGAAGAATTCTATCTACTATTCCCAGATTTGATATGTATTTGGGTGTCCTGGAGCAGTTTGTTTTCTATACCTTTGAATCTTTCTTTAGAAAAGGTGCACTAAGAAAATACTGAGCATGAGATGTCGACAGTCTAGATATTAAAGATTGACACATGAATCGGTGATTTTACATCTGTTCCCCATTGTATTATTATTATATTATTTAGAAAGTTTAAGCTTTTTCTTGCCTGTAAAATACAGTTGAAAATTATGTTCAAAGACAACTTTGATGATAGAAGCCCCCTAAACATTATGGTTGGCCAGGGCGTTAATACCTCTTTTTAATCTGTATATAGTTGCACAGTTTTAATGTGAGATTTAAAATTTTATGAGGTGACAGCCCTGACAAGGCCTCAGTGGTTGGCAGGGCTATAAACAGGATTGGATTGGCTCTAAAAACAGATCAACTTCCATATTTATAAGAGTTCTCTAAATAGTTTGAAAATGGGTTTATGGAACTGCTATCTGAGTGAGAGAGCATATTTTATTGTTGACAAAGAAAAGCCATTTTTCAACACATGCTTTACAAGGTTATCAGTGTTTTATTGGTATATTCTTTACTAAGGAAGTTTTGTGATCTTTATGGGTGCCTATGGTGAGGGTCATTGGAGGCAGACATCGGTGCAACATATTCATCCACATATGTATCATCAACGTACTGTACTAGGAAGATCCTGAATAGTGATATTCAACAACATGAGAGCTATCACTGAACTGTAGATTTCCATATGAAGTTTTCATACTGATGAATAACTGACCCAAACTCTTGGTTTAATGGCTGTATGAGGAAAAAAAAGATATAATTACATACATGTTGCCAGATAATTCAAAAGATCTTAAATGCTGATGTCAGACTAGACTTACTCATAGGCTTTTTATATACAAATATTTTGCTAGAATATCTTTTCTTCTGGCAGTGTCTTGTTTTATTTGAGTTAACTTCATTAGGTGGTAAATAGTTTGCTCTTTTCTAAACTGCCTGGTTTACAAGAGGATTTGTTGTTTTTATTTGATCTCACAGTAATGTATTATTCTGTTTGACCTATTTTCCCATGATCTTGCTGATATAGATTTTTTTTTAAAAAGTCAGTCAGATCAATAGGCTTAAAATGTCAGATCAGTAGGCCTGTGATATTGTGATAATTTTTTCATGTGTTGCATATTTCCAGAAACCCAGCATCCTCCCCCCCATGTTTTATGTATAAAGGTATTATAATTTTGTGGAAGATGTTTCCTTTCATCAGAGACAACTATCAAGACCAACAGAGCTCTTCTTATTTTAAGAGAAGTTATTGCTGTTTTAATTCATTTAACATTAAAGGGGTATTACACCAATAAATACACATTTTGTGGAATGAGATCAGCATATGATACATTACTCTTTTTCTGTATAATCTAAATTCAGATGATTGCCCTCCTAATTGGCTAATTTAAAAAAATATATCTACAAAAGATTCTTTTATTACTGGATCTGTAAAAGGGGCATACATTCATCTTAAAGATATGTGCTGGAAAAGATTTCAACACTGGCGCGTGAAATGTACAACAAATGAATATTTCAACTGTATTTAGAAACATCAAAGAACAGCTTGCTCATTTCTCAGTATATTACTCAAGACTGATTGTTGCAGTACTTTACTGTTGAAGACTTAACAGGTTGAAGTAATAATTTTGTTTAAAAAAAAAAAATAATTCCTAGTTGTGGGGAAACATTTTTCTCAGCATCATTTCTTAAATTCTACTGTAAACACTCCATCATCCTTCTTGCCAGTAAGTTTTGGGAAGGAGCAGTATTTGGAAGATCATTTTAGTGATGTTTTAGCTAAAAAAGCTAATCAAGGTAATTATTTCGTTTGACATTGCTCAATCTCTTATTCAATCCTTTTTTCACTGCTTTAATGCTGTTAGCTTCATATATATATGATAAAGCTATGTTTTTATTGGGTTTTTAAAAAAATGATGCGACTTGTTCAGTGTTCACTTTGACTAGTTTTTTTGTATTTGATTTTTTTCCTTCAATTAGTATGTCTGTGCTAATCCTGTCTTTTCTCCTAGTCTAATACCACTTGATAGTGGAAAGGAGGAAGAAAATAGATGCATGCATGAGTGACTTTAAAAGATGCATTTACATGTGTGGCTTTAAAAAAATGTTGGTTAAAAATCACTGCATATTGTTACAGCAACACATTACTGTACTTGAGAAGAAAGTAATTCATACTTTGACTTTATGCCTTAAAAAAGATTATTAAAGGTAAATGATTAGTTTAACAAAAATCAATAAAAACAAAACAAAAAAAACTCCGATGTCGCGTGAGTAGGAGGGTATGCAAGAGCTGCAGTTTGTGTATTGTGCACGTGTGCTTGAGCTTACATGGTTTGTGTGCGCACATTTTAAAAAAATTCTGAGAAGTTCATTTACAATGATCATGGTCATATGTTTATAAATGTTGGCAGGACTAAACTAAAAACTGCAGTGATTGAAGGTATCTAATTAAGGTTTGCCTGTTGGTCTTATTTTTTCTTTGATACTTTTCTTTTTAAACTGTAAGGCAGGCCCTGACTGAAAACTTGGATGTTGGCTTAAAGAGTTTTGTAAATGCAAAAGATTTCAAAAGAACTTTTGATATTTTTGTGATGTTCATTTGAGTTTTGAATGTCTGTGTGCAGATGCTTAAGTGGATAAAAGACTTGCGTAAATGATAGGTTCTGTATAAAGTATTTTCAGTATTTTATATATACATTCAGTCTGCATTATGTGATCAGAGGAATGATCATTGTATACATAGTTTGGCGTCACTAATTTAGTACCTAAGTTTACAGTATATTGGGAAAGTTCCAATCATTTCAGCTAGTTCTAGGTGTCTTTTTTGTGTGTGTGAAGTGCTCCAAAATGTGAAATAATTTTTCTGGTGTGTGTAGTTTGTCTTTTTTGAATCGGATGAAATTTAAGTTGAAAAAAACAAACTTTTCTGGCCTTTGATACTGCTGGGAATGTAAGTGTTGGTGGAAAATCTGTAAACTGATCTTCTATTAGAGTATTGTGGATTTTAGACATCTTAAGAAAAAGGTACTGAAGAGATTAATGCTCTGTTACTTTAAGTTTTGCAGGACATGCTCTGTGTGTGTGTGTGTAGTTGATTGAAGTAATAGGAATTATTGTGTAGCTTTCTTTAATGAAAAACTTGAAAAATAAGCTCTGATGTTGATTGGGCAAGTTTTTATCCTACTTTTGCTTAAAGTTTTGATATTCAAGTGTCTGTAAATAACCTTGAAAGTTTAAGCCGTTCAAATCGGCTTTGAATGTGCTGCTTTTACGTGAATGAAATGGTTAACACTAATAATGTAATTTTTGTTTTTTTTACTTGTGTATATGAATTGAGGGACAGTTCTGACAAATTCATTAATCTAGTATAACACATTGTGTATTGATCTGAGTGGGTGAAGAAATTTCAGGGAATTTTTTTCTTTATAGAAATGGGGTTTGACTGTGTTTGAGAGTAACAATTTTTGTGTGTTTATAAACCAAGATGGCTTATGTTGTAATGAAAAGTCATGGTTAGAAAAGGGATTATCATAACTGAAAAAATGCCTTGAATGGGGTTTATTAAATAAATGCTGTGGAATTCATCATTTAGATTCAGGTGTTAAGCACATTTATCACCAACTGAAAGTGGTTGAGTGAATGGCATTGCACATGAAAACAGTTTTTGTCAACAATGTAATATGAATACCATTGGCAATGAGTTTCACTTTATAATAAAATAACCACAAAGTTTTCTGAATTTTAGAAAGTATTGTTTTACCTCATCTATTTCAAGAAGTTCATATTCTCTTATTTTTGTTCTCAGACCAAAAAAAAAGTTGCTAAAGTTGAGTGAACATAGAGTAAATTTGCAAGAAATTGTTTCAAAAGCTGACTGCATTTATATTTGTCACATGCGGTGTTGAAAATGTTTGTTGATGCAAATGATATCCCTTGTAGTACCATTTCATGAAATCCTCCATGCCCCGGTAGGGATCACATCCTAATTATATGTGGAATGACTTCAGTTCTCCTGCAATGAGTCATGGCGTTTTGCTTTTTAAAAATATTTTTGTTCCTTTGTTGTTTGAATAAAGTAAGGTAGGGTAGGGTAGCTTGTGTAGTGGTATAAAAATGACCATGCATGTTGATTTAAAAAAAAAGTTTTTCAATGTTAAATCAGTAATTATTTTGGGGGTTATTTTCAAGGCTGTGTATCTTTAATTCTTTGGCAGAAATTCAAGTGTTGAAATTGCTGTTCATTTAATTTTCTCTTTTCTCTGAAGGACACATGTTGAGGTATTGTTTTGGTGGTATACAAATGTGTGTGCAGCTGGTTTATCTTATTTAACTTTTAAATTAAAAAAAATTTTCAATTGAAGTATGCTATATTTTTTTAAAAATATGATGGAGTTTTTTTCCTTCAAAATTACTTAATTAAATACTGTTATATTGAATATGTTGCCCAAGATCTATTTTAAGTTTTATATTTATTTTTTAAAGAATGCACATTCTTCTTTCTTCGTTTTTAATGCTAAATGTGTGGTTTGGGCTTTTATGTCTCTTCCACTAATGGGATCTTTGGAAAGATTCATGTGGCTTCTTGATTTAAAGAAAATTCTCGAGGTATGCAAATGTTTATGTTTGTATGAGCTTTTTTGTTGTTGATTTTTTTCTCTCAAAATTTGTTTTATAAAATGACTACAGTAATTCTGTTGTTTGGATTACGTGTCGTAAGTTGTCTGGGTTTTGTGTATTTTTCTCACTTTTTTAGTTGAATTATTTTCTTGAAGAATGTTCTGTGCAGAGGTACTCGTGTGTCAGTACATAAATTGTGAATATCAGATTTATGATCTCTCTCGCTCTTTTATTTTTATTACTTAAAATTTTTTTAAAATTTAGTTTGTTTTTTGTGCATTTTAATGTTGAATGAGCAACTGTAGTTTGGACCTTGTTAAACTTATTTTTCGTTTCTTTTGTCTGTTTTTTCTTCAAATGTATTAAAATGACATCTAGTAGTTCTTTGGCAGTGTTTCATGTCATTTTTTTTTTGTAATTGAGGTTTCCTTTTTGAAGTATGCATGTTGTAAGGTTGTTTTTCTATTGGTAAGCATGTGTGTAGGTTTATAGATATGAATTGTTTCCCATATGTTAATTCAATGACTTAAAGTGCAGTGAAACCTGTGTAAAGATGCTTAGCTCTTTTTCTTTTTTTTTTCCTGAAGAATGTATTCAAGAGTAGGTGAAAAGTGCATTTGTACACTTGTCAATTTTAGCTGTTTTGAATGCTAAATCAGCATTTTAAAAAAAATCTGTGGAACTTTGGTGTCGACTTTGTGTCCAAATTTTTACAATTTTTCTTCTAAAGGGTGTATGTTAGGGTAGATGTTCATATACATTGGTATATGTGGCTGCATAATTATGTTTGAAATCTGTGCATTTATTTTGTTAATATCTTTTTTTGTAAGGATTCACATATCTTTAATCTGGGTTCATGGTTTTTTCTCTCTCAATAATTTGTTTAAAGAGGAATGCATGTCTTTGGTATGTGAGCTTATTTCTTATAATCTGTGTATTTATGTATTTACATTGCCTAAATTTTCATTGCAGTAAATCATGTGTGTGTTGAAATATTCACGACGTGTAAATGTTTCACTTTTTAAAAATTAATATGTGGCAATTTCAAAGCTGTGCATATTACATTTTGGGTTTTGAAAAGTGATGCTGAAGTATCTGTGTTTTGAAACTGTATTCTTTTTTCATATGGCAGTTTTCTTCAAATAATGTCTCTTTTTTAATGTGATTTTGAAATATGTATGCTTTGAAAATATATTGATCGTTTTACATATGACATATTTCTATAATTGTAATAAAATTTGCCTTATGAACATTGTAAATTGTGTTTCTGTGTGCCTGTCCGAGTCTGTGTGTAGATAGGGAAAGATCATGGTTTCAATTCCTGTTTAAACCTAAACTTTTCCCCATCAGCTCTGGGTGCTAGTCTTTCAGATGAACTGACAGCTGCAGTCCCATGTATAGTATATATCTAGCACATGTTAAAGAATGCATACCAGCAAATGTTAATTGAAAAAGCATGCATGAATAAAGCCACTGTGAAACGAATACAAACACACACAATAATAGTACTGCTCTTCTTGCAACAAACTCTGATCTGGCCTGGAAGGGCAGCTAGAATTTCACTTGCATCTGCTTTGGCTGAAAGTGGTTTACATTGCATACAATACAATGTAACACAATTGTACAACTAAAAATATGTAATAATATATTTTTTTAAAGTCACTGTTGACCCAGTTGCAAATCATGTCAGCCTTGCTCTTATTTGAGCTGATGTTGACTTGAGTGAGGATGACTAAGGCTGATTTAATTTTTAAAATTGAAAAAAAATTATATGAAAGGACACAGGAGTGTTTGTATCAAAGAGGTGACAGAAATCAGACTTCTCGTTTTCAAAAGGATACAGCCCTGTATCTTTTTCCCCTAATAATTTTATATTGTTTTTGCATGTGTGAATGCATGTTTGAATGTATGCATCAGTTGTATGAATGTAGCTTTGATAGTTCGATGTTCTTGTCTCGCCGCACAGGAGCATACCGTTAGCATCCAGCTGTATGGTTTCATGTCATTTTGTCCAGAACTTGGCTTGCACACTGACCACATGGTGTCGGCACATGAACAGCAACTCCTCAACCCCTTCTGCACACCTCAGTTACGTCCCTTCCCATGTCAACTGAAGCAATGTGTACAAACCAGAGCAGCCTCCACTACCCCTCTTAGCCTTCCCACGCCCGCCCATTCATACCCACTAGCAATGCATCTGAATAGAACACTCTTACTATCACGTCTCTTGCAACGAACGGGAACAAATGAAGCCAAACAATAAGTGAAAAAAGTATTCCAGCACACACACATACAAAAACTAGGTTGTCACACAATTAACTACATAAAATTAATTCAAAGGTTTGAAAAGCCCCCGCCCCCCCCCAAACAAAAAACAAAACAAAAAACCCACCACACACACACAACAACAACAAAAACCCAAACAAAACACAAAAAACCCAACCCAACAACAACAAACAAACAAAACAAAAAAACAAACCGCCAAAAAAGACCCAGCAAACAAACAAAAATAAAAAACCAAACCCACCACATAATATAAGAATTTGGGCAGTTAAGAGAGAAGTCTGAAGGACTTGGCACTTGAGCACACTCGCACCCGCGGGCGCGTCCACACACACACGTGCACATACACGCGCACACACTCACTCACTCACTCAGAGGGACACTGAGACAAGCACACGTACACACTTTCTCTTTCACGCACACACACACACACACACACGTACGTGCGCGTACACCCTGGGACACGCACAGACACGTGTTCTTGAACGCATGCACACACACACACACACACACACACAAACGCGCGCGCGCTTATGCGCCCAAAGATACGGGCCTGCGCACACATAATTATTATATTCAGGGACACACACGCACACATACACACACAACACACAAAACACACACACACACACACACACACACACACACACACACACACACACACACACGTGGTGTATTTTTGTATGTAATGCTGTCGTAGAACGGAAATGGCGAGTTGTGATTTGACTAATAAACTGCGGTACTCTTCGATCTCAGTTTTATTTCATTGTTTCAAGATATCTTTCCCAAACCTTTTTTTCTGACACTAATGTAGCCAATGATTTGTTCTCTGAAGATGAATAATGGTATTTCGTTTTATTTCTGTCAGTGTGCCATGCTCTGTGTGTGTGTGTGTGTGTGTATGCGTATGTGTGCGTGCGTGTGTGTGAGTGTGTGTGTGTGTGTGTGTGTGAGAGAGAGAGAGAGAGAGAGAGAGAGAGAGAGAGAGAGAGAGAGAGAGAGAGAGACCGCGCAAATGCGTGCGTGCACACACACACAACACACACACACACACTGGCCAAGACTGTCCTACAGGGAACAGCACAAGGAGGGAGATAAAGAAGCAAACAGATAAAACGATAAGAAGACGACATCAGACAGTGAACTGGCCTTGAGCGTAACGACATACTGCGGAAAGGTGAGGAGAGGAGGGAGCTGGTAGCAAAATCTTCACTGGTGCCCCAAAGATCCAACAGACGATGGAGACAGGTAAAGGTGGAGAGAGGTCAACGATTTTTTCCCGGTCTTTCCTTTTCTTGACATGCTTTTATATAGTTGACCACGATACTGACCTGTTCTTATAATGCTACCGTTGCTTGACTGGTGTCCTTTCAGATCTTTAATCGTGTGGTTTTTTAACTACTCATTTTCCTTGACTGAGGACAGGATGTAACACACACACACACACCACACACACATACACACACACACACACACACACACACACACACACACACACACACACACACACACACACACACACACACACACACCACACACACACACACAGAGCAGCAGCAGCAGCAGCAGCCCTCGCGCACAAAAGGATGTAAATAAATATGATTACACAGAAATGCTGGCCTTTTTTATATTTTACATCATCTTTCTCTTTTTTCTTTTGTTGTTGTTGGTTTTTTGTTACTTCTATTTGGTGTAATTCTCCTCTCTCTCTCTCTCTCTCCATCATCCATCTCCTCATCTCTCTCTCGCTCTCTTCTCTCTCATCTCTCTCTCACTCTCTCTCTCTCTCTCATTCTTACTCATCTCTCTCTCTCTCTCTCTCTCTCTCCTCTCTCTCTCTCTCTATCCATCATCCATCCACCATCCATCCATCCATCCATCCATCCATCTATCTATCTATCTATCTATCTATCTATCATCTATCTATCTATCTATCTATCTATCCATCCATCCATCCATCCATCCATCCATCCATCCATCCATCTATCTATCTATCTATCTATCCATCCATCCATCCATCCATCTATCTATCTATCTATCTATCTATCTATCTATCTATCTATCTATCTATCTATCTATCTATCTATACACACTTTTGGTAGCATGAGCTTTGTGTTAATGTAGGAATAATGTGTGTACGTGCAACACTGTCGTGCAGGACAGCTTGGCCTGCCAGTCTGTCTGTCTGTCTGTCTGTATGTATGTGTGTGTGCTGGGCGTGGTGTGTGAGGACAGCTGAGTGACAGCCTGACTGCAGTATTAGGCAGCAACCCCCACCCCCTACCCCCCACCCCTCAGCCTCGCTCATGCTGTTTGCCTACTACAGGTAGGTCTTTAGGCCAGTTGGGCCTGTCTGTCTGGTTGTCTCTTTGTCGGTCGGTATATCTGTTTGTCTGCATGTTTGACTGTCTGACTACCTGCCTGTCTGTATAGCTGTCTGTTTTGCACCTGGTCAAGCCCTGGAATCGCGATGGTACAGGGGTGGTGTGATGGTTTGTGTCCTGGCATCAGTGTGTGTGTGAGTGTGAGTGTGTGTGTGCGCGCGC
>CM054140.1:25964645-25967145 GCA_028751875.1 Rapana venosa
GCTCTGGATTGTGGTCTGCCGTCCTTTGACTTGTCACTCCTGTTTTGTCTAGTTCATACGTACTGTGAAACAGAGAGAGAGGAGAGAGAGAGAGAGAGAGAGAGAGAGAGAGAGAGAGAGAGAGAGAGAGAGAGAGAGAGAGAGAGAGGGAGGGAGAGACAGAGAGAGAGAGAGAGAGAGATAGAGATAGATAGATAGAGAGAGAGAGAGAGGAGAGAGAGAGAGAGAGAGAGAGAGAGAGAGAGAGAGAGAGACAGACAGACAGACAGACAGAGAGGGAGAGAGATAGAGAGAGAGAGAGATAGATAGATAGAGAGAGACACACACAATTGACACAATTTTATTGCTATTTAGCGATCAAGCCATATAGCGCTGCGGCGCGGTAACGACGATATCGAACGCGACGCGATTACAATGACATGGAAACCATGGCAGTAGTGGTATGTACATCAAGATTCGATACATTATTGTCTGTGTCTCAAGTGTCCCAATTTTCAAACCAGCCTTTCCTTTTCCAGTCTACAGCCAGGGAAGTCAGCCCATGTAAGACGAAGTCAGCCCATGTAAGACTGGATCAGGTCCCGAAGATGATGTAACTCCTGCTCAGCACTCGCCACCACTGTCGCTGTGTGTTGTGTGTTAGTACACTGTTTCCCTGTACGAAGTCTGGCAAGCCTGACACGTTCTTCTGGCAACATGTTTTTCTCTTCTTGCTTGATGTACCAGAACACACACTTAGATTCCTCGCCAGGATCTCCATTCCAAGAGTATTCCAGGGTGATGTCATCTGATTCACACATCACAATGTTTTGATCAACCGAACTACGTACCACCACCTTTCGAAACCGTGTGTTTCTCTTGCTGTCCCTTAATCTACGCTGCACACGTTTGTCAGTTAGAGTAGACACATACTGTTTCACAATACCAGTATGAGAGTCATCCACTGTGCAGCACTTCCTGCACATCAGACGCCTCAGAAGACACACCGATCTTACTGTCTGTTGCTGGTTCACACGGCAAATCAAGAGAATCTAGTGTGGCTGGGACATTCACTGCACTGTCAACACACAGCTCTGTGTACACGCTGGCTTGTTTTGATTCGCTGGCTTGTTTTGATTAGCATCCACTCTCTCACGATGCAGGGAGTCACTGTCAGACAACACCGGCTCTTCCAAAACACTGTCCTTGTCACACTGACGACTTGCCTGTCTTTCTTGATGTTGTTTACTTCTTTGGACGTCACGACGGATTTGGGAAGGGCACTTCTTGCGAAAATACTGAACTCGCGAATTACGATTCAGCACTGGGTCCGCCATTTCTGTTGATACTGACTTGTCAACTGGCTTCAGTCGCAAGACGAAGACAACGCTGCCGCTCTCCCCCGCGACTTTCCAGCTCGATAGGACGTTGTCGATCAGCAGGGCGTTTAAAGTTGTTACTACAGTTGCTGGAAGGCCAGTAACTGACATTTTGAAGCTTAAATGCAAAAATTTGCAGCAGCTTCCTAACAGCACGCCCTTTTAGTTCTCCTAGATAGATAGATAGATAGATAGATAGATAGATAGAGAGAGAGAGAGAGAGAGAGAGAGAGAGAGAGAGAGAGAGAGAGAGAGAGAGAGAGAGAGAGAGAGAGTGTGTGTTTATATTCATGGGCAACAGATAAGTATCAATAGACTTACGTTTTTCATCCGGTCTTTGGCCCGAAAAGGGGTTGTAATTGTAATTAGTAATCATAAATGAGAGAGAGAGAGAGAGAGAGAGAGAGAGAGAGGAGAGAGAGAGAGAGGGAGAGAGAGAGAGAGAGAGAGAGAGAGAGAGGAGAGGGGGGGGGGGGGGCAATTGTAAGAACACCTTTTTGTCCCATTCAAACTCTCAATTTGATTTCAAAACCTTACTTTGTCTCTCTATACGCCAGAAAGAAGATTGAATAAACCCACAACGAAAAATAAAAACACGAATTAGAAGAGTGTTAAAATAATGGAAGGAAAAAAACTTTTAGAAAAAAAGGCTCGGGTTGGTTCTTTTGGGGTGGGGTTGGGTGTGGGGTGTGGTGTGGGGTGGGGTGTTGGAGGAATGAACGATCGGAAGAAAGACGAACAAAGAGACAAGTAAAACAAGCCACAAGCCAGACAAATTATAGAGAACAAAAAGGAAAACCAACAGAAGGAAAGACAAGTGGCTAATGTTGTAGAATAAGAAAGGCATGCAATTTTGTGTATGTTCTGTGTGTGTGCGTGTGTGCGTGCGTGTGTGTGTTGTGTGTGCGTGTGTGCGTGCGTGTGTGTGTGTGCGTGCGTGTGTGTGTGTGTGCGTGCGTGTGTGTGTGTGAATGTGCGCGTGTGTGTGTGAGTGTGCGTGTGTGCGTGTATGCATGCGTGCATGTGTACATTCGTGTGTGTATGTGGACGCGTGTGAAATCACGCATGTGTACATCAAACACACACACACACACTTACACACACACACACACACACACACACGCACGCACGCACGCACGCAC
>CM054140.1:25984645-25987145 GCA_028751875.1 Rapana venosa
ATCCAGTTGAATAGTATAATATGATGACATTTTGATCTGATTGTGTTTTGGAGAAAGTCTAAGGAGGGGGAACGTCTCTTTCTCTCTCCCCCCCTCTCTCTCTTTCTCCTCTCCTCTTCTCTCTCTCTCCCCCCCCCTCTCTCTCCCCTCCCTCCCTCCCTCTCTCTCCTCTCCTACCCCGCCCCCCTCTCTCTCTCCCTATTCCAATTCATTTTACGTCTCTTCACAAATTGTGATATTAGATGGAGAAGTGTTGTGTGTTGTGTTGTGTGTGTGTGTGGTGTGTGTTGTGTGTGTTGTGTGTGTGTGGGTGTGTGTGTGATATGACTTGACTTAGTATTGGACGTGCTTTTTTTCTGCGTTTTCTCTCTCTCTCTCTCTCATCTCTCTCTCTCTCTCATTTTCTCCTCTCTCTCATCTCTCTCTCTCTCTCTCCTCTCTCTGTTATTTTTCTTGTTTCGTTGTTGTTCTTTGTTGTTTTTTTTTTTCTCTTTTTTCTTTTTCCTTCTTTTGTTGTTTGGTTTTTCTTTCTCTTTGTTTGTTTTGGTTGGGTTTTTTTTTGGGTGGGGGTGTGGGGGGGTGTATTTAGGGTTTCTTTTGTTTTTTTGTTTTTTGTTTTATGTTTTATTTGTTTTTGTTGGTGGGGGGGGGGGGGGCTGTTTTGAAAAGGGTTATTTCCCCTTGTTTCTACTGTGAGAGTGTATAAGTGTTGGGTTATTATTAAGATGTATCCCTACGGGCGGGGACTGGATGTAAAAAAGCACATGAGTGCTTATTCATTATCCTTGAAATAAAAGAATTTGTCATTGTCTCTCTCTCTCTCTCTCTCTCTCTCTCTCTCTCTCTCTCTCTCTCTCTCTCTTCTCTCTCTCTCTCTCTTTCTTTTATTTGCTTGCTTTGGGGGGGGGGGGGTGGTTGTTGGGGGGAGCTGTTTTGAAAAGGGTTATTTCCCCTTGTTTTTATTGTGAGACTGTATAAGTATTGGGTTATTATTATTAAGATGTATCCCTAACGGGCGGGGACTGGATGTAAAAAAGCACATATGTGCTTATTCATTATCCTCGAAATAAAAGAATTTGTCATTGTCATTGTCATTGTCTCTCTCTCTCTGGCAATAAATTACTTTCAGTGTTCAGTGTTCTGTCCCTTGTCTGTCTCTCCACTTATTAATGTCTGTCAGTATGTTGTGTCTCTTTCTGTCTCTTTCTCTTACTTTTGTTTTTTTCTATCTCTGTATATCTGTCTATTTATCTTATGTCTGGTTCTCTCTGTCATTGTCTTATTCTCTCTCCTCTCTCCTCTCTCTCTCTCTCCTCTCTCTTCTCTCTCTCTCCCTCTCTCTCTCTCTCTCTCTCTCCTCTCTCTCTCCTCTCTCTCTCTCTCTCTCTCTCTCGCTGTCTTCGTACATCAAATAATGTTTATTTCCTGGTTTTGTCTGTACAAATGTACGGTTATGATATTTTGATAATTATGACATGTGTCTATTATCTTGTATGTGAGGAAATGTCTTGCGAATGGATATGTATCCAGGATGTGTGTGTGTGTGTGTGTGTGTGTGTGTGTGTGTGTGTGTGTGTGTGTGTATTATGTGTGTGAGTGTGTATGTGTGAGAGAGTGTGTGTGTGTGTGTGTGTGGTGTGCATGCGTGGCTATACGTGCGTAAGTGTGTGTGTATGTGTTTGTATGTGTGTGTGTGTGTGTGCGCGCGCGCGCGCGCACGCTTGTATTTAGTCTGGACTTTTGGGGGTTGTTGTTTGTTTAGGGGAGAGGGTGTTGGGAAGGGGAGTGTTTTGTGGGTCTTTTTTTCTTGTTTAATTGGTTTTGTTTATTCATTTGATTTTTCGATTTCTTGATTTTTCACTAACTGAATGGGAGTTTGAGTGAAATATTTCATTGTTATTTGAAATGATCTTGTTTGTTAATTAATTGATTTATAATTATGTGTAACAAGTATGTGTACCATTTGACAATGTGTAGATGTTTATCTTTATGACTTATTAAGTTTGGTTGTGTTATTTTTCTTGGCTCTGTTGTCGTTCTTGTTCTTGTTGTTGTTGTCTGTCTGTTTTTCTCTTTTTTATCATCTTTGTTGGTTTGGTTTTTCCTTCTCTTTTGTTTGTTTGTTTGTTTTGGTTAAGGTTTTTTTTTGGGGGGTGGGGGTGGGGGTGGGGTATTTTTATGGTTTTCTTTTATTTTCTTGCTTTGGGGGGGGGGGGGGGGGGGGGGGGGGGGGGGGTGGGGGGTGGTTGGGGGGGGGGGGGGAGCTGTTTTGAAAAGGGTTATTTCCCCTTGTTTTTATTGTGAGACTGAATAAGTATTGGGTTATCATTATTAAGATGTATCCCTAACGGGCGGGGACTGGATGTAAAAAAGCACATGTGTGCTTATTCATTATCCTCGAAATAAAAGAATTTGTCATTGTCATTGTCATTGTCATTGTCATTGTCCTCTCTCTCTCTCTCTCTCTCTCTCCTCTCCTCTCTCATCCTCTCTCTCTCTC
>CM054140.1:26002145-26012145 GCA_028751875.1 Rapana venosa
TGTTTCTCATATAATGCATTATTTTTTTCGAAGTCTGGATGGAAAAAAAAGTCGTTCAACTTATTCGATTACCCTCTGAATATTAAGTATTGTTCTGTTCTGCTCTCTCTCTCTCTCTCTCTCTCTCTCTCTCTCTCTCTCTCTCTCTCTCTCTCTCTCTCTCTCTCTCTCTCTCTCTCTTTATAATTATAACACAAACGTCATCAAGGCCTTGGATATTCAGTACTAACATCCTGACGTCATGGGTCTTCCACAATGACGATTGTTTTCTGCGATGTCACTGGTGGCTGCTTTTGGAAAGGTTGGCTGCCAGACACAGGGCCTATGGAACAATGACAATGACAAGATTTTACTGTGATAAGCTTTTAAAACCCATTCACAAGGGGGACAGTGGGAAGGGGAATGGGTACAAAACACACATCGTAACCAAGAAAAAAATGCATGATTACTACCACAGCCAAAATGATTTCCATGGCATGGGTTTCACGTCATGGTGGATAGAATTATGTTCAGATTCAGATAGATTATTGCGTAACACTTTTGGTCCATTGCGAATGGGGGAAAGGAGGGGGCCGCAATAATTAAAATCACATTTTGCTTTTTCTTCTTTTTGTTATTTTTAATACATTGGCAACTGATTGAATCCGTGACAAGGTTTCCACGTCACTCTGTATTCAGTCACTTTGGCACCGAGGGAACAAGCAAGAGAGAGAGAGAGAGAGAGAGAGAGAGAGAGAGAGAGAGAGAGGGAGAGAGAGAGAGAGAGACAATGACAATGACAATGACAAATTCTTTTATTTCGAGGATAATGAATAAGCACTCATGTGCTTTTTTACATCCAGTCCCCGCCCGTAGGGATACATCTTAATAATAACCGAACACTTATACACTCTCACAGTAGAAACAAGGGGAAATAACCCTTTTCAAAACAGTCCCCCCCCTAACAAAAAACCCAAAAAACCCCACAAAACCCCCCAAAACAAAAACAACAAAAAAAGAAAACCCTAAAAACACCCCCCCCCACCCCCAACCCCCCAAAACCCCCAATCAAAACAAACAAACAAGAAGAAAGAAAAACCAAATCAACAAAAAAAAGGAAAAAGAAAAAAAAGAGAAAAACAAACAACAACAACAAGAACAACAACAAAACCAAGAAAAATAACAACAACCAAACTTAATAAGTCATGAAGATAAATATCCACACATTGTCAAATGGTACATATACTTGTTACATATAACAATAAGATATTGAAATAGGACACTCATTAAAACTTGAGAGAGAGAGTTTTTATTATTTTCTTTATACTCTTTTATTTCAAGGTTAATTGAATATGCACTCATGCGCAGTTTTATCCAGTCCCCGTGTGTATGCGGTTTTGTAAATTTTGTCATCCGTTCCCACCGGCACACAATGGCCTACTCTTACGAGAGAGAGAGAGACAGAGACAGAGACAGACAGAGACAGAGACAGAGAGACACAGCCAGACAGACAGACAGACAGGTAGACAAACAAACAGAGAGCTCTTAATGTAGAAAAAAACATTGGACAGCATTTAGGGTCCTTTGACTCTTTTTAAGTTCTTTGGGGAAAAAAGTGTCTTATGCTGCACATAAAGTGAAAGACATTATCGAAAGTGCAAATGCACGTATGCTCTTGAGTGCACTCCCCCCCCCCCCCCTCCAAATCTGCAATGTGTTTTTCTTTTTTTTTAATCCTGAGGTAAGGCGATAGATGTACCTTAAATGAGTGTTAAGATGTTTTAGCATTTTACGAGAGAGAGAGAGAAAGATAGAGAGGGGGGTGGGGGGGGGAAGGGAGGGAGGGAAAGAAAGAGAGAGAGAAGGAGTGAGGGAGACAGGCAGAGAGAGAGGGAGAAAGAGAGGGAGTGAGAAAGAGAGAGAGAGTTGGGGAGTGGGGAGGGAGGGAGAGAGAAGGAGAGAGAGGGAGAGAGTGAGGAGTAAGTGAGGGAGACAGAGAGAGAGAGAGAGAGAGGAGAGAGAGAGAGAGAGAGAGAGTGGGGAGGGATTGAGGGAGAGAGGGAGAGAGAGAGGGAGAGAGAGAGAGAGAGGGGGGCGGGGCGGGGCGGGAGAGAGAGAGGGCAGTGAGGGAGACAGAGAAAGAGACAGGGAGAGTGTGTGTGGGTGTGTGCGTGTTTATGTACGTGCGTGTGCATACGTGCGTGCATGCGTGCGTGCGTGCACGTGCGTGTGTGTGGTGTGCGCGCGCACGCACGCGTATGTGTGAGGAGAGGAGAGGAGAGGAGAGGATAGGTAAGAAGAAGACAGCGAGTGTGTTGAAGGCAACACAACACATTGGTAAAGAGGTCTTCTTTGTTGCAGAGAACGCCTCGCTAATAGGATTGACCTACTGGGGGTTGTCTGAACGTGAGCATCGTATTATGTATCAGGTAGACAGACACACAGACTGAGAATCAGACAGTCAGAGAGACAGACATACAGACAGACAGCAGACAGACAGACAGACAGACAGACAGAGAGAGAGAGAGAGAGACAGACAGTAGACAGACTGGAATCAAACAGACAGACTGACAGCAGTTAGAGGGGACAGACAGTTATAGAAAAGGCAGGGGAGAGAGAGAGAGAGAGAGAGAGAGAGAGAGAGAGAGAGAGAACTCTGAACTCTGAACGTGTTTAATATGTACATTGGCCTTAGGCCACAATACACGGAGTTTGGGGGAAGGAGGGGAATCAACATACTGGTATATACAGTACCATAGTATATGGAAGAAAAGAAAAGAAACAAACCAACAACCGATTCAAGTGAATCATGACTTCAGTGATCAAGTCTTGGACTATGAACTAGATAAACAATGCTATTTGACTGCGTAAATATTTATAACACAATATATATCAAAATCTGTATAAATCAAAATGTAATATTTCTATTCAGGTTGATAGAAACAATATTTGTAGAGACATATCTTATTTGACACACGTATCAATTAAGTCACATTATGACACAACAATTTCTTCTCTCTATTCATGGAATAGAATATGTATCTGGATAGATAATGACTGTGTTCTCCATTTGATGTTTTGAGTAGCTCTGATATTGGTACATCAATACATTCAGTTAAAAACGTATCCCTTAAATCGGAGTACATTGAGCATTCAAACAAAAAATGGGCTTCGTTTTCTAATTTTGTTTTATAAAACGGACAAAGTTTGTCTTGCTCATTTGCACTGTATCTACAAACATTGTTATTAAGAGGTAAAACACTCAACCTAGCTTGTGTAATAGCAACTCGAAAACAATATTTGTCGAGGAGAGAGAGAGAGAGAGAGAGAGAGGAGAGAGAGGAGGAGAGAGAGAAGAGAGAGAGAGAGAGAGGCAGACAGGCAGACAGACAGAGACAAAGACAGAGACAGACTCACACACTCACACACAGAATTACACAAGAGAGAGGGGAGAGAGAGAGAGAGAGAGAGAGAGAGAGAGAAGAGAGAGAGAGAGAGATGAGAGAGAGAGAGAGAGAGAGAAAGAGAGAGAGGGTGGGGGAGAGACACACACAGAGGGAGAGACAGAGAGAGAAGCATACATACAGATAGACAGACAGGCAGAGAGACAGACAGAGACAGAGACACAGATACAGAGAAGGGAGATAGGCAGACAGCGATGGCCAGGTCAGAGAGAAGATGAAGTATTCCCTATGCTTGTAGGCAGAGGTCCGAGTAGCCTAGCGGTTAGTACCCCATCTTCGTGGTCTGGCAGTGACTACATGAGGGCACAAGTAATGGGTGGGTTCGAGTCTCCGAGAAGGGAGATGCTCGTTTGAGGAGACTTTTTCCCTCACCTAGAGTTAACATTGGTACTGACTCCACTCCCCCGAAAAGTCCTTCCAATGAGACTAGATAGTGATGTCCCGTGTACGAAAGTATAGAGAACATCTTGAGTGCACGTGAAGACCTCTTCACTTCATGAAGACGTTGGGCAAGTATAGCCATGGGGAAGGACGACGCGAACATACCCAGCATGCACTCTGCTACGCGGAGAGGGATGGGCTCCGCTAAGTCCTGTAAATGACGTGTTACCTAAAAGGGTTTTAGCGGCAGTACCTCATTACCAAGACATTGAAGAGAACATCAAGAAAAACAATAGCAAGAAAGCATATCAGCTGGTGAAAGACCTGACTAGCACGAAACAGAGAAAAGGTTTAACAATCCAAGACAAAAATGGGAAGTGTCTCACTGACGACCAGGATATTCTGAACAGATGGACAGAATACTGCTCCGACCTGTATAACTATAGAACCGCAGGAGATCCAGAAGTCCTTAATGTACCCGAAAGCAAAGACACAGACAGTCACCCTATCCTCCGAGAAGAAGTGGAAACAGCAGTCAGATCGCTGAAAAAGGGGAAGTCAGCAGGGGCTGACAACATTCCAGCTGAGTTGGTCCAAGCTGGGGGGAAGCCATGATCAGCGCCGTACTAAGAATCTGCAACAAGATCTGGCAGACAGGAAAATGGCCAACACCATGGACACAGTCCCCTCATCATCACCCTCCCCAAGAAAGGAAATCTACAACAATGCCATAATTACCGCACAATCAGCCTCATATGTCACCCAAGCAAGGTCATGCTGCAGATAATATTGAATAGACTGAAGCCACAAGCAGAGACCATCATTGCTGAGGAACAAGCAGGTTCAGAGCAGGGCGCAGCACACAGAACAGATATTCAACCTCAGAATACTATGTGAGCGGTACCTTCAACATCAACAAGACCTTTACCACGTATTTATCGATTTTAAGAAGGCATTTGACAGGGTGTGGCATGCAGCTTTGTGGGCAACCATGAATTTGTACAGCATCAATGCAAACTTGATCAGAGTCATCAAACAGCTGTACAGCGAGGCCACCAGTGCAGTGTACTACAAACAACAACATTGGAGAATGGTTTCGAACAACAGTTGGAGTAAGGCAGGGCTGTCTACTCTCACCCACTCTTTTCAACATCTTCTTGAGGAGAATCATGGCTGATGCACTGGAACATCATGAAGGATCAGTCAGCATTGGTGGCAGAACGATCACAAACCTCCGCTTCGCAGATGACATTGATGGAATAGCAGGATCAGAAAAAGAGCTTGCCAGCCTAACAGAAACACTTTAATAAGGCCTCCAAAACATACGGCATGGAAATCAGTGCAGAGAAGACCAAACTGATGACTAATAACACCAACGGCATTAGCACTGATATCAGGGTTAATGACCAGAAGCTGGAAAACAGTTCAAAGCTTCAAGTACCTGGGAGCCATTGTATCAGACCAGGGATCCAAGCCAAGAGTAGTATGCAGGACTGCACAGACAATAACAGCTTTGTCAAAAACTAAAACACCATCTGGAGAGATAAGAATATCTCACTTATCTCCAAGATCAGACTAATGCGCTCCTTGTCATATCCATATTTCTGTATGCCTGTGAATCATGGACCCTGACTGCAGATTTGGAGAGAAGGTACAGGCAGTGGAGATGAGATGCTTTCGGAGACTCCTTGGCATCTCCTACAAAGACCACATAAGCAACGAAAGCGTGCATAACAGAATCCAGCAAACCATTGGACCCTATGAGAACCTTCTAACGATCGTGAAAAAGCGTAAACTTAAATGGTATGGGCATGTCACAAGATCCCAAGGAATTACAAAGACAGTTTTGCAAGGCACTGTCCAAGGAGGAAGAAGAAGAGGCAGACCAAGGAAGAGCTGGGAGGATAACATCAGCGAATGGACAGGCCTAGAACTCAACAAAACCCCGAGAAAGGCAGAACAGAGAGAGGAATGGAGGGAACTGGTTGTTGAGTCTTTGAGGGTGCCTCCACGGTCGTCAGACTACGGGACAGATAGATAGACCTCATTACGACACCCCAGAAAATGGAGTTATGTAGGTCTGGTGTGTGTGTGTGTGTGTGTGTGTGTGTGTGTGTGAGTGTGTGTGGTGTGTGTGTGTGCGTGCGTGTATGTGTGTGTGCGTGTGTGTGTGTGTGTGTGTGTGTGTGTTGTGTGTGCTTGTGTGTTTGAGTGTAGTGTGTGTGTAGTGTGAGCGTGAGTGTGAGTGTGTGTGTGGATGCATGAGAGAGAGTACGTGTGGGTTAGTGTGTGTGTGTGTGTGTGTGTGTGTGTGTGTGTGTGTGTGTGTGTGTGTGTGTGTGTGTGTGTGTGTGATACTCTCTCTGTGTGTATAGGGTGTGTATGTGTGTGTGTGTGTGTAGTGCGTACGTGCGCGTGTGTGTGCGTGTGTGTTTGTTTTTTTTTAAATTTATGTATTTATTCTTTTATATCGAGGATGATGGAATAAGCACTCATGTGCTTTTATACGTCCAGTCCCCGTGTGTATGCGGTTTTGTAAATTTTCTCATCTGTTTCCACCGGCACACAATGGCCTACTCTTCCGAAAAGCGGAACAGGATTTAACGTGTGCGCAAGATGTTCTGCATGTGTTCGAACACGGGGCCTCGGTTTATAGTCTCATCGAAGGATGTGTGCGCGCGCGCGTGCGTGTGTGTGTGTGTGTGTGGTGTGTGTGTGTTTGTTGTGTGTGTGTGTGTGTGTGTGAGAGAGAGAGGAGAAGGAGAGAGAGAGAGAGAGAGAGAGTGTTTGTGTGTGTGTGTGTGTGTGCGTGTGACAGACAGTGAGAGGTGGAGGGCATGAGAGATTTTTGCACTCAGAGGCAAGTTCTCACAAGGTGTTTGGTGTTCGTTCGTCCAGTAAAAAAAAAAAAGCAGCCTGCCATCAGAATTGGTCGACTGCTTTGTTCTCTGATCGTGATGATCGTCATGTCATAACATGTGTGTGCGTGTGCGCGCGCGCGCGCGCGTGTGTGTGTGTGTGTGTGTGTGTGTGTGTGTGTGTGTGTGTGTGTGTGTGTGAGAGAGAGAGAGAGAGGAGGGAGAGAGAGAGAGAGAGAGAGAGAGAGAGAGGTGTGTGTGTGTAGTGTATGTGTGTGAACATACGTGTGTTTGTGTGTGTGTGTTGTGTGTGTGTGTGTGAGAGAGAGAGAGAGAGAGAGAGAGAGAGAGAAGAGAGAGAGAGAGAGAGAGTGTGTGTAGTGTATGTGTGTGAACATACGTGTGTGTGTGTGTGTGTGTGTGTGTGTGTGTGTGTGTGTGTGTGTGTGTGTGTGTGTGTGTGTGTGTGTGTAGAGAGTGAGAGAGAGAGAGAGAGAGAGAGAGAGAGAGAGAGAGAGAGAGAGATGTGGTGTGAGTGTGTGTGTGTTTTAATGTGTGTGCTAGTGTGTGTGTTTTAATGTGTGTGCTAGTGTGTGTGTGTAGTGTAGTGTAGTTGTGCGTGTGTGTGTGTGAGTTTGTATGTGTCTTTGCGTGTGTGCTTGTGTGCGTGCGTGCGTACGTGCGTGCGTGCGTGCGTTCGTGCGCACGTGTGTAGTACATGTGTGCGTACGCGCGCGTGTGTGTAGTATGTGTGTGTGTGTGCACAAGAGGGAGTCGCACTCAGAAGAAACAGGCCTAACGAGGTGTTCTCCCTTTGTTTGTTTCTGCCATCATCTCGCTAACAGAACTATGAACCTAACAACGCTTTGTGAGTGTAGCAGCCTCCTCCTGATAGTATGATACTCAGAGAGGAGAGAGAGAGAGAGAGAGAGAGAGAGAGAGAGAGAGAGAGAGAGAGAGAGAGAGAGAGAGCGAGCGAGCGAGCTAGTTCTGAACTCCGAACTCTGAAATGGTTTACTGTACATTGGCCTTGGGCCATACTACATTTATTGGGCTTGGGATGGGAAAGAGAGATAGAGAAAGAGAGAGAGAGAGAGAGAGAGGAGAGAGAGAGAGAGAGAGAGAGAGAGAGAGAGAGAGAGAGAGAGAGAAGACAGACAGACAGACAGACAGACAGACAGACAGACGGAGAGAGACATAGCATCCAGCCCCCCTCACCCCCCCCCCCCCCCCCCCCCCCCCCCCCACCCCCCCCCCCCCCCCCCCCCCCCCCCCCCCCCCCCCCCCCCGCCGAAAAAAGGCAACAGAACGTCTGCGGTGCATCCGCACGAATTCATGTGTGTCTGTCTCTCTGTCTGTCTCTCAAAACAGTGAATGTCAACACATTCTGTCTGTCTGTCTGCCTCTCTGTCTGTCTGTCTGTCTCTCTCAAAACAGTGAATATCAACATTCTGGCTGTCGGTCTCTGTCTGCCTGTCTCTCTCTCTCTCTCTCACTCTCTCTTTCTCTCTCAACAATGAATGTCAATAGATTCTGTATGTCTGTCTGTCTCTCTCTGTGTCTCTCTCTCAAAACAGTAAATATAAACAGACTCTCTCTCTCTCTCTCTCTCTCTCCTCTCTCTCTCTCTCTCTCTCTCTCTCTCTCTCTCTCTCTCTCTCTCCTCTCTCAAAAAGAATAATGATCAAAATAATGAGCTGCTCATATTGATCATTGGTAACAGCAATCCATCAAGAGTTCTCATCTGTTTCCATGTCTGAATGTCTGTCTGTCTTTCTGTCTGAATGTCTCTCTGTCTGAATGTCTATCCGAATGTCTGTCTGCATGCCTGTTTATCTGTCTGTCTGATTGTCTGTCCTTCTTGTTTATTTCTTCTTTGCTTTAGCTTTCAGTTTTAGATCCATTCTGGTGGTTTTTTTTTTTTATATATCTTGTCCATATTGTTTTCTCTGCTATTTTTCCTTCGTAGTTTTTTCTTTCTCTTTCTTCTCTTTTTGTCAATCTGTCTTTCTTTTTGTCTGTCAGTCTTTTATTTCTCCGTTCTTTTCTTTTCTAATTGTTTCTTTTTTGTCACCTTTCTTCTTTATGTGCTTTTTCTCCCCCCCCCCCCCCCTTTTCTATTTCGCTAGACACTATGAGGGCAGTTTGTTTGTCTGTCTGTCTGTTTGGCTGGCTTTCTGTCTGTCTGTCTGTCTCTGTTTATTCCTGCACCTTATGAAAATCAAATTGATTCAATTCATTTCAATTTAGATTAAAGCCTCTCCCTCTCCCCATCTCTCCCCTCTCTCTGTGTGAAGGGGAGGGTGAGGGTGCCGCGCTCTACGTGCGTGTGTCTGTCTGTCCGCTTGTCTGTATGTCTTGCCATCATGACATCTACTCGTTCAACTGTCTGTTCTTTTTTGTTCTTTCTGTGTAAGTTGGTTTTAGAAATGAAATCTTGCAATACAATTTTAGGGCTGTAAAACGCTAATGTCAGAATGTCGCAGCCCTCCACCTTCTGTGCGCGCGCGCGTGTGTGTGTATGTCCATATGTGAGTGCGTGAGTGTATGTAAACGTGTTAATGTGAGTTACCGTGCGAGCGTGACTGCAAGCGCGCGTGCGCACGCTTGGAAGTATGTATGTATTCGTGTATGTGTCATGGGTGCATGTGTGTGTGTGTGTGTGTGTGTGTGTGTGTGTTTTGTGCGTGCGTGCGTGCGTGTGTGTGTGTGCGTGCGTGTGTGTGGTGTAGTGTGTGTGTGTGTGCATGCATACATGATTGAGCGCATTCGTCTGCTTGCTAGTCTGTCTGTCTCTCTGTCTATCTTTGCGGCTGTCTGTCTCTCTGTGTTCTCTCTGTCTGTGTATCTCTTAGGTGTGTGGGAAATGGAATGCCCTTTTCTGTATGTCACATTTAACTGGATAAGTGAACAGAGGAGTACATTTCCTGCCATTTTGACAGAGAGAGAGAGAGAGAGAGAGAGAGAGAGAGAGACAGACAGACAGACAGACAGACAGAGAGAGAGAGAGAGAGAGAGAGAGAGAGAGAGAGAGAGAGAGAGAGGAGAGAGAGAGAGAGGGAGAGAGAGAGAGAGACAGACAGAGATACGGAGAGAGAGAGAGAGAGGGAGAGAGAGAGAGAGAGATAGAGAGAGAGATGCGGAGAGAGAGAAACAGAGACAGTGAGAGAGAGAGAACTCTGAACTCTGAACTCTGAACTCTGAAATGATTTAATGTACATTGGCCTTGGACCACAATACATTTGTATGTTGGGCTCAGGATGGAACAGTGAGTTCATTCATATCACTGGCAAAACAAATGCACAAACAAATAATGAT
>CM054140.1:26017145-26019645 GCA_028751875.1 Rapana venosa
CGTAGGAAAAGAGGGACTCTGCTGGTGCTTTCAGTTTTCCCCTCGGAGGCTGGAGACCTGTTGCTTTCACTTCAGGTATTCTGCGTCCGTCTTGAAAGGTTCTCTGGTGGGGATTCTTCTTTAGCCGTGTACTACACGAGGTCTTTGAGTTTTATCGGGATCTCCACTGTTGAATCGTGGCTCTTATACTTCTTCTGACACCCTTGATGTGGATTGTTATCATTTTGCTATGTTCTAATATCCATGTCAAAGGATGCCGGCACTATGTCCAAACGATCTGTGTTTTCTTTGCCTGTCAGGCCATACATGTTGTCGATGAAGCGTAGAGTGGCTGATGTCCTGTCTTGTTTTAAGTTTTCCCCACATAGATATTCAGTGAAAAGTCAAGCGTTCAATTTATAAAAAAATATTAAAGAAGGTAGGAGCGTGTAGACCACCCTATCTCACGCTGATATTTGTTTGTCACTTGCATGTTCTGCAGTTGCAGAAAATCGCTGTGGTGGTGACTCTATCATAAACCTGTTCTTGGACACCCACCAGACAGGCACCAAAGATACATGTCCTTATATTCGTCCACAAGGCTGCACGGCAAACCCTGTCAAATGCTCCCTGAAATCTATGAACACCATGACAGAAATCAAGCCGGAGTTCCAGAGGTTCTTAAAAGATTTTGCAGGCTTAGTGTTATTTCAGGGATGCTCTTGCAGATCAGAAACTAAGCCGTTGTTTAACAGGGGTTTGTATTGAGGCTTCATTCGGTGAGGTGGGACAGTTCTTACAGCTTTGCTGGGATCACTGAGCGGTGGCTGCAGAGTTCCAGTATGCCTCTCCAGAGAAGCAGAGTGACTAGGAGCTGAATACTGAGTGTTGACTACTCTGTCGTCTGTTTATTATTTATTTATCTATTTATTTATTCTTTTATTTCGAGGATAATGGAATAAGCATTCATGTGCTTTTTTACATCCAGTCTGTTTATTATTTATTTATCTATTTATTTATTCTTTTATTTCGAGGATAATGGAATAAGCATTCATGTGCTTTTTTACATCCAGTCCCCGTATGTATGCAGTTTTGTAAATTTTGTCATCCGTTCCCACCGGCACACAATGGCCTACTCTTCCGAAAAGCAGAACGGGGTTTAACATGTTGTGCGCAAGGTGTTCTGCGTGCGTTCGCACACGGGACCTCGGTTTATAGTCTCATCCGGACTTTTGGGGGGAGTGGAGTCGGCACTGATGGTAACTCCAGAGGAAAAATCCTCTTGAACGAAATTCGAGCCCGGGTCAGCAGATCACGAGCGCAATGCGCATCACTCTAACCACCAGGCTATCCCGTCCCCCTGTCTTACAGATAGGTGTCAAGCAGTTAATGTTTCTTCTATCCTGGATTCTGACAACCTCTGTTGAGGTTTGGTTGGATTTTTGTTGTTTTCCATTGCAATTGTTTACCGCAAAACTTGGGCTGCTGCCTCCTCCCTTCCCCTTCCAAAGACAGACGTCCTGGCTGACTGCTTCAGCACGTGTCCATCCCTTCAGCTTTGCACTGGATTACTGATGGTGCATCTGTCAGCGGTGCTGGGTCATTCGAAGAGACAGATGTTTGAACCCTGTAATGAACATGTTAAAGCTTTGCTGTTGTTTGCCATTGTTGTTCAATAGTTCCACTGCAAGCAGACAAATAACCGCGTTCGTCTATTTCTGGAACATAAAGAAAGATAGATTTTATAAAATCAATAAAATTTTTGTAAAATCTTTCTTATTCCAAATTGACAGCTAAATATGAAACACGATATTCAAACATACAATCTTTTTAGTATCAAATTTCTCGAGTATGTTCTGTTACTGCTATTGATCTGCAAAAAGTCCAGGCCACTGAATCATAGTTTGTATGTATTGCTAAAAGAAAAAAAGGGAAGGTGTTTAAAACTGCGTTACGTGTTGAAGCAACATAAGCACAGAAAGGGTCCCCTGTCTCCCTCCCCCCCTCCCCCCCCCTTTTCCCCCCCCCCCCCTTTCCAACCCCCCCACTCCCTTCTTCTGTCTAACGGCTTTCCCTCCTCTGCCGTCTGCTGATGGCCTTCATGAATAAAACATGCCAATCTCAGTCTCCTGCTGTCTGAATACTCAAGTGCCTGCCTGCCTGCCTGCTTGTGTACCTGCATAATTGTATATGCTGCGCTGTGCTGCACTGTGATGTGCTACGCTGTGCTGTGCTGTGCTGCGCTGCGCTGTGCTGTGCTGTGCTGCGCTGCGCTGCGCTGTACTGTGCTGTGCTGTGCTGTGTTGTGTTGTGCTGTGCTGTGCTGTGTTGTGTTGTGTTGTGCTGTGCTGCGCTGTGCTGTGCTGCGCTGTGCTGTGCTGTGCTGCGCTGTGCTGTGCTGTGCTGTGCTGCGCTGTGCTGTGCTGCGCTGTGCTGTACTGTGTTGTGCTGTGCTGTGCTGCGCTGTGCTGTGCTGTGCTGTACTGTGTTGTGTTGTGCTGTGCTGTGTTGTGCTGTGCTG
>CM054140.1:26022145-26024645 GCA_028751875.1 Rapana venosa
CAAAAATCCGTATACTCCTACTTTGTAAACAACAATCTATTAAATGAAATCAGTCCCAGTTTTCGTAAACTATCCTGTCCACACAACTCTTACACAAATTACAGACAATCTCCTACACCACATCAATGAAATAAATATACAGGCCTTCTTTTTGTTGACTATAAAAAAGCATTTGATGTAATCAATCAATCCTATTATTGCGTAAACTGCACTTGTATAAATACACCAGAAATGAATAATCTTTGAAAACTTTTGTCGAATAGGCAGCAGCTTAGTTAACTGCAAATAATCAAACATCAGGAACTAGTACCTATTAAACATGGAGTACCACAAGGGTCAATATTGGGTCCACTTCTATTTTCAATCTATGTAAATACTACCCCCAATTTCTAGAATGTAGCTGTGAAATGTTTGCTGATACCCATCCCTCTATTGTAGTGATTCTGACCCACCCACAGAACTTACAATCAAACTTCAACCACAATATTGACAGATTGGTTACTTGACTAAGCTAAACCATATCCTTAAATACCGAAAAACTAAGTGTATGTATTTATGTACTAGCAAGACAAAAGAGACAAAAAAATTAAAGATAACTTCCAACCACTGTTGATGATAAAAGAGTAATTGAAGAAGTTGACTCCCCACAGAATTCTGGTGAAATTATTGGACAAAACTCTTACATGGACCGACCATGTGATGGCGCAAGGAAAACTCTTTCTTACAAGCTAACTCAGTATCAAAAATAAAACATTTTCTTCTGAATAACCACTCTCGCAAACCTTCTTTTTTTGTGCGGCATATTTTTTGCCTATAGATGACTATGCTTCATCCTTTGGGACAGCTGCAGAGATAACAAATTAAAATTGATTCATGGATTATATAAAAACACGAAACTTGTATCTACTACAATCAAGCTCCCTAACCATCAACGATTATAAAGAAAACAAATTATCCTATACCTTCCAAAAACAGACTTTATCTAAAGAAAGCTCTATTTGTCCAGAAAGTATCAATGAAATGCCCCTCCAAAGATCCCAATACTTCAAAAATCAATGAACACAGACATAATCATCTACAACATTTCCGAGACCAAGAAATAATCTTTACAAAACAAGCTTCTTGTACTAGGTAGTGACTTATGGAAACAAGCCTCCCCAAAAACGCTTAAAATGTAAATCAAAAACAAAAATCAGTTCAAGGCACAGCTAAAAAGCCCATTTAATGCATGAATGCCTAGGAATTGACTAATAAGCAAATCAACCATGATTAAACGGCAAAATAAACCATACTTACATTACAGCAACTAATGGTATTCCCTACAACAACAAAAATTCAAGTATATCTTACTGTACTAGAAATTCTACAGTCTCACACTCTATAAGGTGTGGAGGGAGGGGAGGCAGGAAAGAGGCACACACTAATTATGCAAAAAGTAAGAGAATCTAGCAACTAGTACATAATCTGCAATGTTGAAACAGGTGAAAGGAGGTAATTAAAAAAAAAATCTTTTTAAAGGTAGAACCTGATAGCTGATTAGTGTGTCCTTCTCTCTCTCACCTCTCTCATCTCTCTCTCTCTCTCACACTCTCCTCTCTCTCTCTCTCTCTCTCTCTCCTCTCTTCTCTCTTCATCTCCTCTCTCTCATCTCATCTCTCTCTCTCTCTCTTACTTACAATTATATGATGTTCATGTTTATATGACCACACTCCATCCGCCCTCCCTCTCCCCACTCTCCTCTCATTTCTTCCTCCCCCTATCTCTCTCTCTCTTACTTACAATGTATAGATGTTCATTTTATGACTTAATGAATTTTTTCTCCTTATTGTAAAAAGTGTTTGGTATTGGGCTTATTTCTTTTTCATGACATTCATTTTGTACTAGTATATCGAAAACAATTTTGATGGAGAGCCTGTGCTTTCTTGAGAATTATATATTTAGTATTATTCCTTAAAACACTACAAACACACACACACACACACACACCACACACCACACACACACACACCACACACACACACACACACACACACACACACACTCTCTCTCCTCTCTCTTCTCTCTCATACTCTCACTCATCCCTCCGTCCTCTCACTCTCTCTCTCTCTCTCTCCCTCCCTGACCTTATAGATTTGTTTTTTATACCCCCTTTCCTCTTCTTCCTGTTTTAAAAATGTGTGAGTACACGGGTAATGAGTTTATTTCATTATCATGACATATAACCTGCATGAGATAATCAAAATAAGGGTTGACGGTGAATCGTGCACTGTTTTGAGAATTATATATATATTTAGTGTTATCCCTGAAACACACACACACTCACACACACACACACACACACACACACACACAACACACCACACACACACAACACACACACACACACACACACTACTTCTCTCTCTCTCACCCCTCCCTTCCCTCTCTCTCTCTACTCTCTCTCTCTCGCTCTCTCTCTCTCTCTCTCCTTCTTTTTCTCTCACTATTACCTTAAGATTGC
>CM054140.1:26037145-26047145 GCA_028751875.1 Rapana venosa
ACACACACACACACACACACACACACACACACACACACTCAAACAACACCACCGTGTGTGTGTGTGAGCAAAAGTTCAACTCATACCTCAAGCACTCCCAACAAAGCCAGCCCAGCATTTTAAAAATAAAGAATTCAACGAATCCAAGCTAATTCCACCCATGTTTCTAGCTTCTCTCTATCACAACTTATTCTGTCTACCAGCAAATGTAAATGTTACGCGGCTGTAATTGGAAACCTTCTCGTCGATAGAGCCATTGGTTGGCAGCAGAGCAGCGGTAGGCTTGTGTTTGACTGACGGTCATCTTTTCCTGGAGAGGAGGAGGGGAGATTTAATGTATTGATGATGCTAAATGTCGGACGGATTGTCATCGTCGAAAACAAGGGCAAGATGTTTGAGATTTCTGTCAAAGAGACCCCCCCCCCCCCCCCCCCCCAAAGCTAAGGCATTTTTCTGTGCTTCATTCAGTGTTTTGATCTCTCTCTCTCTGCCTCTGCTCTCTGTATCTATTATCTATCTATCTATCTATCTATCTATCTATCTATCTATCTATCTATCTATCTATCTATCTATCTATCTATCTATCTATCTATCTATCTCTATCTATCTATCTATCTATCATCAATCATCTATCTATCTATCTATCTACTCTCTCTATCTTATCTATCTATTCTATCTATCTATCTATCTATCTACCTATCTATCTATCTATCTATTTTATCTATCTATCTATCTATCGTCTGTCTGTCTGTCTATCTATCTGTCTTTGTCTGTCTGTTGTCTCTTCCCAAAATTTCTTAAGTGCCAAATGGAGTGCGCGCGCGCACGTGTTGTGTTGTGTGAGAAGAGAGGAGAAGCACAGAAGACAGGCAGGAGGCACAGGCACAGAGACGCTTGACGCTTTGACCAATTTATTGTCATTGCCAAAGTGGCATTCTTTTGTAATACAAATAATACAGAAATTCACATGATGCATTTAAGTAATGAACCAAAAAATCAAAATGACTCTTTAACGGATACGACTTTAATCTGACGTAACTCCAAATTTCTAATGAACACAAAGTAATAACAAGGATGAACAATAGGAACATTTTATTGCTCCTGTAGCAACATACATTGCGATTTCAGCCTGCAAGACTCTAGCACTTCTTGTCATTCCCCACCTATCTGTTGGCAGCGTTGTAGTCATTGCCTCTGTACTGCTTATTGCTGTATCGCCCTTTCTTTGCCCCCTGCTGTGTGTGTAGCTATTCAAACCAGCCCCATCGCTCTATTCTCCGGCCCTGCCTCCATGATCCTTTCTCTTGCACACAGACAGGAACGTAATGATGTACACCTGCATACGTGAGGGCATAGTGGGGTGTATATAGAACAGAGTGCGTTATGTCCTTTAATGCGTTCTGTCTGTGTGCCCGTCTGTTTTTCCCCCTGTCTGTTTCTCTGTCTGTCTGTATCACACAACAGGCACAGACACACACACACACACCACACACACACCACACACACACACACACACACACACACACACACACACACACAACACACACACACACACACACACACACAGCACTGGCATGGGAACATAAGGAAAGATATTGTATTTGAGATTAAATTCTTGGATACATTGTATTGCAAGCAGAGGCATACAAATAACTTTTTGCTGGGTCCCTTCTCACTGTGGAATCTATTGGAATGAGTTGGTTTATTTTTTTAGCAAAACAAGGTGCCTCCGATTGCAACATTGAAACGTGTGGTTCCAATCTCGCATTGTTCTCGCATGAAATTAATGCTAAATTGATGAATTGTATACATTCCAAAATGAAGAAAACACATTTTGAAAACATTTCTTGCTCACGGAAAGTAGAAATTTTAATTAAAAAAATGAGGCTAAATGCATGGAACACCAAATATTCTAAAAATATGGCATGCTGCTATTCTCAATCTCTTTCAATCCACCATTTATTGTTTGATTGCCCAATCCTAACTGACCTGTTTAAAAGGAGAAGAATAGACATTCATAAAAAATATTCCACTGTTCAAGAAGTTTTATATGACTCAGCAGTTCATAACATCAGTTGCTGAGGTTATATATTCTTCCCCAGTAAGACCTCTACTGTAGATAGTTGTGAGAATATTAATATACATATATTAGGGAGAGAGAGAGAGAGAGAGAGAGAGGAGAGAGAGAGAGAGAGAGAGAGAAGAGGAGAGAGAGAGAGAGAGAGAGATGTTGGTTTGAATGCGGGTGTGTCCTTATCACCAAGTAGTGAATGGACATTAAACGAAAACAAAACAAACAAAACAAACGCATGCAGACACAAACACAGACACATACAGAGACACACACACGCACGCACGCATACACACAGAGCTATATACTATATTTATACACACAAACACACAGAGATCTATATCTACACACACTCTCACGCACGCTAACACACCAACACACACACACACACACACACACACACACACACACACACACACACACACACACACACACACACACACACACACACACACACACACACACACACCTTTAGTACACATATGCCCACCCCTTTCCTTTCCCAACAGATGCAATGCTGCTCTCAGAAAGAGATAGGTTGCATATAGCAGTGCCAGCCCTGATTATATCGACCACCACCGAGCAACTACATCATGCAGACAACACGCAAAACAGCACTTTCTCTCACAGTGGATGAAACGATACACCTCGCCCCTCCCCTGCCCTGCCCTGCCCTGCCCTGCCCTGCCCTGGCGATCTGTAGCAAGATTTCAAACCTGCAGTCTGGCTCTGGGTGCGTATGATACAGTTTGGGTATTAACCCGCAATAAATCCCACAGTTTGGCATAATCGAACAAATTTCGCAGCTTGGCGTTATTGAACAAATCCCATAGTTTGGCACAAGTGACTGAATCCCCGCAGTTTGGCACAAGTGAATGAATCCCACAGTTTGGCACAAGTGAATGAATCCCACAGTTTGGCACAAGTGAATGAATCCCACAGTTTGGCACAAGCGAATGAATCCCACAGTTTGGCACAAGTGAATGAATCCCACAGTTTGGCACAAGCGAATGAATCCCACAGTTTGGCACAAGTGAATGAATCCCCACAGTTTGGCACAAGTGAATGAATCCCCACAGTTTGGCCCAAGTGAGTGAATCCCACAGTTTGGCACAAGTGAATGATTCCCCACAGTTTGGCACAAGCGAATGAATCCCACAGTTTGGCACAAGCGAATGAATCCCACAGTTTGGCACAGGTGAATAAATCCCACAGTTTGGCACAAGTGAATGAATCCCACATTTTGGCACAGGTGAATAAATCCCACAGTTTGGCACAAGTGAATGAATCCCACAGTTTGGCACAAGTGAATGAATCCCCACAGTTTGGCCCAAGTGAATGATTCCCCACAGTTTGGCACAAGTGAATGATTCCCCACAGTTTGGCACAAGCGAATGAATCCCACAGTTTGGCACAAGTGAATGAATCCCACAGTTTGGCACAAGCGAATGAATCCCACAGTTTGGCACAAGTGAATGAATCCCACAGTTTGGCACAAGTGAATGAATCCCACAGTTTGGCCCAAGTGAATGAATCCCACAGTTTGGCACAAGTGAATGATTCCCCACAGTTTGGCACAAGCGAATGAATCCCACAGTTTGGCACAAGCGAATGAATCCCACAGTTTGGCACAAGTGAATGAATCCCACATTTTGGCACAGGTGAATAAATCCCACAGTTTGGCACAAGTGAATGAATCCCACAGTTTGGCACAAGTGAATGAATCCCCACAGTTTGGCCCAAGTGAATGATTCCCCACAGTTTGGCACAAGTGAATGATTCCCCACAGTTTGGCACAAGCGAATGAATCCCACAGTTTGGCACAAGCGAATGAATCCCACAGTTTGGCACAAGCGAATGAATCCCACCGTCTGGCACAAGTGAATGAATCCCACAGTTTGGCACAAGTGAATGAATCCCACAGTTTGGCATAATCAAACAAACCTTATTTTTGGTATAGGTGAATGAGTCCCACAATTTGGCATAACTGAGCAAGTCCCACAGTTTGGCATAAGTGGCTTCATACATTAATACCCCAGCCTTGGCATGTTGGATTTGCTACCTGCGATGAGTAATTTCACTAATCAAGACTTGTAAATTTGCTGCGTGTTCAGACATGGCTGGTGGTATGGGTGACAAACATGCCAAACATGCACTCTGTTGCCTGGGGAGGGGTCTACTTGCTCAAGAGAAACTGTTTAAAACCCCAGTGTAGCATCCCAACAATTGCTTGCGCAATCAGTGGAGAAGTCTGTTCAATGCTACCTGTTGATCTAGGTTGAGTTAGGAGTAAAAAAGTAAGTTATGAGTGTTGTACAAGTAAAATAACTTTCATACAAAATCATATAACCAGCAGCAACTGTTCCGTCCACCATATCCTTCCCTTCTTTACAACTGCATTAACTCATTCATCATTTTTGATCAAATGGTTTCGTTAAAACAAAAAAATAAACATTCATTAGCATGATTACCCCTTCCAAAATATGGAAATGACGTTATAGTTGCTTTATTCCCAACAAGGCTTGCTACTGTGACTTTGAGTAGAAAAAAGATTATAAAACACAAGACACAAAGGCAGGCTTGCAGAGTGACTGACCCCACTGGCAGTGGGGGTTTTCTGTGCAGGGCTCCGTTGTCCAGACAGACAGACAGACAGACCCCAGGGTTGGTCCATCAGTGCTGGTCAGAACAGCATCAGCCACCCCAGTCCTGACCAACACCTCCCCTGAACCCCTCTCCTCTCTGCACCCCTCCTCTCTCCTTTGGTTCTCCTTTGGGTGTGTGTTGTTTCCCTTTCTCCTTGAATACGTTACTGTCTTGTCTGTTACACACACACGCACACACGCGCGCGCGCGCGCACACGCACGCACGCACGCACGCACACACACACACACGCACGCACGCACGCACGCACACACGCACACACACACATGCACGCGCGCACGCACGCACACACACACACACATACACACGCGCCCTCTGTCTCTAGCTCATCCATTTTAAGAGGTGTGACACTGTAAACAAAAGTAGCATTCTTATAATACGACATACCACTTTTATTTTTAAGCCCCTTTCTCTTTCCTCTTCAACTAACTCTCTCTCTCTCTCTCTCTCTCTCTCTCTCTCTCTCTCTCTCTCTCTCTCTCTCTCTCTCTCTCTCTCTCTCTCTCTTCTTCACCCCAAAGCCCCACCCTCCACAGGTTCTTTTTTAAAATTCTCTCTCTGTCTCTGTCCGTCTGTCTGTCTGTCTGACAGTCTGCCTTCTCTCTCTCTCTCTCTCTCTCTCTCTCTCTCTCTCTCTCTTTCTCTCTATCTCTCTCTCTCTCTCTCTCTCTCTCTCTCTCTCTCTCTCTCTCTCTTCTTCTCTCTTCATCTCTCTCTCTTTCTCCCATCTCTGTGTATTCAGACCGTTGTAGTTGTTTCAGTGATGTTGATGACAGGAGAGGAGAGGTACATACTCAGTGCTGACTTGCTGGTAATGAGACAGGGGAGCTTTACCTGCTCACAAAAACGAGGATTTATTATACATTTTTTTTTAAAGCTCAGTTCTTTTCCCAGTTTTTACTTCGTTCAGCCTCATTGTTACTTTTTTTTTAGTTGTGCTGTTCTGTCAATAATCCTGTCTATTTGTAGAAGAGTTTTGGGTGGGGTTTTTTGGGGGGAGGGGGGGGGGGGGGTATCGTTTGAAGGGCAGTTTTTTGTCATTTCTATATAAGACATAACATCGTTTATCATCGTAGAACGTGAAAGGTTAAGCATGTGTGTGTGTGTGTGTGTGTGTGTGTGTGTGTGTGTGTTGTGTGTGTGTGTGTGTGTATGTGTGTGTGTTTGTTGTTGTGTGTGTGTTGTTTGTTGTTGTGTGTGTGCAGTAAGAGAGGAGGAGAAAGAGAGAGTAGAGAGAGAAGAGAGAGAGTAGCAGACAGACAGTAGCCGGACAGATAGACAGAGAGACAGACAGACATATAGAAAGACAAACAGACAGACAGACAGAAAGAAATACTGAAAAAAATATATAGACAGATAGGCAAGTAATACATTCAGACACCAAGATTTCCTTAGAATACCTACTTGAGTTGTATATATACCTGAATTCTGCGAAAGGAATGTGTCTGATAAGCCTCACCAAGATATTTTGCTCCCAATGACCAAAAAAAAACCCACCAACCCGATGCGTTTTATTGCCCCTCTGGCATTCTGCATTTCGATTTCAGTCTGCAAAAGTCTGGCACTTATTGTTCTTGCCACCAATCTTCTGGCAGTGTTGCAGCCATTATCATTGTGTAATGCTTGCTCGCCTTGTACCCCTGTTTCTTTACAGCCTTCTATATGTGTAGATATTTCCAAACAGCACTACCACCCAACCTCCCTGCCTGAACAATCCTCAGCCACGCACACAGACAGGAACATCCTTATGTACAGCTCCATAGGTTAGGACCTCGAGGCGTGGAGGCAGACTGTCTATACCCTCCAACGAGTCTTTGTATGTCTGTTTGTCTGCCTGTCGGTCTGCCTCTGTATGTCGGTATGGCTGTCTGACTCTGTCTCTGTCTGTCTGTCACACACAAAAACACACACTCACACACACATACACACACACATACTTTCACACAACACACACACACACACACACACACACACACACACACACACACACACACACACACACACACACACACACACACACACACACACAACACACACACACACACACAACCACACACACACAACACACACACACTCACACACACACACACACACACACACACACACACACACACACACACACACAATCACACACATATTCCCACCCTCTTCCCCTCCTGCAGACACACATGATATTCTCCAAAAGAGATACGTTGCATAAAACATGGCAGCTCTGATGATATCAACCCCAAATGGAGGAGGTACATCATGCAGGCAACACGCAAAACAGCACTTTCTGTCTCGGCTGCTGAAATGATACACCTGAGCTAGCCCCTCGCCTGCCAATCTGCAGCAAGCTATCAAAGCATGCACTCCAGCAGTGACTGATTGCTTCTGATACAGTTTGGTGTAACTTAGCGAATCCCACATATTGGTTTAACGGACTGAATGTAACAGTCTGGTGTAATTGGACAGATTTTACTGTTGGGTATGACTGAACATATCCCACAGTTAGGTATAACTGAACTTACCCCACAGTTTGGTATAATAATTATAATAATAATAATACTGACAATAATAATAATAATACATGGAATTTATACAGCGCTATATCTTGCGAAAAAACCCCAAAACAAATCAAAGCGCTCTCATTCATCCTAGTCTTTCACATGCAACCAGTTACGATGAATAGATTTTTACAAATTCAAATGTAAACTCACACACGCGCACAATTAACAGTTTTTTACAAATACAAATGTAAACACGCGCGCGCGCGCGCCACACACACCACCCACACACACACACACACCCACACCACACCAACACCACGACACACAACACACACACCACTGATTATACCACAGGTATAACTGAACATAGCCCACAGTTTGGTATAACTGAACATACCCCCACAGTTTGGTATAACTGAACATACCCCACAGTTTGGTATAACTGAACATACCCCACAGTTTGGTATAACTGAACATAGCCCACAGTTTGGTATAACTGAACATACCCCCACAGTTTGGTAGTACTGAACATACCCCACAGTTTGGTATAACTGAACATAGCCCACAGTTTGGTATAACTGAACATACTCCACAGTTTGGTATAACTGAACATAGCCCACAGTTTGGTATAACTGAACATACCCCACAGTTTGGTATAACTGAACATACCCCACAGTTTGGTATAACTGAACATAGCCCACAGTTTGGTATAACTGAACATAGCCCACAGTTTGGTATAACTGAACATAGCCCCACAGTTTGGTATAACTGAACATACCCCACAGTTTGGTATAACTGAACATAGCCCACAGTTTGGTATAACTGAATGAGTCGCAGCTTTGATTTGGTTCTTGTAATGATCAAATTCACGAGTCAAGACTCAGAATAAATGCGTTGCATGTTTTCATCATGTCCAGATGGTACTTATCTGATACATCGATTGTTTTGTGTGTGTGTGTGTGTGTGTGTGTGTGTGTGTGTGTGTGTGTGTGTGTGTGTGTGTGTGTGTGTGTGTGTGTATGTAATATCTCTAACATTAAAGCCACGCTATAAGAATAACACATACAGTTTTATTCACACAATTTTCCCCAAACTGTGTCATTTTAGACAACAAGAATGCTCACAACAATAATAGAATAAAAGCAAATGAAATATCAAATTTCAATAACTGTTAAAATGTCATCAGTTCCACATTTCTACAAGAACCAGCCAATGGCGCGGGTGGCACAAACATGTCCAGCAGGAGCTGTGTTACTGGAAAGGAATGGACTGCATCAAGGTCATCCTGCTCAAGCCACACAGCCAAGGAAAATCTAAGGCATTGCCCCATCAACTCCTGGCGGATTTGACTCCATTCAATATTTAGCAATTGATTAAGGGTTCAAACCCATTGCAATGAGTTATACCAAACTTTGGGGTCTGTTCAGTTATACCAAAATTAATAGTAAAATATGTCCAGTAATGAGTTATAACAGTTTATATGCAAGTCAATGACCAGGACTTGTAGACATAGTTTGGATTGATCCATCCTACATTCTTTGCAAGCAAATTAACTCATTCATAATTTTAAACAATTTTAACATTTTCTCCTTTGCCTTCGTGGACATGATTGGCCCAAACCACGGAAACAGCACTATAGCTGCTTCACACCCACCAGTTTACCCATGGCATAATTATAGTGTACAGAAAAGAAAAACACAGACACAAAGGACGGCTTGCAGAGTGCCTGACCCTACTGGCAGTGGGGGTTTTCTGTGCAGGGCTTCGTTGTCCAGACAGACAGACAGACGACCCCAGGGTTGGTCCATCAGTGCTGGTCAGAACAGCATCAGCCACCCTAGTCCTGACCATCACCTCCCCTTAACCCCTCTCCTCTCTGCACCCCTCCTCTCTCCTGTCCTGTTGGTTCTCCTTTGGGTGTGTGTTGTCTCCCTTCCTCCTTGAACACCTCTCTGTGTCTGTGCGTTTTTCTGTCCCCCACACTGTCCTCTTTTGTAGCTTTGCTCTCACCCTCTGTCTTGTCTGTCTCTCTGTCTGTCTGTCATATGTCTGTCATCTGTCTACCTGTTTGTCTGTCTGTCTGTCTGTAATCTGTTTGTCTGTCTGTCTGCCTGCCTGTATGTCGTCTCTTTTCTCTCTGTCTTTGTCTTTATATCTTTTTTCTGTACTTTTCTCTCTCTCTCTCTCTCTCTCTCTCTCTCTCTCTCTCTCTCTCTCTCTCTCTCTCTCTCTCTCTCTCTCTCAGAGTCTTTCCTTCAGTCTCTGTCATTGTGTATGCCTATGTTACTCACGCAGGCAGACAGGCAGGCATGCATACACATTAATACACAAACACACACACACACACACACACACACACAACACACACACACACACACACACACACAACACACACACACACACACACACATCTCTCTCTCTCTCTCTCTCTCTCTCTCTCTCTCTCTTTAATCTAAGCAATTTGTTTTTATAAAAAAAAACCCGTCTGGCAGAATGGACAAAACTAGTACAATGTGTAGCTAGATGTTTGCCCCTCTCTGTCTACCTCTTCCTTTTTTCAAGCCACTCCCTCCCCCCTCCAATCCACCTCCCTTTTCTACCTTTTTCCTTGTGTGTGTGTGTGTGTGTGTGTGTGTGTGTTGGTGTGTTTGTGTTGGTGTGTGTGCATGTGTGTGTGTGTGAGTGTGTGTGTTTCTGTCTGTCTGTCTGACAGTCTGTCACTGCATGTCTCTCTGTCTGTCCGTCTGTCCATCTGTCTGTCTGCCTGCCTGCCTGC
>CM054140.1:26052145-26077145 GCA_028751875.1 Rapana venosa
TGTTGATGTGTTTGGGGACGGGATAACTCAGTGGTCGGAGCACTCGCTTTCCCCCAGCCAAGTTAAGCTGCGTCGAGCGTGGTTACCAGTTGGATGGGTGACCGTTTGCGCGCCTTGGCTTCAGTACAGTTCCCCCAGTTCACCCAGCTGTAAATGGGTACCTGTCCTCTTTAGGGTCAGGGAAGGTAAAGCAGCGAGGGAGAGGAGATGGGCGCCGCCCTCAATATGCTGGCTCTAGAGAAGTGAGGTCTCTGACGCCTCGTTCCCCTACGACCTTATAGGTTATGGGACTCCTTTACCTTTTTTTTTTTCCTTTTTGTTGATGTGGTTGTTGACAGAGAGTCATTCCTGATGTTTTTGGTTTTTTACGTCATTGTTGATGTGTTTGTTGACAATGAGTCAGTCCTGATGTTTTTGTTTTTTCACATCATTGTTGATGTGTTTGTTGACAGAGAGTCAGTCCTGATGTTTTTGTTTTTTTACGTCATCGTTGATGTGTTTGTTGACAATGAGTCAGACCTGATGTTTTTGGTTTTTTTACGTCATTGTTGATGTGTTTGTTGACAATGAGTCAGACCTGATGTTTTTGTTGTTTTACGTCATTGTTGATGTATTTGTTGACAGAGAGTCAGTCCTGATGTTGTTGTTTTTTTTACGTCATCGTTGGTATGTTTGTTGACAGTGAGTCAGTCTTGATGTTTTTGTTTTTTTACGTCATCGTTGATGTGTTTGTTGACAGTGAGTCAGTCCTGATGGGTTTTTTTTACGTCATCGTTGATGTGTTTGTTGACAGTGAGTCAGTCCTGATGGGGTTTTTTTACGTCATTGTTGATGTGTTTGTTGACAGTGAGTCAGTCCTGATGGGTTTTTTTACGTCATTGTTGATGTGTTTGTTGACAGTGAGTCAGTCCTGATGGGTTTTTTTTTACGTCATTGTTGATGTGTTTGTTGACAGTGAGTCAGTCCTGATGTGTTTTTTTTACGTCATTGTTGATGTGTTTGTTGACAGTGAGTCAGTCCTGATGTTTGTTTTTTTACGTCATTGTTGATGTGTTTGTTGACAGAGAGTCAGTCCTGATGTTTTTGTTTTTTTATGTCATTGTTGATGTGTTTGTTGACAGTGAGTCAGTCCTGATGTTGTTGTTTTTTTACATCATCGTTGACGTGTTTGTTGACGGTGAGTCAGTCCTGATGTTTTGTTTTTTTACATCATCATTGACGTGTTTGTTGACAGTGAGTCAGTCCTGATGTTTTTGGTTTTTTACATCATCATTGACGTGTTTGTTGACAGTGAGTCAGTCCTGATGTTTTGGTTTTTTTACATCATCATTGACGTGTTTGTTGACAGTGAGTCAGTCCTGATGTTTTGGTTTTTTTACATCATCATTGATGTTGTTGTTGACAGTGAGTCAGTCCTGATGTTTTTGGGTTTTTTACATCATCATTGATGTGGTTGTTGACAGTGAGTCACTCTTGATGTTCTCTGTTTGCATCATCATCATCATCATCATCGTCGTCGTCGTCGTCATCGTCGTCGTCGTCGTCGTCGTCATCATCATCATCATCATCATCATCATCATCATCATCATCATTGATGTGGCTGTTGACAGTGACTGAGGCCTGATGCAGTTTCGTGGCTTGCTGCTGTAGATGCAGACATGACATGATGAAATATGTTGCCTGTCTCCCTCCGGTTCTTCTAGTTTTTCGGTCTTTCTTTTAACCTGCTCATTTTCTTTCTTTCTATTTTGTGTTCTTCTCTGCTGTTTGTTTCCTCCTATCTCTGTGTATTTGTCTGTCTGTCTGTCTGTGTCTTTTGCTCGCTTTTCTTCTCTCTTATTTTGTGTCTGTGTCAGAATGTATGTGTGTGTATGAGCGTGCATGCGTGTGTGTGTGTGTGTTTTGTGGGGGGGGGGTGTCTGTCTTGTCTGTCTATCTTCTATCTGTGTTTTATTCTATGCTTGTTCATTCATTTATTTTTTTAATCACTCTTTCTTGCGTAACTTTCTTCTTCTGACGTAGTCCACTATTCTGGTGAACACATTTTATGTCGCTTTTTCTTGTTCTTGTTCAAATCTTACTTTCTCATTCTTTTTTTTTAAACATATTTTTTCAGATATTACATCCTGGTGATATATATATATATATATAGGCTTATTATTTTGTTTCTTATGTCAGAATTATTTCTCCACCTTTTTTATTTTCTAAAACAATCTGTCCTCCCGCGCTCTTCTTTTTTATTTTTAAAACAACAACCTTTTTGGATAAATCTTTTTAATCCTTTTGATCTTGAATATCTGCTCGCCACAAGCTGCTTCTTCTTCTTTTTCTTCTTCTTCTTCTTCTTCTTCTTCTTCTTCTTTTCTTCTTCTTCTTCTTCTTCTTCTTCTTCTTCTTCTTCTTCTTCTTCTTCCTGCCTTTGCTGCCTTCTTCACTTTTTTAACAAAGAAGAGAGAGAGAGAGAATGAACGAATGAACATGTTTTTTGAGGGAGGAAAATCGGCACAATGGTGGCTTTTTTCATCCAGCCCTCAGTCCAAAAGGTAAATCAATCAACCAAACATTCATTTAAACAAACAATAATGAAATGTCTAAAGAATTAGGTAAAATGTAAACATGCATAAACAAACAGAATAGAGATAGTTGTATACACAGGACAGATAAGAGAGAGAGAGAGAGAGAGAGAGAGAGAGAGAGAGAGAGGGGGGGGGGAGGGAGGGAGGGGGGATGAATGAATGAATGAATGAATGAGTGAATGAATGAATGAATGAATGATCTTTAATTGAGAGAGAGAAGGGGGGAGGGGGGTGCGGTGAGTGCAGTATTGATCATTATTAGTTTATGAAGAGGACAAGGCGAAAGGGAAGAAGAAGAGAAACAAACAAACAAACAAAAAAGAACAGGAAAGAGAACAAGAGGAGGAAGCAGAGAAGTATGGAAAAGTTGTGAAGGAGGAGGAAAAGGGACGGAACATGGACACAACCAGAACTACATTTTATGCAATTTAAGAGAGAGAAGAGAGAGAGAGAGAGAGAGAGAGAGAGAGAGAGAGAGAGAGAGAGAGAGAGAGAGAGAGAGAGAGAAACTTGAAGACAGATAGCATTTTTCTTTTTAACAATTTTTGTTTCATAGCTGCTTCTTGGCTTTAATCCAAACCTTTCAAAAATAACATGAACCCCCCCCCCCCCCCCCCCCCCCCCCTAACATCTGACCTTCATTGCATCAACAGAATAAAACACGGAATAATGATGATGCTATCTTTACGTTACTGTCCTGAATAATGGACAAAAGGCGGGGTGGGGCTGGGTTAGAGGGGGGGGGGGGGGTTAAAGTGGTCAGAGAGGAGGGGAGAGGGGGGAGGGAGGTAAGGAAAGAAAGAGAAAGGGATATTTTTGTGTTTTCTGCCGCTGCTCGTTGGTCGGTCTTCTGTCGCTGGTGTCAGGGTGTCTGACGTGTCTGTTGCTGGTGTCAGGGTGTCTGACGTGTCTGTTGCTGGTGTCAGGGTGTCTGACGTGTCTGTTGCTGGTGTCTGATGTGTCTGTTGCTGGTGTCAGGGTGTCTGACGTATCTGTTGCTAATGTCAGGGTGTCTGACGTGTCTGTTGCTGGTGTCAGGGTGTCTGACGTGTCTGTTGCTGGTGTCAGGGTGTCTGACGTGTCTGTTGCTGGTGTCAGGGTGTCTGACGTAACTGTTGCTGGTGTCACGGTGTCTGTTGCTGGTGTCAGGGTGTCTGACGTATCTGTTGCTGGTGTCACGGTGTCTGTTGCTGGTGTCAGGGTGTCTGTTGCTGGTGTCAGGGTGTTTGACGTGTCTGTTGCTGGTGTCAGGGTGTCTGACGTGTCTGTTGCTGGTGTCAGGGTGTCTGTTTCTGGTGTCAGGGTGTCTGTTGCTAGTGTCAGGGTGTCTGACGTGTCTGTTGCCGGTGTCAGGATGTCTGACGTGTCTGTTGCTGGTGTCAGGGTGTCTGACGTGTCTGTTGCCGGTGTCAGGGTGTCTGTTGCTGGTGTCAGGATGTCTGACGTGTTTGTTGCCGGTGTCAGGGTGTCTGACGTGTCTGTTGCCGGTGTCAGGGTGTCTGACGTGTCTGTTGCTGGTGTCAGGGTGTCTGTTGCTGGTGTCAGGATGTCTGACGTGTCTGTTGCCGGTGTCTGGGTGTCTGACGTGTCTGTTGCTGGTGTCAGGGTGTCTGCCGTGTCTGTTGCTGGTGTCAGGGTGTCTGACGACTTTGTTGCTGGTGTCAGGGTGTCTGACGTGTCTGTTGCTGGTGTCTGACGTGTCTGTTGCTGGTGTCAGGGTGTCTGACGTGTCTGTTGCTGGTGTCAGGGTGTCTGACGTGTCTGTTGCTGGTGTCTGATGTGTCTGTTGCTGGTGTCAGGGTGTCTGACGTGTCTGTTGCTGGTGTCAGGGTGTCTGACGTGTCTGTTGCTGGTGTCTGACGTGTCTGTTGCTAGTGTCAGGGTGTCTGACGTGTCTGTTGCTGGTGTCAGGGTGTCTGACGTGTGTGTTGCTGGTGTCAGGGTGTCTGACGTGTCTGTTGCTGGTGTCAGGGTGTCTGTTGCTGGTGTCATGGTATCTGACGTGTCTGTTGCTGGTGTCAGGGTGTCTGACGTGTCTGTTGCTGGTGTCGGGGTGTCTGTTGCTGATGTCAGGGTGTCTGTTGCTGGTGTCAGGGTGTCTGACGTGTCTGTTTCTGATGTCAGGGTGTCTGACGTGTCTGTTGCTGGTGTCAGGGTGTCTGACGTGTCTGTTGCTGGTGTCGTGGTGTCTGACGTGTCTGTTGCTGGTGTCAGGGTGTCTGACGTGTCTGTTGCTGGTGTCAGGGTGTCTGACGTGTCTGTTGCTGGTGTCAGGGTGTCTGACGTATCTGTTGCTGGTGTCAGGGTGTCTGACGTGTCTGTTGCTGGTGTCAGGGTGTCTGTTGCTAGTGTCAGGGTGTCTGACGTGTCTGTTGCTGGTGTCAGGGTGTCTGTTGCTGGTGTCAGGGTGTCTGTTGCTGGTGTCAGGGTGCCTGACGTGTCTGTTGCTGGTGTCGGGGTGTCTGACGTGTCTGTTGCTGGTGTCAGGGTGTCTGACGTGTCTGTTGCTGGTGTCGGGGTGTCTGACGTGTCTGTTGCTGGTGTCTGACGTGTCTGTTGCTGGTGTCAGGTGTCTGACGTGTCTGTTGCTGGTGTCAGGGTGTCTGACGTGTCTGTTGCTGGTGTCAGGTGTCTGACGTGTCTGTTGCTGGTGTCAGGTGTCTGACGTGTCTGTTGCTGGTGTCAGGTGTCTGACGTGTCTGTTGCTGGTGTCAGGGTGTCTGACGTATCTGTTGCTGGTGTCTGACGTGTCTGTTGCTGGTGTCAGGGTGTCTGACGTATCTGTTGCTGGTGTCTGACGTGTCTGTTGCTGGTGTCAGGTGTCTGACGTGTCTGTTGCTGGTGTCAGGGTGTCTGACGTGTCTGTTGCTGGTGTCTGACGTGTCTGTTGCTGGTGTCAGGGTGTCTGACGTGTCTGTTGCTGGTGTCAGGGTGTCTGTTGCTGATGTCAGGGTGTCTGACGTGTCTTTTGCTGGTGTCAGGGTGTCTGACGTGTCTGTTGCTGGTGTCAGGGTGTCTGACGTGTCTGTTGCTGGTGTCAGGGTGTCTGACGTGTCTGTTGCTGGTGTCAGGGTGTCTGACGTGTCTGTTGCTGGTGTCAGGGTGTCTGACGTAACTGTTGCTGGTGTCACGGTGTCTGTTGCTGGTGTCAGGGTGTCTGACGTATCTGTTGCTGGTGTCAGGGTGTCTGTCGCTGGTGTCAGGGTGTCTGTTGCTGGTGTCAGGGTGTTTGACGTGTCTGTTGCTGGTGTCAGGATGTCTGACGTGTCTGTTGCTGGTGTCAGGGTGTCTGTTTCTGGTGTCAGGGTGTCTGTTGCTAGTGTCAGGGTGTCTGACGTGTCTGGTGCCGGTGTCAGGATGTCTGACGTGTCTGTTGCTGGTGTCAGGGTGTCTGACGTGTCTGTTGCCGGTGTCAGGGTGTCTGTTGCTGGTGTCAGGATGTCTGACGTGTTTGTTGCCGGTGTCAGGGTGTCTGACGTGTCTGTTGCCGGTGTCAGGGTGTCTGACGTGTCTGTTGCTGGTGTCAGGGTGTCTGTTGCTGGTGTCAGGATGTCTGACGTGTCTGTTGCCGGTGTCTGGGTGTCTGACGTGTCTGTTGCTGGTGTCAGGGTGTCTGCCGTGTCTGTTGCTGGTGTCAGGGTGTCTGACGACTTTGTTGCTGGTGTCAGGGTGTCTGACGTGTCTGTTGCTGGTGTCTGACGTGTCTGTTGCTGGTGTCAGGGTGTCTGACGTGTCTGTTGCTGGTGTCAGGGTGTCTGACGTGTCTGTTGCTGGTGTCAGGGTGTCTGACGTGTCTGTTGCTGGTGTCAGGGTGTCTGTTGCTGGTGTCAGGGTGTCTGACGTGTCTGTTGCTGGTGTCAGGGTGTCTGACGTGTCTGTTGCTGGTGTCGGGGTGTCTGACGTGTCTGTTGCTGATGTCAGGGTGTCTGTTGCTGGTGTCAGGGTGTCTGACGTGTCTGTTGCTGATGTCAGGGTGTCTGACGTGTCTGTTGCTGGTGTCAGGGTGTCTGACGTGTCTGTTGCTGGTGTCTGACGTGTCTGTTGCTGGTGTCAGGTGTCTGACGTGTCTGTTGCTGGTGTCTGACGTGTCTGTTGCTGGTGTCAGGGTGTTTGACGTGTCTGTTGCTGGTGTCAGGGTGTCTGACGTGTCTGTTGGTGGTGTCACAGTGTCTGACGTATCTGTTGCTGGTGTCTGACGTGTCTGTTGCTGGTGTCAGGGTGTCTGACGTATCTGTTGCTGGTGTCTGACGTGTCTGTTGCTGGTGTCAGGTGTCTGACGTGTCTGTTGCTGGTGTCTGACGTGTCTGTTGCTGGTGTCAGGTGTCTGACGTGTCTGTTGCTGGTGTCTGACGTGTCTGTTGCTGGTGTCAGGGTGTCTGACGTGTCTGTTGCTGGTGTCTGACGTGTCTGTTGCTGGTGTCAGGTGTCTGACGTGTCTGTTGCTGGTGTCTGACGTGTCTGTTGCTGGTGTCAGGGTGTCTGACGTGTCTGTTGCTGGTGTCAGGGTGTCTGACGTGTCTGTTCCTGGTGTCAGGGTGTCTGACGTGTCTGTTGCTGGTGTCAGGGTGTCTGTTGCTGGTGTCAGGGTGTCTGACGTGTCTGTTTCTGATGTCAGGGTGTCTGACGTGTCTGTTGCTGGTGTCAGGGTGTCTGACGTGTCTGTTGCTGGTGTCGGGGTGTCTGACGTGTCTGTTGCTGATGTCAGGGTGTCTGTTGCTGGTGTCTGACGTGTCTGTTGCTGGTGTCAGGGTGTCTGACGTGTCTGTTGCTGATATCAGGGTGTCTGACGTGTCTGTTGCTGATGTCAGGGTGTCTGACGTGTTTGTTGCTGGTGTCAGGATGTCTGACCTGTCTGTTGCTGATGTCAGGGTGTCTGACGTGTTTGTTGCTGGTGTCAGGGTGTCTGACGTGTCTGTTGCTGGTGTCAGGGTGTCTGACGTGTCTGTTGCTGGTGTCGTGGTGTCTGACGTGTCTGTTGCTGGTGTCAGGGTGTCTGACGTATCTGTTGCTGGTGTCAGGGTGTCTGACGTGTCTGTTGCTGGTGTCAGGGTGTCTGTTGCTAGTGTCAGGGTGTCTGACGTGTCTGTTGCTGGTGTCAGGGTGTCTGACGTGTCTGTTGCTGGTGTCAGGGTGTCTGACGTGTCTGTTGCTGGTGTCTGACGTGTCTGTTGCTGGTGTCAGGTGTCTGACGTGTCTGTTGCTGGTGTCAGGGTGTCTGTTGCTGGTGTCTGACGTGTCTGTTGCTGGTGTCAGGTGTCTGACGTGTCTGTTGCTGGTGTCAGGGTGTCTGTTGCTGGTGTGAGGGTGTCTGACGTGTCTGTTGCTGGTGTCAGGTGTCTGACGTGTCTGTTGCTGGTGTCAGGGTGTCTGACGTGTCTGTTGCTGGTGTCAGGGTGTCTGACGTGTCTGTTGCTGGTGTCAGGGTGTCTGACGTGTCTGTTGCTGGTGTCAGGGTGTCTGACGTGTCTGTTGCCGGTATCAGGGTGTCTGACCTGTCTGTTGCTGGTGTCATGGTGTCTGACGTGTCTGTTGCTGGTGTCAGGGTGTCTGACGTGTCTGTTGCCGGTGTCAGGATGTCTGACGTGTCTGTTGCTAATGTCATGTTGTCTGACGTACACAGGGTCACGTGTTGCCGTGGGTGGTTCAGTGTCTTGTCTGTCTGTCTGTCTGTCTCGTTTGTCCAGGATGTTGCCGTCTGATAAGTTTGTACGCTCTATTGTTGTTTTCATCTGGTGTTTTTGTGTTTGTTGTTTGTCTCGTTGTTGATTCAAGTTGCATGGTGGGGGATGGTGGGGAGGGGTTGATGTGATGATCCTTGTTACTCCTAGAAATTGGTTTCTTCTGTGTGTTTTCTGTATTTGTTCTTACTATTCTCTTTCTTTCTTTCTTCTTTCTTTCTCTTTGTTATTTTTGTTGTGTTGATATTTTCTCCTTTTCTTGTACTTCTGGATGTTTCGTGGCTTCAATGTTTGTTAGTTTTTCTTTATAATTTGTTTTTATATCTACGTATGTTTGCTACTTTTGTCTCCCTACAATTAACACTCTTTTTTCTCTAGATTTTTACCCCCAGAGCTTTTTATGTTACTTCCCTCTTCCTTGTCTATTATCTCCTTGTCCTAATGTTGCGGACAAAGCTAAAAGGCCTGCAGGTGGTATAAAGGGAGGGAAGTAAGGCTCCTGTAAACACACACACACACACACACACACACACACACACACACACACACACACACACATCACACACACACACACACACACACACACACACACACACACACACACACACACACACACACACACACGCAGTGTACCATCAGGGGGCTGATTTCAGAGTGTGAATGAAGCCAGTGAAGGATGCTTCTGTGTTGACTCGGGGCTTGTGAAAGTGTTTGTGCAGAAAGTCATTCCAATAGAGAAGATAAGCAGTAAAGTTTTATATGATTTGGATGCTACTTGTCATTGCTTTTTAAAAATTAATTTGACAAAATGAAGCATAAGCACTTGCGTGCACCTGTACATACACACAAGCATTTATTTATGCATACGCATGTGTACACACACATACACTCAAGCCAATGTACCATCTGGAAATTAAAAAAAAATTTGACTGTGATTTGACTTTCACCCCAAATCAAGTTTGCACAAGTATACGATCACACACATACATCCGTACACACACACACACACACACACACACACACACACACACACACACACACACACACACACACACACACACACACACACACACACACACACACACATGCAAGACAGGTATACATATAATTACAGAAATACAAAGATTCAGAACAGGAGGGCTGATCAGAGCATCAGGATATAGGCTCATTCAGCCATGATGAGGGCTTTTAGAACACTCCTTGTTTTCATGTTACACTACAGCCTAACAGCCACTGTGGAACAGCATTTTTATGATTTAGATGAAAGGGCAGCTGCCTGTAAAATGATTAGCTCACAATGACTGCTTTACGTAAAAATGCTCCAAAGCATTTTCCCCTCAAAGAACAGGCTGATTAATGTCTTGCTCGTGTCATTCTTTTTGTATCATCTCTCAGCGATCACACTTTCTTGTTTCTTGCTCTTTTCTTTTTACACTTAGTGCTTTACTGGCGATCTCTTTACGTCTTCATTTTTTTTTTACACCAGTCTGTGCACCTTCGTCTTCTCATGCTTTTAAGGAATTGAAAAGTTCTTCATCCCCATGTTTTCTTTTGTCAAAGGGCAGTTTTAAGGGCAGATTGACACGGCATTTTTTAAGGGCTGATTCCTGAAAGAACTCTTTCCTTTCCTACTTACAGCTTGTACTGGAATTGGTGATCTAAAAGGTAATGTACACATGACAAGTTGTGGGTTCAATCCCCATTTTGAGCCTCCCCATCCACTAGATCTTGGGTGATGATCTGGGTGCTAGTCTTTTGGATAAGGCTCCCCAAAAATCAAGGTCCTGTGTGCAACACTTATTTAGCGCATGTAAAAGAACCCAGAGCAATAAGAGTTGTCCTTGGCAATATTCTGTCAAGAAAGGCCACTGTCATAGGGAAACAAATGCACATACAGGCGGGAAAATAAAACACAACACAATTTAAAGAAATAGTTATAATACCATACCATACCATACCATACCATACCATACCATACCATACCATACCATACCATACCATACCATACCATACCATACCATACCATACCATACCATACCATACCATACCATACCATACCATACCATACCATGCCATGCCATGCCATACACTACAATATACTACACTACACTACACTACACTACACTGCACTGCACTGCACTGCACTACACTCTATACAGTAATTTGCAAAGCAATAGAATACAACGAAATAAGACCCCGGAGGAAACACCATTAATACCGTGACAGTAATTCAGGGGCATAACTTATTGCACAATACTTCCATCTTTGCATTTGTGTACTTAACCTTTCAGAAGATAGGAGTTGCAAAGGCTTGGGGGAGTTGGCAAAGAAAGGGGAAACAGGTCCAACTAGTCATTGTTTAACACTGATTAATTTTCTTCTTTGTGCAGTAAAAATGGCATTTTTAGAAATAAGACAATGCGTGCGCTGTTTTGCATATTTTTTGTTTCGGTTTCTTTTCTTTTGATATGATTTTCTGTTTTGTTTATGTGTTTGCATGATGATGTGTTTACTTGTTCGTCTCTGATCATCAGTGACATACTGTGTTTAGGCTTCAAATCGCTCTTTTGGTCTTCTCTTGTCTTTGCTTGCATTTTGAACTTGGTATTATAACGATTCATTGATTCATTCTGTGTAGTGCAGTGCAGTGCAGTGCAGTGCAGTGCAGTGTAGTGCAGTGTAGTGTAGTGTAGTGTAGTGTAGTGTAGTGTAGTGTAGTGTTGTGTAGTGTAGTGTAGTGTAGTGTAGTGTAGTGTAAAGTAGTGTAGTGTAGTGTAGTGTAGTGTATGGCATGGCATGGCATGGCATAGTATGGTATGGTATGGTATGGTATGGTATGGTATGGTGTTATAAGTATTGCTTTAAATTGTGTTGCGTTTTATTTTCCCGCCTGTATGTAATAATAATAATAATGTATGGAATTTATATAGCGCTGTGTGTTCCACTTTTCCTTCTCGGTATGTTTCTCTTTTTGGGGGGTGGGGGTGGGGGTTATAAATACTTTTCCCCATTTCATGCATTTTTTTCTGTCGATCCCCACTCACTTCTTTACACCTGGGTTTTATTCTTCTTTGTCCATCGCTGTGTTTTCTTAACAAAGAAGACAGGGTCCAAAGCTCTTAAGAGGGACAACACGTTTTGCCTTTATTTTTGTTTTGCTTTGTGTTTGGGGCTGTTGTGTATAGAGCTGCTTCTAAGCTAGCTGTAATGCAATCTTTCACAAAAAAACTGAGGGAACCAGCATCGGAGCTGCGTCAGCGCTTTATGAGCGTAAAGCATTTTATGATTCTGCCATCTTTATACCGGTGTTGTGGAGTGCTCAGAGGCTAGAAGAGAGTAATGGAGAGGAGAGGAACTGTAAAGTAAAACAACAATAATAATAGGATGTAGACGGTGAAGAAACAATGTCAAAACGGCGATCCTTAATTAGACAAAGAAAAAGAATAGAAAAGATACAAAGCTGCCATGGTTAAGGGAAAAAAGTTAAGGAGATGTGTCCTTGTTTTCTGATGCTGGTTCCTTCGTCCTGTATTGCTTTTGAATTAGTCTCTGAGATCTAGTCACTTAGTTCTTGGCGTGTTCCTTTATCTTTAGTCTGTTTACGTGATGTCTGTGTAGTTAGTGTTTATACTGTGCTGTTATTTCCCTTGTGTTACTTTGTTGTTTGTCTCACTTTTGATGAAAGGTTTCCAACATCTTTAAAGAATATTAGTTAATGTGCTGGAAACACTCTGGCCTTGTGTTTTCTGTCAGTGCTTCTACTGCTGTCTGTTTCTGTCATTCTGCCAGTCTGTCTGTGTCTCTGCTATTTTATGCGTATTCATCCTTTTATATACTTAATTTTTCCTACGTTCTTTTTTTTTGCTTTTATTGATGTAGGTAACTACTCTCGTGAGCATTTTTTTTCCTTTCCTTCTCTTAAACCTAGTTCCAGGTTCATTTGCTTATTCTTTTAAGCATTACTCCTTGGTTATATATAAGCTCCTCACTTCCTTTCTTGTATTTCTTTTTTTTTTTGGTCCTGTCCGCTATTTTCTTCTTGAATAATCCTCCCACCTGGCTCCCTTTCATCTCTTTTGTATCCTTTTGATCTTTTGATACCTTTGCCGCAGCCTGCTCTTCTTTTTTTTCTTCTCTCTTTTCCTGTCTACCTTTTTTTAACAGGAGAGAAAGAGAGGGGAGATAGATAGATAGATAGATAGATAGATAGATAGAGAGAGAGAGAGAGAGAGAGAGAGAGAGAGAGAGAGAGAGAGAGAGAGAGAGAGAGAGAGAGAGAGAGAGAGAGAGAGAGAGAGATGGAAACTTAAGAATGGACAGCAGGTTATTTTTGTAATCAACATAACTGCTTCTTGACTGCAATCCAAACCTTCCTAAAAACCCAAAGAAACAACATCAGAACCTCAGTACTTCAACAGCCTGAAATACTGATTCATGGTGCTGCCTATATTATATATATTCCTGAAAAATGGACAAAGAACGGGGTGGGGTGAGAGGTGTGGGTGGGAGGTAAGAGAGTAGCGGAGAGAGGATGATGAGGGTGGTGGACAAAGGAAAGATAGAGGGCTGGTTGGTCGGTCTTCTGTTGCTGGTAACGTCATGTCTGACGCACACACGTGTTGCCGTGAGTGGTTCTGTGTCTGTCTGTCTGTCTGTCTGTCTGGTTTGTCCAGGATGTCGCTGTCGGATTAGATTGTATGCTTTGTTGTTGTTGGTGGTGGTGTTTCTGTGGTTGTTGTTTGTCTCATTGTTGATTCGTGTTGCATGGTAGGGGCTTGGGGGGTGGGGGGTGGAGGGGCTAGTGTGATGAGTCTTGTTACTCCAGGAAATTAGATTGTTGTGCGTGTTTTCTGTCATTGCTCGTACCATTTTTCTGTCTGTCTGTCTGTCTGTCTGTCTGTCTTTCTTTCTTTCTGTCTTTCTTTCTTTCTTTCTTTTCTTTCTTTCGTTCTTTCTTTCTTTCTGTCTTTCTTTCTTTCGTTCTTTCTTTCTTTCTTTCTTTCTTGAAATATTTGTTGTGTTTTCATTTTCTCCTTTTCGTGTACTTCTGGATTGTTCAGGGTTTTAATTTTCTTATGTTTTTTATCCTTTGTTTTTATTTCTACGTATGTTTCATAATTTCACTCTCCTTACAATTAGCTACATTCTCCTTACTCCACCCCCACCTCCCCAAGTTGTTGATGTTATTCCCCCATCCCTTCCCTTCTTTCCTCTGCCTTGTCCTCTGTTCCCTATTCTTCATGTTGCGGACAGTGTTGAAAGGCCTGCAGGAGGAGGCATATAGGAAGGGTAGGAAGGCTCCTGTAAACACTTTCATACAGTGTATCAGCAGGAGATGCTTTCACGGTGTGTAGGAAAGGATGCTTCTGTTGTTGACATCGTGGTTCTGTCAGATATTGTTCAGGAAGTCTTTAGCTAGGAGGCACGAGGGAAGTAAGGGGGGAGAGAGATAAGCGGTACTTTGGTGCAATTTTCGATTTTCTTTATGTTATACTTTACTGCTTTTTCAGTGTTATTTTCGAAAACAGTTGTGTTTCAAGTACACACACACACACACACACACACACACACACACACACACACACACACACACACACACACACACACACACACACACACACACACACACACACACACACACACACACACACACAAATTCATTCACTTCCTGACTTGCTTACTTACTCACACAAAGACTCCAAATCAAAACAACACAAGCATTTTCTCGCATATGCACACACTTTTGCATTGATGTAGACATCTTTGTACAGATGGTCATGTCTAAGGCCTGACTAGACCAGCAGACCCCCACACATGACAGAGATGCACACAATGAGAGAAGCTCAGAGCCGAACTAGGGCATTAGGTTATGTGTTTATTAAGCCATGTTGACAGGTTTCAGAAAACCCCTTGTTTTCATGTGTAATCCACAAACTTATAACCCCTTTTCATAAACAACATTAAGTTCCACAACTTACCCCACCTTTACAACTTTTTGAGAAGATAAAAACGAGGGCAGTTTTTTTCCCCCAAACAGGCTGATTAATTAATGTCTTGCTGACACACTTTTATAATCTTGTTTGTTTTAGAAAATCTCTTGTCGTTTCTGGGTCTTTTTCATCGAAGTTATTGGTTTATTCTTGCCATATTCATTTCACAGCATCCTATGCACCTCCACTTTGTCATTCTTTAAATAAAAAAAAAAGTTTCGTGATTTCATTTTCTTTCTGGACAGTTTTAAGGGCAGACAGTCTCGATATTTACCGCCACTTTCCTAACACCCTGAAGGAAACAGCAACAAAATTTCATTAGTTTTTCGGGAGGGTAACGTATTGCAACTTGCCCCATCTTTGTACTTGTCTGTAACATTTCACAAGACAAAGAGGGTTAATTGGGAGAATGGGTCAGTGTAGGGGGTGATTAGCGGTACATGGATGAAAAGCTTTAATGTGTCTATTGCTTTTCTTAACACTGGATCGCTCATTTCTTTGCTGTCTGAATAGTTTTCATTGTAAAATCAAGACGCGGCGTGTGCTGTTTTGCAGTTGTTTTTTATTTTTGCTTTTCTTTTCGTTTGATTTTATTTTGTTTGTTTATTTGTTAGCCTGCTTATCTGTGTAGTGACATGCCATTGGTTGGTTGATGGAATCGTCTCTGATCATAAAGGACAAAGAGATGAGTTTTGTATTTACCTGGGGTTATTGCCCCTGGTTTCCGTGAAGTCATTCTTTTGGTTTTTTTCCTTTCCTCTTTTTGCATCCTTAAGTCTTTGTTTTCTGTTTTCTTTCCTTTAAATTCTAAAATGTCTTGATTTTCAAATATCACATTGTACATTGGTACATTGGACAGAGTGTCACACCTGAGACATCTGCCATGCCTGGCTGATTAGCTGGTAAAGCGACGGACATTTTGGCCGAAGGGTTATGACCGTTCGACTTCAATCCCATGGGTCCATGAAGTCGTGGGTTCGAATCTCGGCAGCATCTTGGGAATTAAGGGCGTTGATTTTTTTTTTTAACCATCTCCCAGGTCAGCTTCAAGTGCAGACTTGCCAGTGTCTTCATTCCTTCTGTATGTATACACATGCATAAGATCAAGTATAAACTTTAAAGATCCCGTAATTCTTGTCAGCGTTCGGTGGGTTACGGAAACACGAACATATCCAGTATACATCCCCGAAGTCGGAATGCGGCTACCTTCGTGGTGAGCAAGAAAGGTCGCATACGCCAAAGGTCACCATTGGTGAATATCAGAGCTCTAGCCGAGGAACGAAAATAAAAAGTTGGTAAAACTATCAGAAAAACCAGGTTGTCCTTCTTTCACTCTTTTGTGTTTTTTCTGTTAGTCTTTTCTGTTTCCTGTCTTTTCTTTTGTAATTCTTTGTTTGTTTCCACTATACACTGATTAGTTTTCTTCTCTTTTGGGGGGGTATTTTTCTTTATGTGACCTTCTACTCTTCTTAGCTCTTTTTCTGTTTTGGTTGTGTTTTTGGTTGTTGTTGTTGTTTCCTGTTTCACACTGTTTGTTGTATCTCTTATCAGACATTCAATGTTCATGATATGTAGTCATGGATTCTTTACGTGTGTTCCATGTTTTTCTTTGTCTCTCTGTGTTTTTTTTGTTATGTTTGTTGTTGCTTTTTGTTCTTGGCAGATTCTTTTTCCCTGTTTTATCCTTTCAGTATTTCTCTTGATCCCTGCTAGATCCTTTACACGTGCTTTGTCTTTTTTCTATCGTGGTATTTTTGGTTTTTATCAAGGAAGATCGTAAGCTTTTTGGAGGGACAACACTTTTTGCTTTTGTTGTTGTTGTTGTTTTGTTTTGCTGTTTTAAATTAGAGCTGCTTCGCGGATGTAACCGTAGCTTTCACTAAAATAACTCTGAAAGGACACAACATCAGGACTGTGTCAGTTCTTTATGATTATAACGCAAGTCATGATACTGCCATCTTTATACTTGGAGTTCTGAAAAGATCTATAGGTTCTGAAGAGGTCTTGATGTTACAGAGTGATGGAGAGAGAAGGAATGAGTAAGTAAACCAATAACTTTAAGAGAGGTATGGCGGGAAAAGAACCAGAAGAAAGAGACAGTGATTGTATAAAAAAACAACCTCTAGCAGAGATGGTAATGGAAAAAAAAAGATAAGGAGATGCCGTCATTGTTTTCTGACCTTGGTTCGTTGGTTTTACGTTGCTTGTGAACTAGTTAGTCTCTGTGAGAGAGAGATGGTCATTTGTTGCCTTGCAAGTCCTCCTTTATCTCTCGTCTGTTCACACGATGTCTACCTAGTTTGTGTGTCTACTTTTCTGGATTTTTTCACGGGTTTCTTTGTTGTTTGACTTACTTTGATAAAGTGCGGATGACTTTTTTGGGTCGTGTAATTATATTGACTCCTGTCTTTGGAAACCTATTTGGGGTAGTTTTTTTTCCGTGCTACTACTGTTCTCTCTCTCTTTCCCCTCTTTCTCTTTCTTTCTCTCTCTCTCTCTCTCTCTCCTCTCTCTCTCTCCCTCTCTCTCTCTCTCTCTCTCTCTCTCTCTCTCTCTCTCTCTCTCTCTCTCTCTCTCTCTCCTCTCTCTCTGGCATGGTGTCAAGAAGCCTCTAGCTTATCCATATACCCTCAATTAAACGTTCTAGTTCTAGTTCTCTCTCTCCTCTCTCTCTCTCTCTCTCTCTCTCTCTCTCTCTCTCTCTCTCTCTCTCTCTCTCTCTCTCTCTCTCATCCACGTTGTCTACTTTTGCTCTTGTGAGGTAGCCTACCTCTCTTTAAACATTGTTCTCCTCATTTCTTCCCTTCTATTGAACGTTTTCCTTTGTAGTTTACTTTGCTTTTTCTTGTCAGTATTACATCTTGTTGATGTATAAGCTCATCTTTTCCTTTGCTGTTTTCCTTTGCTGTTTTTCTTCTTCATCTTCTTCTTCTTCTTCTTCTTCTTCTTCTTCTTCTTCTTCTTCTTCTCTCTCTCTCTCTCGCTCTCTCCTCTGTCTGTTCTCCGTAAATAATTCTTCCTCCCCCGCCCTCTTTCATCGTTTTGGGGTTTTTGTTTTATCCTTTTAGCCTTTGATATCCTGTCCCCTTAAGCTTCTGCTTCCTCTTATATTCCTTCTGCTCTTTCTTTTTTTAGCAAAGAAGAGAGAGAGAGAGAGAGAGAGAGAGAGAGAGAGAGAGAGAGAGAGAGAGAGAGAGAGAGAGAGAGACCAACAGAGACAGAGAGAGACAGAGCAGAAGACAGAGAAGAGAGAGGGGGAAAGAGAGAAGACTGAGAGAAGAGAGAGAGGGAGAAAGGAAGAGAAGCTGGACTGAAGACAGTGTGCATCTTTTCTTATCTAATGATCTGCTCCTCGGCTGCAATCCACACCTTGATAAACACTGAATGAGCGCCCTCAGAACGCGAGGGCTTCAACAGGACCAAGCACTGGGTAACCTGCAGCGTACATTAATCTCCTGTTTCTGAATACAGACATGGGTGTCTGGGAGCAGAGCGTAACACATAGATGGAGTGCGGTGGGCGGAGGGGGGGAAAAGGAGGGAAGAAAAGAACTTTTGCAGCGACATTATTTTTCTTTTCTGAGATGTTGATGGGTTGGGTTTTTTTTGTCTTTTGGGGGCGTTAACTTTGATCTTTATAATGTGAACACGATATTTTACAAGAATGGTGGGAGTGAAAGAAGAATGAAGAAATTTGATGTGTCACTATCTTTTGTTTTTTTAAAAAAAAGCACATGTTTGTTCATTTTTTCTTGTCTGTCATTTCTTTGTGGATGCAGAGGCTTTCAAAATAAAGATAGGGTTAGTAATGTTTTCTTTTACTATTTTTTCATAATTTTGTTTCATATTTTTGTTTTGATTTGATTTTGCTTTGTTTGTTGAAGTTTTTGTTTGTTTGTTTATATCATGCTAAGTCATTGATTTATTGATCTCTGCTCACAAAGTAAAAGAAAAGGGTATTTGTTTTCTACCCAGAGTTGTTGTCCATGATTTTTCCTCAATCCTTAGTTTTGTCTTTTCCTTTTCCTTAGTTTGCATCTTAAAGTTTTTTTCTTTGTCATTTTTTTCTTTAAAAATGCTATCATTGTGAAATATGACATTGTGCAGAGTGTCAGTCCTGACTCAGCTATATCTGTTGGCAGATTAATACGCAACAATTCAAACAACTCTGTTGTGTTTTTCTCTGTTGTGTTCTTTCTTTTAGTTTTTTCCCAGCTGTGTTTTCGTTTCCTCTCTGTTAAGTCTTTGTTTGTTTGGTTCCACTACACATCGATTGGTTTTCCTATTTGTTTGTTTGTTTATTTTTCGTTTTGCGACCTTCTACTCTCGTCAGCATTCTTATCTTTTTTTCTTTTGTTCTTGGCTTTTTTCTAGCTTCTTTTCTTCCATACTTTTTTGCAACTCTTTCAGACATCTACTGTTGATGATATACAGACTCATCGATTCTTTCCGTGTGTTCAAACGTTTTTTCTATGTCTGTAGTGTTTTTTGTTTCGTTTGCCATTTAGTTCTCTGTAAAATCCCTTCCCTATTTTATTCTTTCAGTTTTTCTCCTGATCCCTACTAGCTTCTTCACACCAAGTTTACTTTAAATTTTTCCACGATCCTGTTTTAATTTTTTTTCAACAAAGAAGATGGAATCTTAAGCTCTTAAGAAGGACAACCCTGTTTTTGCTTTTGTTGTTTTGTGTGGCTGTTTTACAAAAAGCTGATGCCTAGCTGTCATCCAGCCTTTTATTAAGAAAAAAACCAACCCTGAAGGAAACGAAATCAGAGCTGCTTCAGCGCTTTAGGAGCATACAGCATTTTACGATACTGCCATCTTTGTACTTGATGTTCTGAAGAGCTTAGAGAGTGATGAAGAGGACAGGAATCGTTAAGTAAAGCAAAAAGAATAAGACAAATATAGGGGAAGAAAATACCACAAAAAAAGAAAATAAGTACTCGTACAAAAAAACCCACAACAGGGACAATTCAGAAGAAAAAAAAAAAGATAAGGAAATGCTGTCATTGTTTTCTGACACTGGTTCGTTCGTCTTGTGTTGCTTGTGAACTAGTCTCTGAGAGAGAGATGGTCATTAATTTTTGTTGCCGTGCGTGGTCCTTTATCTCCCGTCAACTGTTTCCTTGTTGTTTGTCTCACTTTTAATGTATGGTGTGTGTCTTCTGTCTGTCTCTCTGTCTCTCTCTGACTGTCATACACACACAAACAAACACATACACGCACACATATATACACACAAACAAACACACACACACTCTCTCTCTCTCTCACACACACACGCACACAAACACACACACAAACACATAAACACTCTCTCTCTGTGTCTGTCTGTCTGTCTTTTCATATATATATATATATATATATATATATATATATATATATATAAGAGAGAGAGAGAGAGAGAGAGAGAGAGAGAGAGAGAGAGAGAGAGAGAGAGAGAGAGAGAGAGAGAGAGAGATTCTTCTCTGCCTTTTTCAGATTTTTAACACATACTTCTTTTAAGTGTTTTTCTTTTTCTTATTTTGTTTTCTTCTGTTACCTTTTTGTGTGTGCAAAAACCCCCAATGTCTTAAGCTTGTAATCTACCTCTTCTTTCCTTTCTCTTCCCTTGTCTTCCTCCTCGCATTACTGACAAAGAAACAATGCAGGTGGTCTGAAGATAAGAGGAAGTCGTTTCTGCCAAGAGCTGAGAGTCTGCGTACCCACACACTTGCTAACATGTACTCTCGCGCGCATGTGTGTGTGTGTGTGTGTGTGTGTGTGTGTGTGTGTGTGTGTGCCTGCCTGCTTGCTTGCGCACATGGCAAGCAGCAAGTTCAGAATTTGTTGCTATTGTTTTCTTTACTCTTCATTATGTCTTTGTTTGCCTGGGGGTGCACGTGCGAATGAGAGCACACATACAGAGAGAAACACACACACACACACACACACACACACACACACACACACACACACACACACAACACACACACACACACACACACACACACACACACACACACACACACAAACACACACAATCATGCATACATGTCCGCACGCTTGCACACGCTCATGATAACACAAAGCCCGAATATCAAGTACCCACGTGCATTTGCGTACACATGTGTACAGACTCGTGTCATTCATTCATGCTCGTATTTTAGTGATCATACAGGCCTGAGACAGTGCCCTTCTATTTCTCATGACCATGATCGGTGGATCGGTGGTCTAGAGGTAACGCGCCTGTCTAGAAAGCGAAAAGTCCGGGTCTGAAGTGTGCGGCGGTTCGTACCCCGTTTGGACCGGAAATTTTTCCCCCATCCATTAGACCATGAGTGGTGGTCTGGGCGCTAGTCTTTCGGATGAGACGATAAACCGAGGTCCCGTGTGTTACACGTAATTATTTAGCGCACGTAAAAAAACCCACGGCAACAAGAGAGTTGTCCCTGGCAAAATTCTTAGAAAAAAGCCACTCTGATAGGGAAACAAATACAGTTGCAGACATGAAAAAAAAAAAAAAAAAGGGTGAAAAGGGTGGCGCAGCGCTTTGTGGCGACGCGCTCTCCCGCTCTCCCCGGGGAGAGCAGCCCGAATTTCACGGAGAAAATCTGCCGTGACTTAAAGTGGTATGAAATGAAATCTGAGCGCTTTGATTTGTTGCTTTACAAGATTCAGCGCTATATAAATTCCATACATTATTATTATTATTATGACCAACATATACACAATGCTGCAGATCCGTACACCTGAAGGTCAAGGTAACTCGGCGCTTCCTCTTTCTCATGCTCTTGACGTTTTGAACACAAACTGCAAACATGCCTGCAGCACCTCAGATTCTACAGGGTCAACTGCAGCATGAACTCTGCGACATATCCGTCCGTCATCAGTGGCACGCCACAAGAAAGGAGCAAAATGTCTGAATCAACATCCAATCAAATAGCGTATGACAAAGGCTGAACTTTTTCGACGTCATTTGACACGTTGTTTAAAACCCACAAACGTTGATTTCATTGGTGTATTTGCATTACAAAGACTGTCTAGAATAAAGCTGGTCTTTTTCTATGTCATATGAAATACTGTTCAAGGCCTGGCAGGCTGATTTAATTTGTCAATTTGAACTACAAAACTTGTGTACCCACCATGTAGTACTTGACAGGCTTTGACCATGACGTTTTACTTGGCCAGTGACCAGTCACAATGGTGAAGTGTAGGATAGTCACCTGTGCTGGTGTTGCTCAACTTGTGAACCAAAAGAGGTCTGACGAAAGAATTAGAAGGCTAATGTAGTGACAGAATTGTTGAAGGGAAAACAAAGGATCTTATTGCCCATATTTCTGAAAGAGACGCCAATTCACCTCCTTTGTCTGATAACAATGGCTTGGAACGTGGTGTAGCTAAAGCTTATAGTTAAGGGAAATGAGGGCGACATTAAAGTTTCTTGAGAATGACTTTGATCTGGACAATTAATGGGCGATCTTAGTGTGCGAGTGTAGTAGTTTTAGATATCAGTGCCCAGAAGCGGGTGTAGGATTTGTTTCTGTTCGTGTGTATCAGTATAGAGAGTCTGTATGCTGTGACTTGATTCAAATGTGCGGGTCATAAGCATTCATTTGTGTGCTCATGTTTCTCTCAAGGAGTATCATTCATTATTTACTAACCATTTCCAGTCATCTCTTCGTTCTGGTGAGCGTGCGTTTGATTGTGTTGTTCGTTTGTTGTTGTTTTTCCCACTGTCTTTGTCTTTATTGGTATTACTTTTTGTGAAATTCTGGCATCATTTCTAAGTGCCTATTCAGATGCTGTTTTTATTTTGAAGTGAACCTATTTAAAGTGTCTTTTAAAATGACTTTTTTCATGTTTGGCAAGTTGAATACTTAGATTTTGACAGTCTTAAGTGGATTCTTTTTGCAATGTATGGATAAAGTTTAAGGGGAGGCAAACAGTTTGAGAGCTTGCACGCATTGTTTGACCAGCTGAAGGTTAATTTTTGACCAGAATATAACATTTTCAATGGGAAAACAACAATATTGATTAAAAACGCTCGAAAAGGTTATACCATTGACTTAATTACTGTATAAAAATAACGGCAAAAAATGCCTAGTGTATTCTGTTGACATGAAATAGAAATGAGGAATATAGGGTATCCGGAGGCTATTTCTGCCCTAAGACTAATATTTCCTGCTTCACAGTTACTGAGTTAGGGTAACAGTTAGAGCATCTGTGTTGAAACAGGAAGTCCTTTCTCCTCTATTTTATTTATAACAGGTTTTAAAGGCAGCCCAACACGACTTTTTGACAATGACTGTTTGTAAAAGTACTTATTGGTTTCCTAAGACTCTGAAAAAAATGTGTAAATGCTTCATCAGGTTTACTGCAGTCTAAAAAGATGCATAAAACTGCTGTCTTTGTGCATGAGCCCTAAGTAGTTAAAAGATGGAGTATCGGAAAAGGAAACGGTAAACGGAGAGGGTATTAAAGAAAAGGACAAGATTTCATTTATCTTGTTGTTGATTTTTGTACTATACACTGCTTTGTTTCATTTTATGGGCATAAACAGTGGGTTTAAACAAAATGATGATACAGTGTGCGGTGTTTTACATTTATTTTGGTTTTACTTTTGTTTTCCTTTCATTTTATGTTGTTCTTTTCTTATTTTATTTGCTTGTTTGTATTGTGCTGTCATTGATTTGTTGCTGTCTGATGATAATGTACGAAGAGATGGGGTTTGTTTTTATCCAGTGTTCTTGGGCCTGATTGTTTTCCTCTCGTTATTCTGTTGGTCTGTTTTCTCTTGATTTGCAGCTGTAAGTCTTTGTAGTCTTTCATGCGTTTTCTGTAACTTTATATTTTTTAAATTGTAAATATCACGTTGTACATCGGCGTATTTGTTGACAGGGAGTCCGTATTGCCACAGCTGTCATGCCAGGCTGATTTACACGTGAGTGTTGCAAGAAGTGTGTGTTGTCCGTTTGATGCCCTGTTTGTGGTCTTTCTTTCTGTGTTTTTTTGTTCTCTTTCTTATTTTTTTTTATTTCTTTATTTGTTTGTTTCTTTCTTTTCTTCTTTGTTTATTTTTTCACTTTGTAATGTTTCTGTTTGTTTGTCTATGCATTTGTTTTGTTTTCTTGTTAAAGTTTATAACTAAACTTTGTTCTTGTGATCTATTTCTCTCAGTAATGTTTTTGTGTTCTTTTCGTCCTTGGTTGATTTTGTTTCTTGCTTTCCTCGTTGTTTTCTTCTTTCCAGTTCTTTCTGTAGCTCTTTCACATATATACACACTCATCAATTCTTTCCCTTTGCTCAAAGTTTTTCTTTCTTTCTGTGTCTCTGTATACTTTTTCTGTAAATCCTTGTTCTCCTTTTCATCCTTTCAGTGTTTGTTTTTGTTTATCCCTGCTGTCTTGTTAACCTCTGATTTTTCTGTCTCTTCTGCCACTGCCACGTTTTAAAAAAAATGTTTCTTTGCTTATTGTTTATTTTTTGTTTATTTTACAAAGAGGACAAAGTCCCTGGCTTTTGAAGACGGGCAGAAGTTTTGTTTTTTCATTGTTTTGCTTTGGGTTTTTTAGCTGCTTTACCTTAAGCTTCTTTGTGGCGGTAACCCAAACTTTTATATAAACAAATCTGAAGAAAACAGCATCAGAGTTTCGTCAGCGCTTTATAAAACATAAAGAATTTTTATGATACTGCCATCTTTATTCTTAGTGTTCTGAATAAACTTAGAGATTAGAGAGTGATGGAGAGGAGGGGGAATGAATAAGGAAAACAATGATAACAAGATGGTGAAAAAAAGATAAAGAGATGGCTATCATACAGGAAAAACAATATACAATTTAGAATGTTAGGGGGCAAAAAGACAAGGAGATAGTGTCATTGTTTTCTGATGCTGGTTCGTTCGTCTTATGTTGCTTGTGAACTAGTCTCCGAGAGGAGAGATGGTCATTTTGTTGCCTGGCGTGGTCCTTTATCTCTCGTCTGTTCACAGGATGTGTGTGTGGTGTGTGTGTGTGTGTGTGTGTGTGTGTGTGTGTGTGTGTGTGTGTGTGTGTGTGTGTGTGTGTGTAGTTAGTGTGTCTGCTTTGCTGGGTTTTTTTTCTTCTTCTGGCTAGTTTGTTTTTTGTTGCTGTTGTTTGTCTCCCTTTGGTGCATGACGCAAGACTTGTTGTGTACATTATGTTCGTTTTTGTCGTGGGGGAATTGTTTTTCTGTGCATTTTTTTTTTTTTTGGTCGGGAGGGTCAGTGCTACTCTTGTTCTGTGTATTTCTGTATGTGCCTGTCTGTCTGTAGGTGTTTGTGTGCGTGTCTCTCATTTATTCCTCTCTCTCTCCTCTCTCTCTCTCTCTCTCTCTCTCTCTCTCTCTCTCTCTCTCTCTCTCTCTCCTCTCCCCCCCCCCCCCCCCCCCTCTCTCTCTCTCTCAGTTATTTCCTCTTTTATTTATTCTATGTCAATCTGTCTGTCTGTCTTGTCAGTCTCTATCTGTCTCCCTCTCTCTCTCTCTTCTCTCTTCCCTTTTCACTTACTCTCTCTCCCCTTCCTCCCCCTCTCTCACACATACTTGCTGTCCTTATTACTCCTCTCTCTCTCTCTCTCTCTCTCTCTCTCTCTCTCTCTCTCCTCTCTCTCTCTCTCTCTCCTCTCTCTCTCTCTCTCTCTCTCTCTGTGTTTCTGTCTGTCTCTGTTTTTCTCTCATGAAAAGAATATGTTGTCTGACCTTTTCTTTTATGGTGCTTTCATTGTCGTTTTGGTGTTTTGCCTCCTTCTCTCTGTCT